>VDFB02281492.1:574758897-575086253 GCA_007258455.2 Sequoia sempervirens | reverse complement strand
CTCCCACTCTCTCCCACTCTCTTCCTCCCTCCCTCCAACTCTTTGCCACTCTCTTCCACCCTCTCCCACTCCCTCTCAATACCTATCTCTCAAGTCTCTCCCTCTCACCCTACCTAGCTAAGTACCCCTCACTCTAACCCCTTCTCTCCCAATCCCTCTCTCCAGACTCTCTCCCTCTGCCCATCCCACCCTACCTAGACACCTCTCTCTCTCTCTCTCTCTTAAAATTCTCCCTCCCTCTAAAGAAATACATAAATGCATACAAGCATAATACATATGTACATAAAATCCTACATCCATACAATATACATGCACTAATACATATAGGCATACATACATACAATGATATATACATACATTAACATTAAAAAACACATAACATTAACGAATACATAACACGAGTGCGTTACAATGTGCACGCACGTTATGTCTTGCTTGACATGTATCCCAAATAAGCAAAATGTCAAAACTAGGACATAATGCGAGCACATTATAATGTTCTCATGTTATATTTTTCTTTGGGAATCCCCGAGCCTTAGCATTGGTATTTTCCTTGGAATACTAACCCAAAGGCTTGGAGGGCATTGCCAATGACCAGAGACGTGTTTTTTGCAAATTCTACAATTTTTTCACATAATCAGCTTCGTGCTCACCGTCAGGATTGCATCTAGTTCAATATTGACAAAATCAAACACATGGGTAATGTTAGGTTCTCTCTTAGCTATCCAACGATGTAATTTTTTTCACGTTTTAACAGTGTTAAGCCTTTCATCCATAATTTCTTTTGTTTGTATGTCTCTTTTTCACCAAAAAGCAGTGTTTGGTGTTTTTTTTGTTATTAATTAACCGTTCATCAAAATTTCAAATAAATTACATTTTTAGAAACTAGACTCCATTATACAAATTTAAAAAAAAAAATTAAAAAAAAATTCAATTACCTTCAAAATATTTTAGGGGGAGCACAGCCAAAATTCTACTTTTCAGGAAGTTCCCAATTAGAAAATTAGTAAAAAAATCAAATATTCATTAAAAAAATATCAAAAAAATCATTCATCAACTAGATACTATTAGCTAACTTTTGACCATTGTAATTTTAAAAATATTACAAAAAAGTTCACCATGGTCAGGTCGTACAAGAGTTGCTATGTTATGTTTTTCTAACAAAAATAGCACCAATTTGTGTACGTCCCTCTTTTGAACCCCTTAATCTCAACCATTTTCAAAATAAATTAGTAGTTTAGAAAGTAGACTTGGACCACTTCGATCCTTGTTTCTGTTCCATCTCAAAATTTTGAGTGTAACTATTCTCAATTTCATGTCCAAGGTCAATAACATTATTGAGTTCACAAGAGCATTTGGAGCCATCATCAAGATTCACGCATCATGTCAAAGATATTCTTGCATCATGTGTGTTTTTGAGCTAACATTTGTGATGTAAGGTTTTGATTCAAGCAAGTAATTCAAGTCAAGATCTACATTCAAGCTAGCCACTTCACATAAGTTTGCATATTTCATAACAAGGGTTTGGTGAGTAGCATCATAGCACTTTGTTCATTCATCATTTCCCTTCATTATTTCATTTCATTCCAGGGTTTAATTACCAACAAGGGGTTTGGCCAAGGAAAACCACCATTTACTAACAATCAACAAGTTTTCCCCCTCTTGTGTGTTTGTGTTTGTAGGTTTAGGTTGAATACATGAAAATAATTTGGAGTGTAAAGTTGTAAATTTGTAAAGTTGCATTGCAAAGTTGTCATCTTCATGAAAAGTCACCTATAGGCCATATTTGGAAGGTTCGGGACCTGAGATCTGAGAAGAAGGAAGTGTAGACCTTGAACCTAAGGATCATCTTCCAAAATTGTCAAAATTCAGATAGGGACTAAGACAATTTAGTAAGGTCATATTATTCCTCCTGGAGGTATTTTTTATAGATTGCTTCAAATCCAATTTCGACATCTGGAGATTATGCTTTTTCCTTGAAAAATAGCATTGGGACTAAAACAACAGTAAGGACATCTTAGTCCTCCTCAACATATTTTGACAACATTTTTGGATTTATAGAATCCTTATCACATTTCCAGACTTCCTAGGTACATGCATCCTAATTTGTTGTTACTTAATTTTTTCATTTACACTTACTATTTAGCTTGCATTACTAGGTTTTGTGAGTTGAATGTTAAGTTTTCTTTTCCAAGCTTTTTCTTGGTGGTGAACCCTTCGAAGCCTAAGGAATATTCCTAGGTCTCCCTTACTGAGAATTGACTCACCTTTGTGTTGATAGTCAATAGAATTTGGGATCCTAGGTTTCCTTGAATGAACCATCCCCCTATGGAGAAAAATCCAGGATTAGGAACCCCTTTCTTGCATTGTGAGTCCCTTTTCCATAACATTATTTTTTTCTACTATTTAGTTTGGTGAACCCAACATTTTGGAAATTCATTTTCTAATTTCATGTTCACTAAGGCCCTATACCTAGGTTGCATTCATTCTTGCATTGCATTTTGCATTACTGAAAGTGCATTTAGGGTTTCTCACATTTGCATTAGTGAAAGTGCATTTAGGGTTTCTCACATTTGCATTAGTGAAAGTGAATATAGGTTGCATTTTTGCTTTCTCGTATCATCTTATCTCATTGAAAAATTGAAAAAGTGCATTGTCAATCATCCTAATGGCATTTAGGAACATTGTTATTGCATTCAAAATAAAAAAAATTGAATTCAACCTTGCATTCAATTGCTCATCATAGCCATTTTTTCTTGCATTCATTTGCACAATTTTCTATTTCTAAACAACAAGTCCCTAAGTAGGCAACTTGGGAACATTGTTATCAATCCAGATTTTGGTTTTTTTCTAAAAAAATCCTCTATTGGGACTAAAACTCTCTTATTGGCATTTTATTCCCTCTGTGGGGTTTTGGCTCAAAACCTTGTCTAGGTTGTTTGCGGCCTGTTTCAATTTTTGGAACCTCATAATTACTTCAATAGGACCAAGATGCCCTTGCTGGCATCTTAGTCCCTGTGGATTTTGAAGTTGTAGTTTTCAGGGTTAAACCATGAATTTTTGTGCTTCTATTTGCTACCATTGGTTATCTATTTCAGTGGGTTGACTTTCTATTTCATGCATTTTACTAAATCTAGCTTAAATTGGTTTATTTCATGCATTTCTCAATTCCAAATTTGCATTTGTGCAATATTTCATTTTCAAATCATTGAATAGTGTAATCAACAAATTACCTTGTTTGAAATATGAAAATTTAATTATCCTTTTGCATGTTTGCTCCATCATTGTTGCATTTCAAGCTTGTAGAACAATCATTACATCATGTTATCATTGCAAAATTCTATAGTTTTCATTCTTCATGTTCTATTTTTGGATCTTGTTGAGGGTTGTACGAAAATTTTGTTAAGTGCATATGAATATGAGGTATTTTCCCACTCTTTTTTTGTTCACCATTCATCCCTCTCCTAGTATCCCTTCTATGAGTGATGTTAGTCTAGTGAAAGAAACCTTGGGTAATCATAACAATCACATTTACTCTTCTCCTAATATCTCTCCTCCTTGTGGAGAAGATACTTTAGTGTTAGAAGAACTCACTCATGAGAATTTTGAGAACCCTAGTTGTTTCTCTCCTCTTACCTATCTTATTAGGAAATACATTACTAAACAAGAGGATATAATGATAAGTAATCATGATGATAACACAAAACGACAAGAAAACATTGAAACCTACCTACATTCATCTCCCGACATCTTCCCCTCTTGTTATAATGATGAGGATATGTCGGTGTTAGATAAGAAAATATTTAAGGTCTATAACAACCCTCTTTATGATCCTTCCCCTACCTTTCCTATTTTTGAAGACATTAGGGAACAAAGGAATGAAATCATAAATTATCATGAAAATCATACTTGTGATTCTCCTAGTATCTCTCCTAGTTGTGAAGAAAATACTTTGATGGATGAAACTCACGAGAATCTTATTTGTCCCTCTTCACCTAGTGAAACCCTTATTAAGCAAGATAATTAAAATATTGATCATCCCTCTACTTGCAATGAGGTCATTTTGGAAGAACCAATCCTTAAATTTCAAGAACATTTGGTTTGTCATTCTCCTAAAAAATCTCCTCCTAGAAAGGATATCATGGTGCAAGAAAATTAAAACAATAGTAATGTGGCTTCTTTAGGTGATGGTAAAAAGGTGATTCTAGATTTCCCTTTAATGGAAATACATCAAACCGAGACCACTAAGGTTATGAATGTGCAAGTGTCCATTAGATCCCTCTTGACTATTGGACCTTCTACATACCCTATGGGACATCCTAAGAATCCCCTAATTATTTATCCACCTTCACACAAACCACAAACTCAAAATAAACCTATCCTCATCCTTGAATCACCTAAGCAAAAACTATTTCGAACTAATTGATTCAAAATACCGTTGATCATACATATAACACTAGGAACAATTCAAAACCAAGAAAAACACCTTCAACACCCCTTGCATTGCCTAATCCTATCCTACCCAACCCTGTCTTACCAGGTCCTCCTCACGGAAAGGAGTATGATCTTGTTGAACAACTAAAGAATACTCTTGCTAGGATATCATTATGGGACCTTATTCAAGCCTCCCCTCACTACCATAACATGATTCAAAATTCCTTACAAAAATTTCCAATACCTTCTAGTGTGCAACGAAATGACATAGTAGCAATGATTCAAGGAATAAATGCTGACATTATTTTCCAGCAAAGTGAGCTCCCTCTTTTGGAAGTGCAAAAACAACATGATACTTTCATGATAATAGTTTAGCACAAGGGAAGAGGTATAAAGAAAACCTTTGTCGATAATGGCTCAACCCTTAATTTGTGCAGTATAACCCTTTTGGATAGGCTTGATGTGGATAGATCAAAAATTCAACCTGAATCTTTATCTATTAAAAGATTTGACAATGTAGGAAAACAACCACTCGGTGTGATCACTTTGTCTATCATAGCTAGAAAGGACACATTAGAAACATCGATCCATGTTATTCCTTATGAACTTTCATATAATCTCCTTTTAGGAAAATAGTGGATTCACGAAATGAATGGTGTGCCTTCTACTTTGCTTGTATCATGAAATATGTTTACAAAAATAAAGTGCACATACTCGAAGCTGACCCCAAACCAAATAGTTGTTTGAACATTGAGAAAAACAAAGAGAATCCTTTGAAAAAATTAACACCAACTACACAAGTGGAACTTGTGCAAAAAAAAGACAAATAAAAACACATTGAGGAAGTCACAAAGCTATTAGAAGATGATTGGGGTTCCTTGGATTCTGAACCAACATTCATATGAGAATACAAGATCATAAACAAAGACTATGAAAAGGGAAAGGAAAAAGTAGTAATGTCAACAAAAAATTTAGAAGTCCCTTCGAAAGCATCCACCTCAACCACTTTAAGTGAAGAAGCAAATTATACAACAAATTTTGATGAACTTAATTATGAGCAACCACTAAATCCAAAAGAGATGCAAAATATTTATAGAAAAGGTTATGAAATGATGACACAACTTGGCTATAGTGGAAAAAGATGTGGTGCTAGAGAATAAGGTATCAGTGTCCCTATAGATTATCACACGCAAGAAACAACTCATGGTCTTGGTTATTGTCTTTTGAAAGGCATAAAGAGGTATGTGCAGGATCATGGTGGGCCAAAAAGTGGCAATATGATGGGTATGTGGCTGACGACTTTTTTTTAACCCAAAATTGATGAAATAAAAAGGGTTTTTAAAGGAGATTCTCAACTTTCCACCAATATAAATTATTCTTTACTTTGAATTTAATAAGTAATTATTATTCATTTTCTATTCAAATTATGACTAAAGTACTAATTGATTGACTGATTGAAAAAATCTATAGATTTCAAATGGTATCACATTTTTTGAATCCAAAACATGCGTCACATTCTATGCTTCACATACTATAGGATTAAAAAAAGAAAAAAAATTTCATGAAGTTTAGACCAAGTTAAGGTGGTCAGACATATGAGCTTTTTATATTTTTTAAAAGTTGTAATAAAAAATTCATAATTAATTATTTACTTGGAAAAAAACTACAAAAAAATATGCATCACATCGGGACATGAGTCCTCTACTTACATCTAAAATCTTATAAAAAAATATTATCATTTTATTGTGGTTAGGGTTGTCAAACAGACACCTACTTATTTTTTCCAAATTTAAGTACTAATGCGTTGAAATTTCAAATTTTCACCAAATGGATTTTTATTTTTTTAAACAAACCTAGTAGTTTAGAAAATAAATTAAATTTGCTATAAATTCTATTCTTACATATTTTTGAAATAATATAGATAACTTATTCAAATTTTTATGTCAAGTTGCCTAACTCTAATTTTTCTAATTTTTTTGCCACTTAAGGGTCTATTTTTTCCATGATGATCCTACACATACCCAAAGAATCCTTCATTCAATATCAACACTATTAGAAAAGATTCTTTTAAGCCGACTTTAACAATAGTGCATCCTGAATTGGTAAACAATAGTGGTCTTGATTGTTATACTTTGAAAGAAATAGAGAAGATCTCGCTTAACATTAATGTCATCATGCAAAACACTTAAAATTCAAATTTGATAGATTCTACACCTTCCTTTAAAGAAGGGAACAAAATCTTGCAATCTAAAGAGTCTTGTGTAGGTATGACACCTTGTGCTAAGCAAAAGATATCTTTGTCACAAAATAAAGCAATATCTACGATTGATCAAGAGGGTATCTTGTCGAGACTCATCCAAAATCATTTGATATCCCTCCCTCCAAGAACATGAAATAAATTTTACTACAAGAATTCATTGTGTGCATATCATAGAGTTCATTGTCATTCTACTAACGAATACAAGGCTTTGAGTAGTAAAATCCAACATCTTAAGGACTTTGGTGATCTCCCTTATGTGGGAGCACCTAATTCCTCTAATTGATACTGATTTTCACTCTATCTCGGCTCACCCTTGTCCTGCACTCAGTGGGGGAAAGGGATTAAGTAGCCTTATCCTCATATGTAATTTGTCAATTGTCTCTTTTGGCTAGTTGACTTCCTTCCATGTATATGCAAAATAAAGCTTGGGATGTGGATGACATGCCTTAAGTTGGCTCACATGTGACATATTAAGTTATACATTTTAGGGGCAACCTCTTCCCTTCTCATGTCGTAGCTTAAATTGGAAACATATAACTTGGCATAGGGATTTATGAGTAAGCTCTCATGTTTTCTTCCACTTTAAACCAATTGCTCAAAGAAATGATGTTAGAAACCACTTTAAAGCGGGGGCATACATTAACACTCATGTTTCTTTGTGTGATTTTCTTTCTTTGTGTGATGCATTCCTTTCTTGGTGGTGTCATTGGTTTTTATTTCCTCCGAGAGCATGATATTTCTTTGACTTGTCCTCTCTTGGAAACATTAAGTTCAATGTTCCTTAAGATGAGACCTTGCAGTTTTCCTCACTTGGAGATGTTAAGAACAATGTTACCTAAGATGATACCTTGCACAAACTAAGAAAAACCCCTTTGAACATCCCTCTTTCTTACTGTATTTCATTTTTGTACCTTATTAAAGTCATGGAGGAATGACTTTGATATGGTTCCTTGAGGCTCACCTAGTGGAAAACTAGCTTCACTAGCCCTTGTGAGCCTGCATATTTTTTCCTTATCATAGTCATGGGGGTATGACATTGATATGGATCTCTTGGGGCTCATATAGTGGACAACTAGCTTCACTAGCCCTTGTGAGCATGCATTTTGTTTGCATAGTTGACAACATTTTCCATTGGTAAACCATTTTATGGACAAACAACCTAGACCCAATTTACAGCCCATTGGACAGCTAGTCAAAGCTTGTTCCATTACATTTTTCTTTTTCCTTTTTCCTTTTCTTATCTTTGATGGTGTATGCTTGCGATCTGGTTATAGCTTCATATATCATCCGCAAGTGTGTTGTTTTGTTCCAATGTTGGTTTTTCATAGGATCTTGATCTAGGGAGCTTGGCCACCCTCTTTTTTATTGTCATCCTATCTTACTAGAATTCGTACATTTGAACCCATCTTGATTATGTGGTTGGCTACTTTAGCATTAGTTTGAAGCAAGTTCATCCTCTCACTAAAGTGGGGGCTAAATGTAGTGTTGAAAAATGCATACCCTTGAATTTTCACACATGTTTGGGCTCGCCTTGCTTTACTTATCCCTATTTATGTCTTAATTGGTCCTCTTTTGTATTAACAATCCTAATAAATTATATCTTTTTATAGCTAATCCTAACAAACATGAAAGGATAACTGATAATTTATTGATTTTGGTTGTCCTTGATTTTTGGTATATGACTAAGATGCCACCTAGGGCATATTTTTCCTCCAAAGGTCTTGGGACTCTATTTTCAAATGTGCCTTGGATGACACCCTTTTTGGAGTCTGAGCCTAGATTTTCAAGCCTCGGGACTAAGACGCCACCTATGGTGTCTTAGTTCCCTTCAAGTTATTTTCAAAATTTAATTTCAAATATTGGCAGGATTTAGCCTCCTTTAATTAATGAATTCATATGTCTTCTTGTTGTGGTGTAATTTTGGGATATTAAGCATGGATAAGTAAAAATAAAAGGTTGATTCACTCATTTTCACCTAATATTTTTTTGAGAGCATTCCTAATAGCATAATTGTGTTCAAAAGAGCATTTAAGAGAAATTCATCAAGCATTTCAAGCCATCATGAAGATTCGAGCATCATGGAAAAGATAATCTTACATCATGTGTGTTTTTGAGCTAACATTTGTGATTTAGGGTTTTGATTCAAGAAAGCAATTCAAGTCAAGATCTATCAGACATTCATTCAGCTCAACATCTACATTCAAGCTAGCCACTTCACACAAGTTTAAGTAGATTTCATAACAAGGGTTTGGTGAGCAGCAACATAACATTTTTTTCATTCATCATTTCCCTTCATTTTTTCATTTCATTCCAAGGTTTAATTACCAACAAGGGGTTTGACTAAGGAAAACCCCCATTTACTAACAATCAACAAGTTTTTCCCCTCTTGTGTTTTTGTTTGCAGATTTAGGTTGAAGACTTGAAGATCATTTGAAGTGCAAAGTTGTCATCTTCATGGAAAGTAACCTACAAGCCAAATCTGGAAGTTTCAAGAACTGAGATCTTAGAAGAAGTGCAAACCTTGAGCCTTAGGATCATCTTAAAAAATCACCGAAATTTAGATCTGAGAAGAAGTCCTCCTAGATGTATTTTTTAGAGATTCCTTTAGATCCAATTTCAATATTTGAAGATTTTGCATTTGCCCCGAAAAATAGCAACGGGACTAAGAAAATAGTAAGGGCATGGTAGTCCTCCTCAACATATTTTGATAGATTTTTTTCATTTCTAGAATCCTTATCACATTTCTAGACTTCCCAGGTACATACTTCCTAATTCTCTATTACTTAATTTTGTCGTTTGCACTTACTATTTGGCTTGCATTACTAGGTTTTATGAGTTGAATGTTAAGTTAGCGTTTCCAATATTTTTCTTGGTGGTGAAACCTTTGAAGCCTAAGGAATCTTCCTAGGCCCCCTTGTTGAGAATTGACAAACCTTTGTGTTGATAGTCAATCCAATTTGGGGTCCTAGGTTTCCTTGATTGAACCATCCCCCTATAGAGAAAAATCCAAGATTAGGAACCCCTTTCTTCCATTGTGAGTCCCTTTTCCATAACATTATTTTTTTCTATGGTTCAAGTATATTATAGGGGCTCACTATCATGAAACACTATCCTTAAATGGCTCACAACCAGAATACAAAATGGTATGGCTCACTAGAAAAATATGAAGTGATACAAAGTGCACCTTTCTTGTGCTATTTTTTAGTTCCTTTGAAGTTCTAAATATGAAGTACTGCCCTTCTCAACAGTTGATTAATAGCTCACCTTTGATTCTAAACTTCTACCATTGAACACCACTCACATCAGATATGTCATTAGGTTCACACATCCACTTATCTCTCACAATTCCACTCTCTCACTTTGCAATTCTAAAATATCTCATATATATACCCAAATACATTATAAACATTGAAATTAGGTCAACCTAATTATATGTAAACAAAAAAAATCCAAAATATCACTTGTTGAAACCATACAAGATTTAAAAACATATTTTTTCCCAAGAAAAAAGTTTAGTACCCAATTTCAATTCAGCATGAATCTGAAATAGATTCAACCAACACCCACAAAGTATAATTTATCTTCTCACCACACATCATGCATTAGGCCAGCCAGGAATAGGACCTAATCATAAGAACTCCAATCAAACACACACTTCTCAAAATAAACACCTTCCAAGTTTGATATTACTTAATTTTATCATGAAAATGCAAAATCTCCCATGCTAGTATACTGAACAGAGAGATGATTATAGTATATAGATTTGAACTCTATCATTGATAACTCCTAGTACACATCATAAAAATTATCGAGAACTTGAATATAGTTATATGAATCAATCATACTAATATGATTAAGAGAGAAAAGTTACATCTCTTCTTGCAGTGAAGTACAGACCCAAAAACAGATACACTAAACCACAACACCATCAGTAGGGAACACTTAACCAAACCTCTGATAGATATGCTTTTGGTATGGTTAGTATTGTACACCAAATATGCTTCCCATAATGCTGACATCAATGACAACACTGGGCTAGCCGAATCAACCTATGTATGTACACCTCATGCTCATGTTGCCAGACTGCATCAGTGAAGACAAACCCAAACTTCCAACAAATTCAAGTCCAATAGATCTTCCATGCTCATTTGAAATTATTATCAATATAAATAAATAGATGTTATCCACTTCTATTAGACCCATGGAAGGTACAAAGAAGAAAATTGGGTTGCAATTATAATTTCTAAATATTTATGAATTGAAATACGACTAAAGTTCTTATCAATCTAGTACTAATAGAAGTTTATTTTATCCATGATTTTTATCAAATATTTGAGTGTGCTCTATCATATGAATTATTAAAATTGCATTTTCTAGTCTATTTGTGAACTCAATATAACACTTTATGACATATTAGGATTCCATACAATATTGATCTATTAGTGACACAACTATTCTTCTTCTTTAAAAAGAATAAATGGTAAGAGTAATTTTCACATATTTTTAACTCCCTTGGAAATGATCTTCTACACTATATATTATATAATAAAATCCAATGGAATTTTATAAAGAAATGTGTTATATCCATGTTTTATATTGAGGATTATATTATAGAGGGTTTTGGTTTCTCTGTACCATCCTTTATAACCTAATGTTCATAGATTTTTAACTTAAAAAAACATTATCCTTTTTTTGGTAGTTGTTCCATGTGTTGGAAATTATTTATTTTTTCTATTCTATTGAGCCATCCCATTGACAATAATTTCTTTTAAAATAATATGTTCTATTATTTGAGGTCAACCTTTACAAATGTCAAGTTCTTGAATAATACAAACATTCTTGGGTATGTGCAAGATCATGGAAAAAATAGGCCCTTAAGTGGCGAAAAATTCAGAAAAATCAGAGTTAGGTAACTTGAAGTAAAAATTTGAATAAGTTATCTATATTATTTCAAAAATATGTAAGAATATAATCTATAGCAAATTGAATGTAGTTTCTAAACTACTAGGTTTTTTTAAATCTATTTAGTGAAAATTTGAAATTTCAATGTAGTAGTACTTAAATTTTAGGGAAAAATAAGAAGTAGGTGTCTGTCTGACCACTCTAACCACAATAAAATGATAATATTTTTTTATAAGGTTTTAGATATAAGTAGAGGACTCATGTCCTAATGTGATGCATATTTTTTTGTAATTTTTTTCCAAGTAGATAATTAATTAAGATTTTTTTATTACAACTTTTAAAAAATATAAAAAATAACCACCTTAACTTGGTCAAAACTTCATGAAATTCAATTTTTTATTTAATCCTATAGTATGCGAAGCATAGAATGTGACACATATTTTAGATTCAAAAAATGTGATACCGTTTGAAAGCTATAGATGTTTTTTAATCAACCTATCAATCAGGACTTTAGTAGTAATTCAAATAGAAAATGAATAATAATTATTTATTAAATTCAAAGTAAAGCATAATTAACATTGGTGGAAAGCTGAGAATCTCCTTTAAAAACCCTTTTCGTTTCATCAATTTTGGTTTAAAAAAAAGTCGCCAGCCACATACCCATCATATGGCCACTTTTTGGCCCATCATGATCCTAGACATACCCTCTTATTCATTTTAAGTTAGGGTTAACCAGATGTCCATCAATTCTCAATGAAGCTTATGGATTCAAAATATTTGAATCACATTTAAAAAAATTAATGGAATCTTTGTTGTTAGTCATCTTCCATGCTATTGAATTGCATAATAAATTGGTTGAAGCCCAAAATTAGAAAGATAAGCATTTCAAAGAGGATAATTCAACCAATTATTTATACACACAAATATATGATCCAATATTTTTAATTTAATCAATTTATAATATTTTATTCAATAATATCAAGTAACCATTCCTTTGGACTATATCAAGTAATCCCCATAATTTCACAAATTCTAAAAAATTCTATTTGAGATTGTTTCATTCAATCACACCTCACTGTTTTTCAATATATATGTAATAATATTAAAATATCCATCAATTATGATTACTCATTGGAGAGTGGATTAAGGAAGGTTGTTATTTTATCCCATTATCTTTTCTTAGGAGTACACACAACAAGAAAAATAATATTAATGAGAAACAAACAAATATTTTAGTAGATAATCTAACAACCTTACTCACTTTCTAGTTTCTTCTTTTACCCACTTTCTAATCCCACAATTGTGTGCAACAATTATGGGACATCCTAATTTTTTATTGAATTTATTTTATTATAATTAATGATTTAAGCCTTGAGGATCCCATAAAAAGGTTTTTTTTATTAAAGAAAGTTGGGTCAAACAAACAATGGAGTTTTCTCTATGCCCATAAAAATCTTAACATAAATTATTTTTTCTTTACCTAAATCTGGAGATCAAATGAATTTATTTGCAAACATGATTTTGATAGTATGTAGCTCTTAGTATTATCTTTGTAAAAATTATAATATATATTATATTTTATTTGATATTATATTTAATACACACACACACACATAAATAATGAATACAAGCTCCTTATTGAAAAAAAAAGACATTTATATACATATAAATAAGTTCAGGCTATTAAAAAATAATAATCTCTATTCAGGACTAGGAAAAATAACCAACATTGTTAGAAAATTCTGAAAATATAAAATACACTCCATATAGATGTCTTTGTTTCAATGAAAAATATAAATTTAATAAAAAAGAAAAGGCTAAGAGAATATTGGTATGGAATAATATGGGTCTAAATAAATTATTAGTACTAATGGTGAAGGGTAGAATTTTGTTTGGGTTCTAAGTTTTAGGACCTAGAATAACAAAACTCAACACCCTCATTCAAGGATAACCCTAGAGATCTCAACCCAATGAAGAATAGGTAAAGAGATCTTGCAATAGGGTTGTCCTAGGGGATGATTGTAAACTAAAGAGGGGTTCACCACCAAGCTAGGGCTTGGAAAGACAAATACAATGTAAGTTGTAATGCTTAACCCTAATATGATGCAATCTTTAACTAATTGACCTATAAATGCTTGTAAATCATAATAGAGAAGTGAGATCTTAGAGGTAAGCACTTGGATATCTGAAGAAGGTTGGAATGAGCTCTAAATTTCTGATTTTTTTTGAAATTTTTGCCTACAGGGACTCATACACCAGTCCGGGCATATCAGTTCTAGATTTGGGTTTTTGTATAGAAATAGGAATTTGGAAAATGGGTATTTGGAACTAAAAATATATTGAAAAACACCTGTAGTGGGACTCATACGCCACTTCTAGTGTATCAGTCTTGTTCTATTTTTTTGAGAAATAAAAGTTCAAATCAACACTTCAACACCTATTCTTCTCTCCCAAATAGATTTTTGGATCCGCATCTACAAAAATAGCTACAAAACAAAATATAGAATTGATTTTCTTATTTGGGGTTTTCCTCGATCAAACCCATAGTTTGGTAGTTAAACCTTGATAGAAACAATGAAACATGAATGAAAATAGAAATGTAGCCCCTAACCTTATGTGTGTCTAATATTAGGAAATTTGAAGTGCAATGCAACCCTTTTCTAATGCATAAGAATGAGATGCATGAATGAAGCTTGAATGATGAGTAACTCACTTTTAGAGAACTCTAATCACCCAAATTGAGCACTACTAATGCTTGTATCTTCCTTAGGATGAATGTAGAGTGATAATGGAGGATGGAATCACTTAGGAAACAAGTTATTAGTCTTGGCCTAATGGCTAGTTGCATCTCCCCAACGTAGAATCCATCATGATTCAGCATAGACAACCATGATCAACCCTTGACAATGCTAGATCTTGAATGAAAGTGAGCTTGAAGACTTGCAAAAAAACTTTAATGCTACTCCAAGACTTCAACTTTTCTTGCTTTTGAAGCTTGAATGCTCTTGTGAAAGAATGCTTGAAGATTCTTGAATGCTTGGATCTTGAAATTTCTCTTGAAAATGCTTTCTTAGATGAAATAATGACTTAGAAGCTTGCTAAATTACATGCATTAATGCCTAATTTACTATTATTTAGATCTCAAAAGTTGTCATCAAACCCTAGAAAATTCCCAAATGGGACTCATATGCCACCTTTGGTGTATGGGTCCCAACTAGGGGGACTCATATGCCCAAGGTGGTGTATGAGTCCCACTCTAGATTTTCACGGTGGGTTGTAAGAATTTTAAGTGCTTTTGATGATTTTGATAGGTTTTTAGCTGAAATAAGCCTCAAGATCTAAAATAATGGGTCTTAGGGGCCTATTAATGATGACTTAAAGGGATATTTAATGCAAGGGTGCTAAATTAGGTCCAAATTAAGTGTGAAATTTCACCACTTTCAAGAGCATACAATTTTCTACACTACATAGATCCCCCACTTTAGCACCCATATGAATCTACGTGCATATGCAAGATAAAGGACTCCAATAATAAACTCTATTTCATAAAAGGATACACATATAAATTCAATCAAAACACAGGAGAATCAAGCCCCCACTGTAGCTATCTACAAAACCACAATGTTAGGAACCACATCTAGCAACACAAATTTGTTAGTTGTCCAAAAATCCTATTATCTAACTTCTCCTAGAAATCACATTTGAGGGTAGATGTATACCCCCTTGATCCTTCTTGCTTTACAGAAGTGGAATCAAGGTAGCAGTCTAACCACATCAAATAATGTAAGTCATATCATAGGGCATTTCCAAGTACCATACCACATGATGATAGACATTAGATGAGGATGGGAGCAGAATCATGATTCAAACAAATGGCATAAAAAATAGAGATCTCTAGCTTCCATTATGTTTTTGAAAGAGGAAAAAATGGGTTTTACAGGGACCCGAAATCACAAATTTTACAAACAAAAGATAAGAACGTTAAAGACACCAAAAGAAGAAAGGTTGTTAAAACAACAAAAGGACAAGTCCATAGCCACCTAAAAAGGACAGGGAAGGCCACAGAACCAAAAAACTAGACAAAACGCCAGCAACAACTAAATTTGGGCCTTTAATAACTCTGCAGTCTCAGCTTCCAAATTGTTCATATCCTGAATCCCCCTCTTTAAAATATAAACCATCTGGGTAGTAGGAGGCGCTTTCCTTTTAAGGTTGGCATGGGTCTTTTTCGAAATACCTTGGTCCTCGTTCTGGTTTTTATCCTTTTCTTTTATCCTTGGTCCTCTAGCTTCCATTATGTTAATTTGAATGAAAGGCACTTTTTAACCCTAACATAGAGTAAAAACCCTAATTTTTTAGCATATATAAGAGTAAAAAGTGAAGTAATTTCTAACTATTTTGTCATTTACCTTCTTGTAGCTTGACTTTGGTGAAGATTTATTGAAGATGTTGAGCCAACGAGAGTACGAGCCTCTGAGATTGGATGCCTTACAAGAGCAGGTAGCTCGCGATGAGTGTCATTATCAGGTGAGTTGATTTTTCTGCCTTAGCTTTGTCCTTATGCATTTATGTATGTTTTTAATGCATTTCTAGGTTGATTTAGGACCTTGAAAGAAAAGTATGCAAAGCATCCCTTTTTTTCACAAAGTGTCCCCATTTTTCAAAAAGTGTCCCTTTTTGTTGCATAGTGTCCCTTTTTGTCACGAAGTGTCCCAATTTTTTTGCGAAGTGTCCCATTTCTTCGTGAGGTATCCCAAAATGGATCTAAGTGTCTAGGACCCTTAGAAAAGTACACTAGAACAACTTTAGTACATTCTTTTGATTGTTGATCTATAGATTTAAGCTTTTAGAATGCTTATAGGACATAATTTTTCTTTTTTGTTAGATTTCACCTCGATCGCTGTAGCATCTTGGTGGTCAACAGTTCTGTCACCTCTGAGACCTAGCCCCAACACTTTTAGTGGATGATATAGATATATTATTAACCACAAGATTGTATTGGGTGTACCTCATGCCCCCCATGAGGTACCATGATGCTATGTTGATGGATTTGGTAGGGCAGTGGGATGCAAATACATGCATATTTTATCTCCTGACAAGCGAGATGAAGATCACTTGAGAGGAAATCCATCACATACTCTGAGTTCTAATTCAGGGTGAGAGGGCATGTTTTCTAGTGGATTGATTATTTTATGAGATGAAATACGATATGTAGTACTATCTTGGTGGTCTGGTTCATGATGACATTGTGCAATTGCATATTGATCTAGCGATGCTACTACATTCATGAGCTCCACTTGTTGCATGGATTATGATGTTTATTGTAGCACTAGTACTCATCCTTGATGGCCAGGGAGCACATTTAGAGGGAAGACTACTACATATGATTCAATGGATGGAAAGGCAGAGGACTTTGTATGCTTGGGGGTACAACATCCTTGCACACTTATATTATGATCTAGGGTTATTTTCATTTCATGAGTTCGATAGTATGGTACACTATAAACTGTTGCAGATGTGGTACCTAGAGCATATCATGTGCACTAGGCTGATAGGATTTCTATGTACATTTTCCCTTGGGTATCCTTGCACATTCAACTATCCACTGAGGTGACTATGGTAGTACAAGGATTTGCATTTTTTGAGAGTCTAATTCAACCAAATATATGAGGAGGAGATCATAGGGAGACCTTAGTAGCTTATACCATAGTGGCTAGATGAGACTCGCTAGCTGAGGAGATTACACATGGACATATTTCTAATAGGTGGACACAATTATGTAGTATGACCTTTCTACTATGATTGTGTCATGTGATAGTTTGGATAGGTCCAAGTACCACCCATGGCATGGCCCTTCTTCAAGAGATTAGTACAGAGTGCTCAGAGGCCTGATCAAATTAGATGATTCACAATATATGATATCGTCTATAGTGACTCTTATTATGAGGATCATGATATGCCACTACTCTTTGATGGTAATGAAATCGGTACCACAAATGCATATGAGGAGTGGTGGGTAGTAGCACAACCGACTCTTGTATTCCTGATGGATGAGTCGATAGGTGATGCAGGAGCACTCTTAGATTAGGGAGATGAGGAGTAGGATAGAGCTGAGGAGACATGGGTCAGGGCTATAGACATATTCATAGATGTGATATATGAGGAGTATGATGAGGTTGTAGATCTTGATTATGATGGTTAGGAGGAGGGGGGCGAGGAGGATGATGAGGAGGAGCAACTGATGAGTGATGGTGATGAAATAGTGAATAAGGATCAAGTGGGCCATGAGTGGGGAGAGCCAACTCCTACTCATGTAACTAGATCACAATCAAAAACTACAATAGGCACCAACACCTACATCCATGAAGAGGACAACACATCCTCCATGCCTCCTGTGAAGCGTTTTTTCCTTGATCATTTGATTTTTGACTTGTTTAATAGTTTTAGTTTCAAATGTTCCCACACTCATGTAGAGTTATCGAAAAGGTGCGTAATGCACCACGTGGTGGCTGTGTAGCTTTCATTTTTCACCTTCCTTTTAGGAGAGATTCAAAACATGTTGGCTCTTCAGAGATTTTCTAAGGAGCTAAATTCATGAGCTCAAAATTTTTCACTTGTTTGACACGTCATCTCTTCGCTGCAAGCGGATTGCACTTCTTATGAAGTGATATCTTTTGGGAGTTTGTCAGAGCTTGCTGGCCTTTTTCATTTTCTTGGTTTTCAAGATGGAAGCTTTGATTCAGTGCCTTTGCGTGATGTGATCGGTCAACTATAATTTTTTTTCCAAGCTGTGTTTCTAGGATTTGATCATTTGTAGACCTGTATCTTTGCTAAATATCTGAAAAGAATTAATGCGATAGCTGAGAATTGATGAGCAAAGATTATTGTGACCTAACCAAGGATCTATGATCAGATCATGTGCTATCAAAATATAACACCTGGAAGTGATTACTATTGTGTTACAGAAGTGTTTTCTTCTTTATGTAGCTATAAAAGAGGGGCAGTAATAGATGAAAGGGCTAGATTCCAAGTTTCAATTTTATTTGTCAAGAAAAAGTTTCTTTAATTTTCTTAGGATATAGAACTATTTTCAGGAGTAAAGTTGCAGAACTACTTTTCCCTGGCATGTTATATCTTTTAAGGATTAGACTATTGTCGGATTGGCATCCAACCTCTATTTTAAAGTTCATTTGATATTTAAAGCATTAACTATTGAGAAGAAATCATTGAGACTGTGCATTTATGGCTTTTATCAATATTTATTTCTTTATGTTTTCATTATGAATGAAACACTGTGTCTTGCAAGATGAAATTGAATAGTTTAAGTAGTTGATTTCCATGTTGTATGCTCATATATAGTAGAATAATAACTCATGAAAACTAGATTATTTCATTGGACTTCTCTATTTTTCTGAAAGGTTTTTGTTTTATTATATTATGTTGCATTAGGAAGGAGAGTTCATGCAATTTATGAATGTTTTTCCTGTCACAATTAAAAATATTTTTGTTTGATTGAACCTTAATGAACACTACCTACGAAAAGATTTGAAATTTTGCACTGTGCTTGTTAGCCTTTGCTATTCGTTCTCTTTCCAACAATGAAGTATTGTGGTGTTCTATGTCTAATTATATCAAACATAGGAATGATTGAGTTTGAAATGTTGTAAAATAATTGGCGCATCACCATTTTTATGTTTTATATTTACATTTCCTTCTACCCTTTTCTCTAAACCCCATAGAAGAGCCAAATTTCTATAAAAACCACAAAGGTATTCAGTGAGGCACAAATTGGTCCCCCACTCACTGAATTTCCCATTACACTATCAGAGAGGTGCAAGCTTTGATGATCAACAAACATTTTTTTGGCATGCCTAGTGGGACAAGAATTTTTTTGAATGCTTGATTAGAAGTCAGAAATATTTCTTAAATCAAGCTAAGGAAGGAAACTGGAAGTTTCATGCCTAGAGTCCAAACAAGAGAATCTTCAAGAGGCCATTGCTAGTACTTTCAGTTACCTGCCTCGAGACCTAGGAGAAGGATACTTACAAGCTATATATCACCTCTAAGGAGCAATACAGAAAGAAGTAAGAGCCCAATATCTAGAGCCTTATCTACTCCACTTGGGGGCTCAACCTTCCAAATCAGAATACCTGTATACCTAATTCATAGGAAGCTTTTCTGTATGGCTCATGTACCTCCCCCTACTCCTAGAAATTTTGTAACTTGGGATAGTGGTAATTCGCTACGTCCACCCATACCCCAAGATGTATGGCCTACCATACCCGATAATGCCCTCAAATCTATTCCAAAAATATCTAGAGAAGACTTGAAAACCCTTCCGAATACTTTCAAGATATAGCGGAGGTATGTAGGGTACATAACATAATACTGGAGAACATCACTTTGAGGCTGTTAGCTAACTCTTTCAAAGGAAAGGCCCAAGATTGGTATCAATCTTTGGCCTCAGGCTCTATCATCTCCTAGGATCAGCTTGGAGAGCGATTGTTCGAATGATTCTCAGAGAAAGGAGACTGCTCTTCATTGTTGTAACAAATAATCACCATCAAGAGAGCTCCACAAGAGGCCATGAGCAATTTTAACACCAAGTTTCATAAGACCTAGAAAAGGATCCCCATGAATGCTCGACCCCAAGCAAAGATGGCATTCATGTTCTATCTGAAAGCTCTCAATTTGTACATCATAGTTATGATAACCCCCATGGGAGGGGATATCTTTCCCAACACATATGAGGTGGTTGTGTGTGCAGAGAATAGTCTAATTGATGTCGGGAAGCTTCTGCCTTGACCTCCAATGCCGGTCTTTGTAGAAATCTTTGCTGGCCTTGGGGAAGAAGCTATTCCAAGCACTTCTACTACATAATTGACATCAACCACACCACAGTCTATGTACGTGTATCTCACCATGAAAATAAGCTCACCGGGCTCCTCCTCAATTGTGGAAAATATCAACAACATGAAGATCCTCATGTCAACTTTTGCTAATGAGTTGGTAATTATCAAATGACAACAAGAAATACGTCCAAAGAAGACTACGCAAGCCTATGGTAGAGGGAAGTCATCTTATCAGTAGAATCCATACCAAGGATCCCTAGAGGAGGAGTTCAATAGATGACGTCTACAAACTAGATAGTTCTGCTCACCAGGCCACTATAAATGGTCAAAGATAGCTTGAGTAAAGAGTTGATTCCAGGCTAGAACAATTTGGTGGAAGATGAGAATGTATGTTGCTTCATGTGCAATGATAGCCATATGCCCCAAATTTTCCCAAGGGGGAATATGCAACAAAGGATAGAGGAAAAAAGGAGTAAAGGTGTTCCCCTAAATATGGAAGAATATGAATCTTCCAAAATGGAAAATGCTCATTTCAAACCACAAATTCAAGGAATTTCTTTGGAGCAAGAACTAGATATTGCACTTGACCAAGCTCTATTTTCATGGATGGAAGAAGAAGATGCAATGTTTGTAAATAAAGCTCTGATGACTAGTGTTCCACAAGTGCAATCAAATTACAACACAAGATCTAAAAGGAGGCTTATAGGAGAATATGTGCAACAAGCTCTGTCATGCCTCAATCACGTCAATCACCCCCGCAGGAAAAACAATCTCCATCTCCCATCATCTGACCTTTTCTACAGCTGTGTGATCCACCATTGGTAGAGAGGAGGTGAACAAGAGACCAAGCCTAGTCATAATGAAATTTTTTCTTCCAAAAAAAAGAGAAATACCACCATGCAAGCCTAAGACTCAACTAGTCAGAATGCTCAATGTGGTGGAACAATTGAAGATGGAATATTCTAATATATCATTGTGGGATGTCATATCTATTCCTGAACAAAAGAAATTGCTTCAAGAAGCATTAAAATAAGAAAAACAAATCCCGCAGGTGGACGCAACTTAGTCGTGTGACCGAAACAAACACAAAAGATCTATGTCACCCCCTCAATCTCTAAAAGCAATAGCTTATGCGAATGATGTAGGCAATGCAAAAGAAAAAAAGGAAAGCAAGCCAAAGCCCACACCTTTCTTTTTAACACTTATTGTGGGAGATAAGATTTTGCATAATAATATGATTGATTCAGGGGCTAGCTTGACTATAATGCCAAAACAAGTGGTTGATTCCTTCAAAATTAAGTATGAGACCCTTGCAAAAGGAATCATGGAACTAGATGAGAAGAAGGTTTCGATTGTTGGTCGAATAAAGGATCTATCTTTGACCCTCTTCTCATGTCCAAGCCAAAAAGTCACACAAGAAATAGTAGTGATAGAAATTCCCCCAGTCTTTGGAATGTGTCTTTCAAGAGATTTTACTGCAAAGCTTGGTGGATACTTAGCGCTCGACTAGTCCCACCTAATATTGAGAACCAAGCATGGGGTGAAGAGGAATATTTTTTTTGAATCTTTGCACCTCGAACACATTGTGGACAATGCAGTCCTCTGCTTTGAGGCAACACATACCTCCATTTATCAGGAAGAGAGATATTGTGTAGAAATGCTAGAAGATGAAGAAGATATAAGTGATCAAACTCCTGAAGAAGAGGTGCTACTCAACCAATTCATTAACTCTGATCCATTCGATAACTTACATGCAATGAATCTAGGAACCTATGTGATTTTCGATGATGATCAATTCTTTCTGAAATTAATAAAGGATCGAGAGGAATGTGATGATCCGAGTGATAATTGTCTATGGACCCTTTATTTTGATGGCACCAAGTACAAAGCTAGCTCTAGAGTAGGTTTCAGACTAATGTCTCTGACAGGATCAGAAAACCTCAAAGCTTACCATTTCCAGTTCTCATGCTCCAACAGTGATGCCAAATATGAAGCCTTGGTTCATGGGCTAATTCTTGTAAAGTAGATAGGCACAAAGAGAATACATTATTTCAAAGATTCAAAGATAGTGGTGAGCTAGGTTCATGGACAAGCAACTGCAAAAATTAAAAGAATGAATTCATACAGACACCGAGTTTCCGATCTTATCGAGAGCTTCAAAGTTTTCAATATACAAGTTATTCCTCGATCAAAAAATAGTGTTGTTGATCAAATGGCTTCTTTCAACCCACAATTTGAACCCATTTTTGATCCGACCAAGCAGAGTGTAGTGCAAGTCATCATCTAACCCTTAATTCCTGACAATGATGAAAACTGACAATTCTTTGGTGACGACATCCAAATTTCTTCCTTCATACAAAAATTAGGGATAGCTTATGACTATTCACCACCAAGAGCATAATTTCCTAAGGAGCAAGTCATCCAATTAAAAGGGAACAAGCTTCCCTGAGGATTAATTTCTCTCAAAAATCTCTTTGATTGTGAAGACGCAAGAAATGTCAAGCAAAGATTCACTATAGATGCAAGGGATTACAAAGAGCTTGATGTCGGAAGCAGCAGAAAGTTGAAAGTTGGAAAAGAAGTTCCTCACAAGGATAAGAAAAGATGAAAGGGTGTATGTTTCAAATATGACGAGGTTATTGCATGGACCTATGATGATCTGAGAGGTTATGACCTAGGCATAATTTAACATACCATTGAATTGGCATAAGAATCCAAACGCGTTCGACAGAAGAAAAGACCAATCAACCCAAAGGTCAAAGCATTGATGGCACAAGAGCTAACCAAACTAGTCGAGTCAAAGATCATATATGCTATCAAACATTCTACTTGGGTGTCGAATCTAGTTCCAGTCCGAAAAAAGAATGGTGATATTCAAATTTGTGTCAATTTCTGAGATTTGAATAAAGCCTTTTTAAAAGACCATTACCCCTTGCCACTCATGGAGTAGATCTTGCAGACTGTGGCCAAATCAGAGATGTTCTCTTTGCTAGATGGTTTCTCAAGATATAATCAATTCTAAGTGAAGGAAGCCCACCAACATAAGACAATGTTTACCACTAAGTAGGGAATATTAGCATACTCAAAGATGCCATTCATACTTTCCAATGTTGGTGCAAATTTTCAACGAGCAATGGATATTGGTTTCAAGGGATTGATCAACCTGATTATCCTAGTATATCTAGATGACCTAACAGTCTTTTCAAAATTGAAAGATGATCACTTCAATTAGCTAGAGAAGGTTTTCTAGAAATGCCAATAGTTTAGGATTTCTTTAAATCCCAAAAAATGTTTCTTTGGAGTACCTCAAGGTAAGCTCCTTGGCTTTGTAGTGTCAAAGGAGAGAATAACAATACACCCCAAAAGGGTTAGACCTATAATGGAATTACCTTTTCAAGTAAACCAAAAGGGACTGCAATATTTTATGGGGAAGATCAATTTGGTCAGTAGATTCATATCAAATTTTGTAGGCAATGTGAGACCAATTAAGCTGATGCTTAAGAAGAACCTACTTTTCAAGTGGACCCTTGAAGGAAAATAAGATTTTGAGCAGCTAAAGATAGCCATCTTCACAACCTCAGTGTTGGTCAAACCAATTTTTTCAAAAGACTTTCTAATCTATGTGTACAATGGACAACATAGTATAGCTTTGATGCTCACTCATAAGTGTGAGGAAGATAATGGGGAGCACCCTATCACATTCCATTCAAGGAACCTGAAAGGTTATGAAGCCAAGAATAATTTCGTAGAAAAGATGGCTTTTTCCATTGTTAAAAGTTTAAAGAAGTTTTGACACTTGGTGTTAGCCAACAAGATCAATATTCTCGTAGCACATCCCAGTGTGTGGGAATACATTACAAAAGGTGAGGTAACCTAAAAGACAGAAAATTAGATTACCAAGATCCTAGAATATGATGTGGAAATTAGACCAACCAAGTTGGTTCAGGGAAGAGGTTTGTGTGAAAGAGAGACCAATCAGGTCTACTTGAACCAATTCAAGTCCGAAGAGTCTTGGGTGGCTGATCGGACACACTATATTCAAAAGGGGTACTACCCGACCAGCCTTCCATTCCATAAAAGGTGATACTACAAATTGAAAGGCACTAGGTATGTATTAATTGAGGGTATATTATTCAAAAGAAATTATGATGGTGTACTACTCTGATGTCTGGACAAGCTATAGGTGGAAAGAGTTCTCAATGAATTCCATCATAGTCCTGAGGGTGGACATTTCTCTACAATTACTACCACTTTAAAGATCATGTGAGTGGGATATTATTGGCCCTCTATATTTTTTGAAGCACATCATCTATTGAAAAAGTGTACCTAGTACCAATATTTTGTTGGAAAAAGGAAGAATGTTGCCTTTCCCCCTAAGCCCGATCGTAACTGAGAAACCCTTCGCTCAATGGGGTTTGGATTTTATCATAATGATAAATCCTATTTCCAGTGCTAGACTCAAGTGGATTCTCATGACAACTGACTACTTCACAAGGTGGATAGAGGACATACCCCTAAAATATGCCACGGATGGGGAAATTGTCAATTTCCTTGAAGAGCTAGTAGCTAGATTTGGCCCACCCAAGATCATCATATCCAACAATGCTCGAGATTTTGTAGGACCAGGAATGTCAAATTGTGCTATCAAACATGGGATTTTCCTTAAAAATTCATCAAATTACTACCCACAAGGGAATGGGTTAGCAGAATCAACCAACAAAAACCTAATTAGGTTAATCAAGCACATTGGAGCAGAATGAAAAAGGGATTGGCACAAACATCTATGAGCTGCTCTATGGCTAGACTAGATTACTCCCAAGAAAATTCTGAAGACTTCTTGTTATGAATTGGTGTTCAAAAAAGAGGTAATGTTACCCATTTCCATAAAGATTCCTACCATACAACTGTTGAAATCCTTGGAAATTGAAGAAAGCAACAAAATGGAAGTATGGCTAGTGGAACTCCTCAATCTAGAAGAAGATAGTGAAAAAGCTTACAAATCCATGATCAACCATTAACAAACAATAAGGCGATGGTACGACAAAAATACTTCTAACCTATAATTCGAAGAGGGGAGCTTAGTGTTGAAGTACGATTAACGTATTGCAAAACCAAGGAAACACACAAAATTTGAAGCGTTATGGAAGGGTCCCTTTTGAATTAGCACATGCAAGGAGAAGAATGTGTACAAACTTGAAGATATGGAAGGAAACACTTTAGACATATTGGTGAATGGTATTTATCTAAAGTTATTCCATTAAAATACGTAGTTTTTTAAAAAATCAATAGTTATGTACCATATGTATAATTTTTTGTAAATTCGTTCTGCATTTTTAGAATAAGCCATCTGAGAATAACACTGAAGAAACAAAAAGTTGTATTATATTATATTCATTGAAAAATTTACAATATAATGCAAGGCCCGAGGCTTGGATTTAAACATGAGGCTCTCTCGAGCAAACCCAAAAAGAGTAGCAGAGAAAAAAGAAGCGAAAGGGAGGCAAGATGCAAAAAATAGTAAGGTAAAGCCTCCAGCTATTGTTGATGAAGAAAAATGGCTCTTTATCAGGTTTTTCTTCTTCTTCTTCTTCTTCTTCTTATCTAATGGGCTGCAAAAGAGGCTGAACACACAACACACATAGGCTACACATAGCGCAAACCCAGGGCCTATTCACTGTGACTTTGCACCAGAAACTCGAAGTGCTTCTTCTAGGTGAGTCCCAGAACACACTCCATGCGGTACTCTCATAGTAGATAGGTTGTCACTGGTTGAGAAGAGAAGCAGTGTGTCTCAAGTTCCATAGTGTAGAAGTCAAAAAGGAAGGGAAACCCAGCTACATCTATTCCAAATTTGACTTGCCTGCAGAGATCCATGGCACTGAGGATACCAACGTCGTGGATGGCCACTTGCATTATCTCACCAAGCCCTTCCATCAGTGAAGTTTCAAACATTTGGTGGCACAACTCAATTATCATAGGCTTGGTCACATTCAAGTCAAGCAGTGAGGCCATGAAGTAGGAAAGGATGTTGTAGTTGCTCCAGAGCTATTTTTCATCGTTGATGAAGTCCAGGCTGACTACCCACTTGAACGCAACCATGGCAAGGCAGTCTGATTTCCTAGTCTTGAACTCATATTTAATCAAATTTAGCTTGACAATCCACTCATAATTTCCATTCTTGTTCTCATGAACAAGATTAGTGGTTTGATTGTTATACACAAACTCAATATTGTCCTCACTAACCTTAACACGCCACTCCTACATTATTTGACGTGGTGGAATTTCTATCAATATTATACAAATTGGTGTGGAGGGAATGTAAAAATAACCATTCACTAATAGAATTGATGGATAAGTAGTTAATTTTTTCATCTAATGTAAAGGTGTGAAGTGGGAAAAGTGATCATGGATCCAATTGTATTAACTAGGTTTATCTCCTTTTTATTTTTACTCCACATTCAAGCATAAAACAACTAAGTTTTATTTTTTTATTGAGCTGTAAAAGAGATAAATTTGATATGTTATTCAATAATCCTATTTGAAATGTAACCCTAGATCTTAAAGTATAATTTATTATGTAGATTAAAATAGAAACTACCAAAAAAGATTATAAATTTGAGACTAAGATACAGAGTGGAAGCTACGATAAAATTTGGAGTTAATTTGTATGTTTGGGGGCATGGGGCACCCTAGATTGTCTTCCTCATTTTTTGAATCCAATTTTTTTGAGATGTAGGTTATAGTCTACTCTAGGTTTTCTAGAATTATCTCCTACTGAAACTCTTGAATCTTTGTTGCACACATGAAAAGATGGGGAAAGGTCTTCTCATATATGGGATTTCCTAATTCAAACCCCATTTTGGTATTTCTACCTCCATGTACACCAAATGATGATGATCAAGAGGACATACCCTAGGTTGGGTAGAGGCCAAAACAATGAAAATTGACTAAAATGATAAATGATAAATGACAATGTTACCTTGATGTGAGATCCTTGATGAAGTAATACCACACCACAAGTTGCGAAAAATTTGTTGAAAAAAGGTTTTTATTGATTTAAATAAAGGTTTTAATTGATGTAGCAAAAGGATTCGTTTGAAAGGATTTTTTTGCATAAGGTTAAGTATGCAACAATACTTGAATTATCATTATATCCCTGTGTCATATCACTAAATCAAGAAAATACAATATTTGATACTGAGTGTTTATATGATTGTTGTATGCTTACATCCATTTGATGCGATAGAGGTGATCTATAAGGTTGTACCAAAATGTTACAGTTCAATGTTGGTTCACTGTTTCATAGGTCTACTTTGTGGAGGCATTATAGGCTCTATAATTTGAAAGGAGAGTATGTCTACACTTGTTCTATCATATTCTAGAGTTTTCAGAGGGTATGTTTAGAGTGAAGAAATATTGAAGTCATAGAAGGTTCTCTATGTTTTTCTATAAACCAGTTGGTGTTTGAGGTATGTGCGGTAATGACTAGTAGCATGTGGTATTCAATTTTAACATGTGTTCTTAAGATAGGAATTGATTAAACTTCATATGGTAGTGAACATCATCATTTTATTTTGGAAAAAACAAATTTAAATTTGGACCAACTTGTTACAGAATTCATGAAAATTAAATTTAGGTCCTCCTTATGTCATCCTAGTTATTTTCAAATCCTTGGCCGACATAGAAGAGTGTTAATGCAATGTCATATATATATATTTCTCCATTACACAGATGTGCAATTTCAAATATAATTTTTCACAAAGCATAAATTGAAGAGAAGGTGGTGATTACACAAGGAGATTATCTTACAAAGCTAGAAGGTTGCATCCAAGTTTGTGCAGTAATATGAGAAGATCATAAGGAGAGTGGAAGAGTATCCAAGGAAATTGTGGCATGTGTATGAGGTTTGTTTTGCTGCATTGTATATTTCTTCTTTGTGAGGCTATATTTGGAAAATAGATCCAAGTCATTTTTCTCACCGTGGTTTTTCCCATCTTGGGTTTCTATGTATATTTGGTGTTCAATTATGTGAGTGTGTTCTCAATGCTTGATTAGTAGTAGTGAAGATTCAATTTATATAATTAGATAATTATGTTGAAGTTAAGAGTTTTAAATTGATTAGATCTACTGATTCATGCCCCCCTCTTATTATATTGTGTGCCCTTCAATTGGTATCAGAGCTAAGTTCATTTGAAGAAGCTTAATATCTTAAGGTAGTTCTAGTATGGCACACTCAATTGCTTAGGAATGATTCTCTACAAATAGAGCACTTCTTTTTGATGAATCCAATTATGCATTCTATAAAGTTAGTATGGAATCCTACTCGATGCCACTAGGACTTGATATCTAGATGTCAATTATAGAGGGATATGACATTCCTAAAAACCCTCGTATGGATTAGGCCACAAAGAAGGGTTGTGAAAAACAATTTAAGGAAAGGAATACTATTTTATGTGGACTGACTAACTCTAATTTTGTGAAAGTGGTGCAATGCAAAACAATGAAAGAAATATGGGAAAATATTACATATTATCTATGAAGGAGATGAAATATTCAAAGATACAAATCTATGAACTCATATATCTCAGTTTGAATGTTTGAAGATGAAGGAAGATGAAAATGCTCACATTCCTAGTCTGGGTTGATGATGTTTTCAACTCTATCAAGGGTCTTGGTGAGGAATTCAATGAAATAACTATTGTGGAAAGGTACTCTGATATCTTCCTAGAAGGTTGGATTCTAAAGTCTCTACTATAAAGGAAGCTAAAGATTTAAATGCTTTGAAGATGATTGAATTACATGGAATATTGAATAATTTTGAAATGATATTTTAAAGTGAGGATTCTATAAGGAAAGAGGTGGCATTTAGAGTATCAAAGAAGCAAGTTGATCTAGACTCTAATAGTGGATTATATTTGAAGGAAACCAATTTTATCAAAAAACTACAAAGAGATTTTAGTAAGTATAAAGGAAAATTATCTTTCAAGTATTTCAATTGTGGTGAAGTAGGAAATTTGATGCAGAGGGTCATGGATCTTGAAAGAAAATCACCAAGTTACAAGAATATCAATGGTTCACTCACAACCTTTCAACTAGGCACCAACCTGGAGATAAGGCCTCAACTTTTCATTCATGACCTATTTGCTTCCCTTGTGGTTCCAAACAACTAAAATTATCTCAAAGGACTTAACCTAAGTTGAATCAAATGGGTTTCAAGCCCTAACCGTCTATTTTGAACAAAACTTACTTTTGCTGCTCAACTAGCCTTCTAGCCCTATTAGGCCTTTGGTGATGGATTCTTGACTTTTCCCTCAAACTTTGCAAATGAACCTCCAATATAATGTTTGTTTCAGGTGTGGTTTGTGATGAAAAACATCATGTCAACTCCTAGGCATCACTTGTTTCAGACAATCTTTCTTCAAACCCTGTTGTTTCCTCAAAACTAGGCCTAATTAGCCCTATTTTTCAAAGCAACCCCTCTTCAAAGTTGTCCCCTAACCTTGAAACTATCAAAATTCTTCCAAAACATTCCCAAACCAAATATTTTTAGACTTTTAATATTCCATGTTACTCTTAACATGCCCAAATACAAAACCCTCCCTAAATTGGCTTAAAACTAGGGCTTTTTTATTCTAGGACTTCCAAACACTTCCAGGTCTTAAATTTTGACTTTTCACCATTAATTCATCATTTCCCAACTATTGCAACTCAAAAATATACCTCTTGTTAAGAAATATTCTCCATTGCTATACTTCAACCCCCATCCTCATGCACCTTGCACTATCACAACTTGGTGTAAACTGTATGATTCCTCCTTCCTGCACTTTCAGATTGTTATTTTGATATAATATAGGTTAATTATGATCCATTTCATTGGTCTCAGTCATACATTCCCATGAAATGGATCATTCATCATGAAAAACCTTCAAAATTAGTGCAATTTCTGTGTTTCCTTGAGGACAATCAATGTATTTTGCAAGAATTTGATTCCTATTATATTTTAGAGCATACAAAGGTTTGAAAACATGTAAATTAAAGTCCCTAATCTGTCAAGATGAATCAAACTTCGATAGGAAATCAAGAGAGCACCAAAAATAACACAAAAGAATGCAAAAACTATATTTTATTGCTTTTCCTGAGAATAGTCCGTACAAATCCTTCAAAAAACTGATCAACCTTCATACAAGTGATTCTCCTGGGGTTATAGATCAATCCCCCAACTGTCCCAACCAATTAAAGTTGGTTTCCATTACATTAAGGTTAATTAAACCCCTAAACTCACTTACCCGCCCAATCTGAAATTTGAAAATTTGAAATTACAAACTCTCATTTTATTGATTTATACTGACTAAAAACTATCTAAACTTCAATGTCTAACCATAATTGACCTAATTAGAACATTAATAACCTACCTACACCTCTTGGACACTATTGGTCCACTTACAAGGTTCTTTGGTCCTATGGTCCTTTCAGGACCCTTAGGACTTTTAACATTCTCATTACATCTATTCATACCAAATGCCATTATAGGCTCCAAGACACCATAATTAATGTTTTGACTTGCTTGGAAGGTCCTCCTGACCCCTGCACTCTCCTGGTTCTTGAAGAGCTCCTTGAAGGCCCTGGGTGCTCCTGCACCAAAATTTTATGGCTAAGTGTCCCAATAAGTACTCTAACAATACTGAGAAAAAGTATGGAAATAAATAATTTAAGAAAAGGAATATAGGTCAAAGGAAATAGAAGAGATTTTACACTAATGAGGAAAGATACTACACTTATGAAGAAGAGGAAGATATCTCTAATGATGAGAAAGAGAAGACTATATTTATGGCCTCTGAAACTATTGAAGAATATGTAGAAATAGATTCTAAAAACAAAGAGGACAAAGTAGACCTTGAGGAAAAATTACTTTGTTCTGGAAAAGAAATTAAGAGATTGAATAAGAGAATTATAGAAGAAGTGAAGGCTAAATAAAATATATCTTTGGATCTAGAGAAAGTAGAGAAGATGATTACTAATCTAAAGACTTAGGCAAGAGAAGAAGAAAATATTGTAGAAGTTCTGAACAAAAACTTGTGGTGAAGCGACAAGGACTTTGATAAACTTTAGGAATAATTTGTGTTGATAAGAAAAGAGGTTGAGAATGTGAATCATCATCTACAAATGAAGTTTTTAGAAAGATTACTAAGAATCTAGATCTGATATTGGGATGTCATAGATCTCTACATTTCAAAACAAGAGCTGGTTTTGATGATCAAAAGAACCATGAAACATAACCACCAATGAGGCCTACCAAAGGAAGTCTGAAAGTGATTGGTTTTGGAAGTAAAAAGCCTAAAAGGGCTATTGCAAGTGATGAAAGAAAGACATAGAGTGATGGCTTTATTCAAGTTCAAAAGAATAATAGAAGATCCATAATCTATGGGGATACAACACCAAGTTCAATTATTCATTTTTTGGTTATTATTTTAATTGCAATAATTTTGGTTATAAGGTTGTGGACTATAGAAAAGCTCTGGTAAGAATAAATAACTTTGTCACTAGTAATGCATTTTCACCTTTGTACAATTTTAATATTATTTGGTACAAATACAACCTTGGACACATTTCTAGGAACTGCAAAAGTAATTTTGTGAGTCATCCTCTACTGAAAAGAGGAAGAAAAGAATAAAAAAGAGTAACAAATCAAATCAATTCTAGAAGAAGGTTCTAGAAGAGAAAATCTTATAGAAATCAATGATTTCTCAAACTGCTCTACATGCTCAGAAGGAGAAGAATTTTTCAATCATAGAAAATGGATGCTCAAGACACATGACTCGAGATAAGAGTAAGTTCATGAATTTCAATAAATTTAAAGGAGGTTTTGTAACTCTTGGAAATAATTTCATTGCTAAAATATTAGGTAAGGGTACTTTGAGTCTTGAATGTGGTAGAATAAAAACTCATGATAATTTGTATGTTGAAGGGTTAAAGAAAAAATTGTTAAGTGTAAGTCAGATGGGTGATAAAGGTTATAAGCTATCCTTTAGTGTTGATGATTGTGAAATCATGAAATCAAATACTGAATAACTAATTAAAGATGGAAGAAAGATAAATATTGACATATATCATCTTTGTGAGTTGAATGGAAAAACTTGTCTTATAGTGCATACAAAAAAAAGTTAGATTTGGCATAAAAGGTGGGGACACATTAATTTTGATGAAATTGTGAAGATGAGCTCAAGAGGAATGGTTCAAGATATGCCAAAGATTAAGAAACCTCAATCTACCAGCTGCAAACCATGTTAGGAAAGAAAATAGACAAAGAGAAGATTTCCTACTAAGGAGTATTCTACCTCAAAACCTTTAGATTTGATCCATACAAAGTTGTGCGGACCTATGAGGAAAAAGATTCTACAAGGAGATAGGTATTTCATGATGCTCATTGATGATTACACTAGAATGACTTGGATTACTTTCATAAAAGAGGTATGAAATTTTTTAGTAGTTTAAAGCATTCAAGGCACTAGTTGAGAATGAAAATGAAAGAACAATCAAATTTTTGAGATCAGATTGAGGTGGATAATTTTTTTTTGACCAGTATGGTGGATTCTGTGAAGATCATGGGATCCAAAGAAAATTTCTACTCCTAGAACTCCGCAACAACATGGACTTGTAGAAAGGAATAACTAGATTCTATAGGAGATGGCAAAAATAATTTTAAGTCAAGAAAATATACCATATATGTTCTAAAGAGAAGAAATTCAGAATGTGGTATATATTTTAAACAGATCTCAAATCAAGCCAATGGTTGAGAAAACACCATATGAGTTATGGAGAGGAAGGCAGCCTTCAGTAAGATATTTGAGAATATGTATAAAGAAATACTACATTAAAAGGGGTGATGAACACTTGAGTAAGCTTGATTCTAGATCTAGTGAAAGTATTTTTCTTGATTAATCTATAACAAGTAAATAATATAGGTGTTATAATAAAATGTTGAAGAAGATTTTGGAATGTGCCAATGTAAGAATTAACGAAACTGTTGAGTCTATTGGTACTTTGAAAGTAGAAGATGATGAAGAACCAATATGCAATAATGATGGAGATTCAGAAGTTGTTACAAAAACTCTAGAAAAATATGTTTAGAAGTGAAACATCAGAAATGGGAAGAGGGTCTTCTATCTTTGAAGAGATAGGGCTCCTCCTATTTCACTATCTTGTTTCACTCAAGGAGACCATAGAGATCTCAATACAATGATGGAATGAAGGAAATAGATTTGCTAAAGGTTACCCTAGGGTCAAAATTAAACACTAAATAGGGTTTCACCACCAAGCTATGGCTTGGAAAGACAAGTAACATGCAAGACCAAAATTATAAAACTTAATGATATGCAAAGCTTCACTAAATGACCTAGAAATTAATGCAAAGTAGAATGGAAAGCTTGAAAAGTACAGAGGGACACCTAGAAACCTGTAACAACTTGATTGAAGACCTGAGATGCTAAAAATATTTATTTAATGCCTAGTGGGACTCATACACTAGTATAGGTGGTTTAATCCTAGATTAGGGTTTTTGGGTAGGAATAGAAATCTAGCAAAGACAAGTCTGGAACACATAAAAATTAGAAAATTTGCTAAACTAGAACTCATATGCTAGAAGTGGCGTATCAGTCAAACTTGGCCTTTTAAGAGAATCAATATTTGAATCTACTCTTCAACCTCTACTCTATCTTCACAACCTAGTTTCTGGATTTGAAATATCAAATTTTTCTTTGTAGATGCCTTTTAATGATCTCGTAAACAAGGTGACAACTTTGACAACTTTGCACACTTGACAACTTTCCAATAGTTCTCTTCAATATGTCTTCAACCAAGATATACAAACAACACACTAAAGAGAGGGAAAAATGTTGTTTTATTAGTGGAAAGGGGTTTTCCTTGGTCAATCCCTATTTTGGTAATCAAACCCTGTAATGAAATCAAATGGAAAGGTGGAATGAAAAATGAACAAAATGATATGTTGCAACTCACCAAACCCTAAAAATAAAGTGCTACAAACATGTATGAAGTGGCACTAATGGATGCAGATCTTGAATCTTACATGAATGATAGGGATCTTGAATTGAAAGATTGCTTGAATCATAAAACCCCACATCACAACTGTTAGCTAAAAAAAAAACATGATGCATGATGACTTTGACTTGATGCTTGATACTTGAATAATGCTCCAAAATGCTTGATGATCAGCTCTTGAAGACTCTTGAATGCTCTTGTAAACTCTTGAATGACCGTGTAAACTATTGACTGCTCTTGTAAACTAAAATTTGTTATAATGCATGAATACTCAAGTTGCTAGGTCACTTGATTGCTTGTTAGTAAGAAAATAAATGAAATAACCTTGTATTTATACTTGTTTATGCCAAATTTCATGAAATTACAACACTACAAGCTGACATCAGATCTAGGAGAATTAAATATTGCCAAGAATTTGAATTTAATTAAATTAACTTTAAGCCACATGGGACTCATATTCCAGTTGAGGAATATGAGTCCCATTAGGCTAGGCTTTGGGACATATTTTTTAAGAAATTCTTAAATTCATGTGAAATCGGGATCAGGGCCCCAAAACTTAGGTGGGACCCATATTCCCAAGGTGGTGGATGAGTCCTAGATCACTAAATATGGTCCATACAATCTAAAAACACCTAAATTATTATTGGATGTTGGTTTATGTCAGGATTATCCTCGAAAAGATACATTAATTAAGGCTTTTGGATGTAAAATAAGGCCAAATAAGGCATAAAGAAGACCAATTAATAATGAAAACCCTAGATTATTGTGAAAGTGTGGTACAAAACTTTACAATACATTAAATAAGGTTAAATCAAGTCCATTTAGCTTACAAGGGCCCACGACCTAATATGAATGTGCTAAACACATTACAACACTAAATCAAGGCAACATTATACTCAATTTATCGAGTGCCTAAAAAAACACAAAAATGTAGAGGGATACATTTTTCATTACCACATTTAGCCACCACTTTAGTGAGAAGAGGAACTTGATTGAAACTCATAATAAAGTAGAAAAACTCGCATCAAGAGGGGTCCAAGTGCATCGATTCTGGTAAGATAGGATCAAAACAATCAAGAGGGATGATAAAGCCCCTAGGATCAGGATCTTATGACAAACCAACATAAGCACAAAAAAAACACATGAAAATGATATAAGGAGAAAAATCAAGGCACAAGCATACACTACCAAATACAAAGAGAAAACAAAAAAAAGGGGGGTGGATCAAGATTTGATCATTTGTATTACATGTTGTGGATTAGATCTAGGCTATTTTTCCAAAAATGCACACTCAGTCTGAGGCAACGAAACTTTAGGCTATCCATTTGGTGAGTATCCAAAAAGGTGAGACATATACGCACATGGCTAGTATGTGCTCACACACACAAGAAAGTGGCTATGGGAATGTCATGCTTAATTTTGGCTTCCCGTTCAACCAGACCAAAGCTATACCTCCTGATAAATATGATAAGGCACCACACAATGATGAACTTCGAGCTTTATGAGGCAAGAAAACCTTTGTATGCTTGACACTCATGAACAAACAAGATGTATCCACAGGCATGCAAAGTGTGTTATGTAAGGTGGCCATATAACAAAAATTGTAAATGCAACATGATGTAAAGGTATGTTCAAAGGAGTTCTTCCTAGTTCATGTAAGGTCTTACCTTAGGGGACATTTTTCCTAATGTCTCCAAGAGAGGAGCAATTGAAGAATAGAAGATTCATAACTTAGGGGACACAATGTGTCACATCAATCCACTAAGAGGAATATAATATGCTAAGAGAGATCATGCTCTTGAGGGAAATCACACCCAATTTCACCATAAAATGAAAGAAACATCACACGAAGCAAGAAGACTACACAATGAAACATGAAATGAAAAATTATAATGCTATTGTATGCCCCCACTTTAAATAAATTGCTAAATATCATTTTGGGAGCAATTTTTTAAAGTAGAAAATGATAAATGCTAATAAAGAAGACATGAGAGCCAACTTGGAAAGCCCTATGCCAAGTCATATGTTTCTAAATAAAGCTACATCATGAAAAAGGAAGGGGTTGCCCCTGAAATAAAACTCCAAACACATGAAGGATCTATGGATTTGTGGTTAGTATGTTCTCGCTACAATGTTTTTAAGAGATCTCAAAACTGTCATCATTCCCCAAATACTCATAAAATAGGAAGAATGAGATGAAGAGAGTGAAAAAAAAGTAGAACCTTTCAAGTCAAAATGGAAGAGACATGAATGTCTCAATGCCTTGTGTCATCCCCAAAAGGAAAACACAAGAAAAATGAAAAGATAAAGGAAAAGGTAAAAGATTTATGACATAGATAAGAATGTAGGTACAAATAGAGGAATGTCACAAAGAGAAAGAACATTAAAAAAAAAGGTGCGGGGGATCACATTACAAACATGCAATCACACAAAGAACACACAAAAGACTAGTTAGGCATACACGAGTCAACCTATTAGCAGGTCATCTACATCCCAATTGTGTTCAACATATACGAAAGGAAGACAACTAGAAAATGGGACAATATCAAGTGCCGAACTAGGGTCATTACCAAGTTCAACACTATTCTTAGGAGAATTATTGTTTAAGATCATGTAAGAGGAAAACAATTAATGTATTCAACATGTTATGCACCTCCTCATCAATTTTAGTAATCTCCTCATTTTCATCTAAATTAATCACAATAGGGGGTTGAATGATAATGTCCAAGGAGCATTTTGGCTCCTATTACGATTGCGATATACGATACTTTTTTTTGGTGAAGAGGGAGACTCATCATGCATTGCTTCAGTCAAGTTTGGATTTTTATTTTCTTTGTTTGTTTCTTCATCAAGCTTTCAAGCAAGAGCATGACAGATATTCCTACACTCTCACACATGTCTATTTCTTTTAGTATAGTTCTCAAGTTGTGTTTATATGGGAGTCGGTTTATCAACCATGGGTTTATTTTCTTCCCTAAGGGGAGGAGTGAAAGTAGCCATAGGAGGTTGTTCAATCACTTTCTCTTTAACTTTGTAAATTTCCTTTATCTAAGGAGGCGTGATGGCATTGTTTTCATTATCTCTTGGTCTTTTGTAGGAAATGGGAAAATAATCTATCTTAGGTTGGTCTTGGCTGTTTGGAATGTATTTAGGTTCAATCATGGTTTCATCAAGGATGGTGGGTTTGGTCATAGGTTGAGAAATTTTAATAAGTGATAGGCTTTTTTATGTATTTTGCATTGAAATTTTGATAGCATTTGAAAAAGAAGTCTCCTCAAGGTTTAATAGGTTCCATGGGCTATGGCTAAAAGAAATATAATGAAAAGTTTCCACGAGAGGACAAAGGATCAAAGCCCCTATGATGAACAATAAATATTTCATTTTCAAAGGGAAAATTTAAGCATTTATGCATGATCGATGCAACAGCTTCCATGGACCGTAGCAATGGGTAACCAAGCTTCAGATAGAATTGGTCCAATGTCAAGATGATGGAAAATGAGACATCTAATTTTTTCGGTCTTATTTGTAAAGGAAGGGTGATCAATCCTATTGTGGGGAAAGAAAAACCATTATGCATCTTTATCCATGCTTTTGGTTTATCATATGTTTCTTGATAGAGCTCATGCACAAGTAGGAATTCCTCAGTGATCACATTCTCTCCACATAAAAGATCAGTTAATATCCCATTAGTGAGCTTATCATTGAATCGGTCAGCTATGTAAAGAGGACCATCTGGTCCATTTCGAATAATATCCTTAGATGAGAAAGCAATGTTAAGATAATTTTTAGTTCAACCCTTACGAGGTTTTTTTTCGATCAATGCAATCAAACCTTTTCCAATACTATCCATAGGACCTTTTTCAATAGTATCCATAGGACTTTGTTGAATTGTTTCCATTTTCTCATCATTCGTGTCAACATTCATCACATCATTCTTTGAAGTTTTTATAGCTTTGACAAATGAAATAGTATGATTAAGCATAGGATTAGTCAATATTTACAATTTTTGGCTGGGAGGGGCAATGGAATTGTTTCCTTGATCATTAACACCACCAATTTGAAGTCAACCAGAATCATGAGGTCTTGCACAAGATGTTTAAGAGTACGCTTACAATGTTTCGTGTCATGTCCATTTTTAAGTGATACTGGCAATAAGCATTTGATCTAAAGTTCAAAGGTAAAGGATTATTAGGATCCATAGTCTTAACAGAAGGTAAAGTGATCAATTTCTATTCTATAAGTTGTGACATTGTGCTATGGAGGGTATCGGGTAAGGGAGTGAATTGCCTAGTCGGATCCCCAAATGCGAAAGGAGTTGTATTTCTTATAGCAGCCACTTGGGTATGAACATTTTGGGTTGTTTGTTGAGGTGGATTTAGTTGAAGGAAGCCTTTATTCTATTTTCTAAAAGGTTGATATTTTTTTTGGTCTGCGGATTTAGACTTCTCAGGATGGATAGATGTGGGTTTTATTTCATGACTACTAATCGAGTTTTGATAATCATGAAGGGTAGTAGACAAGTGAATAAAGGAGGAGAACTTCATCATGGTAATTGAAAGAATGGAAAATGGTGGAGATGATTTCGTATGGCTTAGGAAATAGAGAAAAACCAACTTTCCAATTATCTCATTGAAGGGAAACCCTAGAGATCTTAATGCAAAGGAGAGAGAGATATTACAATAGGGCTACACTAAGGTTTTATTGTAAACTAATGAGGGTTTCACCACTGAGCTAGGACTTGGAAAGATAAATTCAATGCAAATCAAAATGCTTAAACCTAGTAAGATGCAATCTTTCACTAAATGACCTAAAAATGCATAAAAATCAAAACAGAGAATTGATATATCAAAGGTATCCACCTAGAAGCCTGAAGAGGATTGGAATGATCTCTAAAACACTAAAAAACCTAAAATTTTGGAACACTAGGATTCATATGCCAGTCTGGGCATATTAGTACTAGATCTAGGTTTTTGGGCAGGAACTGGTTTCTAGAAAAAGGGTATCTCAAACTGCAAAGCTCTGGAAAAATTCCTATAGTGGGAATCATATGCCACTTCTAGTGTATCAGTATTGTTCCACATTTTTGGGAATTCAAATTTTAAAATTTTCCTCCAATCTTCCCTCTTTCCTTCCAAACTGAATTCTAAATATGAATCTGTTAAAATAACTAACAAAAAAAATATAGACATGATTAGCTTATGGGGGGTTTGCCTCGGTCACACCCCTAGTTTAGTACTTAAACCTTGATAGAAAAAAATGAAATATGAATGTAAATAATAATGTAATCTATAACCTTAAGTGTGTCTAAGATTAGGAAATCTGAAATGCAATGCAACCCTATTCTAATGTGCAAGAATGAGATTCCTTAATAAAACATGAAGATGAGTGACTCACTTTGAGAGATCTCTAATTACCCAAATGAGCCCTAATAATGCTTGTACCTTCCTTGGGATGAATATAGAGTGATAATGGAGGATGGAATCACTTAGGAAACAAGTCATTAGGCTTGGATTTATGACTAGTTGCATCTCCCCAACATAAAATCCATCATGATTCACCATAGACAAACATGATCAACCCTTGAAAATTCTAGAACTTGAATGAAAGTGAGCTTGAAGACTTGCAAAAACACTTTGATGTTGCTACTTCAAGATTTCAACTTTGCTCGCTTTTGAAACTTCAATGCTCTTGTAGAAGAATGCTTGAAGATTCTTGAATGATTGAATCTTGAAATTTCTCTTGAAAATGCATTCTTAGATGAAATAATTACTTAGAAGCTTGCTTACATAGGCATTATCATCTAATGTACTGTTATTCAAATCTCAAAAGCCGACATCAACAAAAAATTTGAATTAAAAAGCTGATTTTCCTGCTTAAACCCTAAAAAAAGCCCCAAATGGGACTCATATGCCAACCCTGGCATATGGGTCCCACCTAGGGAGAGTCATACACCTAAGGTGGTATATGATTCCCACTGTATATTTTTTAGGTGGTTGTTAATATTTTAAGTTCTTTTGATGATTTCGTCATGTTTTTAGTTGAAATAAGCCTCAAGATCCAAAATAAAGGGGTCTTAGGGGCCTATTAATGATGATTTAAAGGGTAATTAGTGTAAGGGTGCCAAAATAGGTGCAAATTAGGCAAGGGATTAGAATTTCTCCAAGAAGGGAGTATAATTTATGTTGCCACATTTAGTTCCAACTTTAGTGCCCATGACTCTATGTGCATATGCAAGCTAAACAACTTTGAACAGTACACTTCATTTCATAAAAGGATACTCATATGGATTTATTCATAGCACGAGAGGATGAAGCCCCCACTATAGCTATCTACAAAGCCACAATTTTAGGAACCACATATTGCAACATGAATTCATTAGTTGTCCACAAATCCTCTTATTTAACTTCTACAAATAAAATTTGAGGGTAGATGTATGCCCCCCCTTGATTCTGCTAGCTTTACAGAGGTGGAATAAAGGTAGCAATCTAACCACATCGAATAAGGTAAGTCATACCATCTATAGGGTATTTACAAGTACCAAACTACATGATGATAGATATTTGATGAGGACAAGAGAAAAAGCATGATTCTAATTCAACAAACGGCATAAAAACTGGAGCTCTCTAGCATCTGTTATGTTAATTTGAATGAAAAGTACTTTTAACCCTAATATAGTGAAAATAATAATTTTTAGCATATATAAGAGTGAAAAGTGAAGTAATTCCTAACTATTTTGTCTTATACCTTCTTGTAACTTGACTTTGGTGGAGACTGATTGAAGATTCTGAGCCGATGAGAGTATGAGCCTTCGAGATTGGATGTCCTATGGGAGGAGGTAGCTCGCGGCGAGTGAAATTATCAAGTGAGTTGATTTTTCTACCTTAGGTTTGTCCTTATGCATTTCTTTTGTATGCATTTCTAGGTTTATTTAGGACCCTAGAAGAAAATTTTGCAAAGCATCCCTTTTTTTGCAAAGTGTCCCTTTTTGTCGTGAACTGCCCCCTTTTGTCGTGAAGTGTCCCACTTTTTCGCAAAGTGTCTCATTTCTTCATGATGTGTCCCAAGGGGGATCTAAAGTGTCTAGGACCCTTAAAAAAGTAAACTAGAACAAATTTAGTACACTTTTTTTATTTTTGATGTATAGATTTAAGATTGTAGAATGCTTATAGGACATATTTTTTCCTTTTTTGTTAGATTCCACCCGATCACGACAGTGTCCTAGCGAAAAACAAATATGTGACCTCTGAGACCTAGCCCTGACACTTTCAGTAGAGGATATAGAGATATTACAGACTATAGGCTTGTATTGGGTGTACCTCATGCCCCTCATGAGGTACCATGATGATATGTTGATGGGTTTTGCAGAGCGGTGGGATACAGATACATGCACTTTTCATCTCTCGATAGGCGAGATGATGATCACTTTAGAGGACATCCATCGCATTCTCCAAGTTCTGATTCAGGGTGTGAGGGTATGTTTTCTAGGGTATTAATCATTTTGCGAGATGAAATAAAATATGCATTATAGTCTTGGAGGTCTGATTCATGATGGAATTGTGGGGTCACAGATTGACCTATCATGGCTAGTATATTCACAAGCTCCACTTGTTGCATGGATTCTGAAGTTTATTGTTGCACTAGTACTCATCCCTAATGGCTAGGGAGCACATATAGAGGGATGACTAGTACATATGATACAACAGATGGTAGATTAGAGGACCGTATATGCCTGGGGGTGCAACATCCTTGCACACTTATACTATTATCTAGGGTGATTTTCATTTCATGAGGTCAATAGTATGGTGCATTATACACTATTGTAGGTGTGGTACCTAGAGCATATCACATGTACTAGATCAATAGGTTTTCTATGTACATCAACCCTAGGGTACCCTCGCACATTTAGCTATCCATGAAGCAGCTATGAAAATATGAGGATTTGCATTTTTGGAGAGTGGGATTTAGCTGACTAGATGAGGAGGAGATCATATGGAGACCTTACCAGCTTATATCACAGTGGATAGATGAGACTCATCATCTGAGGAGATTACAGATGGACAAATTTCTAATAGGAAAACATGATTTTGTAGTACAACCCTTCTACTAATATTGTGTCATGCGACAGTTTGGACAGGTCCAAGTACCACACATGGCATGAGCCTTCTTCAGGAGATCAATATGGAGTGCTCAGAGGATTGACAACACTAGATGATTCACCGCTAATAATGTCATCTACAATGACTCTAATGCCTATAAAGAGTGATGGGAAGAAGCATGTCTCACTCCTATATTCCTAATGGATGAGATAATAGGTTATGTAGGGCCACTCTTGGAACACAGAGATAAGGAGTCTTGATGGAAAAAATAGCACAACAACATTTAAACAAAATATCTCGATTCTATTTCTCCTGAAAAAGAAAGACAACATATAGTAATCTAACTCCCAAGGTCCTGGTTGTTGGTTCTCAACTATGTTGATATTGCTCAATGGTCAATGTAATTGTAATGTTCAAGGGGCCTGCTGGTTATTGAGCTTTTTTTATTGTTGTAAGATCGAATTCTTATTTAAACCCACTCTAATAGGGGGTATAAAGAAAAGGAAAAAGATAGATCAGGGACACAAAAGAAAGAAGATTGTTGATTCATTCAAATAATCAGACATGTTACTTTCCAAGGAATCCATAAATTAGAACTGCAAAATAAATCAACCTGTAATCCATACACAACTATTCATTCCTAGTGAAAATATTAATGGAAAATTGTAAATCATCGTTCGAACAAAAGAAAAGATAGAATTGCATTCCTTGAAAGCTTTCCAAATCAAATGATTAATAAAACAAACATCATTCCAGAGTATAACCTAAATCAAGTTTAAGTTTGGCTACTTCTACTGTCAACAAAATAGATAAGCAACATTTACAAATATGGCAAGATCACCAGTGTACAGAAACCCATATCTTCAAATTACCTCCATCTAAACTAAGAAAATCAGAAAATTGCATCACCTATCCTATTGTAAAGCTCTAATCAACTAAGCTGTAAAAATTCTAAGTCTATTTTCCCTAAGTGTCTAACCAACCCTTTACAATGAGCTTAATTTGACAATTAATAGCTCATAATTCCATAATTTCCTCCAGAACTGAAACATCAAAAAGTTGTAGAATTTGTGCATACAATTAAATCAGAAAGATAACTTTCTATTTCAGCTTCTGTTTAACTTCAGTTGATTTTAGTTTGACCATCTTTTGAGGAATTTTCCCTTTTTCATAATGAACAAAAATATCTTTCCCAGAAATAAACTCAAGTGGGCCCACCAAGCATTTAGTTTTCTCCAATTGGATGATCCTTCAGAATCTTCTTCTTTGCACGTGAGTTTTGTAAACTAGCTTTAAAAACCTTATCCTTCAATTCTTCAAAAAAGTACCTATAAAACACAATGCATTAATTGATTTACATAATAAATTAATTCACATAATTGGATTTTGAATTATTTCAATTAAATGCAAACTTCAACTTTTAATTTCTAAAATTGAAATAATCAAACCCCCTTTTGAATTGAATGTTATTTGAAATCATTAAAACAAAATAACATTAAAGACAATGCATATGGATTAAAATATTGTTACTGCTTGCCCTTTGAATCCAAAAGATACCTAAATCCCCTTTTATCACAGCTCAGAGGGAAGCATAACTCAATTCAAGACCCCTTTTCAATAAGAATTCAAAGTTGACCACATTATCCACTTCAACTTACCCCACATCACTGGGTATTCAAAGAAAAGATTTAATTTTCAAGCTATTCCAAGGTGCAATGATCCAAATAAAAATAGACCAAGGATATTACCAAACCCAATTCAATATATGCCACCAGGGGATTAAAATATGATAATGAAAAAAGGAGGCCAGCTTAGTAATGAGGACATGATATCTTTACTCTTGATCCTATTTCCATACATGCTTGCAATGATTTTATTCTATGCGATGAAATGTCTTTGAGCTCCTTGTCAAATAGCCCATGTATTGGCTATGTTTTCACATATGTTTTAAAGATTTTAAAGCCTTTCAACAAATCTGATGTCCTGCAGTCATGGTGTCCTATATTTCCTATGCAGATCCATTTTAGGCATATCTTGCAACCAAATATTGCATCTCATGAGATAACATTTCTTTAGCAGAATTTTGTCAAACAATTTAAGTGCCTTGTCCATTATTAATATTGTGCATATCTTGCATCTCAAAATTCCATGAGATGAGAATATTTTGAAAGGAATTCTATTCAAACGGTTCCCGTGCCCCTGTATACTTCCACATTTTGTATCACTTTATCAATCAAATCCATCTTCTGCACATACTGCAACCTTGCATTCCACAGAAATGAAATTTCATCAAGGTATTTTGTCAATAGTTTCTGTGCTTGGTGTGTTATGCAGCCCCTCATTCCTTTCCTTCATCATTTGCATGCATGTTATTCAGGGCGGTGACAACTACAACATTTGGTGCCAAACCTCTATGCTAATGCAGGTAGGAAGAAATCCTGACAGAGGTCGAGGTATTTAGGTTTACATCTACCGATTGCATTTGCATCAAAGTTTCTAAAGCCTTCAACAAACCTGTTTTGTGCCTATCAACAATCATTCAAATTCAATGAGGTGATATCTTCTTTGGGATATTCTATCAAATAGTTTACTTGTGTTGCCCTACTTCCATGGGTGTTAATGCCCTGTCTATATCTCCCATTCATGTCGTGGATGAAGAGAAGACAATGAATCAATTTGTGTAGATCCCACAATATCGCGTTCCATGGGATCTCACTTCTTCAAGGTATTCTCACGAACATTTTACAAATTTGTCCATGCTTCCAAATTTAACATGCGCAAATCTGCAAACATGTCATGAGATTATATTTATTGGAGGCATTCTTCCTTGAGGTATTCGGTAAAAAAAACCCCCTGTTTCCCTTATGATCATGCATTTTGTGCATAATCGCAGTCATGCCTTCGGCCACATTTCTTTAAGGCATGGTTCTTCAATGGTTCACACAGTCGGTGTATAGAGGGTGTTGGTAGTGGTCGGAATTCTGCTTTACACTTGTAGATTGTGAATTTATCATGCCTAAACTACATCATTGACGAGCCATGAGATGGCCAACCAACCCATGAGAAGGGGAGGATGCGGGTAAAGGTTGAAGATGTTGGCTTCACACCTGCATATAGAATTTGTTTGGAGACTTCTGAAATTTCAAGTTGAATTTTTTTTCTCTACACAGTAGTTGCATTTGCTTGAAAGTTTATGATACCTCATCCACGACCAATCTGCACATACCCTATAACTACATTTCATGAGATGTTGTATCTTTTAGAAACATTTGGTTGAATAGTTGTGTGCTTTGTATTTATGCTTCTACTCAGTGGGATCGGGAGTGCATCATGTGCAGGAGCCGAGCGAAGATATAACAAGGTAGAATGGGAACCATCACTAGACAAAAGCTGAACCAGAACAAGCACAAGACATGAGTGCGGGGTCAGAGAAAATTTAGTGTGGAGGCGAAGCAAAATAGGAACGTAAACATTCATCTTTGTCCTTGGTTCAAGGTTCTCCCTGGGTCTGCATTCCGAAGGTGTGCTATGTGCAGGTTGGGAACAAAATTAGAATCAGGACATTTTCACTTTTGATTTGTTCCATTTCTATTTTCGGTTCCCACTCCACACACCGTACTTTTTTTTTACCATAGGGGGGTCGAGTTCACATTTAAACTTTAACCATAAAAATATCATTTTTCATTTCATTCTGACCCGTCCAAAAGACCCTCGTTCTTATTATTATTTATTATTCAATCCTTTAAAACTTAAAAGATCCATATAAAGAATTTGGAATTCTTTTAAATATTTTAAAAAAGATTTTTTATTTGTTTTACCAAAAACTTATTTATTACCATTTCTAATATTATTATTATAAAAATCTTTTCTCTCTTTTTAAATAAAACAAAAAAAGATTTTATTTATTTAAACTTAAAACTTTTAATATTTTAAATCTCTTTAAATAAAAGATTTATTTATTTATTTTGTATAAAATATATTATAATTTTCTTTTTGTATTTTTCAATTTTCTATTTTTTTGTATTTTCTTGACTAAAACCATTAACGATGACGCGAAGATCGAAGTGAACAACACGAAACCAGAAACAAGTGACATGAGGATGAAGATGGATAGATGACAACGAAAAAGACAGAGACCAAGAAGATGAATTCCAAGATGAATGAAACAACCAAAATGAATGAACAACGCAACAACAAAATACGAGACAAAATGAAAAGAACGGGATGAAGAAAAAGACGGGATGAGACGGGACGACACCTGAATGAAGTGGGGAACTGGGATCGAGATGGAACCAGGAATAGGAACCTTGCAAAAAAAATTGTTCCGGTTCCGGATCCGACAGAGACGAAGAAAACAAAAAGAAGAAAAGAAGAGGGGGTCCCCAACTTTTCCAAGAAAAATTTGGGGTGTGTATGCAAGGCATAACAAGGAGGAGGATAGAGCTAAGGAGATAGGGTTCAGGGCTGCAAAATTATTCACAGACGTGATAGATGAGGAGTATGATGGGGTTGTAGATCCTGAATATGATGGGTAGGAGGAGGAGGAGGAGGATGAGGAGCAACTGATGAGTGAGGGTGATGATACAATAGATGAGGATCCATTGGGTCACGAGTGGAGAGAGCCAACTCCCACTCATGTGAATAGATCACCGTTAGAAGATACAACACGCATCAACACCTACCATCATGGAGACATCCTCCATGCCTCCTACACATGATGAGGTCATCTTTACACTTCCAGCTAGAGAGCTAGCTGATGATATTTTATTTACTGACATGCCTTATGCTTATGTTCATGCTTTATGTTTTAATTTTATGTCTATATATATCATGATGTGCACTAATTATATTTATTATTTCTATCTTACACGGGCTATGAGAGACCTACATGATCTCTATCACCAGGTTGGTATAAAGATAGTGGCTCCATCAGTCTATGAGGATGCTACTAATACAAACTATGTGCCCCACCCATCGTGGAGTGAGATCCAAACCTGTTTGAACCATACATTAGACTATAGACAACATATGAGATTTTCAAGAGGCGTGCCTACCGAGCCAAGGCTACCTATGGAGAGGCTTAGTCATCTCGAGGCTTGGCGAAGGTCGAGATAATTTAGTTAGAGGTAGCTAGACTACAAGTAGAGAGAGATTGTCTAGCAGAGGATCATCGAGAGGCCCTTGGATGGGCACAAGGTTTACAGTATGCTTTGTATGTACTTGTTGGCTCACGATCATGATCGCATACCACCGTCTCTCAAAATATTACCTCTAGATAGATGCGAGCACCAAATAATGAGGGATCTAGTAGTCACAGACCTCATTAGCATTGTATATATTGATGACATGTACACAAAATTTTGATATATATATATATATATATAATCATTTGATATATATATTTTTTTTGTGTTCAATGTTAAATGGCAATGTGATTTATCAAATAATCTATAGAAAACTATTTAATAAATATCTCCATGATTTAAAATGTTTTATGTGATCTAATTAAAACTTATTGTAGTTTTTCTTAGATGCAACATTATGATTAAGTATGTTGTACTAAATTAAATGCACCTATGATCTAATAAAACAACATTAAATGCATATTATAAGGATCTATTCTAACACAACATATAAGATTATCTTGAATATCATGAGACCTAAAGTAATCATTTAAAAGTTAATTTAAATAACCACTCCAGTATTCAAGACACACAAACAATTCTTTGTCAAGAATGAAGTAATGTGAGAGCGTATATAATGTCATCTACTAACTCTAACACCATTTCTTTATCATCCACACTATTCAAGAGGATTAGACATAATACCGGTGTAGATGCGTGACATTTATAGGATTTTAAAGAGGTGTACCATCCATTTCTATTAACCTGTAGGCACCAAACCCATAATTTTCATTAATTATATAAGGTCCTAACCAATTAGGGCTGAATTTTCCTTTGTCAGTCAGGTCAACATTGATGTTACTTTGATTCTCACATAACACCAAATCACCTAGAGTAATATTGAAGGTGTTCAAGAGTGTTAATTCATTGTTTGTCAAGTATTTCAAGCTGATGCAATTATTTTTCTTTATAAGAATTATCATCAATAAGTCCTTGAAGAGTGATTCTCAATGTAGGAATCTCTAACTCCAAGGGAATTATTATCTTTGTACCATATATGCAATTATAAGGTGTAGTTCCCGTGGATAATCTAATATTTGTGCAATAGGTCCATAGTGCATATGTTAGTTGTGTGTTCCAATCCTTATTATGTTTTCTAATGGTTTTCTTTAAGATTTGTTCAAGGATTCTATCAGTTGATTCGACCTGACCATTAGATTGCGAATAGTAGGGTGTTGGTGTCGAAAAGAGATGTTGTATGTTAAATGTTTCTAAGAACTTCTTCACGCCATTGTTTTTGAATGGTATCCCATTGTCAGAAACTAACATGGAAGGAAGTCTAAAGTGAGAAATAATGTGTTCCAATATGAGACGAAATATCACATTAGTTGTTGTTGAATGAAGGGGAATTGCTTCTACCCACTTCATAAAGTAATCTATCAGAGTGATTATGAATGTGTGTTCGGTGGAAGAAGGTGGTGATATTTTTCCAATGAGATCCATAACCAAAACAAGAAAGGTCCAAATAGTAACTTGAGCTCAAAGTTCACAAGCAAGAGCATGAATCAAATTGCTATGTTCTTGAAATTTATGGCATCTTTTAACATATGCAAAGCAATATTGTTCCATATGTTTCCAATAGTATCCTATGCGATAGTTTTTGGAATAATGCTCTTCCTCCAAAGTGACCACCACAAGCACCTACATGAGCTTGTTGAGTTGCTATGGGTATTTCAGATTGTTTAAGGAATCTAAGTAAGAGACCATCAAACAATCTTCAATACAAAACATCAGCAAGAATTATATGCTTAGATGCAAGTTTGCGAAGGCGGGCTCAAATGTTCTTAATTGTTGGATCAAGAAAGGTACCATCTTTCAAATAATTAAATATCGGATTGTGCCATTCACTCGATCCTTCCATGGTTGTTGATAATACTTCTACTTTATCTTTGATTGATGGTTTCATAATTGTATGTACAATGAATGTGAAGTCATTTGAAGGATCTTGAGGAGATATAAGGGAAGTCACACTTGTCATTGCATCTACATGCCGATTATCTTTCTGAGGGATGTTCTCAATGATAAATGATTCAAACTTTTCTAACAAAGTCATTGTAAGATCCTTGTATTTTGATAATTTGTCATGCTTTTCTTGATATGTTCCACTTATTTATTTAATAACCAATTGTGAATCATTGAATATATTAATGTGTCAAGTGCCCATAATTAAAGCGATGTGCAACCCAACAAGCAATGCTTCATACTTGACAATGTTGTTTGTACATAGGAAGTTTAAGTGACAATACAAGGGAATAGGATATCCCACTAGTGTAATTATTATAACCCTCGCACTAGAGCTAGTTCTACACTTAGATAGATCAAAATATAACTCCCATGTATTAGTTTCAATTGTTGATACATCATCGTTAGGGAATGAATCGTTATGAGGCAATGCCAAAGGAGAAGGAGCATTAGCTAGTTGGTCAGTCAGGGCCTAACCTTTAATTGCTTTTTGCAAAAAGAATTTAAGGTCAAACTCAATTAACAACATCACCCACTTAGCTAAGTGTCCTGATAAATTTGTTTTAGTGAAAAGATGTCTTAAATGATTGAATTTTTTCATGATGTGTATTTCAGTGTTTAGTAAGTAATGTCTCAATTTACCTGTAGCAAATATAAAAGCCAAACATTGTTGGGTATGTGTAGGATCATCATGGAAAAAACAAACCCTTAAGTGGCAATTTTTTTTTTTAAAATCAGAGTTAGGCAACTTGATGTTAAAATTTGAATAAGTTATCTATATTATTTCAAAAATATGTAACAATAGAATCTGTAGAAAATTGAATGTAGTTTCTAAACTACTAGGTTTGTTTAAAAACAAAAAATCTATTTGGTGAAAATTTGAAATTTCAATGCGTGGTACTTAAATTTTGGAAAAATAAGTAGGTGTCTTTCCGACCACCCTAACCACAATAAAATGATAATTTTTTTTATAATATTTTAGATATAAGTAGAGGACTCATGCCCGATGTGATTCATATTTTTTTTAATTTTTTCCATTTAAATAATTAATTATGAATTTTTACTATAACTTTTAGAAAATATAAAATTTGTATGGTGACCACCTTAACTTGGTCAAAACTTCATGAAATTCAATTTTTCTTTTTTAATCCTATAGTATGCAAAGCATAGAATGTGATGCATGTTTTGGATTCAAAAAATGTGATACCTTTGAAAGCTATAGATGTTTTTCAATTAGCCTATCAATCAGGACTTTAGTCGTAATTTGAATAGAAAATGAATAATAATTACTTATTAAATTCAAAGTAAAGCATAATTTATATCGTTGGAAAGCTGAGAATCTCCTTTAAAAACCCTTTTCATTTCATCAATTTTGGGTAAAAAAATAGTTGTCAGCCACATACCCATCATATTGCCCCTTTTTGGCCCATCATGATCCTGCACATACCCTATTTTTCTATCATTCTATATCATTTGTCATAATCAATCAAAGTTTGGATAATGTAATAAATAGGATGTTCTTTACCATTTTCATCTTGTTGAGCTAACAATGCTACGAGAGCATGGGCCGATGTTGTTGTATAAAGGATGAATGGTTTGTTTTGCATAGTAGGTTGTAAAATAGGTGGAGTGATAAGAGAATCTTTCAAACTCTCAAAATCCTATTTACAATCCTCCTTCCAATTAAATTGAACATCTTTCTTAAGGAGATTTTTTAATGGTAATGTTTTATGCACTAAGGATGCTATGAAACTTTAGATAGCTCGAATTATTCCTTGTAAGGTGCATAATTGAGAGATGTTTCTAGGAGATGGTATGTTAACTATAAAATTGATCAATTTTATTGATGTCTACCTCAATGCCTCTGTGAGATATGATAAAACTTAGAATTTTTCCACTATCTACACTAAATACACATTTTTTCAAATTTACTCTCATGTATTTTCTCATTCACTCAAAGATTTTCCAAAGGACACTTACATTGTCTTGTTTGGTCAAAGATTTGGCTAGAATATCATCAAATCAACATAGTCTTCCAAAATATTATGTATGTAATCAAGAAATATTAATGTGATAGCTCATTGATATGTTGTACCTATACTCTTCAATCCAAAAGGAATCATTACCCAATAAAATGTTCCCCAAGTTGTTGCAAATGTTGTTTTATATTGGTCTTGAGGGTTAATAAAGATTTGATTATATCTAGAAAATCCATACCTGAATGAAAACAAAACATGTCCCACCATCGATTCTATTATCATGTCAATAGTAGGAAGAGGAAAGTCATATTTTAAACACACTTCATTCAAATCATAAAAATCTGTACACATCCTAATATAGTTATCCAATTTTGCAACTGCGAAAATGTTTGAGATCCAAGGAGAATAATCTATAGGATGTATAAAACCAGCTTCAAGGAGCTTCTCAATATCGGCTTTAACCAACAAGGCTATGTTAGGGTTCATCTTTCGAATATTTTTTCTAATAGGATTAGAATTTTTAGTGAGGACTATGTTGTGTGTTACAATATTAGGGTCAATTCCCGACATATTCGAATAAGTCAAAGAAAAAAGTTTGGGAAAGTCATGAAGTAAAGTTGTATTTTCCTCTTGTTCTTCATCATCAAGGCATTTTCCTATCTTAATAAATTTCTTATTATTGTTAATATCCATTGGTATGTCTATTGTATCTCCTAAAGGAAGTGTATTTTGTTTTGGATATTTAGGGTTGTATTCTTGTTTTCTCATGTCAATCTCACTAATTTCATCTTCTCCATCTTTTGTCTTGGTACAAACCATAGAACATGTAACCCATTTCTTTTGATGATTAAATGGTTTATCATAAAATCCTATCATTTGTTTCAAGGCTTCATCATCTTTTTAAAACTCCAATGGTACTCCATAATTTGTATCAATCAGTTTAGGATTATTCAAGGTGAGAGTTGTTTTAGGATTACACATGATAGTGTTGATGTTTAGCAAGGGTCTTTTTGTTGCTTGTGTGATCTTAGAAGGGAAATATCCCAAAGAACTTTTTGTTTCTTGCGTATTAGGTTCTATAGGAACACAAATACCTTGTTCTTTCTTGCCACATCCTTTAACACTATAACCAAGTCGTTTAATGAACTCATAGCCTTTTCTATAAAGTATTTCCATTTCTTTTCAGGTTTGGTGGTTGTTGATAATCTATCTCATCAAATTTTATTGTATAACTTGTTTCTTCTTCTAGAGTGGATGAGGTAGATGCTTGTGAATGTTCTTCAAAATTCTATGTCGACATCACCATTGGTTGTTTTCACTTTTCATATTCTTTACTTGTGATTATGTATTCTCCCATAAATGAGGGTGTGAACTCTAAGGAACCCCAATCATCATTCAATAATTTTGAAACCTTTTCCATCTTTTTTTTTTCCTCTTTCATACATGTTTTATGTTTGATGTTGGAATTAATGTGCTTAGAGGAATTGGAGTTCCTTTTTCAACTTGTAAGGAACTATTAGGTTTAGGGTCTATTTCAACTTGGTATACCTTGTTGTTATATAGACATACTTCATGATACAATGAAGAGTTGAAAGAAATGCACGCATCTCAGGAATCCATGGTCTTCCTAAAAGAATATTGTATGAAAGGTCATGAGTCATAACATGAATACGATTTTGTAAGTTATCCTTTCCAACTATAATAGGTAAAGTAATCACTCTGAGTGGTTGCTTTCCTACATTGTCAAATCCTTGAATCAATAAGGAATCAAGTTCAATTTTGTATTTATCTATGCCCAATCTATCTAAAATATTCACACTACACACATTAAGGATTGAGCCATTATCAACAAGAGATCTTTTTATTCATGTTCTATTGAATTTGGCTATTATCATGAAGGCATCATGTTTCTTTCTCATCCCCAAGGGAGGTAGCTCATGTTGGTGAAAAGTAGCATCTACATTAACTGTATTCATTCCTTTAATTAGATTTTCCACATCACTTACATTGGTATTATGGGGGATCACAAATTTTTCTAAGGTTGTTTGAAGTATAGTGTGATAATTAGGTGAGTTTTGAATCAAATCCCACATGGATATTTTTGCAGGAGTATTCTTAAGTTGTTCAACAAGATCATAGTCCTTCCCACTATGTGAAGGAAAATGAGGAGCATTAGGCAAGATGGGATTAGGAAAAGGTAAAGGTGTTGTAGTTCATTTTTTTGGTTGCATATTGTTTCTAGTGTTATATGTATGAGCAATAGTATTATGACTTGATTGATGCAAAACATTTTTCTTAGGTGGTTCAAGAGTGTAAACAAGTTTCTTTTGAGTTTGAGGCTTGTCTTAAGGTGGGTAAAGGATAAGTTGAGGTTTAATCATATTAACGCCTCTTATTTTTGTTTTGTCATGACAAGCCTTAGTGGATGAAATTTGTGAGATTAAATCCTCAAGGGATTCATTTAACATGTCAAAGTCATCACTACTAAAAGGCTTGAGGGTTAGGTTAACTTGGAAAATAAATTTGACGTAGTCAAATAACTATACTTTCTAAAAGTAGTTTATCAACTTTTAGGTTTTTTTGTTTTTGTTTTCAAATGTATGCCAAATGTAATCTAATCTAATTGAACTATGAAATAATGTTGAGAATGAAAAGTGAAAGAATCTAATTCTATCCACAATTGCAAGGAATGTAAATTATGCAAACTCTAATGATTTGAATGTAACAGAAGCTATGCAAAATGAAATAGAAAGATTTTAACCACACACATAAGCCTAGAAATACAAAATTTAATGGCATAAAGTGTAGTTAAAAATATGCATTAGGACTAAATTGCCCAGATGAGCGTATGAGTCCTAGTGAGCATTTTTTGAAAAAAATTGAAAAAAAAATTAAGCAATTTTTAGGCTTTCTAGATTGTGATATCTATAACCTAAGTGAAAATGCAGATTTTATATGAACTTCAATGATTTGAGATGCAAGAATGCAACCTATGTGAACTTTCACTAATGCAAGAATTAGAAACCCTAGAATGCTAATTAACTAATGCAAATCGTAATGCAACATTAGTGCAAGAAAGATCTAAGATGATAATGCACTCCAAATCAGAATTATGATGTTCTAAATGAAGTTTCACCAAAATGAAACAACAAAAAATGGTGGAGATTCTTTCGTATGGTTTAGGACATAAAGAAAAACCCACTTTCCAATTATCTCATTGAAGGGAAACTAGAGAGATTTGAATGCAAAGGAGAAAGAGATCTTGCAATAGGGTTTCCCTAAGGTTTGATTGTATACTAATGAGGGGTTCACCAAAAATCTAGGACTTGGAAAGATAAATGCAATGCAAATCAAAATTCCTAAACCTAGTATGATGCAATCTTTCACTAAACAACCTACAAATGTATAAAAAATAGAACAAAGAAGTGCTATCTCATAGGTATGCACCTAGAAGCCTAAAGAGGATTAGAATGAGCAATGAAACACGAAAAAACCTGACATTTTGGCACACTAGGGCTCATACACTAGTTTGGGCATATTAGTCCTAGATCTAAATTTCTAGGCAGGAACTGGTTTATCAAAAAACTGCATTTGAAACTGTATAGATCTTGAAAAATGCCTGTAGTGGGACTCATACGCCAATTTGGAATATCAGTCTTGTTCTATCTTTTGGGGAATTCAAAGTTCAAATCCTTTCTCCAATCTCTGCTCTTTCCTTCCAAATAGATTTCTAGACCTGAATCTATGAAAACACCTACAAAACAAAATATAGACTTGATTTGCTTATGGGGGGTTTACCTCAGTCAAACCCATAGCTTTGTAATTAAACCTTGATAGAAGCAATGCAATATGAATGTAAATAGGAATGTAAAGCCTAACCTTAAGTGTGTCTAAGATTAGGAAATCTAAAATGCAATGCAACCCTATTCTAATGTGCAAGAATGAGATGCGTGAATGAAACATGAAGATGAGTGACTCACATTGAGAGATCTCTAATTACCCAAATGAGCCCTAATAATTATTGTACCTTCCTTAGGCTAAATGTAGAGTGATAATGGAAGATGGAATTACTTAGGAAATAAGTCATTAGGCTTGGGTTGATGGCTAGTTGAATCTCCCCAACCTATAATCCATCATGATTCACCATAGATAACCATGATCAACCTATGAAAATGCTAGAACTTGAATGAAAGTGAGCTCGAATACCTCCAAAAACACTTTGATGTTGCTTCAAGTCTTCAACTTTTCTTTCTTTTGAAACTTGGATGCTCTTGTAGAAGAATGCTTGAAGATTCTTGAATGCTTGGATCAAGAAATTGCTCTTGAAAATTCCTGCTTAGACAAAATAATAACTTAGAAGCTTTCTTATAGATGCATTAACACCTAATTTACCGTTAGTCAGATCTCAAAAGTTGACATCAACCAAAAATTTGAATTAAAAAGCTGATTTTCCCTCTAAGACCCTAAAAAAGGCCCAAATGGGACTCATACGCCAACCCTAGCGTATGAGTCCCACCTAGGAGAACTCATATGCCCAAGGCAGCGTATGAGTGCCACCCAAGATTTTTAGGGTGGGTTGTTCAAATTTTAAGTGTTTTTGATGATTTTATTGGATTTTTAGCAGAAATAAGCTTTGATATCTGAAATAAAGGGGTCTTAGGAGCCTATTAATGATGATTTGAAGGGTAATTAATGCAAGGGTACCAAAATAGGTCCAAATTAGGCAAGGGATTGCACTTTATCCAAGAAGGGAGTACAATTTATGTTGCCATAGTAAGCTTATCTTGTATCTTAGTTTGAAAGATCTCAATGAACATCCATTGAAGGTGAGGATCGAGAATCTTTATGTCGATTTGGGAATAAAGCAATTCGTAGTGTGAAATAAAGTTAGTAATATTTTCATCATCATTTTTCTTACATCTCATCAAATTAGCTAAGGTAATCTTCAAGGTCATATGCACTTGAAAATGGTTAATAAATTCCTCAACAAGTTTATGGAATGAATGAATTGAGTTTTTCGGTAACAAATAAAACCATTCTAAGGTGGTATCCTTCAAGGATCTAGGGAAAAGCTTAGCCAAGAGCTTGTCCTCAAGAACAAAGTCACTACATAGGGCAATGCAAGCAGAAACATAGTTAGAAGGATCTCCTTTCCCCCCATATTTCTCAAATCTATGCACCTCTATAGGGTATGTGTAGGATCATCATGGAAAAAACAAGCCCTTAAGTGGCGATGAAATTCAGAAAAATTAGAGTTAGGCAACTTGATGTAAAAATTTGAATAAGTTATCTATATTATTTAAAAAATATGTAAGAATAGAATTTTTAGCAAATTGAATGTAGTTTCTAAAATACTAGGTTTATTGAAAAAAAAATCTATTTGGTGAAAATTTGAAATTTCAATGTAGTAGCACTTAAATTTCAAGGGAAAAATAAGAAGCAGGTGTCTGTCTGACCACCCTAACCACAATAAAATGATAATATTTTTTATAAGATTTTAGATATAAGTAGAGGAATCGTATGTATGACCACCTTAACTTGGTCAAAACTTCATGAAATTATTTTATTTTTTTAATCCTAGAGTATGTGAATCATAGAATGTGAAGCATGTTTTGGATTCAAAAAATGTGATGCCATTTGAAAGCTATCTAGATGTTTTTCAATCAGCCTATCAATCAAGACTTTAGTCATAATTCAAATAGAAAATGAATAATAATTATTTATTAAATTCAAAGTAAAGCATAATTTATATTGTTGGAAAGTTGAGAATCTCCTTTAAAAACCCTTCTCGTTTCATCAATTTTGAGTAAAAAGAAGGTCGTCAGCCACGTACCCTACACATACCCATCATATCGCCACTTTTTGGCCCATCATGATCCTACACATACCCTATACCTTGTCGCATAGGTGTTCTCAATATCTCCAAGGATAAGGGGTTGCTTTTGACACAAAATGTAGGTTGGCCATTTTGATTTTGGTTTATGGTGGAAACTTGCTTTTTAAGGGATCAAAAAGTTTGCAAAAGTTGATTTATGAGAGGATCATTGTTTGCATTTTGAGATGGAGGTGAAAATAGTGGAGGCATGTATGTGTTTGAGGTTCAAGTGAATGGAATTATTATAGGTGGTAAAGTGGTAGGAGATATGATGTGTGATGCCACAAAGGTACTAGGGATGCTAGTGAAAATACCCAAGGAAGGAATCACATTAGTAGTAGGTTTCATTGTTGTTGTAACTTGAGGGTTGGTATAGGTAGGAATAGAGGTAATTATTGTGGGAGGATGAATTTGAGCTCCTCCTTGGATTGGTACATTGTTTGAAGGTAAGGAGAAACTAGTGGTTGAGGTAAGATGTTTTCCAAAAATCTAAAACATGTTACGCACAAGGCTAACTTTGTCTTCACTTTCAAGCATGTGATGTATGTTACCTATGGTAGGGATAGTAGAGGTGGAAGTGTTCCCAGTACTTATTTTATTTTGTAGGTTTTCTAAGTATTCATGAATTTGGATTATGTTTTCTTGTGGAATACTATTAACCATTGTCTCAACATTTGTCACACTACTTGAAGGAAAAGAGTTGTTAAACGTATGGTCCATACCTAGTGAACTAGTGTCAATAATAGGAGTGAAAGAGATAGATAACCCAAGATCCATGACAATTGTGCTATCGTGGGATGACATGAGTCTTGAACTTCATCTCACTATAGTATTAGCAATAGGAAACCAAGTAGAAAAGATCATACAAGGGATAATTAAGGAAATGCAAGATGCAATGAACACAAGATACATTTTATTCTTTAATGTTGATTCAAATGAAATTAAGCTAGATGTAATGAAATGAAGAAAATATAAACTCTACAAACTGAAATAGATAACTAATAGCAGCAAATAGAAACATAGAAATAAAGTTTTTAATGCTGGAAAATGTAGTTTAAAATCTAAAACGAGACTTAATCTCCTATAGGGGTGTATGAGTCCCAATTAGGGTTTTTCAGAGTTTTAAATGCTAAATAATAGTCACCACAAAATACCCAAAAATTAGGCATAATCACTTGTATTGGGACTAAATTGCCCAGAGGGGCATATGAGTCCCAATTTAGGGTTTTTGTAAATATTTTAGAAATTCTAAGTGAAAGTTATGCTTTCTAGTGTGTATGATGTCTAAATTAAGTGAAAATGCATATTTTAGATTAATTTCGATGATGCAAGAGACAAAAAAGCAACCTATATGCACTTTCACTAATGCAAGATTTAGAAACCCTAGAATGCCAATTAACTAATGCAAACCCTAATGAAATGTTAATGCAAGCTAGATATAGCATGATGATGCACTCCAAATAAAAATTAAGATGCTCTAAATGTAGGTTCACAAAAATAATACATCAAAAATGGGAAGAGGGTCTTTTATATTTTAAGAGATAGGGCTCCTCCTATTTCACTATCTTGTTTCACTCAAGGAATCCCTAGAGATCTCAATCCATGGATGGAATGAAGGAAATAGATCGACTAAAGGTTGTCCTAGGGTCCAATTAAACACTAAAGAGGAGTTCACCACCAAGCTAGGGCTTGGAAAGACAAGTAACATGCAAGACCTAATTATGAAACTTAATGATACACAAATCTTCACTAAATGACCCATAAATGAATGCAAAATAGAATGGAAAGCTAGAAAAGTATAGAGGGGCACCTCGAAACCCGTAGTAACTTGATTGAAGACTTGAGATGTTGTACATGGACTCATACACCAATATGGGTGATTTAGTCCTAGATTAGGGTTTCTGGGCAAGAAAAAAAGTCTGGTAGAGACAAGTCTGGAACACCTGGAAAATTAGAAAATTCACTAAACTAGGACTCATACACTAGAAGTGGCGTATCAGTCTAACTTGGCTTTTTCAGAGAATCAAGATCTAAATCTGCTCTTCAATCTCTACTCTGTCTTCTCAACCCATTTTCTAGATCTAAAATATCAAATTCTACTTTGTAGATTCCTTTAAATGATCTCCTAAATAAGGTGACAACTTTGACAACTTTGCACACTTGACAACTTCTTTCCAATCTTACTCTTCAATATGTCTTCAACCTAGATCTGCATATCACACACTAAAGAGGGGAAAATGTTGTTTTGTTAGTGGAAATGGGTTTACCTTGGTCAAACCTCATTTTTCTAATCAAATGGAAAGGAGGAATGATGAATGAAAAAAATGATATTTGCAACTCACCAAACCCTAGAAATAAAGTATTTCAAACATGTATGAAGTGGCTCCAATGGATGTAGATCTTTATAGTGTCAAAAAATATCATTGCTTATATTTTCACACTTGATTTGGGAATAATTTATGATAAATTGGAGTTAATGACACCTTGATCTAGTGTTATGAGGTGTTTTACATATCCACATTAGGTCTTGGGCCCTTTTTCAGCTAAAATAACTTAACTCTGCTGTAATTTAATGTTGTAAAGTGTATTTATTTACACCTTCACATTAAATTTAGGAGTCTTGTACATCAAATGGACCTAATCAAGTGTTGTAATGTTTTTTACACTTTCACATGGGATTTTGGGCCTTTCTAAGCTAAATAGACACAATTTTGCCTTAATTTAATGTTGTAAAATGCATTTATTTACACTTTCACATTGGATTTTGGGTCCCCTTACTTTTATGACCTTAATATAGGCCCCTATGACCCTATATTGTGCATCCCAAGGCATATTTCAATAAAAAACTTGACAAGATCAACATATAAATTTAATTTACACACTCCATGACACTTTAGCCCTCAAAATAGGCCCTATGGGACCCATTCACAACTTGGGCCGAATGAGTCCCATCCAGGTGGGACTAATTCACCTAGCTTGGTGAATGAGTCCCATTTGGCCTATTTTTGAGGTTTTAAGTGGGAAAATTTGGTTTTAATTTCAAATTTCTTCTATGTCGGCCTTGGGGATCTAATGAATACTCATTTGAGTACATTTACTATATAAAAAAGCTTTCAAATCACTTCATGTTATCAATTCAAGCATTCAAGAGTTAAGCATTCCAAGACTTCATAGGAGAATCAAGAGAGCACTCAATATCAATTTCAAGGCATTCAATGACTGAGTTCTTCATCAATTGTTGTAGAAATTCAAAATACATCATCATGTCAAGCATATCATGCATCAAAAGTCTTATTAAGCTAGTGTTGTGATGTAGCATTGAATATCCAAGATCAAGCATTGTCCTACTCCTATTTTCAAGATCGAGATCTACATCCTTCATGGCCATTTCATGTTGAGTTGTAGATTTACAAAGCATCATTTACAAGGCATCATTCAAGGTATGATTTTCCAACATATCATGTTTCAGGTCCTTGTTTCATTGTTTCATCATTTGGTTTATTTACCCAAAAGGGGATTGACCAAGGCGAACCCCCATTCACTAACAATCAACAAGTTTTCTCCTCTTTACATGTGTGATTGTAAATCTAGGTTTCTTGGAGCTTTAAATATCACTGGAGATTTGGTTACAAGTTTTTTAGAGTTGTCTCCCCATTTGCAAGGTAATAATCTTTGCTAAAAGGTCATCTACAACCCTGAAATTAGAGTTTCAAATATGAAAACCTGTAAAAGTAGATTGAGGAAACTTAGAAGAGTAGATTTAGACCTTGAAGTTCCAAAAAATCCAATGAGTCCCATAATAGGTGTTTTTCAATTTTTTTTGTAGATTTAGATACCCTTTTGTCTAAAACCTGCTCCTAGTGAAAAATCCAAAACTAGGAATGATTTTCCCAGAATGGCGAATGAGTCCGACTAGGTCAAAAACTCAAAATTTATAGCATTTCAAAGCTCCTTCTAGTCATCTTCAGATTCCATGGTGCACACATTTCATTTCATAGCTTGTTATTCTATTTTATATACATTTCTAAGTCATTTAGTTCAAGTTTGCATCATCTTAGGATTTTTCATTTCATCTTGCATTTCATTGTCTTTTCTAAATTTAAACTTGATGGTGAATCCCTTATTATTTATCATTCAACCCCTAGAACAACCCTCTTGCAATATCTCTTTCTATTTTTCTTTGAGATCTCAAGGGTTTTTTCTTTAGTGAAAGTGAAAATTACCCTTTTAGGTCCTATACCCTAGAAGGGAAGCAAAATAAAATTTCTAGCTTTCATTTTACTGAACCTGTATTTAGAACATTTCATTTTCTGATTTGGAGTGCATCATCATCCTAGATTTATTTTGCATTAACATTGCATTAGGACTTGCATTGGTTAACTTGCATTCTAGGGTTTCAAATTTTGCATTAGTGAAAGCTAATATAGCTTGCAATTTTGCATCTCATTTTATTAAAAATCATTCAAATAATGCATTTGTAGTTAATATCTAGATCATATAGGATAGAAAGCACAAAAAACCACTAAAAATTCTAAAATTTTTGAAAAAAAATCCCTACTGCGACACATTTTCCACCATGGGTGAATCGATCCCCACCCAAATTCTGAACTGCATTTTATAGAGTTCAATTTCCTATTTTTAAGCTCTTTTTTGTTGTTATTGATTTTCTATTTCAGTTTACCTACTTTCTATTACATTCAAATCATTATAATTAGCATAATTTACATTCATTTCAATTGTGGATAGAATTAGTTTCTTACACTTTTTAGTTTCAACATTAGTTCATGGTTCAATTAGATTAGATTACATTGAGCATTCATTAGAAAATGAAAACTAAAAACTAAAAACATCAAAAGAAACAAACAAAAAATGGTTAACCTTAGCATATCATTTAAACCCTTTAGTAGAGATGAATTTGACATGCTAGATGAAGCCCTTGATGAATTCATCTTTCCTAGATCATCCACTAAATATTTGACACAAGAGGATGCAAGCATCGACAATCATGATAATAATAATTGTTCTTCTCCCAATATCTCTCCCATTGGTGATGAAGGTATATTGGTGAAAGAATATACAATCATTGAAGATCATGAAAGTCTTGTTTGTCTTCCTCCCCATTGGAAATAAATTATGAAACATGAAGCTAAGATCATGGCCACTACTTTTCCTAGTCTCCATTAATCTCCCAACACCTCCCCTACTTTTGAAAATACTTTAGTGAAGAAGGATACAATTGTGAATGCTCATGAAAAACACATTTGTGTGGAAGATATGTTGATATTAGGAGATCCAATAATTGAGATCTATTACAATAATACCACTCCTACTTGGGAAGACATTATAGGAAATGGGGATGTAAATGTAGATAATCATGATAATCAAACATTTTCTTCTCCTAATATTTTTTATAGACATGAAGAAGATAGTTTAGTGTTAGAAAATATCCTTATTGAGACTAATGAGAATATTTCCCCTCCCTTTCCTGATGCCCCTACCATTTGGGAAGACCTATTTGAACAAAAAATTATAATCGTTGGTAGCCATGAAACTCATAGTTATCCTTTTCTTGATGCCTCTCCTATGTGCAATGAAGCTAATTTACAAAATCTAACCATGAAATGTTATGAACCTATTGTTTGTCACTTTCCTAAAATCTCTCCTACTAGGGTAGATATTATGGCACAAGAGAATGAGACCTTAGAGAAAAAGGATGAAATTATGGACATCAAAATTTACCCTCTCCTAATAACTCTCTTATTGGTGAATAATAGATTATGGTGTTACAAGATCCAATCGATGAGAATCATGAGGAAAACATATTTGAACAAGAACATGCCATCACTAACACGCAAAATAATTTAGCCATTGATAACCTCCTTAATTTTAATGAAGTAATTTTAGATGAACCCACCTTTGAATTTCATGAAAATCTAGTTTTTCTCTCTCCTAAAAACTCTTCTACTAGGGAAGGTGTCATGGTACAAGAAAATGACAACATTGACACACTTCCTTCAAACAATAGTAATAGGGATTCCTTAGATGAAGATGATGAAGTGAAATTAGACTCCTCTTCACTAGGAGATCATGAAACTAAGGATATGTCTTTTGACATTATGCACATTAGACATCCCTTGACACCAACCACACATGTCAAACCCGTACAAGAGATGAAAGAAAAACCAAATTGAAGAAGCAACGAAGTTATTGGAAGATGCTTCAAAAACCTTTGATTTCATACCTATATTCATGGGAGAATACAATATGATAAAAAAAGAGTCTAAAAAGGGAAAAGAGAAACTGATAAAGGAAATAAAAAATTAAAAATTATCCACTTCAACCACCTTAGAAGAATAAATAACATCTAAGACAAACTTTGATGAAGTTGAACAACCACCCGATCCTAAAGAAGTGAAAAAACTTTGTGGAAGAATTTTTGAACTTATGAATCAACTTGGGAAAGGATGTGGTATCCATGTCCCTATAAAGCCTAAAATGAAAGAAATCACTAATGAGCTTGGTTATTGTCACTCAAAACAAAATCCTTCATTCAATGTCAACACTATCACAAAAAATTCTTCCAAGAGAACTTTAACTTTGATGCATTCGAAACTGATAGACATCTCATTAAATATGTATCAAGTTGACACCTCCTTTACTCATCATATTAAATAACCTTAGTTGTTTCTCCTTGGCATGCAATTCTTGTAGGATCATAGCATACTCACTATTACATGTTTTACATTCATCGCAAGCCATTCCGTTTTTGCAAGGAGCAACATATCATCATCCATTTTGGGCTCACCCTTGTCCTACACTAAGTGGGGGTAAGGGGGTTAGGAAGCCTTATCCCCATATGTCACTTATCATTGTATCTTCTGGCTAGTTGACCACCTTTCAAGTATATATAAGAGAAATCTTGGGATGTGGATGACATGCCTTAAGTTGGCTCGCATGTGACATACTTATTCATGATGTAGTTCAATTTGGAAACATATGACTTGGCATAGGGATTTCCAAGTTATCTCTCATTTCTTCTTTATTTTTTGCATTTATCATTTGCTACTTTATAGTAATTTCTCACAACATGGTGTTTAGCAATTTCTTTAAAGTGGGGGCATACATTGGCATTATTCTTTCGCATTTTTATCTTTCATGGTTCATGGTGCAGTTTTCTTATTTCATATGATGCATTTTTTGCTTTGTGGATGACATTGGGTGTGATGTCCCTCAAGAGCATAATCTCTCTTAGCATATTATATTCCTCTTGGTAGCTAGATGTCACAACCTGCATCCCCTAAGTTGTGAATCCTTTATTCTTTGATTGGCGCTCTCTTGGAGACATTAGGTACAATGTTTCCTAAGTTAAGACCTCACATGAACTAAGTAAGACTCATTTGAATGTTCCATATTTTTCATATGTAGTTATATGGAAACCTTGCAAAACACAATTTGCATGCCTATACAACCATCTTGTTTGTTCATGAGCTCCAATACAAAGTTTTTCTTGTCTCATGAAGCTCATTTTTTTTTTTTGTGGCACCTTATTAAAGTTATCATGGCATATAAATTTGGTATGGTTTGAGCGGGAAGCCCGAATGAGCCATGAATTTTCCCATACCAACTTGCATGTGTGTGTGAGTGCATACTAGGCATGAGTGTATGTGTCTCACCTTCTAAGACTTCTCACCTAGTAGAAAACTAGGAGTTCTCTTGCCTTAGAGTGAGTATGCATTTTCGGACAAACAACTTACATATGATCAATATCATGTTGGATAAACGATCAATGCTTGATCCACCTCTTTTTTTACTCTATTTTTATTTTTGTTTCTCTTTCTTTTAATCTATGACATTAAATGTTCATGTATCCTATTTTGATGCATATTGTACACCTTGTGTGTGTCCTTTCGTGCTTATGATGGTTTGATGTAGGATATTGGATCCTAGGGGCTTGGCCACGTCCTTTGATCTTTGTCATTTGCATCAGTATGCGAGGACCCCTCTTGAATGTCCACTTTAGTGTGAGTTTGAAGCAAGTTCATCCTCTCACTAAAGTGAGGGCTAAATGTAGTGTTGAAAAATATCATTGTTTACATTTTCACACTTGATTTGGGAATAATTAATGATAAATTGGAGTTAATGACGCCTTGATCTAGTGTTGTGAGGTGTTTTACATATCCACATTAGGTCTTAGGCCCCTTTTAAGCTAAATTGACTTAACTCTACATTAATTTAATGTTGTAAAGTGTATTTATTTACACCTTCACATTAAAATTAGGAGGTTTGTAAATAAAATGGACCTAATCCAGTGTTTTAATGTGTTTTACACATTCACTTGGGATTTTGGGTCTTTCTAATCTAAATAGACCTAATTTTTCCTTAATTTCATGTTGTAAAATGTATTTATTTACACTTTCACATTGTATTTTGGGTCCCCTTGCATTTGATAATTTAATATAGGCCCCTACGACCCTATATTGTGCATCTCAAGCCATATTTCAATCAAAAACTTGACAAGATCAACATATAAACTTAATTTACACACTCCTTGATACTTTAGCCCTCAATATAGGCCCTGTGGGACCCATTAACCACTTTGGGTGAATGAGTCCCATCCAAGTGAGATTGATTCACCTAGCCTGGTGAATGAGTCCCATTTGTCTTATTTTGGAGGTTTTAAGCAAGAAAATTTGGTTTTAAGTTCAAATTTCTTCTATGTCAGCCTTCAGAATCTAATAAACAATTATTTGAGTGCATTGCCTATATAAACAAGCTTTCAAATCACTATTTCACATAAGAATTCATGTTATCAAGTCAAACATTCAAGAGTTAAGCATTCCAAGACTTTATAAGAGCATCAAGAGAGCATTCAAGATCATTTTTATGTCATTCAAGGGATGGATTCTTCATCAATTGTTGCAGCAATTCAAGATCCATCATCATGTCAAGCATATCAAGCATCAAACATATTATTGAGCTAGTGTTGTGATGTAGCATTGAAGATCCAAGATCAAGAATTGTCCTACTCCTATTGTCAATATCAAGATCTACATCCTTCATGGCCATTTCATGTTGAGTTGCAAATTTACAGAGCATCATTTACAAGGCACCATTCAAGGTATCATTGTCCAACATATCTCCACAATAGAAAAAAGTACACTTTGCTTGACATGGGATTAATTCACAATAAAATGGATATAATGAGGCCTTGATTTAGTTGTTGTGAGGCATTTTATGTATCCACACTAGGTCTTAGACCCTTGCAAATCAAATAAAATGCTTTTAACGATGTCTTGTAAAGGTGTTGTAAGATACTTTCATGCTTTTCTAGACTTAATGAACCCATTTCCCCCTAATTAAACATTATTAAATGTGTTTAATAACATTATTACATCAATCTATAAGGCTTGTAAAATAAACTTAATGTTAAACTAGTGTTGTAATGTGTCTTATACATTCACATTGGTTCTTGTGCCTTCCCAGGCTATGTGGACCTCATTTTAGTGTTGTAAAGTGTATTTAATCACACTTTCACATTGGAAAATTGGCCCCTATGGGACCCATTCTTCATACTTGGAAAATTAGTCCCATCTAGGTGGGACCCATTCACCATGTGTCGCGAATGAGTCCCATTTGGCTCAATTTTGACCTTTGAGTAGAAAAAAAGTGAAATTTGAGTTAAATATTGTCTGATGTCAGCTTGTGATGAGGTATTAACAGGTAAAATAGGTGAATTTCCTATAAAATAACCTCTCTAAATTCATTTTGGCATCCATTAACTTAATCCACATATTCATCCACCAATATTTCATCTCAAGTCAAGCAACTTAGGGTTCTATCATTGTAAGACATCAAGAAAGCTCCTAAAGACATTCAAGGGTTGAATCTTCCTCCATTGTTGCAGAATTTCAAGATCAATCATCATGAAAAGGTAATCAAATCCATTATTGCATGTTTCATTCCACTATTTCATCATTTTGGTTTAATTACCTAAATGGGGTTTGACCAAGGCAAACCCCCATGCCCTAACATTCACCATTTCTTCTTCTATTCTTGTGTAATTGCAAATTTAGGTCCCTTGGAAGCTTGGAAATAATTGAAGATCAATTTCCAAGTTTTCTCAAGTCTTATCTTCATTCAACATGTCAAATTATCAACAAAAACTCATTTTCAAGCCTATAAATTAGAGTTTTGGAAGCAGACACCTGTAGGAAGTCAAAGTGCAGATCGGAAGCTTCAAAATCCACCTTTGAAAATTCAAAACTTCAAAAGTGGACTCATTTACCATGGGTGGCTAATGAGTCCCACTCTAGGGTCAATTTTGAATTTTTTGTATTTTTTAGTACCTTTTTGTTAGAAACGGGTTTTGGCTCAGTTTGGCAGAACTAGGATTGATTCACCCAAAACGACAAATGAGTCCCTCCAGGCTTGAAAATCAGCATCAACAGTGTTTCAGAAGCAAGTTCCAGTCTCCTTCAACCTTTTAGGTGCACAATTCAAGTTCCATTCATTTTTTTTAGCTTTGCATTCATTTCTAGTTCATTGTTGCATTACACAATGTGTTTTCAAACATTTCATATTTCACTAGTTTTGCATGTTTAAGAAATCAATTTATTTACTTTATTGCATCTATATCATCTCATTTAGGCATAATAATATCCTATATTGCATAATTTGAGTGAACCTATCTAGATATTTGGCCCTTCTTTCTCCTTTTAGGTGAAAACCCTAGAATTACTAGAAAGAATTAAGGTGCCAAAAATCTATAGTTCATTTTGGTGAACCTACTTTTTAAACACTTTCTTATTTGATTTGGAGTCCTTCTTCATCATAGATCTATCCTTGCATTGATCTTGCACTAGGGTTTGCATGACTTAATTGGCATGCTAGCATTCAAATTTTGTAGTCATAAAAAGTGCATTTAGGTTGCATTGTTGGCATCTCAATTTATTTATATTTTCTGAAATTTTTCATTCTTCATTTAGGTTTACATCATAACACTCAAATAACATCAAAATCCCTCAAAAATTTCTAAAAATTCTAAAAAAATTCTATACTGGGACTCATTCGCCACCTTGGGAAAATCAATCCCTTTTGACCCCTGAAACAACCCTTTACATAACTGAAAACTTTGTTTTTAAGATTTTTTTTGGTGCCTTAACCTATCTATATTAGTTAGTTTCATTTCTATAACATGTATTTTGTTAAATCTAGTTTCAATTAGCTCATTTTGTGCATTGTTTAATTTCACTTTTTGATTCACAAAAAAATCATTTTTAGATTGTTGCATTGTGTAAACAGAAAATTAGCTTCCTTAAAAACTAAAAATTGCATTTCATTTTAATTCCTTGCATTGCAATCTCTTTCCTTTTTCATCATAACATGTTTTCTTTTAAAAGGTGTGGCTTTGATTTGGTTAATAATGGATTGTATAAGTGCAACCTTCCCTCTTATCAGCTCAATTTTGATTACCACAATGAAGACTTTAAGAAACCTAATCAAACCATTGGTACAATCCTTAATCTTACATTGCCCATTGGTGTGGATGGTAGTGTAGACAATTAAAAAAATCATACTTGTTCTTATCCCAATACCTCTCCTATTAGTGACGAAGGTATCTTGGCGCAAGAAGTCACAAGCCTTGAGGGTCTTGATTGTCCATCTCCTTATTCCCCTTTGGACGATGTTAGACAACAAGAACTTGAGATCATGGACACATTCCTAAACATCACCTTACCAAGTCTCCATGGTCATGGCAATCACTCTTGTCCATCTCCTAATATCTCTCCTCAATGTAAAGAGGATAGGTTGGGGTTAGAAGATATCCCTATTACAAATCATGAAACCAGTGATCCCCCCTTCCCTAATGCTCCTCCCATTTGGGAAAATCTATTTGAAATTCATAATGGTCCTTCTCTCGATGCCTCCCCCACTTGTGATGAAGCTACCTTACAAACCTCAAACTTAGATGAACATATTACAAGCTCTCCTAGTATGGTAAATAATATAGAACAAGAGAATGATACCTTAGAAAAAGCCAACAATCAAATACAATCTTCCCCTAATCTCCCCACTATAAATAATCAAACACATTCAACCATTAATAGCTCCATTAGTGGCAATGAAGTTATTTTGGATGAACCAAACCTTAATTGTCATGAATATGTGGTTTTTTTTCTCCTAAGAACTCTCCTTCTAGGGAGGATATTATGACCCCAGACAAAGATAACATGCCCTTCAAAGACAATGAAGACTCTCACTTGTTACGGGATGTTAACATTATTCAACCTAAACTCATCCTTTATCCACCTTCACATAAACCTTCACCTAAACCTAAGTTTACTCTTTACCCACCTTCACACAAACAACAAACTCAACATAAACCTGAACTCACCCTATACCCACCTCAAACTAATGTGTCGCAATAACCGAATTAAAATACCATTGGTCATACATATAACACTCAAAATAATCTACAACCACTGCAACCAACCCCACCCTCCTTACCTTTACCCAATCCGCCTAGTGCTCCTCATTACTTCCCACACACAAAGGAGTATGATCTTGTTGAACAATTAAAGAATACTCCTGAAAATATTTCCCTTTGGGATTTACTTTAGAACTCACAAAATTACCACACTATTCTTCAAACAACCTTAAAACAAATCGCAGTTCCTCCTTGTACAACTCCGAATGATGTAGCAACTTTAACCCATCGAATGAATCAAACTAATCTAGAAATTACTTTCCATCAACATGAGGTCACTCCTTTAGAATTGAAAAAAATAAAATGAAGCTTTCATGATCATTGCTCGATACAATCAGATAGGGATAAAACAAACCCTTATTGATAATGGTTCTACCCTTAATGTGTGTAGTGTGAATCTCCTTGATCAATTAGATGTTGACAAGTCACAAATAAAACCAAATTCCATATCTATTCAAGGATTTGATAGTTCAACAAAGCAACTGCTCGGTGTAATCACTTTTCCTATTATGGTTGGGGTGGTTTTTTTGAAAACTCCTATGCATTCAAATCCTTATGATCTTTTGTACAATCTTCTTTTAGGCAGACCATGGATTCATGAGATGAATGCAATTCCTTAAACCCTTCATTGTATAATGAAATATTTCTATAACAATAACATTTATCAAGTTGAAGCAGATCCCAAGCCTGAAAGTTGCTTGCACCTTGAAAAATGAGCTACAAGTCCGTTGAAAAAATTGATTCCAAAGTCAAACATAGATCCTCTTGAAATTGAACACAACGATGAGCAATGGACATTTAAATTATTTGGTGAAGATTGGGGATCCTTAGAATTCATAGCTTCATCTATGGGTGAATATATACTTACACATTTAAAGAAATATGAGAAACAAGGACAACCAACCATCATGACAACACAAAATTTGAAAGACCTTTCAAAAGCATCCGCCTCCACTACTTTAGAAAAAGAAGAAAACTACACATTCACCTTTGACAATGCTTATGACCAACCACCACCTGATCCATAGGCAATGAAACACCTTTATGGAAAAGGGTATGAGCTCATGAAATAACTTGGATATAGTGGAAAAGGATGTGGTGCTCAAGAACAAGGAATCCACAACCCTATAGAGCCTAACACACAACAAACAACTCATGGTCTTGGTTATTCTCCTTTGACCAAGATCACCAAACCTTCACTCAATATCAAAAATATCACACAACACCCTCCTAAATCATCCTTCTCAACTAGTAGTCTTGATCATCATCCTTTAACCATGAAACAAACAAATACACCTTTTCTTAATGTCAATGTCATCTTGCAAAATGATCATGATTTGAATTTATTATATTTTATATCCTCCTATGGAGAAAACAAAATATCGCAATCCCAAGAGTCTTGTGTAAGTATGACATCTACTACTAAGGAAGATATCTCTTTCACACCAATCACAAAACCACCTTCTACCATTGATCAAGAGCGTATCTTTTCGAGACTCCTCCAAGATTATTGATCTCTCTTCCTTGTAGAACTTGAAAGAAATGTTATTACAAGACTTCATACTGCACCTATCATAGATTTCATGGTCACTACACTAATGAATGTAATGCTTTGATTCATAAAATACAACATTTTTCAGGAGTTTGGTTTTCTTCCCTATATGGGGGCACCTCATTCCTCTAATTGATATTGATTTTCACTCTAGCATACATCTCATCAATCATTTTGGCCTACCTTTGTCCTACACTAAGTGAGGGCAAGCGATTCACTAGCCTTGTTCTCGTATGCCACTTGTGGTAACTTTCTTTGGCTAGTCATTAACTTTTGATGAACACATAAGAGAAAACTTGGGATGTGGATGACATGCCTTAAGTTGGCTCACATATGAAATATTTCCCCTTTTTCATGACGTAGCTTATTGGAAACATTTGACTTGGCATAGGGCTTTCCGAGTAAGCTCTCATATCCTCTTCTTCTAATTTAAACCAATTGCTCACAATACGAGTGCTCGCAACTTCTTTAAAGTGGGGGCATACATCACCACTCACATTTCATTGTGCGATTTTCAATTTCTTGTGATTCCCTCTCTTGGAAGCATTAGGTACAATGTTTCCCAGGATGAGACCTTGCACTTGTCCTCTCTTGGAAACAAGATGAGATCGTTTGCACTTATCCTCTCTTGGAGACATTGAGCATGATGTTCCCTAAGATGAGACATTGCATGAACAAAGAAAATCCCTTTGAACAATCCTTACACTATTCTGCATTAATAATTCCTATGAGTGTCAAGCATACAAAGTTTTTCTTACCTCATAGAGCTCAAAAATTATTTTCCTTTGTGGCACTTTATTAAAGTTATCAGGAGGTATAACTTTAATATGGTTGAGTGGGAAGCCCATCCAGCAACACGACTTTCCCCATAGCCACCTTTGTGTTTGTGAGTTCATACCAACTAGCATATGTTTCTCACCTTTTGGGATTTCTCACCCCCCAGACAATTAGAAGTTTCGTGGTCCCAAAGTGAGTATGTTGTCTACCTCTCACCCCATAGATGGCCTAAAGTTCTATCACCCCAAAGTGAGTACATCTTTTTCACCCTATCTTTCTTTCCTTCTAGTTCTTGCCATTGCATGATTTTGTATCTTGATGGTTTGACTGAGGATCTTGGATCCTAGGGGCTTGCGCAACCTCCTTTTATCTTTTTCATTCTTTGTCATCTACATCTATACATGAGGATCTCTCTTCAATGTCTACTTTAGTGTGAGTTTGAAGCAAGTTCATCCTCTCACTAAAGTGGGGGCTAAATACACCATAGAAAAAAGTACCCTTTGCTTGACATGGGATTAATTCATGATAAAATGGACATAATGAGGCCTTGATTTAGTTGTTGTGAGGCATTTTATGTATCCACACTAGGTCTTAGACCCTTGCAAATCAAATAAAATGATTTTAGCGACGTCTTGTAAAGGTGTTGTAAAGTGTTGTAAGATACTTTCACGCTTTGCTAGACTTAATGAACCCATTTTCCCCTAATTCAACATTATTAAATGTATTTAATAACATTATTACATCAATATAGAAGGCTTGTAAAATAAACTTAATGTTAAACTAGTGTTGTAATGTGTCTTACACATTCACATTGGCTCTTGTGCCTTCCCAGGCTATGTGGACCTCATTTTAGTGTTGTAAAGTGTATTTAATCATATTTTCACATTGATTTCTATGTACCAAACCCTATTTTACATTCACATCATCATTAATAGGTCCCTATCAATCCATATTGTGCATTTCAAAGCTTAAATTGATCAAATACCTAACAAAATTGCATTTTAGACCTTATTTCCTTATCTCTTGGCATCTGAGTTGTCAAATTGGCCCCTATGGGACCCATTCACCATACATGGAAAATAAGTCCCATCCAGGTGGGACCCATTCACCATGTGTGGTGAATGAGTCCCATTTGGCTCAATTTTGACCTTTGAGTGGAACAAAGTGAAATTTGCGTTTAATATTGCTTCATGTCGGCTTGTGATGAGGTATTAACGAGTAAAATAGATGAATTTACTATAAAATCACCTCTCTAAATTAATTTTGACATCCATTAACTTAATCCACATATTCATCCACCAATCTTTCATCTCAAGTCAAGCAACTTAGGGTTTAATCATTGCAAGACCTCAAGAAAGCTCCTAAAGACATTCAACAGCTGAATCTTCCTCCATTGATGCAAAATTTCAAGATCAGTCATCATGGAAAGGTAATAAACTCCATTATTGCATGTTTCATTCCATTCTTTCATCATTTTGGTTTAATTACCTAAACAGGGTTTGACCAAGGAAAATCCCCATGCCCTAACATTCACCATTTCTTCTCTCTTCTTGTGCATTTGAAGATTTAGGTCCCTTAGAAGCTTGGGAATCATTGAAGATCAATTTGGAAGGTTTCTAAAGTCTTCTCTTCATTCAATAGGTCAAAGTATCAACAAAAACTCATTTTTAGGCCCATAAATCAGAGTTTCGGAAGCAGACACTTGTAGGAAGTTAGTGCAGATTGGAAGCTTCAGAATCTACCTCTGAAAATCCAAAAATTCAAAAGTGAACTCATTCACCATGGGTGGTGAATGAGTCCCACTCTAGGGTCAATTTTGAGTTTTCTGCAATTTTTAGTACCCTTTCGTTAGAAATGGGTTTCAACTTAGTTTGGAAGAATTGGGACTAATTCGCCCTAAATGGTGAATGAGTCTCTCTAGGCTTGAAAATCGGCATCAATAGTGTTTCAGAAGCAATTTCTAGTCTCCTTCAAGCTTCCAGGTGCACACTTCAAGTTTATTCCATTTTTGTTTAGCTTTGCATTCATTTCTAGTTCATTATTGCATTACACAAAGTGTTTTCAAACATTTCATATTTCACTAGTTTTGCATGTTTAATCAATCAATTTCATTACTTTATTACATCTAGATAATCTCATCTAGGCATAATAACATCCTACATTACATAATTTGAATAGACCCTTTAACATTTTTGGCCCTACCTCTCTCCTTTTAGGTGAAAAACCCTAGAAGAGCTAGAGAAGTGGATTGGTGCCAAAAATCTATGGTTCAATATCATGTTTTATGTCCTTTTTTCATTTCTTGATCTTTTGGTTTAATTACCCAAAAGGGGTTTCACCAAGGCAAACCCCCGTTCACTAACAATCAACAAGGTTTCTTCTCTTTACATGTGTGATTTTAGATCTAGGTTTCTTGGAGCTTGAAGGATCATTGAAGACTAGGTTACAAGATTGTTGGAGTTGTCCCCCAATTTGCAAGGTCATAATCTTCACTAAAAGGTCATCTACAACGACAAAATCAGAGTTTCGGTTCTGAAAACTTGGAAAAGTAGATTGAGAAAACTAAGAAGAGTAGATTCAGGCTTTGAAGTTCTAGAAAATCCAAACTGGACTCAATATCCACAAGTGGTGAATGAGGCCCACTATATGTGTTTTTGAGATTTTTTTGCAAATTCAGATACCCTTTTGTCTAAAACCTACTCTTGTACAAAAATACATAACTAGGACTGATTTTCCCAAAATGGTTAATGAGTCCTACTAGGTCAAAAAGTTAGAATTTCCATCATTTGAGAGCTCCTTCTATTCATCTTCAAATTGCTAGGTGCACACATTTCATTTCATAACTTGTTATTCTATTTTATATGCATTTCTAAGCCATTTAGTTAAAATTCATATCATATTTAGGGTTTTGCATTTCATTTTGAATTTAATTTTCTTTTCCAAGTTTAAACTTGGTGTTGAACCCCTTATCAGTTTGCATTCAACCCCTAGAACAACCCTCTTGCAAGATCTCTTTCTCTTTTGCATTGAGATCTCAAGGGTTTGCTCTTGAGTGAAAGTTAGTGAAAATTTCCCTTTTGGGTCCTAAACCCTAGAAGGGAAGCAAAACAAATTTTCCACCTTTCAATCTTGAATCTTGCTTGAATAGTAGAGATCTTGAATTGAAATCTTGCTTTAATTATAAAAGCCTACATCACAATTGTTATCTCAAAAACAAACATGATGCGTGATGACTTTGACATGATTCTTGATACTTGAATAGTGCTCCAAAATGCTTGATGATCAACTCTTGAAGACTCTTGAATGCTCTTGTAAACTCAAATTGTCTATAATGTATGAATACTTAAGTTGTTAGGTCACTTGATTGCTTGTTAAGAGAAAAATGAATGAAATAACCTTATATTTATACTTGTTTATGCCAAATTTCCCTAAATTACAACACTCCAAGCTGACATCAGATCTAGGAGAATAAAATCCCCCCAAGAATTTGAATTTAATTTAATTTTAAGCCACATGGGACTCATACGCAAGTTGGGGCATATGAGTCCCATTAGCTTAGGCTTTGGGACATATATCACAAGAAATTCTTAAATTCACGTGAAATCAAGATCAAGGCCCCGAAACTTAGGTCGGACCTGTTGGCACCTTCAAATTTGAGAGAGATTTGAAGTGCCTATGAATGGAAAATAGTTGCAGCATCCTATAATCAGATTCGATGCATTTTTGAAGCACCTAATTCTAGGGTCCAACAAGGATTTACATTCTGCACATTTCCATAATTTTGGCTTTTGCATTGGATTTTCAACCATTTTCATGGTAGTAAGCATTGGGGATAAGCTAATCCTTTCCTTTAAAGATATTATTTAATAATGTTTCAAAACATTATTAAATATATTAATTGAGAGAACTATGTTTCACTTGAATCATTTTTTATAGATGATTTCAAATAAGCAAAGGCAAAACCAGATGACGGGATTGAAGACTTGATGAGTTGTATTCTGGGAACTGGTGAACAAGTCAAGGAATTGGTAAAATGAAAATGTATAGCAACTGTGCCAACTAAAGAGGGATCAAATTTTAATTTACAAAGAATTTTTTACACAGAATGAGTTGCCTTTGCAATGGGAAGGAGTATCATGATGTTTGAAGAAACCTTGTCTGTCTTGTAGAAGAATAGTCTACGCATTTAGTGAAAATGTATCAAACTTGTTTATGGAAACATCTTTGCATAGCAAGAGGAGGATAGAGAAACTTGTTGACCACTATAAACATTTTCCAGTGCAGCCAAAATGCACGGAGGAGCTTCACATTGTACATCGTTGATTTTATTTGATATTTCCTTTCTCATTAGCGATGCACAATTTTCTATTCCTCCCAATTGCCAATCCCTGATTGATCTTTATTTCTTTGCAAAATATTGGTGATGATGTGATAACCGGTAGTTTAGAATAAAAAATCCCCAATAGTTGCAAATGTGGACCAAGAACGCATATGTTGAGAAGGCTCTTAAAGTTTTCAAGCAAGTGCTAATGGGTAGATTTAATGTCATACCCACACCATTCCCAGTACCCCCCTTGTCGTGCCAACATGGAAGTTATGGAACAATGTGGGGTAGATTCTGTACATCCATCAAGCACAAAGGCTTGAGGATTTTGTTAGATGGCATAGTTGCAATGCCGTGACATGCATATTTTCAGTTAGAGCAAAAGGGGAAATGTGCAGATCAAGGGAAGTGTTTTTTAGTTGTAGAGAGAGGAGAGATGAAGGAAAAATGGCAAAGGAAAATCAAATCTGAAGAATACATGTGGAAAAAGAAGATTAAATCTAGAGCTCTTTCTTCTTCTATTTATTCTCCTCCTTTATCTTTTGTAGGGGTTCTCGAATTCTTTATTTTTCCAAGCATGTAAATAGGATAGTGTTGAATTTTAAGTTACACATTAGAGATGTTGATACAATAGAGATTCTCTCCATTTTTTATACTTCTGGTTATATGAATTGAATACCTTAAGGAGGTTTTGATTCAACTTTACAGGTCTTCTGTAAATGTATTGTTTGCTCACTGGTCTCTTTCAAGGAAAGAGTTAAATCTCTGTGTTTAAACAGTTACAATCTCCAGTTTTGTATTCACGTCCATACAAATTTCAGAATATAAAGGGTATTTGAAAGTTGTCTTCATAGTGTTTTATGTGATAGTGATGCTTATTCATGGGTTTCTTTCAAGGAAAGAATTAAAAGCTTTGAGTAAATGTTTGTTCCTTTGGGTGCACAAATTGGATTTGTAAGAAGAGTTTGAATGTCGAGATTAGTAAATTTGTTAATGTAAGGAATTAAGATTTTGAAATGAATTGATTGAATTCTATTTGTTCATATTATTTCTACTATGGTTTCATGTTTGACTTTGTAACTCAGGATCAAGCACTAGTCTATTGAAGGCTTGATGTTTTTCCAAAAAAAAAAAAGTTATCAAAGTCCTATACCCTCTTGCTATTAGGTGTAAGTTTTACATTATATTTTCTCTTAGGGATGAGTAGGTGATCTGGAATCATAATTAAGCTAGTTATAGATTCAAATAATTCCTATTCTAATTAAATATGTTGAGAGCAATCTGCTTAAATATAATACTTTGTTGAAGTGTATAGGAATCCAAGAGTATTACCATGGTTTACCTACCTAGGTCTTGTAGAGCCTATTTAAAATGAAGGGGAAATTTCATATTTCTTGTTAAGTTGGTCAAGTCCAGTGTTAGGATTGAGCATAAAGTTTGGCTATCTTTAGATCCTAGCATTTTGTTGATTTCAAAACCAACAAATTGGTGACTCTACTGTGGATGAAAAGCCATAAATCCATTTGGAAAGAGTCATGAAAGTGAAGAATCTAAACTTTTTTTTTAGATATTGAAAGGTGTGTTGTAGCAGCATGTGTGAAGAGATTTTAAGTGACTCTATTGTTAATGAAAAGACCCAGAATGTTAAAATGTCTTGAATGGCTCCATGCTATTTAAAGAATATTCCTCTGTAAGGGGGTGGTGACTCTGTCCTAAAAGAACATGATAAAGAAAGAAGAGCTCTAGGTGTGAAGAGCTTCCAGTCAAAAGGAAGAAACAGTTGTTGCAATATCCAGGTAATCTTGTTCTAAGCTTAAATTATGTTCCTTATCAGGTGAAGAATGTCACTAAGCAAGGAATTATTAGTGGTGGTTTTATATGCTTCTTTGATGCAAATTTCAGTTAGGAATTTTGTGAGGAGCATGCTGAATATTATACTTCTAAGTTAGTAATTGAGTAATTTGATTTATTGAGCTTGTGAAAGAGGAAGTAAAGATATATCACCAACATAACCATCCATATATGGTTCCCAATAATGTAATGTCAAGTCAGAATTATCAGTGGAGAAGATTGTGTTTCTTAGAAAAGTATAACCCTTTGAATTTCAATCATGTCCAGGGTTATCCAAATCCTTTCCCTATTGAATTAAAGAGGTACGTGCCTAAGTTTTATGGGAGGGAAGATGAGTCATCTATTCAATATATACAGTAATTTTTTGAATTCATGAAAGATAATCAGATTTGTGCAAAAAATGCATACATGAAATTGTTTGTAAGATCTCTTGAGGAGGATGCAGTGTGTTACCTCAGAAGTTAAACATACATTATGCATGCAGTCAAAGAATGAGATAGATGATGAGTCTAATCTTCAAGATGAATGTAGTTTTGTTGTCCTAATTAATTCATCTCAATGTCTTGCATATGATCAGCCCCAGCCCCAGGTACATCATGAGCCAGTTGCAATTAGTAATGATTACATGATGCGTGACAGTGCATTGTTAAATTTAAGAAGACTAGAAAATGAATCACCTAGAGAAGGTTTTTAATTGCAGCTAAGGAAATCCCCAGTTGTTTCAAACCTAAGGAATCTATATGCATTGATTTATTTATGAAAGCTTATGAACCTAGTTCAGTCCAGTGGACAAAATCTTTGAAACCAGAAAGAATTAGTCATATTCTTGACTGGATTGATATTATTGAGAAGATTAAATCTAAAAATTCATTAGATGTTGAGGTTCATAGAATTGATGATGAGGATGTTATGTCTGAGTGTGATGGGGATATATCAAAATATGATAACATTTCTCAAATTAGTGAGTGTGGGGTTTGTGACCAGTCCATAGAAGATGGATGTGCAAGTCAAAATGGTTCTCATGAGAATTAGAATTATGATAGAGATGAATGTTCATAAAGTGTGAATGCTACATCAGATTGTGACTGCATCTTTGACAAGGTTGTTGGAGATTTAACTCCAAATGATGAAAATAGTGTTTGTAATGATGAATCCATTGATTCTTTAGATTGCAATGATACAGATGACAACCTTGGGGATTTTAATTTGCAATTAAATGATGTTGGCAGTTCTAATGAAGACCAAGAGAAAGAGGTAGTGGAAGATACTAGAGAAGAAGCATGTTCACTTAGCAGTGAACAAATTTCAGATTTGTTAACCATGAAATTTCAGAGGTATGCACATTTTTTCCCATCTCACATAAAATTTTATAGTGATTGTATTCCTAGTAGTGTCAAGTATGACACATATGTTTTTGATTCTCCCTCCACACTTAATCTAGTTAGTTTGTCAAGTTATAATGCATATGAAGATGATAAGCTATATGAACATAGTGGTGCAATGAATGTTGAATACAGAGATGTACATGTGTATGTGGGCTCAGATTTGCATGACTATGTATTCCTTAATGTGGATAAGAATTATTCTAAGAAAATTTATATCAGCATTGACATTGACTTGATGGAAAATTTTGAGCATGTTTTTGAATCAGGGATACAAGTTTTAAGTGAGTTATCAAATGAGGATGGAAACAATGAATATGTAAGTAAAATTTTATATGAGCATCCTAAATTGTAGCTACCAAAGATAAATGTGTATGAATCATTCTCTTTTCATACATGTGAAGATAGTTTGCATGATGTGCATGATTTGTTTGAATGTTCTTTTGAGAACCCCGTATTTGATATGCAAGCTAGGGATTAGAGTGAGGTCTATGATAGTAGCTATATGTTAGAGCATAAGTTTTGTCTCTCTCAGCTAGAACAAACTTCCATAAAGTGTGACAGTGAGTTGAATCATGAAGAGTGTTATGTTCAGCACAAGAGTGTTATGTTTGATGAGAATAACATGTTTCTCTCACATAAAGGCCAATATTTTTAGATTGTGCATGAGTTTCAAATACTTAATGATAGTAAATGCACTAACAATGGGTATGTGCAAGATCATCATGGAAAAAATAGGCCCTTGAGTGGCAAAAAATTTAGAAAAATCAAAGTTAAGCAACTTGACATAAAAATTTGAATAATTTATATATATTACTTAAAAAATATGTAAGAATAGAATCTATAGAAAATTGAATGTAGTTTCTAAACTACTAGGTTTGTTTAAAAAAAAAAAACTATTTGGTGAAAATTTGAAATTTCAATGCGTGGTACTTAAATTTTAGGGAAAAAATAAGTGGGTTCTCACCACTCTAACTACAATAAAATGATAATATTTTTTATAATATTTTAGATATAAGTAGAGGACTCATGCCCCGATGTGATACATAATTTTTTGTATTTTTTTTCCAAGTAAATAATTAATTATGAATTTTTTATTACAACTTTTTTAAAAATATAAAAAATGTATGTCTGACCACCTTAACTTGGTCAAAAATTCATGAAATTCAATTTTTTCTTTTTTAAATCCTATAGTATGTGAAGCATAGAATGTGATGCATGTTTTGGATTCAAAAAATGTGATACCGTTTGAAAGTTATAGATGTTTTTCAATCATCCTATCAATCAGGAGTTTTGTGATAATTTGAATAGAAAATGAATAATAATTACTTATTAAATTCAAAGTAAAGCATAATTTATATCGGTGGAAAGTTGAGAATCACCTTTAAAAACCCTTTTTGTTTCATCAATTTTGGGTAAAAATATAGTCGTCAGCCACATACCCATCATATTGCCACTTTTTGGCCCATCATGATCATGAACATACCCCACTGTTGAATGTAATGGCTAGATGAGGAGGCTTAATATGCTGAATCAGTTGAATTCCAATCAGATCTTTAGATTTTCCTTAACAAAATCAAAAGAAAATCAAATTTACGACAAAGGTAAATTGAGGCCTTCATTTTTTTGGTGGCCTTGGGCCATCAATCATGGTTTGATTTATCAAACCAGAATGATAAGGGGAAGAGGTGGACCCTTTTGAATCTGCTTCCCAATGGATTAGGCACTTGGTCTTCTCTTAGAGATCTAGATCCTAGTTATGCTCGCAGGGGGCATACATCCCCAGAAAGAGCCATTGTTGGCATCTTCAAATTTGAGAGAAATTTGAAGTGCCTATGAATGGAAAACAGTTGCAGCATCCTATAATTAGATTGGATTAATTTTTGAAGCACCTAACTCTAGGATCCAACAAAGGTTTGCATTCTGCACATTTCAAGAATTTTGGCTTTTGCTTTGGATTTTCCACCATTTTCATGGTAGTAAGCATTGGGGATAAGCTAATCCTTTGCTTTAAAGGTATTATTTAATAATATTTCAAAAAATTATTAAATATATTAATTGAGAAAGCTATGTTTCACTTGAATCATTTTTTATAAATGATTTTAAATAAGCAAAGGAAAAACCATATGACGAGATTGAAGACTTGATGAGTTGTGTTGGAACTATAAAAATATGATGATTTTTACATATTTTTCATCCCCCTCGGTCTCCATTTGAGTCCTGCCATAGGCACATTTTCCTCATTTCATGATATTTTCACCCTTATTTTGGTCGTGTGACCCCATTGAATCCATCGAGTCATGCATTTTTCATGTTTTGGTCCATATCGGCATAGGTCTATCTAGGTCTCCCTGACCCATGTTGCCTGTGTGTTAACATATGTTTGTTGCAGATGATCAGCAGGACTTGTTCATTGTTATAGCGATCGGAATTCACCTATAGGATATGTTTGGTCTTCGGTATATCATCTCAACAAGTGCCTTATGTCTCTCCGTCCGGTATATGGAGATGCATGGGAAAAAGATTTTCTTTGGGGTAATGTCTTGGTGAGTGACCATCGGTCTCGCCAATATTACACAAGACGCTCGTCGGTGAGAGAATTTTCTTCAGAGTACGTCATAGCAACTTCACATTGTCTCACCGATCGGTGGCAAAAATATGCACGTATCGGTAAGAGTTAAAGCTTTCAACATGTGGTCTTGGTTAGTTTGGATTGTCTTACCGACTGCCAACATAAGGACATGCATCTCGGTATGACTAATGGGCATCGATGTAACATCTTGGTGATCCCGTCCGGTCTTGCATATTTTTTTTCTCATGCCGAGATGTAGATTGCATCGGCGTGATTTTTTTTTGTCTCAGCTAAATAAATGTATCACGGGGTGCTTTCGATAAGACACAGGATAATCTATGAAGCCTCTTCCCGACTCGGTGTTGTCTTGGTGATCTAAAAATGAGCTTAGGGTGTTTCGTTATGGCATGATCTAATCTGCATAGGGTCTCCCCGATATCAAAAAGTCACAGCAATACATGTGAAACAAAGGAATACATCTCAGGGAGACATAAGGTAATCTGTTTGACATCTCTCCAACTCAGATATGTCATGAAAAAATAGAAAGAACTAAGGAACGATTGACGATACAATTTCCTTTGGCATAACTGTTGGTTTGTCTCACTGACTATTTCATTGATGATTAATAAAATTCAAATACTGTGGCCGACATGTGAGTTCATAAAATACCATTGCAGGACGACATGAAAGGAGCCCAAATTCTGTGGAAGGCCGACATGGGATCTCAGTATGATATATTTTTCTGATGCTGGTGTATAAATAGGAATTTTGTAATTGTAAAATGATCATCAGCTATTAGTTATTCGATATATAGTAGGAAAATTAGATGGATACAATACAATAGATTTATTAGATCAGAGACTATGATGCATGTTTTCAAAATGGAGGTATTTATGAAAGTCAATTCATTTTTCTGCACATTTCTGGTGTCACTTATCTGTTGAATTTAATGAAAGTATTGCTAAGTTATCTCCAAGATGGATTCTTTCTGATTATTTAAATTGATATAACAAGCTTATATTCAATTCATTAGTGTATATTTGTTGTTTCTGTGTGGTTAATTGATTGGTTCTTTCAAGCAAAGATTAAATACTTTTAGTTGATCACAGTAATCAGAGAGATTCATTTGGATTGTTAAAGTAGAGCTTAGTAGTCAGTCTTGCATGTTTATACAAGTTGTAGACAAAATATATGCCAGATAACTTGAGTTCTCCCCAGAGATTGTTGCTCATCTTCATTTCATTTGACTCTGCATACCCAATAAGGCACTGGTCTCTTCAGTTTCATCATTAAGATTCATTTATTCCCTTTATATCTATTAATTGAGTATTTTAGGATTTAGATTAAGAAGATTGCTATTGCGCTTGAATTCATTTGTTCACTTGCATTTGCCATTGTGGACAAATCATTGCAAGAAGGATAACCATAAGTCAAGTCTGCTTCATTCAGAAAGGTACACTCGCCTAAGTTTAGCAGCACCTGAAGAGTAGAAGGTTGAGTTCTCTTGACCTTGTCTATTACCCTAAAGCGGATCAAGAGATTGGTAGCCTCTTGAGGCATTCTGCCTGCATTTTTGAGAGCTAACAAGTTGGCAACTCTATTGGGGATACATTCAGAATCAAGGCCTTAATCATAGAGTCACGAACTTTAGACAGACTCCGTTGGGAATAAGAAACATCAAGTTTTTTCTCATTTTTGACAAAAGTGAGTGGCGAATCTGACAGAAATTTTGCAACTGTTCAAACATGAATGGAAGAAGATCTCAATACAGGGGAGATCATACTAGAGCTCCTGCTGGCAGTAGTAAGTGGACACATAAAGATGACAAGGTTGATAAGGGAAAAGGGATAAGTGAGGATATGTGCCTAACAGATAAAGAAAAAGTATCAAGAGCACATTGTGAAACATATGATCGCTATGATACATGGAGAAACAATTCGAGTGCAAAGCCTTGTACTCAAGAAGATCAAAGAAATCCTTTCTCTTTTCTCGGTCCTCAGAAACAGGCTAAGTTTAGAGCTGAACTGGATGCGGAACGAATCAGAATTCAGCATGAATATGATCAGAAGATGGAAGGTAACCAAAATGAATTTATTGATCATGAGCTTCCTGAGGAAGTAAAAGCACAGTTTGAATCATAGAGGAAGGAGATAGAGGAACTAAGGGCTACATTGCTAAAAGCCCAAATTACTTCTCAGACAACTGATTGCCCCCCAAAGTATGTACCACCTCATAAGCAGGGTAATCATAGTGCATGGCCTTCTGATCGACTTGTGTCTCCTCACCATCAGACATGAAATCACTATAATCAGCCAAATCATTCACCTCATATTCCCACATAGCATACAAATATGCAGCCACCTCATGGTCAGCCTTTTGTCCCACAACATAATGCACAATATAACAATCCTATGAACCAATATCAGTACCCACCTTTTCCTCCCCCTCACCAGTATACAACAATGATCAGAATATTTGATTTGATAGGGTTTCATCTATACCCTTACCCTATGGATGGTAGCTGGAGAGGTCTGGTACCTATGTTTATAGGGAGTAATGCAATTACTGCTGAAGAACATTTAAGGAATTTCAATGTGTTCATCCAAGACATAGGTGTGCCATATGAAGATTTACATATGAGGCAATTTATGATGTCACTTCTTGAAAATGCTAGGGATTGGTTCAATAGCTTTCTAGTACTCTCAATTAATTCTCTCCAAATATTCCAGGATAGATTCCTAGAGCAATATGGGAATCTAAATGCACTAGATGCAGCTCTTCATGAATTGATGTGAATTCAAAAAAATCAAAATGATTCAATTTATGATTTCAACTGAAGATTCAACAAGTTGCAGACTAAAGTACCTTCTGGATCAAGGTTGCTAGATTCTGTAGCATTGAGTGTTTATTTAAATGCATTTGATCCTAAAATGGGGTATGAACTGAGAAATAGGGTCCCAAGAGATCTGGTTGAAGCTCAGAAGATAGCACTGACAATTGAAAACAACAGGAAGGCTACAGGTATAATCAATAAAAGAGATAACCCTAGGGCTCCTCAAAAAAGCAATAATTATCAGTACAGACAAGAAATCACATACAAAAATGAAAGGCTAAGGTTGCATGACATGCCATACAATATAGACTGGAAGGATGGAAAACCTATAACAGCTAGGCTAAGAAACAAAGAGACTCCTGATCCATTGAGAAAGAAGGGAACCTATATGGTGAGTAACAATTACTTTTGTGAAGCTTGTGATAAGCCACATTCCCCATACTATTGTGTTGTAGCTCAAAGGATGCAAGAGGAGGGAATTTTGATGGAAAATAATGGAGAAGATCACAAAGTGTATTTGACTTCAAACATTTTTCACCATGTGGAAGAGAGGTACTCATCTTCAGAGGATGAAGGTTATGAGTATGATGTTTCAAATCAGAGATACAATGTCCATATGGTTGAACATCAGGTTCTTTCTGATTCTAAAGAAGATTATACAGAGCCACATTCGGTTGAGGTGCCTACTCAATGCAGTATGAGGATACTTACCAAAGATGAAATAGAGAGACTAACTATTGCTGCAGTTGAGGAGGCAAGGAGTAAATATTGGTTGAGAAACAGAATAGTAAATGAGAAGGAAGGCATTCTTGGGGGAATCTTTATGAAGGATTAGAAGGCAACACAAGGAACTGTGAAGAAATCAAAAAATAAATAGCATGATAAAAGTGAAAAGAAGCCTATCCAAAAAGAGGAAGTGAAAGAATTACACAAAGAGATACAAAAGCTTGATCAGCATAGTAAAAGAGAAAAGGAAGAAAACAAAGGAGAAATGCCTGAACAAAAGAAAATTGTTAAAGTGGAAGGCTCTTCTTTTGACTTCACTCAGGCGTTATCCCAGGTAAAAATGTTCGTTCCACTACTTGAAATGATGAAAATTAAGGAATACAAAGATAGTGTTGTTCAATTGATAACAAATGGAAATGAAAAACATGTGAATTCTGAAAATAGAGTAGCTATTAAAGTAGTCAATAGGCAAGAGAAAGTAAATATCCCAGAGGTTTGCTTAAGTGATGTGTTAGCAACTCCCCCACAAGTGGATCCTTTTTTCACTACATTGCTTATAAATAACAAACTATTGAGAAATTGCATGATAGACTCTGGTGCTGCTATAAATATCATGCCAGTAGGAGTTATGAAGCAGCTTGGCATGTGGGTTGATACAAATGATGGTAAATGCTATGCAATGGATAACAGACCTGTACCTATGGTAGGCATTATGAGAGGTGTTGAAGTCAAACTGGCTACTTATCCATAGGTGGCATATAATATATATATAATAGTGATTGATACTCCTCAGTTTGGGATGCTTCTATCAAGACAATGTACAACAACAGTTGGAGGAAATGTTCAATTTGATATGTCTTATGCTACAATTCCAGTGAATGGTCAAGAAGTCAAATTGTATAGAGAGCCGAGAATGAACCAGCTTGTTGACTATGTACCTCAAGATCAGATCAATTGTTTTTGTGATGTTGATCTTGGAAGTTTTAAGATTGAATCAACCCAACCAAAATTAACCAATAGTGATCCAATTGAAAAGCATGTGGCACAAAGCTGCAATGAAGTGTGGAAGATGTATTTTGATGGAGCATGCAGCCAAGAAGGTAATGGTCTTGGGATTTTTTTTGTTTCACCTGAAGGCATTACATTTAAATATTCATTTCTATTATCATTTGAATGTACAAACAATGTGGTGGAGTATGAAGCCTTGTTGATAGGTTTGAACATAGCTGTGAAACATAAAATCAAGTTGCTGGCTATTTTAGGAGATTCTGAGCTGGTTGTTTCACAAATTAAGTCGAAGTATGTAGCAAAGCACAAAAGATTGAAACAATACAAGAATGTTGTATGGGACACAATTAAGTTGTTTGATGCCTTCTCAATTGAGTGGATTGATAGATCAAAGAACATAATGGCTGATTTTTTAGCAAATGTGGCACTGAAAAGAGATGATATCACATTGGCTGGGGTGTCACAGATTGAGTTCAAGACAAGGCCTGCTGTTCCTGATAACATCTATAGTTGGCAGGTCTTTAATGATGATACTGACCTTTTAAAGTTTCTCCACTGCATAGATCAATATGAAGCTCAATAAATTGATTTCAATGCTTTTGTCGAAGAAGTGGATGGGAAACAAATAGTGTTTGGAAAGGAGATCTTGCAGCTCAAAAAAAAAACTTCCTAAGGGCTTAGTGGCATTGGAGAGGTTGTATGATGGAAATGATCGGTCCCTCATGAAGCAAACACCAGTTAGAAAGGAATTTATTGAAGAGATTAATTTGGGGACTGAGATGGCACCAAGAAGGGTGTATATAGGAAAGAAGATAAGCCCTACAATTAGAAGAATGCTGATGGAGTTGCTGAGAAAGTATAAGCATGTTTTTGCTTGGTCTTATGAAGATCTAAAAGCATATAGGGAAGATTTGTTTCAGCATGAAATACCATTGAAGCCAGACGCTAAACCATTTAGATAGAAGAAAAGACCCATAAATCCAACATTAGAGCCTAAAATGCAAGAAGAATTGACAAAACTCAGAGATGGATGAATCATTAAACCAATCAGGCATTCAACGTGGGTCTCAAATTTGGTCCCTATGAGGAAGAAGAACAGAGATATCAGATTATGTGTGGACTTCAGGAATCTGAACATGGCATCTCTCAAGGACAATTATCCTCTACCCAATATGGAGGCTATACTGCATAAGGTGACAGGGTGTGAGCAACTGTCCATGATGGATGGGTTTTCAGGGTACAACTAGGTCAAGGTCAAAGAATCTGAGCAATATAAAACAACATTTACAACTCCTTGGGGAATGCATGTATACATAATAATGCCATTTGGTCTCACTAATGCTGGAGTGACCTTCCAAAGAGCTATGGACGTGGCATTTGTAGATTTGATCAATGCTATCATGGTGGTGTACTAGGATGACCTAACTGCTATTCAAAGAGGGCTGAAGATCATGTACAACATCTAGAGAAGGTATTTATTAAAGCACTAGAGTACAGTATTAGCTTAAACCCAAAGAAGTGTCATTTTGCAGTCACAGAAGGTAAGCTCTTAGGACATATTGTTTCAAGGGAAGGGATTAGGATAGATCATGAGAGGGTTGGAGCTATTGATAAAATTCTTGTTCCCAAAATTGTTAAGGCTATACAATCATTCTTTGGAAAGATTAATTGTGTTAGGAGATTTGTTTCTAACTTTGCTGAGATTATTAAACCCATATCAAAAATATTGAAGAAAGGACAGAAAATGGAATGGACTGCAGAAGCCTTGGAAGCTTTTATATCTATCAAAAGGGCCATTAAGGAGGCTCCTGTCCTTAAATCTCCAGATTTTGCCAATCCTTTTCAGATATTTTCATTTGCTTCAATGCACACAATTGCTGCTATTATGTTACAGAAGAATGAGGATGGTCATGAGCATCCTTTGTCTTTCTTCAATAAGTCATTACAAGGGTCTGAATTGAAATATGACATAATGGAAAAATAGGCGTTTACATTAGTAAAGGCTACAAAGGCTTTCAAGCCATATCTTGTTGGAGCAAAGGTGATTGCTTATGTCCCTCATGCTGCTGTCAAAGATATTCTGACACAGTCTGAAGTAACAGGAAAAAAATGCAAATGGATTAACAAGATCCAAGAATTTGACATGGAGATACAAATTACCAAATTAGTAAGAGGTCAAGGCTTGGCTAGGTTGATGGTAGAATCAAATATTGAAGCAAATCAAGTTTGCAATGTAGAAGAAGGGACTGCAATTGCAAGCATTGAGCACACTCCTTGGTATACTGATATCATGCATTACCTTAAGTACACAAAGTGTCCAGAAGGATTGAGTGACAGCCAGAAAATAACTTTGAAGTTGCAGGCATCTAAATATGTTTTCATGGATGGAGATCTGTTTTGGAAGAATAGGGATGGTATACTATTATTGTGTTTGGACGAGTCTCAGGCCAAGCATGTTCTAAGTGAAATGCATGAAGGAGTTTGTGGAGGACATTATTCAGCAAAAACAACTACACAAAAAATTCTCAGGGCAGGTTACTACTGGCCTAAGGTTTTTAATGATTCTTTCACACATGATGTAAGAAAATGTGAAGCCTACCAGAAGTTCTCTGGAAAGCTGAAATATCAAGGAGCCTTGCCACTTCGACGCTTGCAGGCTGATGCCCCTTTTCATCAATGGGGAATTGATTTCATTGGAGAGATACAGGAAAAATCAAGTGGAGGATACAAGTGGATACTGGTTGCCACTGATTATTTTACCAAGTGGGTGGAGGCAATCCCAACTAAACAGGCTACAAGCAAAGTGGTGACAAATTTCTTGATGGACAACATTATCACCAGATTTGGTACACCACTAAGGTTAATTATAGATAATGGGATGTGTTTCAGGTCAGATGAATTTAAAGGTTTCTTTGACACATATGGCATTACCATTTCTTATGCAACTCCTTACCATCCACAAGCTAATGGTCAAGCAGTGTCTAGCAATAAGAGTCTTTTGAAGATTATAAGGAGGATGTTGAGTCAGAACAAGAAAGCTTGGGATTCAAAATTAAAATTGGCTGTGTGGGATGATAGGATTACTGTTAGAAGTAAATTGGAAAATCCCTATTTGAATTGGTATATGGAGTACAAGCCAAGATGCCTTTGCAGAATTTGTTGCCAGTCTATAGGTTTGTCCTTCAGGAGGATTTGGATGTTCCTGAACCTATGGAGGAAATATTGGAGCAACTAGCTGAACTTGATGAAATGAGGAGAGTTTCCCAAAACCAAAACATGAAGTTACAGACACAGATGAAGTATTTGTTTGACAAGAAGGCAAAGGATAGAAAAGTTGAAGAAAATGACTTGGTGTTGATGTGGAATGCAAGATTTTAGGAGAAGGGAAAGCATGGTAAATTTGAAGCCTTGTGGCTGGGACCTTTTGTTGTTGTTGGAAAGAAAGGTGAAGATTCATACTATCTATAGAATATGGCTAGCAAAGATCAGGAATTGCATGTTCATGGGAAATTCTTGAAGAATTTTTTCTCTTGAGCAACACAGAGGATTAAGGGTTGCCAGTGCATGGACAAATCTTGCTTATCCTCTTTAAAATTATTTTCCATGCACGATAGTTTAGGATTCTGGTTCACCTCTTTTTTTTCATTCACTTTCCTTTCATTTATATTGCCTTTCATTCTTTTTATGTTCACTGGTTCATCATTCTATGTTTGGTTTGCTCACCCAAAGATCTGGATCCTTGCAATGATCTCACTATCATTCATCTCTAGACGGAGCCACTGTTGGAACTATAAAAATCTGATGATTTTCACATATCTTTCATCCCCCTGTGTCTCCATTTGAGTCCTGCCTTAGGCACATTTTCCTCATTTCATGATATTTTCACCCTTATTTTGGTCGTGTGACCCCATTGAATCCATCGAGTCATGCATTTTTCATGTTGTGGTCCATATCGGCATAGGTCTATCTTGGTCTCCCTGACCCATGTTGCTTGTGTGTTAACATATGTTTTCTATAGATGATCGGCAAGACTTGTTCATTGTTACAGTGATCGACATTCACCTATAGGATTCTATCAGCATGACATTCACATGGTTTCAGTGACCGTGGAGGAACCTATCGGCAGGAGTTTGGTCTTCATTATATTGTCTCACCGAGTGCCTTATGTCTCGCTGACCAGTATATGGAGATGCATCGGCAAAATATTTTCTTCGGGGTAACGTCTTGGCGAGTGACCTTTGGTCTCGCCGATATTACACAAGAGGCTCGTCGGTGAGAGACTTTTCTTTGGAGTAAGTCATAGCGACTTCACATTGTCTCACCGATCAGTGGCAAAAAGATGCACGTATCGGTAAGAGTTAAAGCTTTCGGCATGTGGTCTTGGCGAGTTTGGATTATCTTACCGACTAACAACATAAGGACATGCATCTCGGTATGACTAATGGGCATCGATGTAACATCTTGGCGATCCTGTCCGGTCTTGCCGATTTATTTTCTCACACCGAGATGCAGATTGCATCGGCGTGAATTTTTTTTTGTCTCAGCGAAATAAATGTATCACGAGGTGCTTTCAATAAGACACAGGATAATCTACGAAGCCTCTTCCCGACTCGGTGTTGTCTTGGCGATCTAAAAATGAGCTCGGGGAGTTTCATTATGGCATGGTCTAATCTGCATAGGGTCTCCCTGATATCAGAAACTCATAGGGATACATGTGAAACAAAGGAATACATCTCGGGGAGACATAAGGTAATCTATTTGACATCTCTCTGACTCAGATATGTCACGACGAAACAGAAAGAACTATGGAATGATTGATGATACAATTGCCTTTGACATACCTGCTGGTTTGTCTCGCTGACTATTTCATTGATGATTAATAAAATTCAAATACTGTGGCCAACATGTGAGTTCATAAAATACTGTTGCAGGCTGACATGAAAGGGGCCCAAATTCTGTGGAAGGCTGACATGGGATCTCAGTATGATATATTTTTCTGATGCTGGTGTATAAATAGGCATTTTGTAATTGTAAAATGATCATCAGCTATTAGTTATTTGATATACAGTAGGAAAATTAGATGGATACAATACAATAGATTTATTAGATCAGAGACTATGATGCATTTTTTCAAAATGGAGGTATTTATGAAAGTCAATTGATGTCGCTGCACATTTCTGGTGCCAATTATCTGTTGAATTTAATGAAATTATTGCTAAGCTGTCTCCAAGATGGATTCTTTCTGATTGTTTAAATTGATATAACAAGTTTATATTCAATGCATCAGTTTACATTTGTTGTTTATGTGTGGTTAATCGATTGGTTCTTTCAAGAAAATATTAAATCCTTTTAGTTGATCACAGTAATCAGAGAGATTCATTTGGATTGTTAAAGTAGAGCTTAATAGTCACAGTCTTGCATGTTTATACAAGTTGTAAACAAAATATATGCCAGATAACTTGAGTTCTCCCTAGAGAGTGTTGCTCATCTTGATTTCATTTGACTCTGCATACCCAATAAGGCACTGGTCTCTTCAGTTTCATCATTAAGATTCATTTATTCCCTTTATATCTGTTAATTGAGTATTTTAGGATTTAGATTAAGAAGATTGCTATTGCGCTTGAATTCATTTGTTCACTTGCATCTGCCATTGTGGAAAAATCATTGGAAGAAGGATAACCATAAGTCAAGTATGCTTCATTCAGAAAGGTACACCCGGCTAGGTTTAGCAGCACCTGAAGAGTAGAAGGTTGAGTTCTCTTGACCTTGTCTGTTACCCTAAAGCATATCAAGAGATTGGCAGCCTCTTGAGGCATTTCGCCTGCATTTTTGAGAGCTAACAAGTTGTATTCTGGGAATTGGTGCTCAAGTCAAGGAATTGGTAAAATGAAAATGTACAACCGTCGTGCCAAGTAAAGAGGGATAAAATTTGAATTTACAAAGAAAATTTTACACAGAACAACTTTCCTTTGGCATGGAAAGGAAGATCATGATGTTTGAAGAAACCTTGCCTGTCTTGCACAAGAACAACCTGCGCATTCAATGAAAGTGTATCAAACTTGTTTATGGAAACATCTTTACGTAGCAAGATGAGGATAGAGCAACTTGTTGACCACTGTAAACATTTTCCAGTGCAACCAAAATGCATGGAGGAGCTTGACATCGCAGATCACTGATTTTCTTTGTTCTTTCCTTTTTCATTAGCGATGCATGATTTTATATTCCTCCCTATCGCCAATCATTGATTGATCTTTCTTTCTTTGCAACATATTGGCGATGATGTGATAAGCGGTGGTTTAGAAGAAAAAATCCCCAACAGTTACAAATGTGGACCAAGAACACATATGTTGAGAAGGCTCTTAAATTTTTCAAGTAATTGCTAATGCGTAGATTTAATGTCATACTTGCACCATTCCCAATACCCCCCTTGTCATGCCAACACGGAAGTTATGGAACAACATGGGGTAGAGTCTATACATCCATTGAAGCACAAAGGATTGAGGATTTTGTCAGATGGCATAGTTGCAATGTCGTGACATGCATATTTTTCAATTGGAGCAAAAGGGGAAACGTGCAGATCAAGGGAAGTGTTTTTCAATTGCAGAGAGAGGAGAGAGAAGGGACATATGGTAGAGGAAAATCAGATTTGAAGAAGACATGTGGAAAAAGAAGATTAAATTTGGAGCTCTTTCTTCTTCTATTTATTCTCCTCCTTTGTCTTTTGTAGGGGCGCTCAAATTATTTATTTTTCCAAGCATGTAAATAGGATAGTATTGAATTTTAAGTTAGAAATTAGAGATGTTGATATAGTAGTTTGGTTTTATGAACAGGTGAATCAATGTTATTTCCATGAGATTCTCTCCATTTTGTATACTTTAGGTTATATGAATTGAATACCTTTTGGAGGTTTTGATTCAACTTTATAGGTCTTCTATAAATGTATTGTTTGCTCACTGGTCTCTTTCAAGGAAAGAGTTAAATCTATGTGTTCAAACAGTTATAATCTCAAGTTCTATTCAAGTCCATACAAATTTTAGAATATCAAGGGTATTTGAAAGTAGTCTTCACAGTGTTTTATGTGATATTGATTTTTATTAATGGGTTTCTTTCAAGGGAAGAATTAAAAGCTTTGAGTAAATTTTTGTGGCTATGGGTGCACAAATTGGATTTTTCAGAAGAATTTGAATGAAAAGATTAGTAAATTTGTTAAAGTAAGGCATTAACATTTCAAAATTCATTGATTGAATTCTATTTTTTCATATTATTTCTGCTATGGTTTCATGTTTGACTCTCTAACTCACGATTAGGCACTGGTCTATTGAAGGCTTGATGTTTTTCTAGAAACAAATCAAATTATCAAAGTCCTATACCCTCTTGCTGTTAGGTGTAAGTTTTACATTACATTTTCTCTCAAGGATGAGTAGGTGATATGGAATCATAATTAAGCTAGTTCTAGATTCAAATCATTCCCATTCTGATTAAATATGTTGAGAGCAATCTGCTTAAATATAATACTCTACTAAAGTGTATAGGAATCCAAGAATATTACCATGGTTTACCTTCCTAGATCTTACAGAGCCTAAAATGAAGGGGAAATTTCATATTTCCTGTTAAGTTGGCCAAGGATAGTGTTAGGATTGAGCATAAAGTTTGGCTATCTTTTAGATCCTAGCATTTTGTTGATTTGGGAACCAACAAGACCCATGCACCCAAGGTGGAGTATGAGTCTGAGATCACTAAATCTGGGCCATACAATCCAAAAACACTTGAATTATGATTGGATGTTTGTTTATGTCAGGATTATCCTCGAAAGGATGCATTAATTAAGGCTTGTAGATGCAAAATAGGGCCAAATAAGGCATAAAGAATCCCAATTAATAATGAAAACCCTATATTGGTGTGAAAGTGTGGTACAACACTTTACAACATCTTAAATAAGGTTTAATTAAGCCCATTTAGCTTACAAGGGCCCAAGAACTATTGTGAATGTGTTAAACACATTACAACACTAAATCAAGGTAACACAATTTAACAAGGAGGGCCCAAACAAGCACAAAAATGTAGAGGGATCCATTTTTTGTTGCCACATAAAGAATCACTCTAAAGACTAGATTATAGGAGATAAATATAGTCAGGTGAAAACCAAGAGGAGAATTGAGAAGGTAAATGAGAAGGTACACTTTGCATTACTATCAAAGATATAACCAAAATCTTATGAGAAAGAAATACAAGAAACATTTTGGATAGAAGCTATGGAGGAAGAGCTTAATCATATCAATAAAAATGAAACTTGGGAATTGGTCTAAATATCTAAAGGAAATAATCTTATTGGAACCCAGTGGGTTTTTAGAAACAAGCTAAATGTAGATGGTGAAGTAATCCAAAATAAGGCTAGACTTGTGTGTAAAGAGTATTCTCAAGTTGAAGGTGTAGAATTTGATGATACATTTTCTTTGGTAGCAACACTAGAAGATATTAGGATAATTTTAGCTCTTTTAGCATTAAAAAATATCAATGTTTACTAGATGGATCTTAAGTCAACATTTCTGAATGGACAACTAGAAGAAGAGGTCTACATTGAACAACTAGAAGGGTTTCAATGTTTAGACAAATTGAATTATGTGTGAAGGTTGAAGAAGGCTCTTTATGGACTCAAACAAGATCCTAGAGCTTTGTATTCAAGGTTGGATGGGTACTTATAGCAACAAGGGTTCTAGAGAGGAAATGTAGATAATAATCAATACATAAAAATAGAAGGTAATCAACTTTTGATAGTTGTGGTCTATGTAGATGATATCATCTTAGTGGTAGTAGTGATTGCATGTGCATGGAGTTTCAGAAGACAATTTAGAATGAGTTTGAAATGTCAATGCTTGGTGAATTGTCTTTCATTCCTTGGTTGGAGATTGCACAATCAAAGAAAGATATATTCATTTCCAAGAACAGGTACATAAAGGAGCTGCTAAGTAAGTTCATGGTGGAAGAATGCAAACCTATGAGTAAACCTATGATTACTGTGTGTGAGCTAAGTAAATATGATAAATCTTCTCTAACAAAAAAAACATTGTATAGATCTATGATTGGTTGTTTGTTGTATGTGAAAGAATTTAGACCAAATATTTAATACAAGAAGATGGGATTATAGCTAGACTTTAGGTTGCACCTAAAGAAATTCACGTCAAAGTATTAAAGAGAATATTCAAGTATCTAAAGGCTATAATGGATTTTGGACTGTGGTATCCAAAGAGTGAAAAATTCACTCTACCTACATATATTGATGCATATTGGGTAGGAATTGGAGATGACTAGAAGAGTACAAGTGAAGGATAATTCTTTCTAGGTGATAGTTTGGTGTCCTAGTTGAGAAAGAAATAGGACTTAGTTTTAGTATCTATAGTAGAAGCGATATACACTATTGGAACATCATTATGGATGAAATAAAATATGAAGAAGATGAATATTGAGTTTGATGGACCTATTTATATTTTTTGTGATAATACATTTTTCATTAACATATCAAAGAAGTTAGTAATGCATTTGAGGACAAAAAACATTGTAATCAAGCATCATTTTATAAGGGAAAAGGTTGCAAAAAAGGAGGTGAAGTTGGAGTATGCTAAGACCAAGGGGCCCAACTAGTGAATATATTCAAAAAACCACTTCCTAACAAGACTTCTAGTTTCTCTAGAAAAATTTGGGAGTTTTTGCTCCCTCCACATGAAACAAGATGAAGTACAAGCTAAAGGGAACCTTTGTATCCCTATCACAAGAAGAATGGGTATACTTTTAGAAGTAGTGAAGCATGGAATTAGGTCAAGACTATTCAAGAAACAAGCTTTTAGATTGTGTAGATTACCAAAAATGCAAAAGGGGGAGTGTTGAGCTTTTCCATTGTACCATAGAAAAAAGACAACTTGCTTGATTTGGGAATAGTTGATGATAAATTGGACTTAAGCAAGCCTTGATTTATTGTTGTGAGGTGTTTTTCACATCCACACTAGGTCTTGTACCCTTTCAAATGCATTTAACGATGTGTTGTAAGGGTGTTGTAAAGGACTTTCATGCTTTTCTAGACTTAATGATCCCATTTTCCCTAATTCAACATTATAAAATGTATTTAAATACATCCTCACATTAGTCTAGAAGGCTTGTGAATTAAACTTAATGTTAATCTAGTTTTGTAATGTGTCTAACACATTCACATTAGGTGTTGTGCCTTTCTAGGCTGTGTGGAATCATTTTAGTGTTGTAAAGTGTATTATTCACACTTTCACATTGAATTTTATGTCCCAAGCCCTAATAAAGCTTCACATCATCACTAATAGGCCCCTATTACCCCATATTGTGCATCTTGAGGAAATATTTGAAGAAATGACTGACATAAACATCCTTAAAAACCTTATATTCTTATCTCCCAAGAACCTAACTATCAAATGGGCCCCACTGGGGAGTAATTTGTCACCTATAGTGAATGAGTCCCTGCTAGGTGGGACTGATTCACCCAAGGTGGCGAATGAGTCCCATTTGGGTCAATTTTGATCTTTGAGTGGGTAAAAACTAAAATTTAAGTTTATTATTTTTACATTTTGGCCTTAGGGATCCAATTTATGGGATAATAAGGTGAATTTCCTATAAAATAAATCCTCTAAACCCTAAATCATAACTATTCTTCATTATTCATCAATCATTCTTCCATCTCAAGTCAAGCAAGTAAGGGTTTCATCATTTCAAGTCACTAAGTTAACAATTTTAAAAAATTCAAGGGTGGATTTTTTATGTTTTGTTGCATATATTCAAGGTCAATCATCATGGCAAGGTAATCAACTCCATTATTGCATGTTTCAGTATATTATTTCTCTATTTTGGTTTAATTACCTAAAAGGGGTTTGACCAAGGAAAACCACCATGCCCTAACATCTAATATTTATCTTTCTCCTCTTGTGTGTTTGTAGATTTAGGCATCTTGAAGTCTCAAAAGTTATTAAGAATCAAGTACCAAAGTTGTTTAAGTCTTCCCTTCATTGTATAAGGAAAAATATCGATCAAAAGTCACTATCAGACTCAAAAATCAGAGTTTCAAAAGAAAACACCTATAGAAAGCCAAAGTGTAGATTGAGAGCTCCTATTTCCTCTTTTGGATCTTCAAAAATTCAAAAGTGGACTCATTCGCCATCAGTGGTGAATGAGTCCCATTTTTATAGCCCTAAATAGGTTTTTTTGCATTTCTGGATACCCTTTTGTCTGAAACAAGTTCTGAGTTAGATTCATAGAACTAGGACTAATTCACCTAGAATGGCGAATGAGTCCTAGTAGGCCTGATTTCCAGTATCAACAACATTTCAAATGTCATTGCCAGCCTCCTTCAATATCTTAGGTGCACACTTTCAATTTCATCAAGTTCTATTACTATTTACATTCATTTGTAGGTGTTTTTGCATTACATAATTTGTTTTCAAACAAGTTGCATCTCAATAGTTTTACATTCCTAATCAATTAATGTTATCAATTAGTTGCATCTAAATCATTGTGTTTAGACATAATTCCATCATCCATACCTTAGATTGAGTGAACCACCTATATTTTGTGGTGTGGGATCTATCTCTTTCCTTTAGGTGAAAGACCCTAATTTAGCAAAGAGACAACATTCCACCACCTTAAAATATTTGGTTCATTTTGGTGAACCTTCTTTTTCAGATAATTTCTTGTCTACTTTGGATTCCTTCATCATACATCTAGCTTAAATTGATCTTGCATTAGGATATGCATGGATTCCTTTGCATGCTAGTTTTCAAAATTTTCATTCATTTAGGTTGCATTGTTGGCATCCAAATTCATTTGAATTTTTTGAAATTCCCCATTTCTAAATTAGGTCTACATCATAGAACTTAGACAACATAAAAATCACTCAAAATTTTCTGAAAATTCTAAAAAAATTCCATGGTGGTACTCATTCACCACCTTGGGAGAATCAATCCCTCTTCACCCCTAAAACTACCCTTAGAGAAATGAAAACCCTATTTTTTAATCTTTTATTTGGTGCCATTACCTAGTTGTATTAGTTAGTTGAGTTTCTGTAACATACATTTCACTAGATCTAGCTTAAAATAGCTCATTTCATGCATTGTTTAATTTAATATTTACATCTCCCACATTTCATTTTTCAAATATTGCATACTATAATCAACAACTTACTTTGTTTTACATCTAAAAATTACATATAAATCATTGCATTGCAATTTATTTACTTTTGCATAGTATGTTCTTTTTCACAAGATGTGTCTTTGATTTTATTAAACATGGGTTTTATATGCATTATATTCCCTCTTATGAGTTTGGTTTTGATTACAGTAATGAGGAACATGTTATTCATAGCTTTTATCAAACCCTTACATTACCCATTGGTGTGAATGGAGATGTAGAAAATCATAACACACATACTTAGTTCTTCTCTCGATACCACTCCTATTAATGAAAAAGGTATCTTGGTGAAGGAAGTTACAAGTATTGAGGGTTTTGATTGTCCATCTCCTTATTCCCCTTTGGAAGATGTTGGACAACATGAACATGAGAGCATAGACACATTTCTCAATATCACCTTAAATAGTTTCGATAACCATAACAATCAAAATTTTCCATCTCCTAATATCCCTCCTCGATGTAAAGAGAATAGGTTGGTGTTAGAAGACATCCCTATTAAGAATCATGAAACCCTTTATCCTCCCTTTCCTAATGCTCCTCCCATTTGGGAAAAACTATTTGAAAATCATAGTGGTCCTTCTCTTGATGCCTCACCCACTTGTGATGAAACTACTTTACAAACTTCAAACTTAGATGAACATATTACAAGCTCTCCTACTAGGGTAGATAGCATGGCACTAGAGAATGAGACCTTAAATACAATGGAAACTCAACTAACATTTTCTCCTAATCATCCCTCTCTTGATAATCCCATCATTGATCATTCCTTATTGGTAATGAAGTTATTGTGGAAAAACTAATCCTTACTTGTCAAGAACATGTGGCTTGTTGTTCTCCTACAAAATATCCTTCAAGGGAGAATATGATGGTGCAAGAAAAAAGAAACAATATTAATGTGTCTTCCTTTAATAAAAAGGTGATTTTAGATTTCCCTTTATTAGAGATACATAAAACTAAGACCACTGAGGTTATGAATTCACAAGTGTCCATTAGATCCCCCTTGATCAATGGACCTCACACATACCCTATGGGACATCCTAACAACCCTCTAATTCTCTACCCACCTTCACACAAACAACAAACTCAAAATAAACCTAAACTTATCATTTACCCTCCTTAGAATCATGTTTCATATTAACTGAGTCATAATATTGTTGCTCATACATATAACACTCGAAAGAATCTGCAACCAACACAACCAACCCTGACATCATTACCTTTTCCTAATCCTATCCCACCTAACCCTTTCTTTCCAAGGCACAAGGAGTATGATCTTGTCGAGCAACTTAAGAATACTCTTGCTAAGATATCATTGTGGGACCTTATTCAAGCCTCCCCTCACTATCACAACATGATCCAAACAACCTTACAACAAGTTCTTGTCCCTTCTAATGTGCCACCAACTATTATAGCAGCCATGATTCAAGCAGTAAATGTTGACATTGTTTTCCACCAAAGTGAACTCCCCTCTTTGGATGTGCAACAAAAAAAATGAAGAATTCATGATCATAGAACAATACAAACAAAAAGGGATAAAGAGAGCTCTTCTAGATACTAGTTCTTCCCTCAATGTCTATAGTGTTACCCTTCTAGATAGGCTTGGCATTGATCAATAAACCATTCAAATTCATTCTTTATCTATTAAGGGATTTGACAATGTTGAAAAGAAACCACTAGGGGTGATCAATATACCTCTTACAGTTGGAGTGGCCACCTTGAACACACCAATCCATGTTATTCCTTATGAACTTTCATGTAATCTTATCTTAGGAAAATAGTATATTCATGCAATGAAAGGTTTGCCTTCCACTCTTCACCGCAAAATGCAATACATCTACAACACAGTCCACACACTTGATACTGATCCTGAACCTGATAGTGTCTTACAACTTGAGAAAAAAAAACAAAATTCCTTAAACACATCAACACCAACCGCACAAGTGGAACCCATTCAACAAAAAGACAAACAACAACATATTGAATAAGTCACAATGCTATCAGAAGACGATTGGGGTTCCTTGGAATTCGAACATGACTCAGATGACCTTTCAAAAGCATCTTCCTTAACCACTTTAGCCAATGCAGCAGCTTACACAATAACCTTTGATTAGCATAATCATGAATAGCCACCAACTTCAAAAGCAATGAAGAAGCTTTATAGACGTGGTTATGAATTAATGAAACAACTTGGATATAGTGGAAAAGTATTTAGTTCTCACGAACAAGGTATCTGCAACCCTATAGACCCTATCACACAAAAAATTACTCATGGTCTTGGTTATTTTCCTTTGATAGAGATTTCCAAGCCTTCTCTTAACATCAACAATCTCACACAACATGCTCCTAAATCATCCTTAACAATCATCCATCCTGAAATCCTCAACACTAGTGGTCTTGAACATCATTGTTTACACAATATGACACAAAAAATACACCTTCGCTTAATGTCAATATCACTCACAAAACATTCATGATTTGCATTCGATAGATTTTCCCTCCTTCTATAAGAGTGAGAAAAAAATCTCACAATCTTGAGAAACTTGTGTAAGTATGACATCTACTTCTAATGAAGATGTATATTTGATACAAACCATATGACCATCTTCTACCATTGATCAAGAGGGTATCTTGTCGAGACTCCTCCAAGATCACTTGATCACCCTCACTCCCAGAACTCGTAAGAAATGGTATTACAAGACTTCATTCTGCACCTATCATAGAGTTCATGGTCATTCCACTAATGAATGTAAGGATTTGAGTTGTAAAATGCAACATTTTCAGGAGTTTCGTATTCTTCCTTTTGTGGGGGCACCTAATTCCTCTAATTGATGCTGATTTTCACTCTCGCCTACATTTCATGAATTGTTTTGGCTCACCTTTGTCCTACACTTAGTGGGGACAAGGGGTTATACATCCTTGTCCTCATATGTTACTTGTTGTTGCCACCTTTGGTTACTTGTTAACCTTTCATGAACATATAAGAGCAAGCTTGGGATGTGGATGACAGGCCTTAAGTTGGATCACATGTGGCATACTTCCCCTTTTCATGATGTAGCTTCTCGAAAACATATGAATTGGCATAGGGATTTCTGAGTAAGCTCTCATGTCTTTCCTTCTTCTACTTTAAAGAAATTTCTCATAGTACGGGTATTCACAACCACCTTAAATTGGGGGCATACATCACCACTCACATTTCATTGTGCAATTTTCTTTTCTTGCGATTTCCTCTCTCAGAAACATTAGGTACAATGTTTCCCAGGAGGAGACCTTCCACTTCTCCTCTTTTGGAAACAAGATGAGACCATTTGCACTTTTTCCTCTCTTGGAAGCATTAGATACAATGTTCCATAAGATGAGACATTGCATGAACAAAGAAAAATCCACTTGAACATTCCTTACATTACCTTGCATTTACAATGTCTATGATTGTCAAGCATATGAAGTTTTTCTTACTCCATAGAGCTCAAAAATCATTTTCCCTTGTGGCACCTTATTAAAGTTATCAGGAGGTATAACTTTGGTATGGTTGAGCGGGAAAGCCCATTCTGAGGCATGAATTTTTTCCATATCCACCTATGTGTTTGTGAGCACATATCGGCCGTATGTGTTTCACCTTTTAGGGCCTTCTCACCCCACGAACAACTAGAAGTTATGTGGCTCTAGAGTGAGTATACTTGGGACTTCTCACCTAGTAGATAGCCAAGAGTTTCGTCACCTCAGAGTGAGTATACATTTATTTTTGTCACAAACAACCTAGATCTAATCTACAACATGTTGGAAAAATGGTTGAAGCTTGATCCACCTTTTTGTTTTTTCTCTTCTAGTTCTTGCCATTGCATGATCGTGTATTTTGTTTCATTGCGTTTCTTTCACCTTGTATATGTCCTTTTGCGATTATGTTGGTCTAACTTAGGATTTTAGATCTTGGGAGCTTGCACAAGCCCCTTTGATCTTTGTTATCTTTTGTCATCCACATTGGTATGATTGGACATCTCTTGAATCCTTTAGTGTGAGTTTGAAGCAAGGTCATCCTCTCACTAAAGTGGGAGCTAAATGTACAATAGAAAAAAGGAAACTTGCTTGATTTGGGAATAGTTGATGATCAATTGGACTTCAAGAGGCCTTGATTTAGTGTTGTGAGGTATTTTTCACACCCACACTAGGTCTTGGACTCTTTCAAATGCATTTAATGATGTCTTGTAAAGGTGTTGTAAAGTGTTGTAAAGGACTTTCACGCTTTTCTAGACTTAATGAGCCCATTTTCCCTAATTGAACTTCATAAAATGTATTTAAATACATCCTCACATCAATCTAGAAGACTTTTGAATAAAACTTAATGTTAATCTAGTGTTGTAATGTGTCTAACACATTCACATTAGGTGTTGTGCCTTTCTAGGTTGTGTGGACCTCATTTTACTGTTGTAAAGTGTATTTAATCACACTTTCACATTGAATTTTGTGTCCCAAGCCCTAATTAACCTTCACATCATCACTAATAGTCCCCTATTACCCCATATTGTGCATCCTGAGGTAATATTTGAAGAAATGACTAACATAGAGATCCTAAAAACCTTATATTCTTATCTCCCAAGAACCCAACTGTCAAATGGGCCCCACTGGGACTAATTCACCACCTGTGGTGAATGAGTCCCTACTAAGTGGGACTAATTCACCCAAGGTGGTGAATGAGTCCCATTTGGGTCAATTTTGAGCTTTGAGCGGGTAAAAACTAAAATTTAAGTTTATTATTTTTACATGTTGGCCTTAGGGATCCAATTTATGGGTGAATAAGGTGAATTACCTATAAAATAAAGTTTCTAAACCCTAAATCATAAGAATTTTTCATTATTCTTCCATCATTCTGAAGTCCATCTCAAGTCAAGCAAGTTAGGATTTCATCATTTCAAGTCATTAAGATAGCAATTTTTAGACATTCAAGGGAAGATTCTTCATGTTTTGCTTCAGGCATTGAAGGTCAATCATCATGGCAAGGTAATAAACTCCACTATTACATATTTCATTACATTCTTTCTCTATTTTGGTTTAATTACCTAAAAGGGGTTTTCCCAAGGAAAACCCCCATGCCCTAATATCCAACTGTGGATGCTAAAATCTACAAATTCTATAAGTTAATCACACATTAGTATGGTTAGTTATTTAAAACAAAGAAAATATAACACCTCTATAAAATAATCCAACATCCTTCATAATGTAAACCAAACAACAAAAGATGAAAGACACCAATGGAAGCATGTAAAAAAAGCATGTTCATGCCTATCCCACAATGGATTGGTGCTACTTTAATGTGAAAAGTAGCCCTTTCCCAACCCTTGACAAGATAAATGATGAGAATTCCTTGAAGATGCTATGAATTCAAATGACAATAATGAACTTGTGCATAAGATTGTGTCCCTTAAATCAATAGAGATATGCTCTATTTATAGGAGAGAATGATGGAGAAATGAGAAGAGTGGAAGAATGTGGGACAAAAGACAAACCAATGACAAGATGCCACTTGTCAACATGTCAATGGAGGAAGGTTGTGCACATTTTGGTCATTGTGCATGATAAATGTTATTAGGTGGATTTTGAAAATTTGAAAGTTGGCTTGTTGAGGAAGAAGAAAGTGTCTTAAATGCAAAGTTGGAGACATGTAAGAGACAATGTAAGAGGAGTTAATGCCATGTTGGAGGACAAGTCCCTTTTGGGGGAAGATTTCAAATTTGAAGTATATTCCATAAAGATGCCATTTTGAAAGAAAATAGAAGAAATAATAAATCAAATAAATTGATTTATTGTGCAAGTTGCAAAAGCTAGAGAATTTGAGGATTAGATTAGCATTAATCATGATTTGATTAATTTTAATGGAAGTTAGTTGATTGTGACATTTAACTTAAATATTTGGATTTATTTAAATTAAATGAGAAGATAAAGAACATTAGAGATTTAATTGAATAAATTTGATCTATTCAATTAAATGGAGAACTTTAGAAGATTAATTAAATAAAATTGATTTATTTAATTAAAGAGATGACTTTAGGAGATTAATTAAATAAACTTGATTTATTTAATTAAAGAGAAGAATATGATTAACTCAAATAGAATTATATATTTAATTAGATAAAGTTGATTTATCTAACTAGAAGGGGAAATATGATTTAATTAAATAAAGATTGATTTATTTAATTAGAAGAGGAAATATGATTAGTTTTAATCAAATAAAGATTATTCAATTAAAATGGTTAGTAGAGGGATGATTAAGGATGAATTGAAATTAGTGAATCCGGATCAGATGCATATATATTTTATGTGTGTACATTTTTCCCCTCTTTGAAGCAATGTACCTATTGCGTTGGTTCAAAGAATAATCTTGCCGTGGTCAAATTTAAAAAAAATCTCTAATTTTTTTTGGATGCCCAAGGGGAAAGAGAAAAAAGTATACTAGTACACTACCCCCTCGAGAGATTGAGCAAAAAGTTAAATTTGAGGGTCAATCTCATGTCAAAGAGGTTCAAGATGTATTTATGAATGGTTATGATGATGATGCGAATGAGATGATTTTAAGATGCTTAGAATAACCAATCTATATTATCCTAAACAACTTAAATGACAATGCAATGCATGTGAGATTGATGAGATAGATGATGCATATACAGTTATGCAATGGATGTTCATGCAAATGTATGGTTTATGAGATGCTTAGAATAATAGATCTATATTATGCGATGATGAAAATGCATGTGAGATGATCAGTGTTTCTTATATGATATGATATGATATGCAGTATGTTGATGGTTTGTGGATGCAAGATGGATGCATTGGTGATGATCATTAACTATCACGGTACCATGTTAGAACGAAAAGAAGACAAAAGAAATAAGAGAATCCAACAAGCCAACCTTATCAGAGATGATGATGATGATGATGATGATGATGATGATTCGCTTATCAATAATTCGTATTTTAAAAGGGCTACCTACCTTTTTTTTATAACACACATAGGTACGATGCATTAAGGTATAAAGAACCAAGATGGCATTGTACGTAGTGTGATGTAATTTGACTTGACAATAAGATAGGAGTACTCTTGTTCACACTTGGCATATGGAACCTTATTTAAATTCATTTTAGATATTCCAAACATCTTGGACCAAAACATAGAGAGGCAAGCCTTCCTATGTGGTCAACAAGACACCTAAAAAACCATCCCTACAAACCAAACAAAACATGCATGACCAAGGTTATATTACAAGAATATCCAACAAGCACATCAGATAAAAGAAAATTATCATTGCCCCATTCCTTTCTCTCTAAATCCTTTTGTTTGGACATCATTGAGAGGACATTGAAATGAGTGCAATAAGATAAATCAACTAGAAAAATATCAAGTAAATAAACAAGTTAATGTTCTTGAATACCACTAGCCAAGACTAAAATATGGTGATCCCTGATGTTGATGTCCATTGTAGGAAGGATGCATCCTAGGAAATGATGTTATCCGATGATTTGGGATTGATTGGATGATAAGCTATTAGTACCAAGAGTTGACCAACTTGTTTACTTAGTGACCTAGACTTGAGACCTTGACACTTAAGTTTTTTACTTTTAACTTGCTAGACTTGTTTCCAATTGTTGTACCAAAGGTAAAGGATGATGATGATTTATTATGAGTGAGCGTTTAATTTAGGTGAAAGCGAGATGGGGATGGATGGATTTTTTGGGTTATTTGAATGTTTTTGGAGTTTTTGAAATGTTTTGAGGCTGTTTTTGGTTTTTTTCAAGATGTTTTACAAATATTTTGATTTTTGAATTTTCCAATGTTTTAGGGTTTTCTGATATTCTAACCAAGAGACTAACCTAAACATCTATCCTAGGGGCCTCGGGGGCTAGTCAACTAGATTAGCCTTGCCTACGTTATACACACAAAGACCACATAGTTTGACTGACACAAACTCAATTATTGATGAGATATAAAAAAAATGGATTGCCAATTTATTATGAAAGACTCCTAAAGGACTGACCTAAGTGTCTCAGGGGATGATCAAAGATCAACCTTTCCTACATTCAAAGCTTAGAGACGACGTAGTTCAACAAGATGACTCTATTTTTGAATTTTTGACTAACTTTTGACCTATTTTTGGATTTTGATATGTTTTGAATGTTTCTAGATTTTTCTTGGTTTTACAAATGTTTTTGGATTTTTTGGATTTTTTGATGTTTTTGGATTTTTTTCTATTTTTCTAAATTTTTTGGTTTTTTTGTTTTTTGCAAAGACTTCAAGAATATACATGTATCTGATCTGATGAGAACATGCCCCCAATGCGATGCAATAGAATGCTATGATATAGGAAGGAAAAACTAAGCCTAAGAATGAGCCAAGTAGTACTAGGAGGGATCATGATGCGAACACATGATCAAGCTATGGTGTAGATGCATATGGATGATGGATAGAGATATGGATGATGGAGAACAATCCATGGAGATCCTGGTGGATGGAAAATGCTTATTTACACAAGGTGCTTTTTTTTCCAGGTTTTCATCAAGGTACTTGCCCAAAGTGCCATCGAAGTGGTTTTCACTAGAGGACAATTTTCCTTTTTACTAGTTTTAATCCTTTTTCTGATTTTTTTTCTGGATTTTTGTATTTTCTGATTTTTTTTTGTTGTCACCAAGATGTTTGTTTTCCAGGTTTTCATCAGGGTAACCATTTTTTTAGGACATTTTCTCATTTTTTTGTATTTTTTGGTTTTACACCCTACAAGATTAGGCAAATTTTTTTTTGAGATGGGAGCTGTTCATGGGCTCCTGTAGAGGTTCTCCTTCTAGTGTTGATAAATGATATGCCCCTAACTTGTAGCTCGTTGTGATGATGAAGGGCCACAACCAATTGGGTTCAAAATTTTCCTTGCTATATGGATTTGGAACATTCTTCTGGTTCACCTTCAACACAAGCTCTCTGACTTGGAAGATTCGACTCTTGATCTTCTTGTTGTAGCTCTGTTTGAGTCAGTTTCGGTAGAATTGCAAATGGTTTAAGGAATCCATGTGTTGCTCATCTAGTAATTCCAACTCATTTAATCTTGACACTCGATATTCCTCATCTATGATGAGATTCTGCAATGATATTCTCAGTGATGGGAGCTTTATCTCAATAGGGATAATGGCTTCTAATCCATAGACCAGGGAGAATGGGGTGGCACCTATTGGTACGTGGATACTTGTTCGATGGGACCATAGGGTAGGATTCAATTGGAGATGCCAATCATGACAAACTTCATTAACCATCTTCTTGAGGATTTTCAAGATGGTTTTGTTTGTAGCCTCAGCTTGGTCGTTTCCTTGGGGGTAGTATGGGGTTGAAAAGTGATGATGGATATTAAACTTGTGGAATAGGTCACGAACATCTTGATTCTTGAAAGGTGTCCTATTATCCGAGATAGTGGCTTGAGGAACATCGTAGCGGAAAATTAAATAATTTAGGATGAACTTTGATATTTTATTTCCTATGATATAGGTCATGGGAATGGCTTCTACCCACTTTGTGAAGTATTCAGTGGAAGTGATGATGAACTTATGTCCACTGGACGAGGTGGGGGTGATTTTTCCAATGAGATCGAGCCCCCATTGTGAGAAAGGCCAAGGTGTGACAATCGGGTGGAGCTCTTGAGCTGGTGCATGGATGAGGTCCCCATGCTACTGACATTGTAGACACCTTATGACATAGTCATGTGCTTCTCTTTCCATTGTAGGTTAATAATACCCTATCCTCAGTAGTTTCTTGGCCAAGGTCATACCACTTGAGTGTGAACCACATATTTCATTATCCACCTTGGTTAAGGCGGCCAATTCTTCCTCAACATTTAAGCAATGTAAGAGGGTTCCTTCAATGCTTCTACGGTAAAGGGTATCTCCTAGGATGACAAAATGGGATGACTTTTTGAAAAAGGCTCTCTTGAGGTTCGGGGTTATGTCATCAGGGAGGACTCCTATTCTAAGGTAAGTGTATATATCATGGTACTAGGGATCACTAGGACTAACTATTTCACACACAAATTTGGACTCTAATACCTCAAATGCAGGCATGCGAAGCTTCTCTATGAGGAATTCATGCTTTGGGACATTGCGCAGGATATCTAGGAGTGATGTGATTGTAGCCATTGCATCTACCACTATTGTTTACTCTTGGTAGTTGCTCAAATGTGTTATCAATGAAGAACTCCTTGAGATTTTCCACCAATTTATTGTATGGAGTCAGATTTTCATCCTTTTTTTCATACTCATTGTTGACCTTTTTGACCTTGTTGATTATGAGTTGTGAATCTCTATAAACCTTAAGTGCCATTATTTGCCATTGCACCACAATTCCCAACCCTATGACAAGAGCCTCATATTCTGCGATGTTATTTGTGCAAGGGAATGAGAGTTTGTATGATTTTTGAATGCAATTCCCTTGTGGGGTGATGAAGAAGATCCCTGATCCTGACCCGTGTTGTGTGTAGGATCCATCAAAGTACATTTTTTTAGTGATCCGCTACACTTAAGTTGAAGATTGATTCATCTAGAAACTCTGATACAAGTGGGTTCTCTATGTATATCGATGCCTCCGCCAACTGATCTACAATTGCTTGTCCTTTGATGGTCTTGTGCTCCACATACTCAATATCATGCTCTATGAGGATAATTACCCACTTTGTTGTCTTCCCTATAAGTGTTGCTTTGGAAAGCAAGTACTTAAGGGGGTCTATCTTTGTGATAAGCTTTATCTAATGGGCTAGCATGTAATGTCTAAATTTTTGCGTTGTGAACAGGACTGCTAGATAGGCTTTCTCAATGGATGTATATTTTAGCTCATGGCCCACCATAGATCTACTGATATAATAGATAGCTCTCTCTTTTCCATTTTCATCATGTTGTTCAAAGAGAGCGTCGAGGGCTTCCATTGTTGCTAATATGTATAAGATCAAGGGTTTTCCTAGAATTGGCATCATGAGGACTAGTAGCATGAGTAATTATTCCTTGATCTTGTTGAAGGCATGATCACACTTCTCATCCAACTTGTACACTACCCCTTGTGGAGTAGATGAGAATAGGGGTAGCCTTGTCTGCTAGTTGTGCTATGAATCGACAGATGGACTGGAGTCTTCCTTGTAGGCCACTGAGTTGTTTCAATGTTTAGGTGCATGCATTTCAAGAAATTCCTTAAACTTAGTAGGATCTATCTCAATCCCTCCCATGGACATGATGTACCCAAGGATTTTCCTTGACTGTACTCCGAAGACACACTTCTTTGGGTTGAGTCTGACTTTGTATTCCTCTAACCTATCAAATATGGAGCCTAATGTGGCTATGTGATCTCGTCCTTTCTTGGATTTCACCAATATATCATCCACATAATATTCCAAAATTTTATGGATCATGTCATGAAAGATCAATGTCATGGTCCTCTGATAGGTAGCTCCTACATTCTTCAAGTTGAATGGCATCATATTCCAACAATATGTCCCCCATGGGAAAGTGAAAGCCATTTTATGTTGGTCTTCTTTAGCTATCATGATCTGGTTGTAGCCTAAGAGTTTGTCCATCAATGATAGCATCTCATGTCCTGGCCTCATATCCATGATCATATCAATGTTCAAAAGTGGAAAGTCATCCTTGGGAGATGCCTTGTTGAGGTCTCTGAAATCTATGCAGATGCGAATGCCCCTAGTGGGCTTTGAAACAAGTACAAGATTTGAGACCCATTCTGGATAATCTATCGGTCATATGAACCCTACATCTAGGAGCTTTTTCAATTTCATTTTGACCAATATTGCAATCTAGGGATGCATTTTTCTAAGCTTTTGTCTAATGGGGTTTTCTTCAGGGTATATAGCTAGGTGATGAACCATAACCTTTGGAAGAAGACTAGGCATGTTGGCATAGGTCCATGCAAAGTTTACTTTCCTTTCTCTTAGGAATGCAACTAGGAGTTCATGTTCTTCTACTAAGAGAGACTCTACATAGAAGGTTATGTGTGGCAGTTCCTCTGTTCCCAAGTTGATCAGATTGCACGTCTTGGATAATACTGCTAACTTCTCCTGATGAATTGCACAAAGAGGAAGATTGAATCCTTCATCCTCTGATGCCTCAGAGACATTTTCACCATTGGATACATCCTTTATTTTTACTATTTTCAGGTCAGAGAGTGCCATAGTGTGATTTTCACTCAAAGACCTAGAGATTATTCTTAGATTTTCACTTTTGCGATTGAAGCATTCAATCATTTCCCCATAATAGTTTTGCGTGTCCAATATGATGTCAAACTCGGCCTTGTGATCTCCATATGGTATTGTATCCCACATTCCCATGAATTCCAAGAGTGCCTCATCATTTTTGAATGTGTCCAAAATTGGTGGTCCTTGTTGGTTGTAATCGATGAGCTGGGGGTAGACTAGGTTTATTTCATGGGTTTGATTGGTGGTCTCAAAATATAAGGTACTAATCATCATCAAGGAGGAATATTCGAAAAGAATAGGCAAGTCAGTTATGGGATCCTCATCACTACTAAAAACATCAGTTAAGTCAAAGGTGGTGTTGTCTAAGGGAGTACCTGTGGATACTTGTAATTGAAGGGTGGATGCTGATAGCTAAGAGGGAGTTTTGACCTTATTAACTAGGGCTTCTTTGCCAAGTATGGTCACCTTCAGAGGGGTACATCTGAGGCCAATATTTTTTATTCACTTATCAATGACAAGGGGTTCAAATAGGTCATTGTCATTCTGCCCGAGTCTTTTTTTTCTGTCATAGCCCATACCAAGCATCATTTGTAATCATTTGCTACTCTCATCCATGGGAAGATCAGGTTTGGGCCTTTCATCTTGGTACAAAAAGCTTGATATGTCTTTCTCATCTATTATTTCCCAACTTAGATCCCCCAACTTCTAAATCTAGAAGGGTCTACTTTGAAGGTTTGGGATGATGTCTCAGCTGGTTGGGGTTGTCCATGAGACCTATGAGATTGAGATAATTCTCATATGATGAAAGCACTTTTCTTCATTCTATAATCCCCACACCCATTGTCTTGGATAATGACCTTGATTTTGGATATATCAGGGATGGCAAGTGTCTTTGTCTCAAAAGTGGAGGCTAATGTAGCTGGGTCTACATATGAAGTGGTAGGGCCTTCATCATTCTTTGGGACTTGGGGGATTTTATAGTATTTTTCTTCCAGACTCTTGCAGTAGGAAAAGGGTTCAAGATCACCATGGACTGTGACCTCTTGATTTTGATATGGGAACTTGACACACTGATGGAAGGTAGAAGTGACTGCTTGCATCCCATGGATTCATGGATGCCCTAGAAGGATATTATAAGGAAAATCAAGGTCAAGGACCTAGCATGTGGTTTCCATAATGGCAAGCCCTACTTGAATAGGGAGTTGGATAGTACCTTGATACTCTTTCTTGATCATCATATGCTTTGATTGTGATACCATTTCCTTTTTCAGTGGCATCCTCTAAGAATCCTAGATTCTTTCTTAGTTTGAGGGAATAGATATTTAGACCTGCACCCCCATCCACCAAGACCCTTTTGACTTTGTTTTTATGAACCAATACTTCAAGGTGGAGTGAACGATTGTGAGATGGTTGGGTGGGAAATTCCTAATTGGAAAATTTCAGGAGGTTTGAGGTGGTGATAGTTTTTACCATAGCTTGGAACTGGTCAACATCTAGATCCACGAAGATGGTGGATGAAGTCAATGCTTCCTCTAGGATCTTTCTATGTGCTGGTGATATCTTTAGAAACTCCATGATGGAGATCTGAGCAGGGGTTCTTTTCAGCTGGTCTAGGACATTGTAGCCATTTGGAATGGATTTTGGATTGGAAATGGATGCCATAGGTGGCTATGATGGTATAATAATGGTGACCTTTCCGCCATGTGTGGTGACTCCACAATTAGCTTTGTATCCCTTGATGCTAACAAAAATGACCATTTCATCTAGGGATGCAACAACATGATCATACACATGGTTCACATTGGCATATTTTTGTTTTCCACAGTTGTTCCCTTGGTTATGATCTGACATTGGATTTGCGTATATTTTTAGGTCATGATTTCTAGTTGGTTGCTCAACATTTATGATCTTTTCATCAATGAGGTCTTCGATTATATTTTTTAACCTCATGCAACTAGTTGTTGTGTGCCCCTTGAATTTGTGGAAAACACAAAGGTGATTCTCATTGTACCACATTGGTTTCACTTGGGGTTCTTGATAATTCTCATAAGTGGGAATTTTCATGAGATTTTTGTTTATTAGTTTCTTCATGACTGCTTCAATTGGTTCTCCAAGGGTAGTGTACTTTCATTTGGGGGGATTTCTATTTCACGAGGGTGATCCCCCTTGATTATTTAGATTGTTGACTTGATTGTTGGGTGGTTGTTGTGATATCACGTTAGCTTGCGTGTTCTTTCAATTGTTGTTTTGCGGTTGTTGGTAGGTTTGGGTATTTTGTGTTGGAGCATTGATTATGACATTGGAATCCACCACACCATCATTGGTGACTTTTTTTTGTTGACCACGTGCGAGGTTTCTCATTATAGCTGGTGGATGGACGATTGTCTTGGTTTTCTTGATATGTGGGTGTTCCCCCTTATGCAATAAGGGCCTGTTCAATGCTGAGCACCTTGGGAATCAGTTGGTCATAAGTGGTGATACATTTCACCTTTAGGTGGAATGCCAAGTTTTTCTCAAGATTGGTAATGATGGTGCAAAATTTTTGTTCTTTTGGCATGATCCATTTCCTCCTATTAGCCTTGGATCGCCATCTTTGCAAGAAGGAAGTGAATAATTCCTCCTTAGCTTGTTTAAGTGTAGATAGTTCCTCTAGACTAACATCCATACCAATATTGAAGGCATTGTTTTTTATGAATGCATCTACAATATCTTGAAACTTTTTGATGCCAGGAGGAAGGCAGGAGAACCATTCCATGGTGGGACCCACCAAACTTCAAGGAAATAGCAGCATTAGATATGTATCATCATATTCGACCTTCATGCAATGTACTTGGAATTCCCTAATGTGATCTTTAGGGTTTCCCATCCCACGATATTTGTTGAATTTAGGGATTTCAAACCCCTTTGGGAATGGTACCATTGGAAGGCTCCTGTCGAATGGATAGGGACACAATTTGCTTGGTGTCTTTTTTTTTTCCATAATTGGAGATTGAGAACTTCCTGCGAGAGCAATTTAACTTGTTTTGTCAAGTCATCTTCCGAATCGAGTGGTGGAGTGAATGTGTTTTGAAGTGGTTGAGGTGTTTAAGTGATGGGCAGAGTATTGGGTATGTTGGTGGGAGTCAGTTGCAAGCTTCATTGTGTGACCAAGGTTTGTTGATATGTCTACATTTTCTATTGTGCCAAAAATGCTTGTTGTTGGTCTTGCTGTTGTTGCGCCAACAACACTTGTCATTGGTCTTGTTGTTGTTGTGCCAACAATCCCTATTTTTGGGATAGTAATGTTGCTTCTTGCTACGCCTAATACTGTTGTAGGGATTACTAATATGCTTATTGTTGGGCTTCTTGTAGTTGTGCCTAGTATTACGCTTGCACTTGCACTTGCTGAGCTTGGTATTGGGTTTGCGCCTGAGCTTGAGATTGAGCTTGTGCTCGTTGTGTAGCTTGTGCAATCTGTGCAACTTGTGCAGCCTACGTGGCTTGAGCAGCTTGAGCTTCTTGTGTAGTGTGGGTAGGTTGGGCGACTTATAGTTGTTATAATAAGGCTTGAGCTTGATCAGCCTATTATGCTTGTTGCACTTGTTGTGTGGCTTGAGCTGCTTGCACTTGATAGGTAGCTTGCATTTTTTTACTTGTTACCCTTGGAATTGCTTAAATTTATTTTGATAGGCATGTTGTGCTACTTGCAACATGATGCTATATTGATTGGCCATATTTGGTCTTGGTGGTGGCGGTGGTGGGGTATTTGGAATGGTGTTTGTTGTTGTGATGAGGGATGCTGTTGTATTTATGATGGGGATTTGTCTGGTAGATGGTGCGATTGATATGCTTGGTCCTTGGGAGACAATGGATATGGATGGTGTAGTGATCACTTGGGTTTTTTGGATGGTTTCCATCTATTGTTGTGATATCGATGGTAAGATTAGAGGATTTGGTATGATGTTTTGATTCATGATCGGGGGGTTGTTCAAATTTTGTTGATTGAGTGGTGGTAAAGGATGCAACCCTAAATTGAGGGGTGGTGTGGATGTTAATGGAAAAGGTGGAAGCAATGGAAAAGTGGGTGCTACATTCCCTTGTGGAAATGATTATGATGAGGGGTCAAAGATTCCCCCTAGTCCAAATAGGCCACCTTGTCCTTGCAAGGTCATAGGGAGAGAGGTTTGTGCATTGAAAGGTGTTGTGTGAAAAGATGATGATGGGTCATTAGGGTCTTGAAAGGTAAGTGAAACATATGGGTGTAGCGGATTCAATGGGATGGATGGACCCAAGATGGTGCTCGCATCCAAATCTTGGTTTTTCACAAGGGGGTGTGTTTCTAGTGCATAAAGCAATGAGCTCCCCTCATTAACAATTCATTGAGTTGGAGCAATAGATGATGTGATTTATGAATTTTTTTGAGTGATGCTTTGAAATGAAGGTGTGGATGATATTAGGGGTGTGGATGATATTGGGGGCATAATCCCTAGGGGATTCTCCACAAGAGTGCTTAAATCATAGTTGGAAGGGATTTTAGCTCCTTTCGCTACTTCAAGCATGTACTATGAGGGATTGAGTTTCATCATGGCATTGACAATTTTGTGTGTTTTGAAATTTTGGACCATTTCAATGATCTCATCTTGAGTCATCCCTAAAACATTATTGGTGATGTCCTCCACTTAGCCACCTTCCCCTTGAGGATCTTGTGAAAATAGAGGAAGATTGATTGTGAGATTGCTAGACCCAATGGGATTCATCTCAGGAGTGGTCTGACTCAAGTCACTCGAAGTAGATGTTTCTTTATTCATTTCCATGTTCTACTTGTGTTGAGATCTAGTTTGGACCATAAAATGAGGATCAATTTTTAGGAATGTGGGAGATGAACCTTTAACTCCTTAGATTGATCCAAACTTTAGGTACAAAAAATAAAGTCTAAGATATTGAGGATCAAAAGGATGGTGGTGAGATGATGAGATATGAATGATTGGTGGATGATCAAAACTCTTTAGGAAACCTTGAAGAGAATACTAAACTTTAGTACTTTGGTTTTGATGTTTGATTTGATTTTGGATCTTGATTTTTGGACTGATTTGATTTGGTTTTGATAATGAACTCATAAACTCTAGGAGGTTGGATGTTCTCCTAGATTATATTTGCCCACAAGATGATAATTTTACTAAGTGTGCAAAGAAGGATTCATCTACACACACCTAGTCAAACAAGATGATTTGGATTTTGATTTCAAAGGATTTTTCCAAAGTTTAGCATAAAGGATTTTTTTTCAAGTTTTCCAAGAGTTGATTGTGAGGTGATTTTGATTTGATGTTTGAAGATGGATGAAAGTTTTGGTTTTTATCCTAAGAGACTTAGAAATACTTTTGTTTACTAGACCTAGGTGTTGAAGAATATGTTAATACTCCCTATGTTAGATACTCAAACCTTTGAAAGAGACTTGGATTTTGACAATTGATAGTAAAATGAATACAAATTTGGATTGTTCCCTGATGCACATTTGTAAAAGTTGAAGGTCAATCTTTCTATAAATTTATAAAGCATAGAAAGCATTTTCTTGTGAGCTTTTTGACTAAGACCTTTGGACTTTGGTTTTTGGATTTTGATCTTTCAGGAAATCATTTGGAAGAGCACATGTGTGGGGTCCAATTGTTTCTTATCTTTGTTTAATTACTTCCTTTTACCACAAAAACTTCCTTGATTAGTTTTTCAAACTAAATGTCCAATGTCCCAATTTCTTCTCATCCCATAAAGTCCATTATGTGGAAATCAAGAAAATTAAGGAAAAGATTCCATATTGTTGACTTTAGCGAGAGAAAATGGAGATATAAATTCAAATGCTTAGAAGCCTCTAAGGATAGAATCCCTAGGACAAGAAATAACACTTGAATTTTGTCAAAGGTATTTTCTTCCTAAAGGGTTTGAAATTTGATGATCATGTTTGAATGTTTTTTTCCCAATGTTTAAGATCCAAGCAAAGTGTTTTTATTCTAATAAAATGCACAACCCTATGGACATTGAGACAATATTTGTTAAATCTCCACTTGGATAAATCCAGCTATGCCTACTCTTAACGAATGATTAGATGCTTGACCACACTAGCTCCCCTCCATGACACACACTTCTCGAGTCATCCAAGCATCAGTACCCATGAAACTCCCATGACATACTTCTCATCTCTACTAAAATATGTAAAAATGTGGGGCAGATTCAAAACGACCGTTCTTGCACCAACAAATAGATTAGGGATTTTAGTCTTTTAAACAAAGGGTTCTACTGTATGAATTTTGTTCATGGGGGATCATCCATATGGTAAGATACCATTGTTTCCCTTATTTTCGGAGAAATCCTCATGATTCTTGAACTTTCCTCAAGTACCCACACTTATATACCGGTTGGAAGTCGCTTGGCTTTAGTGTGTTCTTGGTTGGGTCGTTCCCTTGGGTGATTACTTTTCCCCACAAGGAAGTCCCTCTAGAGATAAACAAAAATGAGCAAGCACATCCGTAGTTTGGTCAATATTTGTTGAGAAACAAAGAGAGAACACACACAATATACCTAACTCACACTAGCAAGCTTTGTTCAATTTTTAAGAGCCCAAATGAAATATGGAGGCAATCATTTTGACAACTTAATATCACAAAAAACTTTTGATTCTCAAGATCACTGTGAAGCACAAGAAAAGCGCATACACCTTTTTAAATGATATTAAGTTGTGAAAAAGATTACAAAACACCAAATGCACATGTTGATTTTAACTTCAAAGCAGAAAATGAGTTCTTTTTAATTACCAAATTTGAAGTGTGATATTTGTTTGTCAAATTTTTAGAACCCAAATTGAAATTTAGTAAGTGTCTATTGTTCTTTTTAACCCTTTGTAGCAAAAACAAAAACTTTTGTAGTGTTCTTTTTAGAGCCCAAAAAGAAGTGAGTTGGCCTAAATAAAAAATGAAAGCAGAAAATGGAAGCTCTAAGCATTTAAAAATGCTTTGTCAACTTCAAATTCAATGCTCAATTCTCTTCAACTCCAAGATTCTTCAAAGATTGCTTCTTATGTTTCAATGTTGCAAGTCCCTTGTGCAAACAAAATCCCTACAAGATAAAAAAAATAATCATTTGAAGATCAAGTTATTAATTAAAATCATCTATTAACTTCAAATAATAGGACGATTTTAAATGAAAAGACTAATGATTTTGAATTAAAAAACAAAAAAAGCATTAATAAGAATCCTACTTTCCTTAGACTTTAAAGCAAACATTAGTTAGAACTAGACAATTTTCTAACAAAGATAAAATCACTTCTTTCCAATAATTTAATCCTAACAAACTAATATTTTGCATGAAAATCATCTTTAAAAATATAAATCATCAAATTTTTTAGACCCCCTCCAAACTAGGAAATAAAAAACAATCAATCTTCAAAGGCAGCAAGATATTGATATAAATGTGTTCCCATATCTGATCATGTAGTGAGGCCTCTCATTGAAAGCATCATTATTTTTCATTAATTGTAATCACCTCTATATGTCCTTATCTCTATTCGATAGAACCAGCTAAGGATGCAATATTTAATGTATTGGCACAATATGCAGACATCGCACCAAATTCTCAAATCTCTGAAATCTTATTGGCAGGTGTAAATTTCAAATCACTGGCAGGCACAAGTTGTTGAAAATACTTTAGAAACTTTCAAAATTTCAAGCTAATGCAGCCAACAAATAAAGGAAATATGAACTACCTATTTAATGCAGCCAATGATTAATGTTCTTTAAAATATTTCAAGCTAATGTAATTCGCAGGTGTATGAAAAGACAATGAGTAAATGTCATGACTTTTAAGAGAAATGGGCATGCTCTACCTATTTCCAATTGACCAATGTATCATAATTTTTTGATATTTATTTGGACGATTTTTGCTCCATGTGGGAATGGTTCCTATATCAGTCATGATAATTATCTCAATAAACAAAACAATATGGTGTGCCTCAATCATTTCCCTGAATTCTATAAATGAAATGTCCCCTTCACTTTTGTACGAGGCCAATCATATCACACATCAAAGAGACAAAATGGTCAATGAAGCAACCCAGATGAGATTTGTATCATCTATCCAATAATAAAAGTGAAAAGAAGAGACAAATGTGGACCTTAGTGGCCTTTCATGGTAGAGGTTGGTTTGCTTATTCTATTTGATGGGCTCATTGAAAAGGCTTTAGAAAATTTCAAGCAAATGCAATTCACAAGTGAAAAAGCTAGAAGGTCTGCGACAAAGAAGACTTGGTGACAAGGTGTAGGAAACTTTCAATAAAATGCTAAATGTCTGGTGTATGAAAAAGGCAGCAAATAAAAATATTTAAAAAAATTTCAAGCAGATGTATTTGGCAGGTACAAATTCATGCTAGAATGGTATTCAGAAAGAGTTTAAAATGCAATCAGTATGTGTAAAGTTGTACTCCCTAGCATAAACATGTATGCAAAATGTAGAGCATAAATAAGGCATGTGAGCCATTGAATAGAATGCCTCTATGAAATTTTTATCTCATGGAATGCATTGATTGTAGGATTGGCAGAGATGGATTTGAAAAAGGCGTAAGAAAATTTCAAGCAAATATTAACAGGTGTAAATTTGAATTCTGCAACATTTTAGCAGCATCGTCCCCTTCAAAAAGAAAGCACCATTTATTGTGAAGAGTGTGTTAGTCAGGAAGGAATCCTACACATTGAAGAAATAATGGTTGGGAGAATGCATCAATCAGTTGTTCATGATTATTATGGATGACATTGGTCTTTTCGTGCACAACTTCCTCTTTCAAGTCACAATTAAATGATTTAAATGTGATCTGAGTTAACATTGTAAGTGGCTACTCTTTCCACACGCTTATACTCTCTTAATACCTTTCAATCTATTTTAATTCCTCATTCAATGCTATATGGGTAGAGGGTTACGTGAGAAAATGGTATGAACACAGTGAGGCCGAATAGACACAGGAAGTAACTACAAATGCAAATGACAGATCTGGGTTTGGGCTCTTTGAAAGCACGCCATCACAGGTCAGATATTTTGGATTAAAAGGAAACTTAACCAACCACTGGGCACTAAATTTATCAAGACATAGCCTGCATGTTTTCATATATCATTCATCAAGAATCCCAAAATGATAGAATCGACAAACAAACCACTTTACTAAAAATAATTGCAGACAAAATGTTAAAAACTTGTAACAAGGTGCCCTCCTTCTAGTGGCATTTTTTGGATGTTAATATCTACAAATTCTATAACGTAATCACACATTAGTATGGTTAGTTATTTAAGACAAAGCAAATATAACACCTCTATAAAATAATCCAACATGCTTCATAATGCAAACCAAACAACAAAAGATGAAAGACACCAATGGAAGCATGTTCATACCTATCCCATAGTGGATTGGTGCTACTTTGATGTGAAAATTATCCCTTTCCCAACCCTTGACATGCTAAATGATGAGAATTCATTGAAGATCCTATGAATTCAAATGACAATATTGAACTTGTGCATAAGATTGTGTCCCTTAAATCAATAGAGAGATGCTCTATTTATAGGAGAGAATGATAGAGAAATGGGAAGAATGGAAGAATGTGGGACAAAAGACAAACCAATGACAAGATTCCACTTGTCAACATGTCAATGGAGGAAGGTTGTGCAAATTTTGGTCATTGTCCATGATAAATACTATTAGGTGGATTTTGAAATTTTGAAAGTTGGCTTGTTGAGGAAGAAGAAAGTGTCTTAAATTCCAAGTTGGAGACATGTAAGAGACAATGTAAGAGGAGTTAATGTCATGTTGGAGGACAAGTCCCTTTTGGGGGGAGATTTCAAATTTGAAGTATATTCCATAAAGATATCATTTTGAATGAAAATAGAAGAAATAATAACTCAAATAAATTGATTTATTGTGCAAGTTGCAAAAGGTACAAAATTTGAGGATTAGATTAGCATTAATCATGATTTGATTAATTTTAATGGAGGTTAGTTGATTGTTACATTTAACTTAAATAGTTAGATTTATTTAAATTAAATGAGAGGATAAAGAACTTTAGAGATTTAATTGAATAAATTTGATCTATTCAATTAAATGGAGAACTTTAGAAGATTAATTAAATAAAATTGATTTATTTAATTAAAGAGATGACTTTAGGAGATTAATTAAATAAACTTGATTTATTTAATTAAAGAGAAGAATGTGATTAAATCAAATAGAATGATATATTTAACTAGATAAAGTTTATTTATCTAACTAGAAGGGGAAATGCAATTTAATTAAATAAAGATTGATTTATTTAATTAGATAAAGATTATTTGATTAAAATGGTTAGTAGAGGGATGATTAAGGATGAATTGAAATTAGTGAATCCAAATAAGATGCATGTATATTTTACGTGTCTACACCAACATTTCTCTTTCTCTTCTTGTGTGTTTGCAAATTTAGGCATCTTGAAGGATTACAAGTTATTAAGAATCAATTTTCAAACTTGTTTAAGTCTTCCCTTCATTTTCTAAGGAAAAATATCCATCAAAAGTCTCTTTTAGACCCAAAAATTAGAGTTTCAAAAGCAAACACCAGTAGAAAGCCAAAGTGCAGTCTGAGAGCTCCTATTTCCTCTTTTGGATCTTCAGAAATTCAAAAGTGGACTCATTCACAATTAGTGGTGAATGAGTCCCATTTCCAAGCTTGAACAAGGTTTTCTACATTTCTAGATACCCTTTTGTCTGAAACAGGTTCTGAGTCAGTTGCACAAAACTAGGACTAATTCATCTAGAATGGAAAATAAGTCCTTGAAGGCCAAATTTCCAACATCAGCAGCATTTCAAATGTCATTTCCATCCTCCTTCAATATCTCAGGTGCACACTTTTGGTTTTATCAAGTTCTGTTACAATTTACATTCATTTCTAGGTGTTTTTGCATTACACAATGTGTTTTCAAACAAGTTACATCTCAATAGTCTTACATTCCTAATCAATCAATTTTATCAATTAGATACATCTAAATCATTTCATTTAGATATAATTCCAACATGCATACCTTAGATTGAGTGAGCCACTTAGCTTTTGTGGTGTGGGATCTATCTCTTTCCTTTAGGTGGAAGACCGTAATTGAGCAAATAGACATAGCATTCCACCACCTTAAAATGATTGGTTAAGCCATTGATGTCAAAGGGGGAGAAAGTGAACTAAAAATTCTATATCCTCTAAGGGGTAGAAAAATAACTAAATGAAGAGAATATGGAACTTAGTCCAGACTTATCTTCATGTGTGAACAACTAGTTATATGGGTGGCCAACATTTTTTTCATTTTCCATCAATGACAAAGGGGGGGATTGTTGAAAAAAGATTTTTATTAATGTCAAAGGTTGTAATTGATGTAGTAAGAGGATTAATGTCAAAGGATTTCACTGTGCTTGAGGCTAATTATGTAACAGTACTTCAATTAGCATTATATTCCTCTATCATATCACTTAATCAAGAAACATACATTATTAGATACTGAGGAGTGTTTGTATGACTATTATATGCTTGCAATATCATGATTGCACCCATTTTTTGTGATAGAGGTGATCCAGAAGGTTGTACTAGAATGTTTCAATTTAGTTTTGCTTCAGGGTTTCTTGGGTCTACTTTGTGGAGGTGTTGTAGGATTTTTTGTTTAAATAAAGAGTCTATCTAGACTTGTTCTATCATATTCTATATTTTTTGGAGGACATGTTTACCTTGCAAAAAGATTGAAGTGACAAAAGGTTCTTTGTGTCTATCTATCAACTAGTTGTTGCTTTAGGCCTATTCAGTAATGGCTAGTAGTTTGTGTAGTTAAGATAGGACCTGATTAAGATTCATATGGTAACACACAACATCATTTTTTTTGGGTGGAATTTGTTTTTATTTTAGATCGACTTGTTACACACTTCATGAGAATTGAATTTAGGTCCTCCTTATGTTGTCCTGGTTATTTGTAGATCCTTGAATGGAATAGAAGAGTATTAATGCAATGTGATGCATATATTTCTTTGTTGTGTGGATGCATAATGTGAAATATAATTTTATGCAAAGTGTAAATAGAATAGAAGTTGGTGATTACACAAGGATATCATCTTGTAAAGCTAGATTTTTGTATCCTAGTTTGCGCAGTAATATTATAAGATCATATGAAGAGTGGAAGAGTGTTTCAGGAAACTCTATCACATGTATGAGGTGTGTTTTTATATGTTGTAGATATACAAGCTTTATATATGTATTTTGGTAGGACTAGTGTTCTACTTACAGTGGGTATGTGTAGGATCATCATGGAAAAAATAGGCCCTTAAGTGGCCAAAAATTTAGAAAAATCAAAGTTAGGAAACTTGACGTAAAAATTTGAATAAGTTATCTATATTATTTCAAAAATATGTAAGAATACATTTTTTATCAAATTGAATGTAGCTTATAAACTACTAGGTTTATTTAAAAAAGAAAAAAATCTATTTGGTGAAAATTTGAAATTTCAATGGAGTAGTACTTAAATTTCAGGGAAAAAATAAGAAGTAGGTGTCTATCGGACCACCCTAATCACAATAAAATGATAATATTTTTTTACAATATTTTAGATATAAGTAGAAGAATCATGTCCAGATGTGATGCATAATTTTTTGTAATTTTTTTCCAAGTAAATAATTAATTATCATTTTTTTATTACAACTTTTAAAAAATATAAAAACTCGTGTGTCTAACCACCTTAACTTGGTCAAAACTTCATGAAATTCAATTTTATTCTTTTAATCCTATAGTATCCAAAGCATAGAATGTGACACATGTTTCGTATTCAAAGAATGTGATACTATTTGAAAGTTGTAGATGTTTTCCAATCAGCCTGTCAATCAAGACTTTAGTCGTAATTCAAATAGAAAATGAATAATAATTATTTATTAAATTCAAAGTAAAGCATAATTTATATTGGTGGAAACCTAGGAATCTCTTTTAAAAACCTTTTTTATTTCATCAATTTTGGGTAAAAAAAAGGTCGTCAGCCACACACCCATCATATCGCCACTTTTTGGCCCATCATAATCATGCATATGGTATGTGGGGTATGTGGTGATGACTTTTACCCAAAATTGATGAAACAAAAGGGTTTTAAAGGAGATTCTCAACTTTCCACCAATATAAATTATGCTTTACTTGAATTTAATAAATTATTATTATTCATTTTCTACTTGAATTATAACTAAAGTCCTAATTGATAGAAAAAAATATAGATTTCAAATGGTATCATATGTTTTGAATAAACAGTGTCACATTATATGCTTCGTATACTATAGGATTAAAAATAAATGAATTTCATGAAGTTTTGACCAAGTTAAGGTGGTCGACATACGAGTTTTATATTTTTAAAAGTTGTAATAAAAATCATAATGAATTATTTACTTGGAAATTTTTTTTTTAAAAAATGCATCAGATTTGGACATGAGTCATCTACTTATATCTAAAATCTTATAAAAAATATTATCATTTTATTTTGGTTAGGGTGGTCAGACAGACACCTACTTATTTTTTCCTTCAAATTTAAGTACTACTGCATTGAAACTTCAAATTTTCACCAAATAGATTTTATTTTAAAAAAATTAAAGCTAGTAGTTTAGAAACTATATTCAATTTGCTACAGATTCTATTCTTACATATTTTTGAAATCATATAGATAACTTATTCAAATTTTTACATCAAGTTGTCTAACTCTGATTTTTCTGAATTTTTTGCCACTTAAGGGCTTGATTTTTCCATGATCATCCTGTACATACCCATAAATGTTGCTTAGATTCATTGTATTGGGGATTAGTGTCTCCAGTAGGTTGGTCCCTACAAATACATTAGTGGATTGGTGTCTCTGATAGATTGATGCCTACTTCATATCCTAAAATTCACTTCTATATTTCTACTTTGTGAGGTTATATTTTGATAGTAATTCCAAGTAGCTATTCTCACTATGGTTTCTCCCATCTTCAGTTTCCATGTATATTTGGTGTTCAATTGTGTGAATGTGTGCTCATTTCTTGATTAGTAGTAATGAAAATTCAAGTTACATGATTTAATAATTGTGTTGGCATTAAGAGTTTTCAATTGATTAGATCTAGTTATTCACCACCTCCTCTCTCAATAGATTGTGTTCCCTTCAAAATGTTGATTGATGGATGTCTTGATCAGGGAAAACTTTAAGAAACCCTCCCCCCCCCTCGGCGAAGGTGTAGAATCTTGGCGAATCTTGTATACTTCCTGAAAAAATATTAATTTTAGTGGTAAATTTTTTTTCATTTTTTGGGAAAAAAAATTCTCAATTGGTGATATTTTTTTCTAACTGGTAGAAGTCTGTGGAAAATCCTAGTGAATTTAATTTTTTTTAAACTGATAAAATATTTTCATTGGTGATTAAAAACTATTTTCAAACCCAGAAAATATTTCCATTGGTGAATTAAACCTATTTTCAAAATAGAAAAAATAATTTTGTTGGCAATTAAAACTTTTTTCCAAACCAAAAAAATATATCCATTAGCGAATTAAACCTATTTTCAAATGCATATGTAAAAACATTGGAAAATTAGCATAATTTCAAACTAATAAAAAAAAATTAGTGGTGAAATGTCAACACAAATCAATATAACCACACAACTATTTGATGAATTTTTGATGGATGGTTGTAGTTGCATTCTAGAAGTAAATCTCTGAAGCACTAGATTTTTAAATTGAAACCTCTGGAATAACACTAGAACCATTAGATGCAAACATGTGGTGAGATCAAGGCTCATCGCTCATCGTGGTAATGAACTTGAAAGGGTTGAAGGATTTTGGGGATGACTCATGAGTGATAGAAGAACTTAAGTGGAAAAATTATGCACGTGCATAAATTTTGTTTTAAAAGAGGGTTCGTTCAATGAATTTTTGATGGAAAACTATAGTTGCATTCTGGAAGTAAATATTTGAAGCACTAGAATTGCGAATTCAAACCTACAGAATAACACTAGAACCGTTAGATTTTGAGAAATCAATGGTTGAGATTTTATTAATTATTTAGGTCTGTTGGTCATCATGCTCTTGTTTACCAGTTAATATTGCTTATGTCAAACCAAAATATTTTATGACAAAGTGATAAATCTTAAGCTTTCAATCCTGAGGGTTGAGTCTCGTCAACCTAGTGATGTCCCCATTTTAAAAATAACTTTATTTGCATGTGCACTATGCAGCCATCTTGTTATATGTCATGGGCATACCTTTCAAGCACTTGTTTTTAAGGATTCAAGTGTTGAATTAAATGTTAATTGTCACATCAATGATAGTGGTGAATTTAAAAATGATAAGTGTGATGTCATACTCATTGTGTTCGTGTTAACTTCTATATATACTTCACCAACTTGATGTTATTCATATCATTTATAATATATTTGGCTTTGATTTATTTCTTCTCTATTGTCAATTTAAGTGAGATATTATGGAGTCTTCATGGTGTGTCATCCTACCCAATTTTTTTTGGGAGAAAAGAAGGGACAATGCATATCATAGACGAAATTTGGGTATGGTGTTTACAATTCCTTGTGTGTAGGTGGAGGATGCTATAAGAATAATTGTGGGTAGGGAATTGCTTTAGAACAATCCCGGTGCTCTATATTCTAAGGTAGCTTTGGCTTTCTTGTCCAATTGCATGGAAATTTTGCTTGATAAAGATTTGGTGAAGACAATGGCAATATGTTATTTTCAGCCCTTCATTTACTATATTTCTTCGTTGGAGTTGGCACTGGAGCATTACAATTTTAAAAGTGGGTTAGTGCCTATTGGTGGAATCTTCAAGAAAGTGGAATTGAATACTTCTACAATGCAGGCTCTTGCCCTAGTTAATATGAGATGGGGTCTGATATGTGATACAAAAAATGAATTATTAAAGAGTCTAGAGTTTTGGAGGAAGGTTTTGGGAAATTCACTTTTATTCTCTATTGTTAGTTTGTTAAATTCAATTCACGTTCTACTCAAACACCTAGTTGATGGCCTTAGCTAATGTTACAAAAAAAAAATAGTAATTAATTGTGTGATGTGTCACATGTCTATATTTTATTGTATAGTGGAACAGTTCTTGTAATATGTACTTTGTGACTAGTTTTTTGTCATAGTTAGTGGATTTTTTCCTTTTGGCCACATTGGTTATGTACTATGTACTTCAATCTTTAGCAATAGCTACTTAAATTAAAATACTTTTTCGTGGCTCCATTCTTGTAAATCCTTTTTGCTTTGGTCAATATAAAAATGTGGCTTTTAAAACTAATAGTAATTATCAACATATAGTTATGATAATAAGTGAGCAAAATTTAATGTGACTTATTAGTGGAGGGTATGTGCAGGATCATGATGGGCCAAAAAGTGGCGATATGATGGGTATGTGTAGGGTATGTGGCTGACAACTTGTTTTTACCCAAAATTGATGAAATGAAAAGGGTTTTTAAAGGAGATTCTCAACTTTCCACCAATATAAATTATGCTTTTCTTTGAATTTAATAAATAATTATTATTCATTTTCTATTTGAATTACGACCAAAGTCCTGATTGATAGGCTGATTGGAAAACATCTATAGCTCTCAACTGTATCAAATTTTTTGAATCAAAAGCATGTGTGACATTCTGTGCTTCACATACTATAGGATTAAAAAAAATAATAATAATTTTCATGAAGTTTTGACCAAGTTAAGGTGGTCAGAAATATGAGTTTTTATATTTTTAAAAAGTTGTAATGAAAAATTCATAATTAATTATTTACTTGGAAAAAAATACAAAAAAAATATGCATCACATCGAGACATAAGTCCTCTACTTATATCTAAAATCTTATAAAAAATATTATCATTTTATTGTGGTTAGGGTGGTCAGACAGACGCCTACTTATTTTTTCCTTGAAATGTAAGTACTACTACATTGAAATTTCAAATTTTAACCAAATAGATTTTTATATTTTTTAAATAAACCTAGTAGTTTAGAAACTACATTCAATTTTCTACAGAGTCTATTCTTACATATTTTTGAAATAATATAGATAACTTATTCAAATTTTTACGTCAAGTTGCCTAACTCTAATTTTTCTGAATTTTTCGCCACTTAAGGGCCTATTTTTTCCATGATGATCCTGCACATACCCTGGACATTGATATCTTTATATTAAGAACTGTAGAATTATAGTTGATGATGCCAATAATCCAGTGATTTAGTGAAACAAGATTTGTAATGATTTCATATCCTTTGAGTGGCACTAGCGATTTTGACAATTGACAGCTTGTCAGCTTGAGGTATAGTTTGCATGTAGCCAGGCTGTCAGAGTCTAGACATCAATCAAATTCAACATTTAAATTGTAAATGTAATGCTTAAGTTACACGAATCAATTAAGTTGGATTTTTGGTTTGCGCAAATCACAATTATGACTATACCCAACCTCACACATGACATGTGTGAGGTGTACATAGGAACTAGACTAGTAGTGGCACTATTGGTGGCACTTTTGGTCCATAAATATGGATAGTGAGCACAACTGAAATCATTCATTGAAGGCTAAAGCCTATACTATTGAGTGCAATGTTTGAATTGTCATAAGGGTTTTCATTTTGTAGGGTTAATAACTTAATAAGGATTCAGGAAGAAGATGATGTGGTATTATTGGAGATACTCTAAATTCTCTTGCCTCCAGTTATGTAGTTATAGAGTAGAAGACCAATTTCCTTCAAGTTCAGAATGGGTGGAACTAGAAAGAAGTTGATTTTTTTTACCCGACTTCTCAGATAGGTTTTGAACCACGATGACGAGCTTTGATGGAGATAAGTGCTATCCTAGTGCATGGAAGCTACAAGTAGAAGATGGGAGAAATTTTACTACCCCTTGAATTATTTACATGATTCTGATTCTCAAAGGGGATAAATACATTTTGTATCTTCATAGCTCCCAATTCCCCATCATGGTTGGCCAGGAAAGCCCCATGCATTTATTTTCAAACACCATGGCCTACCAGGCAAGTCCCATGTGTTTATTTTTAGAGTGCATTTTCTACATGGGAGCAATTTTACAACCCCTCATCTTCTACATGAGTCTAGTTCTAAAAGGGGATAAGTACATTTTTTATCTTCATAGCTCCCATTTCCCTAGTTTGATTGGCCCCTCATTCCCCATGCATTATTTTTAGAGCCCATGGCTGACCCAACAAGTCCCATGTGTTTATTTTTAGAGCGCATGGTTGACATGGCAAGTCCCATTTATTCTTAGAGAAACATGTATTACATTTATGTTTTCACCAGCGGTCCAGCAGAAGCTTGGTAGTTGCACTTACATTTATATTTGTACTGTGTAATAATGTGACATTGTAATTTAGTTGTAATAAAATAAATGGTTGTGCTATTAATGTGACATTGTAATTCATTTTATTAATTCCTTTGCAAGTTAAGTACTATTAATGGTTGTTCTATTAATGTGACATTGTAATTCATTTTATTAAGGCCTTTGCAATGTTAAGTTACCGGCCGCTACGCCTTGATGTCAATCCTAGCGTATTAAAGTTTAAAGAAACTTTAAAACACATGTTTATTATTTATATCATAATTTACTCGACTGGTCGATGAACATTTGATGTATGGTTGTAGTTGCATTTCAAAATGAAATGCACAGAGTGCTAGGCTTGCAAACTTAAACCTCCAGAATCACCCTATAACCATTAGATTAACAAAGACCAACCGTTTATAATTTGTTGTCAATACATGACTAAATCATAAATGGCTTTTTTTAAATGTTGTCAGCCATGTACTAATTACATAGTCTGGAAGTAATACGTAGATGTTTCAGTTTCTGACTCACTTTAATGTTCGAAAAAACAACACTTTCTATTGCTAATTGATTTTATTTTGAAGTTAGAGGGTCAGCACATAGGGAGATTTCAGTCTTTAGTTTGCTCATTGCAGTGCACCACCTTGTTCTGGGTTCCACAATCCCATTTCCAACAAAGCCATTCTAGTAGCCTAGTTTCAAGAATCAAAATCTAGGTAAGTTAAAGAATTCTTGCAGCGATGTTTCATTGTTTGATGTTTCTTACCATCTTATTTTGTCAAACTTTGAAGTTTAGATTTAGTGTTAAGAGGCTTAAGAATTAAGAAAAATTAAGGAGGACTATTAGGGAATTCACAATTTCACATTGTATCAACATGTCTACTGCCAGTACCACTAGAACATTGTCGGATACAAAAAATACATTATGCAAAATTGTGTATGTGGCATCGAAAATTGGACACTCTTGAGAAAAGAGACAAATTCATATTTAATTTAGACCTACTTTTGAGTACCCCTGCATTATTCATTCTTCAAAACAACATTTATAGGCCCCTAAGACCCATTATTCTTGATCTAGAGGTTCGTTTCACTTAAAAAATCACTTAAATACCGACAAACAACACTCAATTCATTCATATCCCAAAAACCCACCTTTAAAAACCACTAGCGGTACCCATTTTCCACCTTAGGCGAATGAATCCCCTCTGGTGGGACCCATTTTCCAAGGGTGGCGAATGACTACCTTTTGAGGGAAATTTCAATTTTGAGCAGGAATTTAATCAATTCAACTCAATTTTTGGTGGATGTCAACCTCTTAGGTCTAAATAATGGGAAAGTTAGGTGTGGATGCCTATAAATACACATTTTAGGTCATTTTTCACATCTCTTAGTCATTTTTACAAAGAAAAATCAAAAGTTAAGTATTAGGAGTCTTCCACAGTAAGTTTTATTTGCATTTTTTTTCAACAAAGTTGAAGCTTTAGGGCAACAAACTAGGGTTTTTGCAGATCTTCAAGCTCACTTCTCATCTAAGATCCAATATTGCAAATAGTTGATGATGGATGCCTATGGTGAATCATGGAGAAATCTAGGTTGAGGAGATACAACTAGCCATCAAATCTAACCTAAAAACTTGTTTTCAAAAGTGATTCCATCTTACATCTTCTCTCTATCTTTAGACTTAAGGTTTGCATTACTTTTGCATGACATTTACATTCATTGGATATATTGTAGGGTTTCTAGGGTTGATGTGTTGCATCATTCAAATAACATTTGCACATCTTATTCTAACACACTTAAGGCTAGGGATTTATGCATATTTTCATCCATTCAAGGTTTGATTACCCAATTAGGGGTTTGACCAAGGAAAACCCCCCCATTAGACAACAAATTTTAAGCTATTTTATAGGTATTTTCTGATATCCCGATCCAGATTCCCATCAAGAAGTGTTGTACAAGTGACAAGGTGCAGGTTTGAGGTCTGAGTTTGCAGAAAATTTAAAGTGGACTATTTCACCATGGATGGCGAGTGAGTCCCTCATGAGTTGGCTAATAGAGTTAACTATAGATTCAAGTGCCCAGTAAGAAGAAACTAGTTTCTAGGTAGAAAACCTTGACCTAGGATTGATATGCCTAGGGTGGCGAATGAGTCCCAGTCAACCTAAAAGTTAGATTTTTGAGATTTCTAGAGTGCTTTCCAGTCTTCATCAATCTTATAGGTGCAAACATTCTGAATTACAACTTTTTGTTCAGTTTCATTTGCAGTTTTTACCCTCTTTTTAAGCTTTTTGCAAAAATCACTATGTTTTCAAACATTCCATATTTCATTAGTTTTCCATTCATAATCAATCAATTTCATCACTCAATTGCATTTGGATCATTGAATTTAGTCATAATTCCATCATGCATTGCTTTATTTGAGTGATGCCTCACTTTTAGTGTTATATCTCTCTCCTTTTAGGTGAAAGATCCTAAGAGAGCAAGAGAAGTCCATAGAACATCCACAAAATTCATGGTTCATTTTGGTGAACCTGCATATTGAACATTATATCTTTCTGATTTGCATCCTGGGACTCAATTGCATTATCTTTTTCCTTGTTTTTTCATCCTAGGGTTTACTAAAATTGCATTAGTGAAACTATCATTTAGAGGTCATTATTGCATTTCCTTTCATCACATCATTCCAAAATTTTGCATTTCCAGTCTTTATTTGCACTATACAAACCTGAACACATCTAGGAAGGATAAAAAAAGTAGAAAAAACTTAAAAATCCCTCTCCTGGGACTCATTCGCCACCATGGGAGAATTAGTCCCAGTGCACTTTTTGCTTCAATGTTTTCAAAATTTAATTTCTTGCTTTGCATTTTTCTATTTTCTACAGTTCCTTTTTTATTTAGTTCAGTTACTTTCTATTATATTTAAATCATTTGCATAAAGCGTCATTTCCTTTCATGGCATTTATGGATAGTCTTAGATTTTTTCACATTTCCTTTTCAACATTAGTTCCTAGTTCTTTTAAATCAGATTCATCAATACATAAAAATAACAAAAAACCACAAACATCAAACCAACCTTTCAAAAAAATGATTCACTTCAAAAATACCATCTCATCCAAGCCTCTTAGTAGTGATGATGTAGACAAGTCAGATGGAGTTCTTTAGGACTTTATCTCACTCACTCCATCCTCTAAAGCTTTCCATGAGAAACCCAAAACAATTGACGATAACCTACCCCTCAAACCTTTTAGTAGTGATGACCTTGACTTGTTAGATGAGGCCCTTCAGGACTTCATCTCATCTACGTCATCCACTAAGGTTTTTTATGACCAACTCACAACAAAGAACATTGATGTCTCTAAATTTTTCCATGAGCAACCTAAAAAAATTAACCATAACTTACCCCTCAAACCTTTTAGTTGTAATGACCTAGAAATGTTAGATGAAGCCCTTCAAGACTTCGTCTTGTCTAAATCATTCATTAAAGTTTGTTACAAACAATATAAAACTAAGGATGTTAATGTGATTCAACCTCAAATCATTCTTTACCCACCCTTGCATAAACTACATCCTTCTAATAAACCTGAGTTCACTCTTTACCCACCTAAAATAGATGTGTTGTAGCAATCCAGTAATATTATTGTTGCTCATACATATAATACTTGAAATAATCCACAACCAACTCCACCCTCTTTACCTTTACCTAATACTCCCAGTGCTCCTCACTTTCCCTCACACACAAAGGAGTATGATCTTGTTGAACAACTCAAGAATAATCCTACAAAAATTTCCCTTTTGGGATTTACTTCAAAATTTACCAAATTACCACACTGTTCTTCAAACAACTTTACAACACATTACAGTTCCTCCTGGTACAACTCCAAATGATGTGGCAGCCTTAATACATGGAATGAATAAAGCTAGTCTAGACATTACTTTCCATCAATATGAGCTCCCTCCTTTAGAGTTGCAAAAACAAAATGAAGCCTTTATGATAATTGCTCAATTCAATCAAATAGGTATCAAAATAACCCTCATTGATAATGGTTTTTCCCTTAATGTGTGTAGTGTGAATCTCCTTGATATATTGTATGTTGACAACTCACAAATAAAACCTAATTCCTTATCCATTTGAGGATTTGACAATACAACAAAGAAACCACTCGGTGTACAATCACTTTTCCTATTACAGTTGGGGTGGCTACTATGCAAACTCCTATTCATGTTAAATGACTTCTAATCTTTCATATATCTTCTTTTAGGTAGACCATGGATTCATGAGATGAATGCAATTCCTTCAACCCTTCATCACATAATAAAATATTTCTGTAACAACAACATTTATCAAGTTGAAATAGACCCCGAGCTTGAAATTTGCTTACACCTAGAAAAGGGAACCACAAGTCCTTTGAATAAATTAATCCCAACATCTAATATAGAACCTCACAAAATTTTCAAAAAGATGAGGAATCGGTGTCCAAATTATTTGGTGATGATTGGGGATCCTTGGAATTCACACCTTCATTTATGGGCGAATACATAATCACACAAAAGAAAGATGAGAAACTAGAACAACCAACTGTCATGTCAACTAAAAATTCCAAAAAATATTCTCAAACATCTATCTCCTCTACTTTGGAAGAAAATACAACATACACAACAAATTTTGATGAGATATATTATCAACATCCACCTAATCTGAAAGAAATGGAAAAAATTTATGGAAAAGGATATGAACTTATGAAACAATTAAGATATACTAAAAAGGGTGTGGAAAGCATGAACAAGGTAGTCATGTCCCTATAGAGGCTAATACACAAGAGACAAAAACTAGATATGGATATTCTTTTTCTAAAACTACAAAAGCTACTCAATGACCATCTTTGAATATCAACACTATTTCATGTCAACCAAAACAAAAACTCACAATAAAACATCCTGAATTGCTTGATATGAACTTATCACCATCATGGTAGTATGTTGATAGAGATGAAACTGTAAAACAAATGTTAGGAGTTTATGATAACATATCCTCTACTACTCCCATGAAACGGGTTACGTGTGTTGCGATAGTTACCAAGGAAAAAGATAGTGATATCATTGAAGAACCATATGATTTTAAAGTTCCTAAGTCTAATGCACTCCCCTTAGGAGATACAATCGATATGCCAATGGATATAGATGATAAAGACAAAGTTATTAAAATTGGGAAGTGCCTTGACAATGAAGAACAAGAGGACACTACAACTTTACTTCATGATTTTCCTAAAAAATTTGCTTGGAAATACTTTGATATGCCAAGAATTGACACAAAAATTGTGACACACAACATCATTCTCGCTGAAAAGTGTTAAACCTATTCGCTAAAAGATACGAAAAATGCACCCTAACATAGCCTTGCATGTTAAATCAGAGCTTGAGAAACTCCTTGATGTAGGATTCATTTGAACTATTGATTATTCTCCTTGGATATCAAACATTGTCACAGTTGCTAAACCTGATAATCATATTAGGGTATGCACAGATTTTCGTGATTTGAATAAAGCCTCTTTAAAAGATGACTTTCTGCTTCCTAATATTGACATGATTGTGGATTCAACTGTTGGACATGCTTTGTTTTCATTTGTGGATTGATTTCTGGTTATAATAAAATGCTTATCAACCCTCAAGATCAATACAAAATTACATTTACAACTGTTTTGGGAACATTTTGTTGGGTTGTCATGCCTTTTGGCTTAAAGAATTTAGGTGCAACTTATCAATGAGCAATGACCTTGATATTTCACAATTGCATACATAAAATCTTGGAAGATTATGTTGATGACATCCTTGCTAAATCCTTAACAAGACAAGATAATGTACATGTTCTTCAAAAAATGTTTGAGCGCATACATAAATATAACATGCGATTAAATCTAAAAAAGTGTGTCTTTGGCGTAGATAGTGGGAAAATTTTGGGGTTTGTCATATATCACAGAGGAATTGAGGTGGACACACAGAAAATTGATGCCATTATTAACATGGCACCTCCTAAAAAAATTTCTCAATTGTGCACGTTACAAGGCCAAGTTCAAGCTATCCGTCATTTTGTAGCATCTTTAGCCGATCACACAGTACCCTTCACACATATTTTAAAAAAGGATGTACATTTTGATTGGAATGAGGATTGTTAACAGGATTTTGAGAGTTTAAAGGAATACCTTGCAACTCCACTTGTTTTACAACTGGCCATGCCAAACAAACCATTTATCCTCTACATAGCCACATCAACCCATGCTCTTGCAACATTTTTGGCTCAACAAAGTGTTCATGGAAAAGAATATCTTGTTTACTACATTAGTCGAACCTTAATTGATTATGAAACTCGATACTCACCAATTGAAAAACAATGTTTAGCTGTTGTATTCACTACTAGTAAATTGTGACATTATTTACTAAATGCTGAAATATAAGTCATAACAAAATTTGATCCCCTTAAGCATCTTTTTAATAAAATTGACCTATCTAGACACTTAGCTAAGTGGGTGATGTTTTTTACTGAGTTTGAACTTAAGTTTGTTTCCCAAAAAGCAATCAAAGGACAAGCCTTAACCGATCACTTAGCTAATGCCCCTTCTCTCGCTTTACCAAATCATGACTCCTTTCTTAATGATAGTGTCTTGACCATAGATGTTAAAACATGGGAATTGTAGGATCCAAGTGTCAAAAAAGTTTCAGTGATGGAGTGGTATTAATTCCACCTGATGGAAAGCCTATTCCCTTGTCCTATCAATTAAATTTCCTATGTACAAATAACACAACTGAGTATGAGGAATTAATTGTAGGATTGTGAGCTGCCTTAACCATGGGTGCTAAAGATATCAAGATCTTTGATGATTCACAATTAGTCATCAAATAAATCAATGGAAATATCAAACTAAATAAGAAAAAATATCAAAATACAAGGATCTTATAATGAAACTAATAGAGAAGTTTGAATCATTCACCATTGATAACATCCAATGAAAAGAAAATCAACATGCAAATGTGATGGTGAGTGCAGCCTCTCTTATATCCCCACATGATCCTTCAACAAACTTCACCTTTGTTATTCACCCAATCATGAAACCTTCGATTTATACCCGCCTAGAAGAAATTTTAACCAAAACTCAAGAATCCTTGCGAGAATGGTATGATATAATATAGAATTATTTAAAAGATGGTACCATTCTGGAGCCCACAACAACAAACACTTGAAATTGTTTACGCAAACTAGCAACCAAATATGTGATCCTCACTGATGTGTTGTATAGAAGATCCTTCAATGGTATCTTACTAAGGTGTCTTAAGGATTCTAAAATTCCTATATCCCTTGAGTAGGGTCATGTTGGAGCTTGTGGATGTCATTTTGGAGGACAATCATTAGTGCAAAAACCCATCCATATGGGATATTATTGGAGACATATGGAAAAATATTGCTTTGCTTATGTTAAACGATGTCACAAATGTCAAGAACATAGCAATCCGATTCATGCCCCTGCTTGTGAGCTCCGTGTCCAAATTTCCATTTGGCCATTTTCAGTATGGGGATTGGAGCTCATTGGAAAAATTTGACTACCCTCTTCTTCCAAACATACATCTATAATAACCGCAACAGAGTACTTCACAAAATGGGTGGAAGCTATTCCTCTTCGATCTACAAATGCTGAAGTAATTTTTTGTTTCATATTGGAACACATAATTGCTCACTTTGGCCTTCCTTCTGCAATCGTTTCAGACAATGGATCCCCATTTAAGAATAATGAAGTAAAGAAATTTCTCGAAACATTCAATATCCAACATCGATTATCTACACCATATTATCCGCAATCGAATGGACAAGCTAAAAGTACTAATAAGATTCTTGAACAAATCCTAAGGATAGCTATTAACAAACATCATAAGGATTGGCATACACAATTACATTATGTGTTTTGGGCTTATCAAAAAAGTGTTAGATTATCCACGGGAACTAGACCCTATAACCTTGTTTATGGTACTGATGCGATCATGCCCTTGGAGTTAGAAATTCCTACACTACGAATTTCTCTTCAAGACCTTATTGATGATGCCACTTATAAAGATCAATGATTGCACTAGCTTGGTATAGTCAATGAAAAGTGCATTAATTTTCTTGAACATCTCCAAGCTTACATTAAAAAATTACAACGAAAACACAACACTCATGTCATTCCTCGAATGTTTCATAAGGGTGATTTCATTCTCTATGTGAATCAATGAAATACTCACACTGACCATGAGGACAAAGATAAATTCAGCCCTCATTGGTTAGGACCCTACATAATCGCTACCAATTATGGGTCTGGTGCTTACGTCTAAACTGAGCTCAATGGAACACCCCTTAAGGAACCTATTAATGTTGTGCATCTACATTGGTATTATCTCTAGTCTCCTTGAATAGTATGGATTAAAAATTAGTACTATCTAAGGTTATTTAGTTTCATTCTAAATAACTTTCACATTGCTTCATTCTTAACAACTGCTCATGTTTTTTTCTTGAACACTAAGGTAATTATTTAAGTTATTTTTATAATTATTTAGATTCAATAATATTCACCCTCAAGTTATGTTATGTTTGATCCTTATATGAATTATAGGTGTATCTAATTTAACATACTTTCTTTAATTTAGAAATGTTGTATCTAAAGGGAAACTAAAATATGTTTTACATTAGATCACATCAATCATGTTCAATCATGTAGACATTAATTCAATACTTTTACCACGTTATTTAATTAATCACATTGTCATTTAACATTCCAACACATCAAGAAAAATTATATCAACATAAAATTCTCATATATATATATATATATAAATTTATATACATCTCATCATCATATAAAAAATTCCCAAGGTCTGTGAGAACTAGAACCCTCAGGATCTGGCACCCATGATCCAGTCCCTGGACATCGTGAGACAATCGTTTGTGATTGTGACCACAACCCACTGACTTTGAGTGCATACTCTAGACCCTATACTTTCCCAAGAGCCAAAAGATGCTCCTCTACCAGTTGATCCATCTCTACCCGTAGTTGTGCTAGCTCTTCATGCAGTCTTTCCACCTCTACTGGAGTCTAGGATGATTGTCTTATGCTCTCAGCTCAATAGATTCATTTCCTCATGCTCTCATAAGCTGTCCACAACCTTATGAAAGGTCTAAGTGACTCTGGCTCCTCCTCCATGATCAGTGGGGGCACATAATCAAGGTCTATCTCCTCCTCATCAATGGATGCAAGAACTATCTCTACGAAAACTTGACGATAGAACTCTCACCAGTCTCTCATCACTCTTGCAAGGTAGAAACAATACACAATTAATAAACATCATCATGATATATATGTATAAACCATCAAAACTAAAGTACATGTGTAAAATCAAATATCATCACCTATATCCCCAGTCAGATGAGGGATATCAACCTCATCCTCACTGGGGGGCATGGAGGATGTGCTACCCTCTCTCTGACCATGAGTCTTGATGTCTGTTGTAGCTACTACACGTGATCTGGTCACATGAGTATGTGAGGACTCTCCTTTCTCATGCAGATCCTCAATTGCTACCTCATCACCCTCACTTAGGGGTGGATCCTCCTCATACTCCTCATAATCATCATCATCCTCCTTTCCTCCATCCTGGTCCTCATAGTCAGGATTGGCCTCTGAATCATACTCATCATCAATAACATCAATAAATATGTCTGTCATCCTGTATTGTACATCCTCATCCCTATCCTCTGGTTCATCTCCCTCATCTAGTGTTGGTCCTGTATCACCTATAGGGAAATCCATGGGAAACACAGGAGCTATTCATGTCATTGACCACCACTCCTCATGATCATCTATGCTACCAACATTATTAGTGTCAAAGAGTGGTGGTTGATCATGATCTGAATCATCGAAGTCACTCTCATGAAGATGATCTATAGTGAGTCGAATGGTATCACCTAGCCTCCAATCACTCTGCACTAATCACATAAGGAAGGGACATGCCCTCAGTGGTGTCTAATCCTACCCAAACTATCACATGACTCAACCATAATAGAATGGACGTACAACATAGTCATGTCACCCAGTTAGAAATATGTCCATATGCATCCTCCGCAGCTATCTTGTGAGATTTGGAAATTGTAGTGTGAGTAGATAAGGTGTCCAAAAATGTAGATCTTCATACTGCCACAAGCATCATAGAGAATAGTTGAAGGCTCATGGATATCTTGTGGCTATAGCACATGGGAACCTGATAGGCCTGGTGCATGTAATATGCTCGAGGCAGCACACCTGCAAAAGTGTGTAGTATACCATAATGTCGATATCTCGAAACAAAAATCAGCCAAGATCATAATAAATATGTGCTAGGATGCAGCATCCCCAAGCATAAACTATCCTATGCTCTACCATCCCACAAATCAAGTGTACCAATCCTCCATCTAGGTGTGTCACTCATCCATCAGGATTGAGAACAAGAGCCACTATATGCATCATAATCCATCTCACAATGGGGGCTCATGAATATAGAAGCATAGGAATCTTGATTCATGTGTTGATCATGAACAGGTCCACCCAAGCAATACTTCATGTCTGCCTTCTTCTCATCAAATGATCGATCTCACTTGAAATATACCTACTCTTTGTGAATATGAACTCGTAGAATATAGTGTACATCCTCTTGGGTGATGGTCATCTCCCTAGTCAAAAGGTGGAATGCACATGTTTCGACATCCCAACGCTCACATAGGCCATCAACATGGCGTCATGGTATCTCATAGGCGACATTAGATATTCCCAATAGATTCCTACTGCCTGCAAATGCTTTGTCTCTACTGTTGACAATGCTAGTGCTAAATCTCTAAGAAAGCTAATTTGTCTCCCTCCTAGCTAGTGTCACAACCGGGCTAGAACCTATCAAATGCACAACAATATGATCTAAAAATTCATCTAATATATTCAATTTTTACATTATTCATCATGGAAGTGTGCTAAAGTTCCTCTAGTGTGCTTTCCTAAAGGCCCTAGACACTTTAGAACCCTTTTGGGATACTTCACAAAGAAACATGACACTTTGCAAACAAAATCGACACTTTGCGAAAAAATGGGACACTTTGCGAACAAATGGGACACTTTGTGAAAAAAGGGGACACTTCATGAAATTTTTTCCAAGACCCTAAATTAACCTATCCATGAATTACAAATCATTAAATCACTACAAAATCACTAAGAGAAATTTGCAGAATCGACTCACCTCATGGTACAGCTCGCCACGTGCCACCTGCTCTTGAAGCTCATCTAGTCGCCAAGGCGTGTAATATTGTCTACTCAGAATCTTCTCATCTCACTCATCACTCTCAAGCTACAAGAAGGTAAAATGAAATAGTAAGTGACAAATTACTCTCTACCTCTTTTCACCTATTTTCATCACGTTTACTCTTATGCATCAAATTAGGGTTATTTTCTCTTAAGAGTTAATAAAGCATCTTTTTTTCAAAACAACGTAACAGGAGCTAGGGAACTCTGTTTTCAATGTCATTTGATGTGTTGGAATTGTGATTCCACACAAGACATCACCAATCATCTATCGTTATGTGGCATGGTACTTGGAAATTCCCTACAGTATGATGTTCTTTATTCGACTTGGCTAGATTGCTACCTTGATTCCACCTCTGTAAAGCAAGTGGAATCAAGAGGGACATACATCTACCCTCGAATTGGATTCCTAGGAGTTAGATAAATGGATTTTTGGAAAATTAACGAATTTTTTTTGTAGGATGCGGTTCCTAATATTGTGGTTTTGCAGATAACTACATTGGGGGCTTCATTCTCTCGTCTTTTGAATGAGTATCCTTTTATGCAATAAAGTGTACTGTTTAGAGTCATTTAGCTTACATATACATGTAGAGTCATATGGGTGCTAAAGTGGGGGCTAAATGTGGTATATAAAATTGGACACTCATGAGAAAAGAGATAATTTCACACTTAATTTAGACCTACTTTTGAGTACCACTGCATTATTCATTCTTCAAAATAACATTTATAGGCCCCTAAGACCCATTATTCTTGAAAAATCACTTAAATCCTGACAAACAACACTTAATTCATTCTTATCCCAAAGAACCACCTGCAAAAACCACTAGTGGGACCCATTTGCCACGGGTGGCAAATGAGTCCCTTTTGAGGGAAATTTCAATTTTGAGTGGGAATTTAATCAATTCAACTTAATTTTTCAGTGGATGTTAGCCTCTTAGGTCTAAATAATGGGAAAATTAGATGTTGATGCCTATAAATACAAATTTTAGGTCATTTTTCACATCTCTTAGTCATTTTCACAAAGTAAAATCAAAAGTCAAGTTTTATGAGTCTTCCACAATAAGTTTTATTTGCATTTTTTTACAACAAATTTGAAGCTTTAGGGAAACAAACTAGGGTTTTTCCAGGTCTTCAAGCTCACTTCTCATCCAAGATCCAACATTGAAAAGAGTTGATGATGGATGCCTATGGTGGATCATGGAGAAATCTAGGTTGAGGAGATGCAACTAGCCATCAAATCACACCTAAAGACTTGTTTTCAAAGTGATTCCATCTTCCATCTTCTCTCTATCTTTAGACTTAAGGATTGCATTACTTTTCCATGACATTTACATTCATTGTATATTTTGTAGGGTTTCAAGGGTTGAATTCTTACAATGGCGTAGGTGCATGAAGATGGGTAGCCAATTTGTGGCCAATATAATTTTTCATCCCAAAATAGCGAAAATGCAAGCACGTTATAGTAAAACACGCTCGCATTATGGCTTGGTAATGACCGAGCCTAGGATTGGTCATTACCAAGCCATAACATGAGTTTGTTATAACAAACTCGTGTTATGGTTTAAATTTCAAAAAATGGGTGCATTTTGAGTTCAAAAAATGTGCAATTTTTGAAATCAAAAAAACATTTCCAAAATGCGAGCGCGTTATAATGCACTCGTTTTTTGGTCTACATTGAATTGTTTTCTTCTCTTTTTCTTGTCTCTTTCTTATTGTTATCTTTCAGGAAAACTATATACATGAAATAAACATGTAAGTATAAGTTGAAATTTACATATGGACATTTAATTTCTTATACTTTAAGTTATATTTCATGTATATAGCTAGGATGTTTTAGAGTGGTTTCGGATCTCTAGGAGTTATAATGAAAATTATAGTTTTTGGAAGATCTCAAAAATTTTAGACTTAGTCAAATTTCAATAATCAACATGTCAAATTTCAGTAATTAGGAGGTCAAATTTCAGTAATAAACAAGTTGTATCATTTTTCTCTCTCTATCTCACTCATTTTTTATCCCTTAAGCTCTAGACCTCTCTCTCACACTCTCTCCTTCCCTCCATACTTCTATCTATCTAACCTCTCTCTCCCCCTCCATACCTCCCTTCTTTCCTCCTTCCCTCCTCCCCTCTCTAATTTTCTCTATCTCCCCCTCTCTCTCTTCCTTCCTCCCACCCACCTTCCCTCTGTACTTCACTCTATCTAACATATCCCTCTCTACCTCTCTCTCTCCCTCCCTCATGTCTCTCTCTCTTCCTTCATCCCAACCACCTTCCCTCTCTACTTCTCTCTATCTAACCTATCCCTCTCTACCTATCTCTCACCCTCACTCCTCTCTCTCTCAATCTCTCCACCTACCTCCTTCCCTCCTCTCTCTCATTCTCTTTATCACACTTATCTCTCCTCTCTATCCCTCCATCCTCCCCTCTTCTCTCTCTATCTCTCTCCCTCCCTCCTCCCCCCTCTCTATCTCCCCTTCCCTATATACTTCTCTCTACCTCTCTCCATCTCTACCTCTCTCTCCCTCATTCCCTCTCACTCTACCTCCCTCTCTCCCTCTTTCTTAATCTCCCAACCTTCCTCCTTCCCTTTTTATTTCTCTCTCTCACAAACTCTCTCCCCCCATCTCTCTCTCTTTGGTTTAGGATTTATGGTTTATGGCTTAGGCTTTAGGTCCAACCCCCTCTCTCTCTTAGGTATATCTCTCACTCCCTCTATCTCTCTCTCTCAAGTATCTCCCTCCCAGGTCCCCTCTCCCTTTCTTCAGTCTCTCCCTCCCACCCTAACAAGAGATCACACACTCTCTCTCTCAGGTCTATTCCTCCCACCTCTTCCCCTCTTCTCAAGTATCTACCTCCCACCCTAACTAGAGAACTCTCTCTCTCTCTCTCTCTCCATCTCTCCCAGTTCTCTCCCTTCGACCCCCTCTCCCTCTCTCAAGTCTCTCCCTCCCACCCTAACTATAGAATCTCTCTCTCTTCCTCCTCAACCCCTAAATCTCAGGTCTCTCTCTACCACCCCCTCTCCCTCTCCTAGTGCCTCTCCCTCTCTCAAGTCTCTCCCTCCCACCCTAACTAGAGAAATCTCTCTCTCAAGTCTCTCCCTCCCACGCTAACTAGAAAACTCTCTCTCTCTCTCTTAGGTTTCACTCTCCCTCCCACATTAACTAGAGAACTCTCTCTCTCTCTCTATCTCTCTTAGTTCTATCCCTCCTACCCCCTCCCTCTCTCTCAATTGTATCCCTCCCAACCCCTCCCCTTATCTCAAGTCTCTCCATCCTACCCCCCTCTCTCTCTCTCAAGTCTCACCCTCCCACACCTTCTCCCTCTCTCAAGTCTCTCCCTCCCACACTAACTAGATAACACACACACACACACACACTTTGTTTCTCCTCACACCCCATCACTCTCTCTCCATATCTATCTCTCTATCTATCTCCTACTCCCTATCTATCCCTCTCTCTCCCTCCCACCCCCTATCCATATCTCAAGTCTCTCCCTCCCACCCTAACTAGAGAACTCTCTCTCCCTCTCTCTCCCCCTATCTCTCAGGTCTCTCTCTCCCTCCCACCCTAACTAGAGAAATCTCTTTCTCTCTAAAGTCTCCCTCTCTTAAGTCTTTCACTCAACCTAACTACAAAATTCTCTCTCTCTCTCTCTCTCTCTCTCTCTCTCTCTCTCTCTCTCTCTCTCTCTCTCTCTCTCTCTCTCTCTCTCTCTCTCTCTCTCTCTCCCTCTCTCCTAGGTGTCTCCCTCCCACCACCTCTCCCTCTCTCAGGTCTATCTCTCCCACCCTAACTAGAGAACTCTCTCTCTCTCTCTCTCTCTCTCTATGTATTTGTCTCTAATGTCTCTCCCTCACATCCCCCCTCTCTTTATCTCAAGTCTCTCCCTCCTACCCTCTCTCCCTCTCTAAAGTCTCTTTCTATCACTCACTCACTCACTCCTTTTATCTCTCTCCCCTCTACCCTCTACCCTCTACCCTCTATTCATCTCTCCCTCCTACCCCCTCTACCTCTCTCAAGTATCTCTCTCTCTCACTCATTCACTCCTTATACTATCTCTCTCACCTCTACCCTTAACCCTTAAACCCTTAATCCCTCTACCCTCTATCTCTCTCCCACTCCCTCACTCTCTATCTCTCAATTATCTCCCTCCTACCCCCTCTCCTTCTCTTAAGTCTCTCCCTCTCACTCATTCAATCCTTCTATCTCTCTCCCCTCTACCCTTAACCCTTAAACCCTTTACCTCTCTCCCACTCCCTCCCTCTCTCTCTTCAAGTCTCTCCCTCCTACCCCCTCTCCCTCTCTCAAGTCTCTCTCACTCACTCACTCACTCCTATCTCTCTCCCTCTACCCTTAACCCTTAAACCCTCTACCCTAGCTTTCCAATTCGGTGAAATTTGCAATGTAGTGGTCTATTTGAAAAAATGGGTCCAAGAAATAGGGTCTCCTGATGATGTAAATCACTAGAAGACCCCATTTTCAGACCTATTTTTTTCAAAAAGGACAAGTTAGGTTGTCAATTACCCCTGATTTGGCAAGCTAGTGGGCCCTCTACCCTCTAATCTTAACCCTCTACACTCTATCTCTCTCCCACTCATCTCTCTCTCTCAAGTATCTACCTCCCACTCCCTCTCCCTCTCTCAAGTATCTCTCTCACTCACTCCCTCTATCTCTCTCCCCTCTACCCTTAACCCTAAAACCTAAACCCTTAACCCTTAAACCCTAAACCCTTAAACCTAAAACCCTTAAACCATCTACTCTTAACCCTCTACCCTCTATCTCTATCAAGTCTCTCCCTCTCTAAAATCTCTCTCTCTCTCACTCACTCCTATCTCTCTCCCCTCTACCCTTAATTGTCTACCCTCTACCCGTAACCCTTAAACCCTCTACCCTTTACCATTTATCTCACTCCCACTCCCTCCATCTCTCTCTCTCTCTCTCAATTCTCTCCTTCCTACCCTGTCTCCCTCTCTCAAGTCTTTCTCTCTCACTCACTCACTCCTATCTCTCTCCCCTCTACCCTTAACCCTTAAACCCTCTACCCTAGCTTGCCAATTTAGTGAAATTGGGAATGTAATGGCCTATTTGGAAAAATAGGTCCAAGAAATGGGGTCTCTCAATGATTTACATCACTGTGAGACCCAATTTCTTGGACCCATTTTTTCAAACAGGCAAGTTAGGTTGCCAATTTCACTGAATTTCCAAGCTAGTGGGCCCACTGGCTTGCCAATTTAGTGAAATTGGCAATGTAGTGGCCTGTTTGAAAAAATGGGGTCTCCCCATGATTTACATCATCGAGAGACCCAATTTCTTGGACCCATTTTTTCAAACAAGGAAATTTAGGTTACCAATTTCACCGAATTGGCAAGCTAGTGGGCCCCACTAACTTGCCAATTCAGTGAAATTGGCAATATAGTGGCCTATTTGAAAAAATGGGTCCAAGAAATGGGGTCTCTGAGTGATGTAAATCACCGGGAGACCCCATTTCTCTGACCCATTCTTTCAAATAGGCCAAGTTAGGTTGCCAATTTTACCAAATTGGCAAGCTAGTGGGCCCTCTACCCTCTACTCTCTATCTCTCTTCCACTCACTCCCTGTCTCTCTCTCTCTCTCAAGTCTCTACCTCCCACCCCCTCTCCCTCCCTCAGGTATCTCTCTCTCACTCACTCCATCTATCTCTCTCCCCTCTACCCTTAACCCTAAACCCTAAACCCTTAAACCCTCAACCCTTAAACCTGAAACCCTTTATCCCAAAACCCTCTACACTTAACCCTCTACCCTCTATCTCTCTCAATTATCTCCCTCCTACCCCCTCTCTCTCTCTCAAGTATCTCACTCACTCACTCCTATCTCTCTCCTCTCTATTGTAAATCACTGGGAGACCCCATTTCTCAAACCCATTCTTTCAAATAGGCCAAGTTAGGTTGCCAATTTCACCGAATTGACAAGCTAGTGGGCCCTCTACCCTCTACTCTCTATCTCTCTCCCACTCACTCCCTCTCTGTCTATGTCTCTATCTCTCTCTCAAGTATCTACCTCCCACCCCCTCTCCCTCTCTTAGGTATCTCTCACTCACTCACTCCCTCTATCTCTCTCCCCTCTACCCTCTACCCTTAGCCCTAAACCCTTGAGCCCTACACCCTTAAACCCAAAAACCTTAATCCTAAAACCCTCTACTCTTAACCTTCTACCTTGTATCTCTCTCAATTCTCCCCCTTCTAACCCCTCTCCCTCTCTCAAGCATCTCACTCACTCACTCACTCCTTTTATCCCTCTCCCCTCTACCCTCTACCCTTAACCCTTAAACCCTCTACCCTACCTTGACAATTTGGAAAAAAATGGGGTCTCTCAGTGATTTACATCACTGAGAGACCCCATTTCTTGGACCCATTTTTTCAAACAGGCAAGTTAGGTTGCCAATTTCACTAAATTGGCAAGCTAGTGGGCCCACTGACTTGCCAATTCAATGAAATTGGCAATATAGTGGCTTGTTTGAAAAAATGGGTCTGAGAAATGGGGTCTCCTAGTGATGTAAATAAACAAGAGACCCCATTTATCGGACCCATTTTTTCAAATAGGCCAATTTAGGTTGCTAATTTCACTGAATCGAGAAGCTAGTGGGCCTATTGGCTTGCCAATTCGGTGAAATTGGCAATGTAGTGGCTTGTTTGAAAAAATGGGTCCATGAAATGGGGTTTACTAGTGGTGTAAATCACCAGAAGACCCCATTTCTCATACCCATTTTTTTAAATAGGCCAAGTGATGGAGAGGCAGTGGGAGGGAGATAGAGAGAGATAAATAGAGGGAGTGAGAGAGAGTGGTAGGGATTGATTGAGCAAGAGGTACGTAGAAAGAGGGAGAGGGTAGATAGAGACAATTGGATAGGGTAGGAGAGAGGGAGGGGGAGAGAGCTGATATGTATAGATAGAGAGAAATGGATAGGGTTTGGGTCTATAGGGTTGATGATTTAGGGTATTGGGTTCAGGGTATAGGGTTGAGGGATTAGGCTTGAGGGTTCAAGAATTATAGTTGATGGTAGAGAGTATTTGGTCTCTACCCTCAACCCAATACCTTTTACCCTCAACCTTAATCCCTCAACCCAAGAAAAATCTCTACCCTAATCCTTAAACCCTAAGAGGGAGTGGGAGAGATAGGGAGTGATGGAGAGGTAGTGGAAGGGAGATAGAGAGAGATAGATAGAGGGAGAAAGAGAGAGTGGTAGGGATTTATTGAGCAAGAGGTATGTAGAAAGAGGGAGAGGGTAGATAGAGACAATTAGAGAGGGTAGGAGAGAGGGAGGGAGAGAGAGGTGAGATGTATAGATAGAGAAAGGAATAGGGGTTGAGGGATTAGGGTTGAGGGTAGAAGGTTTAAGGGTTTAGGGTTCAAGGTAGAGCGTTTCAGGTATAGGTTTGAGGGTATAGGGTTGAAGGATTAGCTTTAGCGTCCAATGTATAGGGTATAGGGTATAGAGGTTGAGGGTTGAGGGTTTAAGGGTTGAGGGTCCAATATATAGGGTAGAGGATATAGGGGTTGAGGGATTAGGGTTTAATGGTTGAGGGTTGAGGGTAGAGGTTAGAGGGTTGAGGGTTTATGCTTAAGGGTAGAGGTTTTAGGGTTTAGCGTATAGGTTTGAGGGTATATAGTTTAAGGATTAGGTTTGAGGGTCCAATGCATAGGGTAGATGGTAAAGGGGTTGACGGTTAAGGGTTTAAGGTTTGAGGGTTGAGGGATTAAGGGATGAGGATTGAGATATGAGGGTTGACGGTTTAATGTATAGGGTAGAGGGTTTAAAGGTTTAAGGTTTAAGGTTTGAGGGTTGAGGGTTTAAGGTTGAGGGTAGAGGGTTGATGGTATAGGGTTAAGTGATTAGGGTTGAGGGTCCATTGTATTGGGTTGAGGGTTGAGAATTAAACCATAAACCCTACAACCTCAAACCTCATCTCTATACCCTATACCCTAAGCCCTAAACATTATCCCTGAACCCTTAACCCTATAATTAAATGCTAAACCCTACATTAAAACTTGTACCCTAAACCTTGAGCCCAAAACCCTCAACCCTAAACCCAATACCCTCAACCCTATACCCAATATCCTAAATCCTAATCCCTATACCCAATACACTTAACCCTACACCCCCAACCTTGAACACTATACCTCAACCCTCAACCCTATACCTTAAACTCTAAACCCTACACCTTCAACCCTCATCTCTATACCCTCTACCCTCAACCTTATAACCTAAGCCTTGAACATCATCCCTCAACCATATACTTAAACCCTAAACCCTACATTCATCCTTTTATGCTAAACCCTAAACCCCAAACCTCAATCCTAAACCCAATACCCTCAACCCTATACCTAATATTCTAAACCCTAATCCCTATACCCTATACACTTAGCCCTATACCCTCAACCTTGAACACTATCCCTCAACCCTCAACCCTATACCTTAAAGCCTAAACCCTACACCCTCAACCCTCATCTCTATACCCTACACCATCAACCTCATACCCTGAACCCTAAACATTATCCCTCAATCCTATACTTAAATGACAAACCCTACACTCTCAATCCTTAACCCTATACCTTATACCCTTAATCCTACACCCTACACCCTAATCCCTATACTCTGTACACTTAACCTCATACCCTCAACCCTATACATTCTACCTAAACCCTCAACCCTCAAACTTATACATAAATCCTAAACCCTAAACCATCAACCCTAAACCTAATATCCTCAACCCAATACCCTCAACTATATACCCAATATCCTAAACCATAATCCATATACCCTATATACTTAACCTTATACCCTCAACCCCAAACACTATCCCTCAACCCTCAAACCTATACCTTAAACCCTAAACCCTACACCCTCAACCCTCATCTCTATACCCTACATGCTCAACCTCATACCCTAAACCCTAAACATTATCCCTCAATCCTATACTTAAACGAGAAAACATACACTCTCAAGCCTTAACCCTATACCTTATACCCTTAACCCTACACCCTATACCCTAATCCCTATACCCTATACATTTAACCTCATACCCTAAACCCCTAACATTATACCTCAACCCTCAACCCTCAAACTTATACATAAAAAATAAACCCTAAACCTAAAATCTTCAACCCAATACCCTCAACTATATACCCAATATTCTAAACCATAATCAATATACCCTATACACTTAACATTATACCCTCAACCATAAACTCTATCCCTCAACCCTCAACCCTATACCTTAAACCCTAAACCCTAAACCCTCATCCCTCATCACTATACCCTATACCCTAAAGTTTATACCTAATATCCTAAACCCTAATTCCTATTCCCTATAAACTTAACCCTATAACCTCAACCCTATACCTTAAACACTAAACCTTACACCCTCAACCCTCATAGGGGGGAGGGAGGAGGTAAGAGAGAGAGAGAGAGAGAGAGAGAGAGAGAGAGAGAGAGAGAGAGAGAGAGAGAGAGGTTGGGAGGGAAAGAGGAGATAAAGCTAAGTAGAGAGGGAAGGAGAGGTAGAGATACATGAGAGATCAAGATTAGATAAGGAAGGAAAGATGGAGGGAGAGGTATGGAGGGAGAGAGAGGGAGGTGAGAGAGAGGTTAGATGTAGAGTAGTAAAGAGAGTGTGGTAGGGAGTGATAGAGGGATAGGTGATATAGAGAGAAACAAATAGAGATAGAGATAGAGGGAAGGAGGGAGGGTGGGTGAGAGAGGGAAGGGAGAAGTAAAGAGGGATAGGTGAGATAAATATAAGTAGAGAGAGAATGGTGACATATAGAGAAGGAAAGAGTTACAAAGAGGGAAAGAGAGAATGGTTAGCTAAAGAGGAGAGAGTGTGAGAGAAATAGGGTGAGGGAGGAATGAGATGGAGAGAGTTAGAGAGAGAGAGAGAGGTATAGGGAGGGAAAGGAGAGATAGAGAGTAGATAGGGGAAAAGGTAGGGAGGGAGATAGAGAGGTGTAGAGAGAGTTTTAGGAAGTGATGGATGGAGATGTAGGTAGAGATGGATTAGGGAGATAGAGAGTAGAGAGGGAAGGAGAGGGAGAGGTATGGATGGAGAGAGTGGGAGGTGAGATAGAGCGTAATAGAGAGATAGAGTGGTAGGTTGTGATGGATGTAGAGCTAGGTAGAGAGGGAGAGGGGAGATATAGATAAGTAGAGAGGGAGGGAGTTAGGGAGGGAGATGTAGTGAGGGAGAGAGGTGAGATAGAGGGAAATAGAGAGTGGTGGAAGGAGAGGTAGGTAGAGAGAGGGAGAGAGGAGATAAAGATAAGTAGAGAGGGAAGGAGAGGTAGAGATAGAGGAGAGACAAAGATAATTAAAGCGGGAATGAGGGAGGAAGGGAGAGCTAGGGAGGGAGAGAAAGGTTAGAGGTGTAGAGAGAGAGTGGTAAGGTTTTATGGATGCAAAGGTAGGTAGAGAGAGGGATTGGGAGATAGAGAGTAGTTAGGGAAGAAGAGAGGGAGAGAGAAGTATGGAGGGAGAGAGAGGGTGGTGAGAGAAATATGAGGTAGAAAGAAATAGAGAGAGTGGTAGGGAGTGATGGAGGGAGATGTAGGTAGAGAGAGAGAGAGAGAGAGAGAGAGAGAGAGAGAGAGAGAGAGAGAGAGAGAGAGAGAGAGAGAGAGAGAGAGAGAGAGAGACAGAGAGACAGAGAGAGAGAGAGACAGAGAGAGACAGAGAGAGACAGAGAGAGACAGAGACAGAGACAGAGACAGAGACAGAGAGAGAGAGAGAGAGAGAGAAAGAGATTTCTTGAGATCAAGGGAGAGAGAGTTAGATAAAGGGATGGAGATAGTGAGAGAGAGGTCTAGAGTGTAAGGGATAAAAATGAGTGATATAGAGAGAAATAATACAACTCATTGATTACTGAAATTTGATCTCCTGATTACTGAAATTTGACGAAGTCTGAAATTTGTGAGATCTTCCAAAAACTAGAATTTGCATTATAAAGTTCCTAGATATTTGAAACCACTCTCAAACATCCTAAAACTATATACATGAAATATAACTTAAAGTATAAGAAAGTAAATGTACCCTTAAACCCTAAACCCTCTACCCTTAACCCTCCCTCCCTCTATCTCTCTCGAGTGTCTCCCTCCTACCCCCTCTCCCTCCCTTAGGTTTCTCTCTCTCACTCATTCCCTCTATGTCTCTCCCCTCTACCCTTAACCCTCTACGATATACATTGGAACCTCAGCCCTAATCTATCTCTTTCCCTCCCTCCTCTTCTCTACTTCTCTCTATCTCACTTCTCCCTCCATCTATCCCTCCATTCATCTCTCTCTCTACCCTAATCCCTCAATTCTATAACCTTAACCCTTAAACCCTTAAACACTCAACCCTAAACCGAAAACCCTTAACCCTTAACCCTTAAACCCTTAAACCCTTAACCCTTAACCCTTAAACCCTAAACCAATAACCTTTTACCCTCTACCCTCAACCCTATACCCTCAACACTTAAACCCTTAAACCCAAGTAAAATCTCTACCCTAATCCCTTAACCATCAAAACATAATCCATCAACCATTAAACCCTCAACTCTCAACACTCTACCATCAACCCTCAACCCTTAAACCCTAATCCCTCAACCCTATAACCTCAACCCTCTACCCTCAACCTTAAACCCTAAACCTGAAACCCTTGAACCCTCTACCCTTAAATCATATATCCTCTACCCTATACATTAAACCCTCAACCCTCAATTCTCAACCATCAAACCTTAATCCCTCAACTGTAGGTAGGTGGGGAAACATAGGTGAGATACAAAGTGATGAAGGGAGAGGTAGGTAAATAGAGGGAGAGGGGAGATAAATATAGGTAGAGAGGGATGGAGATGTAGAGAGAGGAGAGATAGAGAGAAGTAGAGAGGGGAGGGTGTTGGCACATGGATTCTAGTGTTGTCATTGCTGGCAACTAAAGTGATTATTCTGGTCTACAGATCAGAATTTGGTCATACCGGCAGACAAAATAGAGAACAAATTATTACTAGGAGAAATATGAAGAATAGGGTATCTAGTTAGTATGTTGATCTGTATGCCTCACCAGATCATTTTTTTGAGTTGTGGGTCCTTGGGATAGATTGTTGAACATATATGTTATCCTATTGATAAGTTTTGTCATGTTGAATTAATCAGTGTATGAGTTAGGAGATCTAGTAGGATGTTTTTTTTCTTATTTCCTCATTGTGGCTGACCTAGCAAATGTAGTGTGTCGCAGATGTATAAGGAGTAATTGTTTAATTTTGTCATGTTCGAAGAATTTTTTTTGGGGTCCTTGCTATAGTTTGGATGGCTTATTTGGATGTGCATTGAAGATTGCTCATGATCTAAGCCGACATATGGAGAACATTTTGTATTTTATTTGAAGTCGAGATCTGGCAATTGAATTCTTACTAGTGGATATATATGCGAGTTTGGGTAATTCATTTTGATGTATGTATGAGTGTGTGTAGAGAAGAGCCGATGTGTGTAAAAATATTGGAAGATCAGTTGAGTGAATTTTACTTGTGTAGAAGAGGATTTTTGTGAAGTAAATAAAGGAAGAGCAAAGTTGATTGATGAATCAGCTAGAAGGTTCATAACTTGATACATGAGCTTCACTAGAATTTATACTAGGAATTTGTAGATGCTACTTTCTCAATTCAACCTTTTGTTGTAATCCAAATATTTTGTAAGGTAGTGAGCCTTTCTTATTTTTGAGCAGTGAGCTCTAGGAAGTGTGCCTGAATGCATGTGCATTCCCTTTTTCTTCATACTTATAATAGACTATAAATTGTGGATTAATCTCCACTGTGGTTTTCCCCCTAATAGGGTTTCCACTTAAAAATCTTGGTGTTATGGTTTTCTAATTATCTCTTTCATGTGCTTACATCTTTACTTCTATTTAAATGTTGTAGATAGTTTACGATCTGAATTGAAGTTTAAATATTGTTGAACACTGATTCACCCCCCCCTCTCAGTGTTCCTTGAGTCCAACAATTGGTATCAGAGCAAGGTTCCTCTAGAGAAGTTGAACAACTTAAGGTGGATCTTGGATTACAATAGACTTTGGTGGTCTTCAATAACAGCTTATTGTGGCACTTGATGATCTTGATCAATCTAAAGTAGAAGTCATGGAATTAAAAGAAAATCTTGTGGATGCTAAAAAATTCATTCAATCATTGAAGGATAAAACCAATGAGTCAAAAGAAAAGAGGAAGGAACTATGTGATTAGCTAAAGAAAAAAGAAAATAAAAGCTTGGAAGATGTTCACCTAAATTAGACCCTAACAAAAATAATTGAATAATGTGAAAAAATTTCTATGAACAATGCTACTCTAAAGCTTGAGATGGAATCTATGGCAATGAAGCTAACTAAGGAGATTGAAGAAAGAAAGAAGAATGAGGAAAATTTGGCCTAGTCCTTAAAAGAAAAATATGAAGAATGCAATAGAGTTAATAGTGGATTCATTTAGCTGGAGATTCAACTACAACAATCCAAAAATAATGAATAAGAGCTTGAAAGACATATAGTTATTCTCAGAGATGAAATCACTACTGCAAATGAATACAAGGAGAAGTTCATGATCAGTTTTGCTAAGCTTAATGAGTTGAGTAAAGAATAAAAGGATGCAAATGATAAGAAAGTTCTTGGCTATGAGAAAGGAGAAAGTTTTGGATCTGAACATAAGGATTCCAGACAAAAAATTTAGATGAACAAAGGCAAAAAGTATCTAGTAAGAAAACCCAATGCTCAGAAATTTAATGGTTACTGCTTTGCTTGTAATAAATTTGGTCATATAGCTTCTTAGTGTAGAAGTAAAATAAATTCAAGCAGTCCATCATTTATCGGTTAGTGTTTTAGTTGCAATAAGTAAATGGTCATAAGTCAATTGAATGCAGAAGTATGTCTATCAGTGTAAGGAATGTTAAATGCTATACCTGTGGAAGATTTGGGCATGTTGCTAATCAATGTAGATACAAGGGAAATCAATGGAATGAATGGTCTAGACAAAGAAATACTGTGTGCTACAACTATAATAGATTTGGTCACATTGCAAGATTCTACAGAAACATAAACATGGATAGAAGAGGTCCGGTGAAGGAAGAATTTCACAGAAAGATGACAAAGGAAAAGGGAAAGTGATTGTGGAAGAATTAAGAGATCAGATGCAAAAATCATCTGTGAAGAAGAGTGAATCTGATGAAGGAAATAAGCCCACACTAGAATCAAGCTCTGGTAATTCCTCCAAAAATTGATCTTAGACCATTGGCCTAGGGGGATTTTTTCAAGAAAAATCCTTTGTCCCCCTATCGGTAGTCAACACTGGAATGTAGGAAATTGTCAGCAGTTGTGTTATTAGTCTGAAAATGTATTTGTGATCACTCATGCAGAAATTTGTGATCTAGAAGGTCCGCTAATGGATTCTTCTTTTGCTATCTGAGAAAATAGAGTAACCAGAACTCCTAGGGAAAAAAATTTAAAGCAGTAAAAAGGTTAGGTGCATGAGTTATAAAAGGGTATTTGGAACCCTCATTTGACATCTTTCATTAAAGAAGAACAAAAGGAGAGCCATTTCGGTAGAATTTTGAAGGAGTCAAGTCAAATTAGCAACAAATTCATCAGGTATTTTAGTTGCTTATAGAATTTCTAATTTTGTGCTCGGTAGAAAAACTTGTTAGATATAGAAAGAAAAATGAAGCAAATCAAAGGAATTATGAATTTGGATGAATATAGCAGTAGAAAGATAAGGGATGTGACAAATTTTTTGCTAGCCAATGAATTGAAGTGGATTGAAGGTGCAAAACATAGAAATTTAGACCTTTGGAATGAGTTTCCTTATTTTTTCAACGAGGAAGTTCTTAGGTTTATCTTCAACCGATTGAATGAGGACATTCTAACCTTGGATAAACCCTATCTCATCTTGAAGGAAGTGATTAGGAATTTAACTAGATTATGCAATGTTGGGGATATTCTAAAAAAGAAGTTGATTCAGAACAAGGAATTCGTAACCCTAACCAGAGTAAGAGGAGATCAAAGGGCATTGGTAATTTTGACAATCAAAGATTTGATAACAAGATACATTGTACATGGAATTTCATACAAAATTTTCTTCAAAAATAGGGAAGGCACGACCTCATTAGGTGTAGTTTTCATTTCTCATAAAATGATAATGGAGGATCAAGACTTTGACCTATGCATTTTGCTAAAAGATCAATTGATTGAAAATGTGCAACTAACAAAGGATGCAGATTACCCCTTCAGGTTTGGTACTTTGGTCATATTTATCATGATGTATTTTCTGAATTGCTTACCTCAGAAGATTGATAATGTGGTACAGAAGGAGAATGAACTATTTTGTAAGAATTTTTTTGAACATTCTAATACTATGGAAAATTATGAGCAAGAGTATGAAAATTTCCTTAAAGAGGTTCTAGGGAAGTTTGGAGAAATTAGCATCTCCATCCCAATAAAATCACTTGAAGTCAGATCATCTTCTGGTGAGATGGAGAGGAAGCAAAAAAGAGCATTAGAGTTTGCTGATGACACTCCTCTGGCACACAAGTCTCCAAAATTTGAAGGAAAAGGTAAAGAAAAATTAATTATGGATATATCAGATGAAGATTCTAATGAGTACACTACAAGGGATGAACCAAAATTAGTTGAACCAATTGTAGTAATGGTTGAAGGAAGCGAAGAAGAAAGTGTTATATCCAAAACAAAGATACTGCAGCTTGTTTAGGAGAAACATAAGATGTAGAAGATTGTTGACATTTGGTTAGATAGACCCTCATATGAGGAGGACCTGATTGAGAGCACTCTAGTAAATTATTTTGAGCATAGTAACATTGAATTGAAAATTTTGTAGAATGTGTTGCCTGAAGAGTTGATTAAATGTATCGGGGAAGCTATAGCTTCTAAGTCTCAAGATAAGAAAGAGGAAATAATTCTACATTTGAAAAAATAGTTCAGGCTATCTCTTACCAAGCTAAAAAGGAAAATAAATGTGTTGAGGCAATGCATAAATTCATCAAATAACATATACAACTATTGTCTTCATTGGCCTCATGTAGTTGGGAAATACAAAGATAAGCTAGAGCAAATTGAAAGTGAGCTGAACAAACTTGGTCAGAATTACAACATGTTCTAAGACCAGGATGGTGTAGTCAAGAAAAGGATTCATGAGTTGTAGTCTGAGCATGCAAAAGTTCATTTTTCCATAAACACCCTTGTGGACACTTTCTGGAAAGTGAAGGATTCATTTGAATGCAGATTGGAGCAGCTAATTGAGCTTCTGAGGAAAGGAGAAAAGTTAGAAGAAGTGATTAAAATACTAGAATCTCTCATCCAAATCATCAACTGGACATTAGAAAAAAATTGCTTGATCTTAATTATTGGGATCACAATAGAATCCTGGAAGAAATTTCTTTCGGAAATGAAAGATAAGTATAAGATAATTTTCTAACTTATGCAACAACTGTAATTATTCAAAATTTTGATTAGATTTTTGTATTAGCAAGAAGGGACATCGGAATATTTTTTTCATTGATGTCAAAGGGGGAGAGAGTGTGGTGAAAAATTCCATGTCATTCTAAGGGGGAGCAGTGTTTTGAAAGGGAGTTGTGTTTTTGAATTTTGCACTTTGGAAGAGTAATCTTTCGTTCTAACACTTAGTCATTTTTCACTAAGTGTTGCCATCAATGCCAAAGGGGGAGATTGTTGGCACATGGCTTCTAGTGTTGTCATTGATGGAAACTAAAATCATTATTCCGGTTCATGGAGCATAATTTGGTCATACCAGTAGACAAAGTAGATAATAGCATATTACCAATAGAAAGATGAAGAACACGGTATCTGGTTAGTATGTTGATCTGTATGCCTCACCAGATCATCTTTTTGAGTTGTGGATCCCCGGGATAGATTGTTGAACATATATGCTATCCTACTAATAAGTTTTTTCATGTTGCATTAATCTATGTATGAGTTAGGAGATCCGATAAGATGATTTTTTGTTTATTTTCTCATTGTGGCCAACCTAGAAAATGTAGCATGTCACAGATGTGTAAGGAGTAATTGTTTAATGTTTTCATGTTCAAATCATTTTTTTTTGGGTCCTTGCTATAGTTTGGCTAACTTATGTGGATGCACATTGAAGATTCCTCATGATCTGAGATGACATATGGAGAACATTTTGTATTTTACTTGAAGTTGACATCTAGCAATTAAATGCTTGCTAGCGGATATATATGCGAGTTAGGGAAATTAATTTTGATGTATGTATGAGTGTGTGTAGAGTAGTGTGTGGGGATATCAGAAGATTAGTTGCATGAATTTTACTTGTGCAGAAGAGGAGTTTTGTGAAGTAAATAAAGGCAGAGCTGAGCTGATTTCAAAATTAGATAGAAGGTTCAAAATTTGAAACATGAGCTTCACTAGAACTGATACCAGGCATTTGCAGATGCTACTTTCTTAGTTCAATCTTTTGTTGTAATCCAAAAATTTTGTAAGGCAGTGAGCCTTTCTTATTTTTGAGCAATGAGCTCTAGGTGGTGTGCTTGAATGCATGTGCATTCCCTTTTTCTTCATACTTTTAACAGAATATAAATTGTGGATTAATCTCCACCATGGTTTTTCCATTAATAGGGTTTCCAAATAAATATATTGGTGTTATGGTGTTCTAATTGTTTCTTTCATGTGCTTACATCTTTACTTTTGTTTAAATTTTGTAGATGGATAATGATCTGAATTGAAGTTTAATATTGTTGAACACTGATTCACCCCGCCTCTCAATGTTCCTTGGTTCCAATAAAGGGAGGGATAGGTAGGGAGGAGATAGAGGTGAGTGTGTGTTTTTTTGCGTGTTTGAGAGAGAGAGAGGGAGGGAGAGGGGAGATAGAGAGTAGAGAGGGAAAGAGGTAGGGAGGAGACACTGTTGAGATATAGAGTGATGGAGGGAGAGGTGGGTAAAGAGAGGGAGAGGGGAGATAAATATAAATAGAGATGGAAGGAGATGTAGAGAGGGATGGTAGATAGAGAGAAATAGAGAGTGGAGGGATTGAGGGAGAGGAAAGGATGAGATAGAGGTGAGTGTTTGTGAGAGGGAGAGAGAGAGTGAGAGGAGAGAAAATGAGGGGAGAGAGGAAGGGGAAGAGAGGAAGAGAGTAGAGAGGGAAAGGGGGAGAGATAGAGAGTAGAGAGGGAAGGAGAGAATACAAGAGAAAGAAGGGGGAGGGAGAGAGAGAGGTAGAGAGAGTGGTAGGTAGTGGCAGGAGAGGTAGGTAGAGAGGGAAGGAGAGAGGGAGGGATAGGAGGGAGAGAGGGAAGGAGGGAGAATGAGATGGAAAGTGGTGAGATAGAGAGTAGAGAGGTAAGGAGAGAATGAGAAAGAGAGCTAAAAAGAGAGAAGGAGGTTGGAGGGAGGGAGAGGTAGAAAGGGATAGGTGAGATAGAGAGAGAGAATGAGGGAAAGTGGGATAGAGAGAGAACTGTGATTTAGGGAGGAGGGAGTGAGAGGTAGGGATATAGATAATGGTGAGATAGAGAGAAATAGAGGGATGAAGAGACATAGAGAGAGGTAGGTAGAGGAAGGGGGGGAGAGATAGCGAGTAGAGAGGGGAGGGAGGGAGGGATAGGTAGGGAGGGAGATAGAGGTGTGTGTGTGAGTGAGAGAGATAGAGAATGGTGAGATAGAGAAAAGGAGCAATTGAGAGAGAAAGAGGGGGGAGGGGGGAGGGACAAAAATGATAGAGATTGGGAGGGGAAACAAAAAGAAGGGGAGGGAGGGGGAGGAGAGATAGAGAGTAGATAAGGAAGGAGAGAGGGAGGGAGTGGTAGGGAGGGAGATAGAGGTTCATGTGTGAGAGAGAGAGAGAGATAAAGAGAGAGTGGTGAGATAGAGAGGAGAGAGTGAGAGGGAGGGAGAGAGAATTATAAGATAAATAGGATAGAGTTAGAGAAAAAGAGGTGGAAGAGAGGGATAGAGAGTGAGAAAGAGATGTAGGTAGAGGGAGGGAGAGGAGAGGTAGAGAGTAGAGAGGGAAAGACATAGGGAGGGAGACATAGGTGAGATACAGAGTGATGGAGGGACAAATAGGTAAAGGGAGAGAGAGGGGAGATAAAGATAAATAGAGAGGGAAGGAGATGTAGAGAGATAGAGAAGAGATAGAGAGAAGTAGAGAGGGGAGGGAGGGAGGAAGATGTAGGGAGGAGATAGAGGGGTGTGAGACAGAGAGAGGGGAGAGAGGGCGGAAGGGAGAGGGAGAGAGAGGGATTGGAGAGATAGAGAGTAGAGAGGAGAGAGTGAGAGAGAAAGATGATACAACTTGCTGACTACTAAAATTTGACCTCCTAATTATTGAATTTTGACATGTTGATTCCTAAAATTTGACTAAGTTTGAAATTGTTAAGATCTTCCAAAAACTAGAATTTGCATTATAACTCCTAGAGATATGAAACCACTTTCAAACATCCTGCCTATATACATGAAATCTAACTTAAAGTATAAGAAAGTAAACATCCATATGTAAATTTCAACTTATAATTAAATGTTTATTTCATGTATATAGTTTCCCTAAAAGACAACAAGAAGAAAGAGACAAGAAAAAGAGAAGAAAACAATTTCAATGTAGACCAAAACGCAAGTGCATTATAACGTGCTCGTCTTTTGGAAATGCATTCGCAAAACACAAAAAGCCATGTCAAAACTGAGTTATAATGCACACATGTTATATATTGCTTTGGGAATCCCCAAACCTTGGGATTGGTATTTTCCTTGGAATATCAACCTAAAGGCTTGGATAACATTCACAATGACTAGAGATGTGTTTTTGCAAATTCTACAATATTTCACATAATCAGGTTTGTGCTCACCATCAGGATTGCACATGGTTCAATATCAAACAAATCAAACATCTGGGTAATGTTAGGTTCTCTCTTACCTATCCAATGATATAATTTTTTTCACTTTCTGACAATGTTAAGCCTTTCATCCATAATTGTTTTTATTTGTATGCCTTTTTTTGGAAAAAAACTAGTGTTTGGTGTTTTTTTCATTATAAATAACCGTTCATTGAAATTTCAAATAAATTACATTTTTAGAAACTAGACTCCATTCTACAAATTTAAAAAAAATCATTTGGTTTCCAAAATTTGTAGGGGTAGCACGGCCAAAATTCTATTTTCCAGGAAGTGTCCACTTCGGAAATTAGTAAAAAAAAAATATTCATTAAAAAATTATCAAAAAAATTGTGCATCAACTACATATTGTTGGCTAGCTTCTGACAATAGCAATTTTAAAAATACTAAAAAAAGTTCACCATACGAGGGTCATACAAGAGTTGCTATATTATGTTTTTCTGACAAAAAAACACCAATTTGTGTACGTTCCTCATTTGAACTGCTTAATCTCAACCATTTTCAAAATAAATTAGTAGTTTAGAAAGTAGACTCAGAGCACTTCAATCCTTCTTTTTGTTCGATCTCAAAATTTTGAGTGTAACTATCCTCAATTTCACATCCAAGGTCAGTATTTCCTCATTTCAGAAAAAAGGTGGCCGCTTAAGCCCCCTTTTTGGGAACCGTCTTGGTGCACTTACCCATCATTCAAATCACATTTTCACATCTTATTCTAACACAATAGAATAGGGTTTTGTCATACTTCATATTTTCCAGTCTTTAGCACACTTAAGGCTAGGGTTTTATGCATATTTTTATCCATTCAAGGTTTGATTACCTAATTAGGGGTTTGACCAAGGAAAGCCCCCTCATTAGAAAAAAAAAATTAAGCTATTTTGTAGGTATTTTCTGAGATCCAGATCTGGATTCCCATCAAGAAGTGTTGTATAGGTGACAAGGTGCTGATCTGAGATCTGAGTTTGTAAAAAAATAAAAGTGGACTAATTCACCATGGATGGATAATGAGTCTCTCATGAGGTGGCTAATAGAATTAACTGCAGATTCCAGTGCCCAGTAAGCAGAAACTAGTTTCTAGGTAGAAAATCTTGACCTGGGACTGATTCGCCTAGGGTGGCGAATGAGTCCCAGTCAACCTAAAATTTAGATTTTCCATATTTCTAGAGTTCTTTCCAGTCTTCATCAGTATTATAGGTGCACACATTATGAATTACATCTTTCTTTTTAGTTTCATTTGCATTTTTTATCATCTTTTTAAGTTTTTTGCAAATGTCACTATGTTTTTAAACATTGCATATTTCATTAGTTTTGCATTCATAATCAATCAATTTCATCACTCAGTTGCATTTAGATCATTGCATTTAGTCATAATTCCATCATACATCCCTTTATTTGAGTGAACCACCTCAATTTTAGTGTTCTATCTCTCTCTTTTTAGGTTAAAGATCTTAAGAGTGCAAAAGAAGTCCATAGAACATCCACAAAATTGATGGTTCAACTTAAAACCCTAGGTTTCACTGATGAATACCATGATTTTTATGATCCTAAAACCTATGGTAGGCATACCTTAGAACTTATATTTTCATCTCAAAATAAGGTTGCAAAACAAATGCAAGTTAATAGTATCAGTGCACCATGGGTAACTGGATTAGGGTGCATGATGTTACATGAGGTTTTCCCTTCCCTAGAATTTATCATGGTCTATGCCCTAAATTATGATGATGAAAAAAGGGAAATTGTTAATAAAGATAAAAAAGAGGAATTGTTATCCATTAATGTAGAAGAACTTAAAAAAGTGTTGGGGTTTACAACCAAAGAATTTGGAAATGTCCACATTGACCTAGAAAAGCTTACTATTGATTATGAAGGAGTGGATGAAATGGAGAAAAAATATTTATTAAATAGAATAGTTTAGGATAGAGACAAATTGAAAGGTGATCATAAGCCTCCTTATGATTTGGATATTTTTAAACCATGGGTTCAGGATACTATTTCAATGCTAGCATTTTTCCTTAGACTGGATAGCAATTTGGAAGTGGGTGTAAGCCTCCTTGAAATGGTATATAATAGATCCATTATGGTGTTCCACATGTCAAATATAATTTTATTGGGAACATTGTAGAATCCATGCATAAATATTTTTTAATGATTAAAGGAGGTTCCACCAAGACATTTAGGTTCACAACCTACTTGTGCTATCTTTTTTTATTAAAATTTAGAGGAATGTTTCAGACCAACAAGCTTCAGATTCAACCCTATAGTAATGATGATGAAAATAAAATGGCTCCAATATATGAATGGACCACTATGATAAGGATGCATGATTCTTGAAGGAACTACAATCATTTTGTAGACTAGTTTTTGGCTCCATTGCATCAAGCAATTACAAATACTCCGATGCCTAGATTGCCTATGTCATGTAGAAACTGCATTCAACTAGGAAAATAAATACAATTGTCTGATTTGTACTTAATGGAAGAATATACTATGTTAATATTTTATGGATCGAGAGTACAACCATACAAACTTCCAATACATGTGACAAAAAGGGGTTTTTCTTTGGAATATGTAAGGTAGATGTATAGTACTGATGAACTACACTTTATTGGTCAGCAAGATAAGACATCGTTTCCTTCTTTACCTTTTACATGTGGAGGGATCACATTTGAAAGAAAATAATTTAGTGTGGGGTATGTGCAGGATCATGATGGGCCAAAAAGTGGCAATATGATGGGTATGTGTAGGGTATGTGGCTAACAACCTTTTTTTACCCAAAATTGATGAAACAAAAAGGGTTTTTAAAGGATATTCTCAACTTTCCACCAATATAAATTATGCTTTACTTTGAATTTAATAAATAATTATTATTCATTTTTTATTTGAATTACGACTAAAGTCCTGATTGATAGACTGATTGAAAAACATCTATAGCTTTCAAATGGTATCACATTTTTTGAATCAAAAATATGTGTCACATTATATGCTTCGCATACTATAGGATTAAAAAAAAAATATTGAACTTCATGAAGTTTCAACCAAGTTAAGGTGGTCAGACATATGAGTTTTTTTAGTTTTTAAAAGTTGTAATAAAAAAATTATAATTAATTATTTACTTGGAAAAAAATTACAAAAAAATATGCATCACATCTAGACATGAGTCCTCTACTTATATCTAAAATATTATAAAAAAATGTTATCATTTTATTGTGGTTAGGGTGGTCAAATAGACACCTACTCATTTTTTCCCTGAAATTTAAGTACTATGCATTGAAATTTCAAATTTTCACCAAATAGATTTTAAAAATAAAATTAACATAGTAGTTTAGAAACTAAATTCAATTTGCTATAGATTCTATTCTTACATATTTTTGAAATAATATAGATAACTTATTTAAATTTTTACGTCAAGTTGCCTAACTCTGATTTTTCTATTTTTTTCCACTTAAGGGCCTATTTTTTCCATGATGATCTTGCACATACCCTGTGGCACATAATATTTTGATTTTTTTAAATTTTGATGCTATCTATCACTAGCAGTATGATCCATGCAACAACATTAAATCAATTATTGTGCTCAATAAGAATCTTGCAAGTAGAATTCAACATCAAAGTAAACCCTTGCTTGAAAACTTGAGAAACAAGGATTCTTGGGATGAGGTCAAAATAGCAATGGAGAAAAGTGCTATTGAGAATGATATTTCTTTTGAATAATTGTTAGTAGAAATTATGGCATTGCATCAAACGACAATTAGGAGGTACAACAATTTTTATGGAAAAAGTCATAAACCATCTAGTAGAGTAAAAATGCCAGATTTTCTAGAGAAGGAAGTTATAGAAAAAAATGGTCACGATAAAAAAATACTACATTTTTGTCTATGAGGAAGGAGCTAGGTGATCCAAGAGCTCTTACAGAGAATGGAGATAACGAAGAAGATCGTGAGTTTAGAAAATTATGGAATACAGAGCATTTAGATAAACAAGAAGAAAAAGAAAGTGATGATGAATCTAATGATGATAGGGAAGAAGAAAGCCATGTCAATTTCAAACTTGGTTTAAGTGACGCCACAAAAGAATCATATACTACACGAGTAGCCATAGCTAAAAAAATGGGTTATGAAGGTGATCCTTTGGGGTCCCAAAGATAAGACCCTTAGATGGTAACAGATGTAGAGCATAGAAAACCAGTTGATAAATCTAGCCTTGGGATTGGAGTTGAAAAAGTAGACCTAGTGCATACAAGTCAATTTGTTAGAGCTTCAAATCCTCATCCTCATGGTCAGACACAATCACAACTAGGACATGCCCATGGTGGAGAGCTTAGTGCAACTAGCACTACCTCTGGTGGTGATGGTATGGGTAGTATTACTAGTAGTGGTCAACATGTGCTACAATAGAAAATTACACACAATAGGACGACAACACAATCTACCAAAGAAACACCAAATGATCAAGGCATACAAAAGAGGAAAAAGGATTTTCACAGGTCCAAGTCACACTACCAGTGGATCCACCAAAAAGGAGTTATTTAAGGCACTCCCCCATTGCTAATTAGTCTAGATGCAACATCATTAGCAACTGCAAGTACTCCTATTCCTTCACCATTCAAGTATTACATTGTTCCTACGCCCCTAGGTTTTGATTACATTGAAGAAATTAAAAATAAATTAGAAATGAATAAAAAATAAAAGAAGCAACTAATGGAGAGTGTGTCTACTATAACTTCAGAGCCTACAACAACCATGGTATTACCCAAATTTGACACAAATAAGGAAATCATGAAGTACATAATTCTTCTTCCCGCAATACAAAATAAACAAGTAAATCAGATGGCTCCATTTGAATTCCAAGTGAATAATATTCAATTGGATTTTTTTGGACTCAGAAATAATAACAAAATCAATGTATCAAAGAAGAACAATGAATTGGTGTACGCATCATTTCTAAAGCAAGATAGAGAGAAAAAAGGTTGCAGAATAAAATTGAAAAGTTACAGGCATACCTAGCAAACAAGAAAGCAAAGAGGAAAGTAGCAGATAACAAGAGCAATGAATTAGAAGAAAGAATAAAAAAATATTCGTCTACATCAACAAGCAAAGAGGATAAGAGGAATGAGATTGCAGTGAATAAACTGAAGCAAAGGAAAGATGAGAGCAACAAGAAATATGATGAGGAAAAATCCTCTTCAGGAAAATTAAGACTAAGCATTGTGAATGGAAATGCATAGTGGGAAGAAAAATTGGAGAAGGAGAGAGAAAGAAATGAAAGATTGGAGGAAGAGTTGATGGAAGCAAAAAATGAAATTAAGTCTTGTCAAAATAAGTTATCTGCATTTTGTAGAGAAACAATGAGGCATATGAAACAAAAGATATGGGATGAAATAATGCAAAGGATTGATCATTTGTGTGACATGTTTCAATTGATTGATGTTATCAGAAAACATCATAAGAAGCTCAACACATATTTAATGGGAAAAAAAATGTGTTAGCATTAAATAAATCAACAAATCAAATTCAACAAACAATCTACAAAGCCAGTGACAATGTTTTGAAATCAAAATGGATTACTAATCGGCTTGCTACATCAATGACATTGTCATATGTCACTGAAAAGTGTTTGAGAATGCGTAAAACAAAAGAATATTTGCATTTGGTTGTAGAAAAGATGAAGAACTTGGATGAAAAGGTAAGGAACTTCACAAAGCTTGGTTTGCCAAAGGCTTTTGACATAAATGAGTGATTCATTGGAAATAATTATTTTAGAAAGATGGAGGATGCAAGGAAGATTGATTTGGACGAGTTTCCTGAGAACCCAGATGTGGTGAACTATTTGGATTCTATCAAACCATTGCTAATCCTGAATGACAAATTGACTGAAGAATCCAAGATAGGTTCCAATTTGAATCATGAATTGTGAACAAATCTTCAAGTCAAACAACATTAGTTAGAACAAATGATAATTCCACCACCTGAAGAGTGTAAGTTGCTAGAAAAGGTGATGCAGTGATTTGATTTTTGATAATATGAGTTTCCAAGTTCCAACTCAGCTTTGTGCAGAGTTTTCTTTGAGAAAGATTTTAGATTGCCAATGCCTCTATGTATTCCTTCATGTGATAATCAATAAAAAAGCTCAAATTTAGACTTCAATAATGTGTTGATGTTCAATTATCTATATTATTTATTATATTATTTGAAGAAAACATGTGGTAGTGGTTTCAACTACTAGATACACTTTAAATGATTGCTGATGTTCATTGTTGTATATGGTAATAATACTATTGTTAATATGTTATTAAGCATTGAGTTGAGGGATGAATCGATGAATACATGTTGAATTTTTACTTTTAATACAATTAAAATATAAACTATAAGGTAATTTTAATTCTAGAAATCCATAATCTTAGTGAAATTGCATTACAATTCACACATCAATACTCAATCTCCATGACTACTTATCAGATCCACTAAAAACTTATATGAATTCATGCTTTAATCAAGGTACTTTAACTAGTTCATTAAACTAGAGCCAGAATTAAAACATACATCAATGCATAATGATAAAGAAGATTAATGAAAGATCATTGATCAGATTTCATTAATAATTCATGTAAAATGTTACAGTTGGAGAGATGATAGACTCAAAATAAGGGAGAAAAACAAGATTAGTCGCTAGTCCTTCGAGTTTTATAACCTTGCCGTGGAGTTCTAAATTTTCATAACTTCTCGATTCCCAGACTTGGTTCACTTTGTTGAGTACTCAGTTGCAAGTATTTCTTGGTCATCTTTGTAGTCGGTGCATGATGAGAGAGTTATTTTAATATAGAAAGACAATGGTGAAGTTCATGCATACGTAACCTTTGAGTTATGGTGTGTGTATTTATTCTGCTTTTTCTAAGTAGTTTTTTGGTGGATTATCTATTATTGGAATTGGAATGATATATTTTTGGTTAGTTTCATTGTTGTGGTTACTATCACTCAAAGTTGTGGTTTTGGTGCTTTTCCTAACCTTAGTTGCTAGTCCTCAGAGTTTTATAACCTTTTCGCAGAGTTCTAAATTTTCATAACTTCCTGATTCCCCAACTTGGTTCACTTTGTTGAGTAACTGAGTTGTAAGTCTTTGTAGTTGGTGGAGGATGAGAGAGTTATTTCATTATAGAAAGATAATGGTGAATTTCATGCATACATAACCTTTGAGTTATGGTGAGTGGATTTATTTTTCCTTTGCTGAGTAGTTTTCCGATGGATTGTCTATGATTGGAATTGGAATGATAGATTTTTGGTTAGTTTCATTTTTGTGGTTACTATCACTCAAAGTCGCAGTTTTTGGTGTTTTTCCGAACCTTAGTCACTAGTCCTCAGAGTTTTATAACCTTGTCATAGAGTTCTAAATTTTCATAACTTCTCAATTCCCCGACTTGGTTCACTTTGTTGAGTAACTGAGTTGCAAGTATTTCTTGGTCATCTTTGTAGTCGATGGGTTAGAGATTTCTAAAACTTTGAAACTTTAGACTTTGGTTCTAAGGCTCCAAATTTTAGTGACCACGTGAAATTATGGACTTATCTTTCCTTTTAAAGGCCTCATCATCTTACATCTCATTGAAAGCTATGTACAGACTAACCTTGAGTTGTCTTTTCAAGAATTTTGAAAAGCATGCAAGTTTAAAGGCTATCTTTTTGAGGAATGAAATTGAATGTCGCATTTAATGCACATCCTATAAAAAATGATGGCATAAGTGGGTGGAAAAGTTTTAGTCAGATATTTAGCCTAAATTCTCATTCTTTTCCAAGGCTAGTACTTCTCAAGTACAGACATTTTATCTCTATGAATTTGCACTCATACGAAGTGGAATTGAAAATGATTGATCTGGAATTAAACATACGTCTTGTTGATGACATCAGTTGAGGTGGCGAAACTTTTGCTAAGTTTTTCAGGTGCATTTCCTTCTTATGCAATCTTCTCTTCCAGGTGTTTTTGTGTTTCTTCATGTGCTAGGAGTTCATGCAGTTTGGAATTGGAAATCGTTGGCTCGGCATAAGGGATACAAAGCTTAGAACTTTTAAGTTAGAAGAGTTTTGGGCACACCTAGAGAGTGACAATAATTTTGAGCTAGATATTAAACTATTAAAAAGTAGGAGAGCTCACATTGGATGGTTTCCATAAGTTGTGTTGAGTGTGGACCTGATAAGTGCATGTGTGAGAAGGTACATTCAGGAGACACAGGAATTTAAAGTCACAGATGAGACTATAATTGGAGAAATTTCTCCTGAAGTTGTTTCTCGTGCACTGAGGATTCCAGAAAGGGAACCTGTAGAAGACATGTCTATCAAAGTGGCAGGTGAATTTTTCAAAGTGAATAAAGACTGGTGTAAGAACTCCATGGCCAAAACTTGGTTGAAGTTTGAAAGGAAAGGTAAGTCACAACTGTCGACTAAACTCAAAAGAGGTCATTTTAAGGAAGAAATTGTAGATGATATTGCTTTATTGCACCGCATTATTTGGAATGAACAAGTTGAGTTATTTGAAGATTAGATGTGTCAGTTTATCTTGATAATCTGTGATGAGAAAATTTTCATTGACTGGGTTGAAGTTATTTGCTTCCATTTGAATGAGCAATTAATTAATTTCCATAAGAAAACTACTTTTTGTATGTGTTCTTTCTTGAAATACATTGTAGCTAGTTAGAGGTCCTTTTGGCCTAGGTTGGAGCCGCAAGGAACCCCAACTTTTGATATTCCTGTGTATAAATACTTTACTCAGTTCACTAAACAATTTGGAATGGGTCATTTTTGTCATGCTCATGATACATTTTTAATGGAGGCCATGAGGAATCTAGATGAAAATATAGAAATGTGCCTTTCCCTTAAATCGATTACTCTTGTATCAAATTTTGGGAGTTTTTATATCCAAGTTGATAAGTTTTCCTATTTGAGAATAGGGGGTTTTGAGAAACCCCCATTGAAATTACATCGGTATCCTAAAGATTTACTGATATTTCTAGAATTTTTTCAACAAATGGCCATGGTTAATATTAAGTATATGAGCATGGGGAAACAAGGGTATGTCTTCCCATTGAAGACCCCTTATTTTATGTGCAAAACAAACTAGGTGGCCAGGGGAACTGAAGGAGTTCTCAAGGAATATAACCTTCGATATTTGTCTGTGAGAGATAATTTTGATAGTAAGGGTTTTCTGAAGTAGAATCTCTATGGAGGGAGCTTATATCGACATCACCCATCTATCGAAGATTTTTGGGAAGATTGTGTTGTTGAGAATGAAGTTTTGAGAAGAGATTATATGAAGATAACACTAAACCAGATACAGGCTCCCAGCCTATCATTTCAGATTCCTGAGAATGTAGCTAAGGATTCAACAATCATAGATCCTAGATATAAAAAATTGTCTGATAAATCCCACCCTAGCATTGATTGGAGACAAAGTGAAATTTTAGATATGAGAGTGTGTGCTACCCTAATGCTTAAAAGAACCTAGGACTGGTTGGATGGGAAATGGTGGAAAGTTGTTGGTCCTATTCAGGAGCCTAAATCATCACAAAAGAATGAACATGGGTCTATGCAAGCATTTGGTGCAAGTGTATCATTGGGGAAACCCTCTGTTAGGTCCTCTAGTGGAAATTATTAGTCAAGAGGTGATGGTGATAGGCCAAAAGAAATAGTCAAGTTGAAGACCATCTATGAACAAGATAGTGTGCTTTCTCCTACCCCTAAGAAGAAGACAAATAAAGTAAAACTTGTTCCTATAGATTCTGAAGCTATCTTTCAACAAATCACTGAAGATAATATCTTTCCTCCTCTATCTGAATTGCCCTCTTCTTCACCTTTGGCTAAAAATCCACCTATCAATCCTAATGTTCCTAAAGAAACTATTAGTGGAAATTAGGATTTTGGTCTGGTAGTAGCCTCCCCAAGATGGCTGAAAAAAGTAGTGGAGAAGAAGAGAAAGCATATTCCTACTATGACAGTTAGAGTGGATACAGTTACAAAGTTACTTCAGAGCTCTTCAAAACCTAAGAAAGCCAAGAGGATGTCAAGGATGGTTACTGATGCTAATTTTGGAAATCAAATGTTAGAAATTGTTGAGCCTATGAAGGATTTAAATGAACATGATATAACAGAGGTGGAATAAAAAGTCACACATGTTGATATGGGGCCTCCAACATTGGAAGATGATGTGTACCATGCCAATTATTCAGTCAATGTCTTGATTAAAAGAGTGAAAGAATAGAGGAAAGAAAATATAAAACTGCAATCTCAATTCCTCGCATTGAGTAACTTTATTTCTTCCATGGCCACTCCTCCTACATCTGATGAAGCCTCAAGTTCTCAGGTAGAGGGAATTGATGCACTCACAATATAGAAAATTAAAAAGAATTTGAGCTATTCCAGAGCTGCTTGTGAGGGGATCGGTAAAATATCTCAAGAGGCTATCTTCTTTCTGAATAAATTTGTGCTCTTTTACACTCGAGTTATTAACAAGAGGAAGGAGTTAGTAACAAAACTTCGGCAGGTCAGAAAGGATCAAACTAGTCTCTATGTGCTCTCTCAGGATATGAAAGAGTTGATGTTTATGGATCGAAAGATATTAATTGGTGAGAAAATTGTGAATAATCCTAAGGAGCCAGACCCTTCCTAGTTTGATTCATTGGAATGAAAATTGAATATATATGATAATCTGGTGAAGGAAATTAGTAAAACACTTGATCAATATTTTAAAATGTTGGGGGGAATTAAAGAAGATTGTCATATTATGAGAGTGGAAATTACTGATGAGTTTGATGAAAGGATTCTAGATATAAAAGAGATCTCTCTAAATTTTAGAGAGATATTCAATAAAGAAATAGTTGATCCTGCAATAGTGACATCATTCTCGAAACTCAATGGAATCTAGATCCACCCAAAGTCTTATCATCTATAGAAGAGAAAAGATATGAGATGTTGGTTGAGTTTGAAACTACTTTGGGAAAATGGAGAACCAGGTTATAGATTACTACAATGCCAGGGAGCAAGGACATATTTGCAATTGTCACTGGATATCGAGATTACAGGTCGAGGATGAGGGAACAAGAAAAGTTGTTGGAACATGAAGCAATTGAAGTTCTGGAAGATGAAGAAGATGAGGTGGAAAAGTGATGCATAGTTATTTTTAGAATTTCATGATACTTTCTTTAATTTTAGTTCTTTTAAGTTGAAGACTATTTTAATTTTTGGGTGCAGTTGTCTTGAAGAAACTGTTACCATAGACAATTGGTTTATGCTTTAAAGATGGGTTTGGTCGATGTAGTTAGGATATTTTGGGAAAAACATTGATATTCCTCATTAGAGCAAAAACTCTTTTATGATTTCAATTTTGTTTTACAATTATCTTTCAATATAGAAACTCATATGGTGAAGTTCGTGTAGACATTTAATCTTTGTGTTGTGGTGTATGGATTTATTTTGTTTATTCTAAATATCTTGCCAATGGTTATCTATGTTGGTTTTTTAGATGTTTAATAGATTGCATTGCTATCAGATGTTTATCTTTGACTAAATTCTTATGGCAATGGTTGAGTTTAGTTAAAGAAATTTGTTAGTTCTGAAGTGATTCAAGTCTTTGTGCTTTAGTTTATAGTTTGATATTAGCATGCCTTTTGAAGCTTTCTGGTTAAAAGCTACACCTTTCTTTGCTTTCTGGTTAAAAGCAACATGAATTTCTATTCATTGCATATAATAAAAGGTATGTTCCACCTTGTAAAATAAGCAGAGAATTGGTATGAAATTTAGGTGATTTGGTAGTTTGAGCTTTTATTGTTTAAGTTGTGTGGATGCCTTTATAAGTTATTTATGTTGAACTATTAGCTTTTTTTAGCTTATAAGTTATGGATGTTGTATTGTTAGCTTCTATTCAAGGAATGGATTAATATTCCTTTAAGTTATTTATCAAAGATTGTGTGAATGGAAATGCAATAGGAGTTTATTAGTATGATAAGTGTTGTTCTTTAAAAATGATGCAGAATCATATAGTAAATTCAATACCAAGGAATACAATATAAAATATTAAATATCACTTTTGATGCCAAAATTTGACAAGGTAACAATGTCTTATTGGAAAGTCAGTTTATGAGGGATTTATTGCACTAAACTAAGTGACCTCTGGGTTTTTAGAGAAGTCAGCTTCTTCTATAATGGGGTTTTGGAAACAGATATAATAAAATAAAGTCTAACCTAAGGTGATGCATCAAGACTTAATGATAGGCACAATAAATCATAGATCTAATGGCCCATTTGGTATTTGTAGTGTTCCTGAAAGGTAGAAACTGAAGATTAAAGTATAGATAATCCATTCATTAACATAAAATAACATTGCATACATTCTTGTTGCCAAGAAGAGTCATTAGAAATGATCTAGATCAACAAACTTGCATTCAATATATATAGAATTTCTTAAACGAAATATCCAGAGAATAGCACAATTTAAAGTTTAATCAAATAGCATGAAAAAATAGAAAGGCCGAACAATTGGCATAGTCTACAAGTCTTTTGCAATAAAATAAAACAGTAATAAAGGCCTAGTGTCTTTTCCTAAAATCAATGTTCCTTCCCAAATCCGAACCCTTCTCTCAAAATAGAGAGAAGTACATATAGCAGAAAACTCCGACCTCGTACAAAGGCGTAACATAAAAGATTTCCCGATCTTTGGAAATGATGCAAAAATAAGTATATTCCCCAAGCCGTTGCAAAAGAAAAGATTCAAAACCAAGCATTCGGTCATCCTAGGCTTAGGTGCATCCCCTTCAAATGATGGTGGTGGTCAGGACAAGTTTAAACAGACAAGTGTCATCATCCCTTGAAGCAATTATTACATGCAGTGGCTAGTCACAACATTTGGATTTCTTGATTCATCACCCGAATACAAGACCTATTGAAGAGACACGTGGCAGCATAGCATTGCCTGTGTGAACCTTTATCTTTAACCATTGAAGACTTGTGCCAAGGTGACATGTGTCAAGTGGGAAGAGCTCAATCTAACGTGGAGGAAAGCGATCATCGGTTGGGCGCAAAAGAGACGCGTGGCAGCATCTCACTGCCTGCGATTGTTATTTCATCCTTTGGCTGAAAGATTGCACAAAGTAGACACGTAGCAAAAGTGAATCATAGACGCCGACCGTGGGGCCTACCAAACTTCTTTGGGAATGAGAGCTATGTGGCGCCTAAGCGGGGCCTGGTGAGGAAAAAAAAAAGATCAATCCAAAAGGCCGGTAGCTACGACATGTGGAAGCATAGTGGGGATTTCTGAAATGTGAAGGAAAGAAAACCTATAGGGAGCATAGAGCAGACATGTGGAGAGAGCGACATCTTTTGACAAAAAGGATGAGGAGGCAACCTTGCGATGCACGGGCCGGTGCTTAGAGTAAATATATACCCAAAGGGAGCTTGTTGAATATTTCTTCATAGCTTTTGGTGACTACCAGGGGCATTTCCCTTGAGGAACGAAGAACCCAAAAATTCTTTGGTTTACAGACCAGGGTGCCATTCACCAATTGACAGAGTCAGAGTTTGGAAAGAGCATCCTGCAAAGGTGACCATTCATCCTCGGATGGCCTTACTATGTTGCAAAAATTCTCTTGTGCTCCACCTAGGTCAATCATTTCCTTATGAGGCAACGCATCAGGTAAGTCAGTCCCTGCTTCACAATGGAACAGTAGCTGCGCAAGTGGATGAATGACTCCTTCAATGTCTGTTGTAGTGGGAGGATGACTAAAATATTTGAAAGCATCCAGATCACTATCCTTCTCTTCTATTATTTCTGCAATTTGTTCAGCTGTAGTGATGGAGGCATCCTCAAGGAACGGGGATCACATACCCATCTCATTTAACTTGGAGAAACTCTCCTATATGTTTTCCATTGTCTTGTTCAGAATAGTTGTGATCGCTTTGTTGTGCCACAAGGTAGAGTGGCAATGGATAAACTTGTTTGTCATCTGAGTAGTAGCATCCCAATCTTCAACTCCTACCTTGGCAAGGTCTTCATTAGAGACAAAATATAGCTCAATGAGCAAATCTTTTCCTTCTGGAACCTTTTCCAAGATAAACCATGGGAATTACTCATTTTTATCATGAGCCTCCTAGCTCAGCCTTGATGCTTTGGCGATGAATCAGAGGGTGGACTACAGTGCTAGGTAAATTTTTTTAATCTTTTCCCAATGAGAAATGTACAACTGCCTAACCAATGGAATAATATCTGGTTGCGCAGGGGAGGATAGGAGGGAGCTTTTAAGAGAAGCAATCTTCGTGTCCCTTGAGTTAATGGCCTTAGTCAACTTTGCCCTTTTCCTTTTCTCAAATTCCTATTGCTCCGCAGAGCTATTCATTTCTTTATTCCAGTTTTCCTCAGCTCAGGAGTGGTTTTCTAAATGTATGTCAAGAGAGGACTTTGTCTCTTGAATTTTTTGTTCTAATTGAGCCTTTAGGCCTTTAAATTCAACCTCTTTTTCTTGTAACTTCTGCTCATATTGAGCTTGCTTATTCTCTAAAGCCTCATTCTTTTGTGCCATCCCTTTATTATATTCAATGTGAAGTCACTCCAGCTCCTTGTTCCTTAGCTGCAAATTTTGCTCTGTCTCTAGACGCTTAGCATGCAACTCATTAACAATAGCAGGGTCAGCAGTTTGAACCCTTGTAAGCTTTCCCTGGAGTCTATTCCTTTCACTCTCAGCTGTCAGCGCCCTTTCTGTCAAATGTGCAACATCTGCTTCTAGTGATTTCTCCTTTTTCTCCAAAAAGATAGCCTTTCTTTTACTGATTTAAGCTGCTCATCTTTTTTCTTCAACTGGCAACCAATTTTCAGGAAGTCAGAGGTGACCACCCATTATGTTTCCTCCTTAAGCTTAACCTTATCCTAGGGTTAGGCCACCTTCATGTCAAGTCCTACTACATATATTTCATAGTATTCCAGATGCATCTCCCCTTGTGGCTTGGTTACCCTCAGGTACATGGTTGCAAACTTCAGCTCTTGTTGGGGGTCATCATAGAGAGTTTTCATTTTTGGCTCAGTAGAAACACTATCATCCTTTGCCTTGTGCTTTTGCACATTGTTTTTGCGTGCTTCTTTTCCATAGTCAATCTAAGCCATGAATTGGGTCGGTGATGAGACCATCCCACCTGCGAAAGGAGCACCAGAAGGGAGGGAATATGGATAGGCCTAGGCATTTTATTTTTCTGGAGAGTGATAGTTTGCAGGGAGAAGGGGGGCACATTCCAAAACTTTTGAGAACCAGCAGAAGGGCTTGCTACCTACCACGACTCAATTGGTGGACCAGTGGGGGAACTCATGGGTTGGAATGGAAAATGAGTTTTCATTATAAATTCGGCCTATTGTGGGGGAAGAGAAGGATTTGCAACGATGGTAGATGTAGGGGTGTTGGCAACAGGTATGCTTTCAGAAAGCGAGGCAAGGAGGGCCTGAGCAGAGGAAGATGGCGTAAGGTTTCATAGAGGGGTAAAGATGGGTGGAGTGACCTATGAGAACTAGGTGAAACCTCCCATGTGCTTTGGATCAAAACTAAGAAATGGATGGCCAGTACTCGTGGCAGGTATTGTCACGGAGACAATAGATGATACCAAGGTTTGAGAAGAGGAGTGAAATTTACCTATTGACTAGTCGATGGCGGCTCTAGAATCGTTAGCGACTCTTCCTCATCTTCAGGCTCCTAGCTAGCTACAAGCACCTATCCTCCTACGGGTTTTTGTGAACTGTCTCTGATAATGGTCTTCATACGCTGCCGCTTTTCAGGTGGGGTTTCCCCAGCCTCGAGGGTCACTATCGACAGTTGTTGTAGTACTATGGCTGCCTTAGTGGCCCAAGTTAGAGTATTCAAAGGCCTTGATACATTAAATCACACATTGGTGGCTACACAGACAGGTTGTCCAGAGCTTTTCTCTTATGGTGAAGAGGATGTAGAAGTAGTCGCTTCTTCTTCTTCTTCTTGTTCTTCGGATTCACCTTCCAAGTCATCGCCTTTATTGGTGCTAGAGTCAGCGCTGGGATGATCTTCATCCCACCATTTTTCAAATTCTTTGTCCCATTTCAAGCTTTCATAAGGGGCATCCAATTGCCTTGTTTCTTGGTGATATTTCTAGAAAGCTTCAATCTTCTCATCAGTCCATTCCTCATTTTTTTGCAACTAGTTGTACATGGTGCATTCTATTTGGACACTATCCTTAGCCACCACTACAACAAAGTAAAACTTATGCCATGGATCTCTGTTATCTTATGTCAAAACATGTGCTAGTTCAACAAATTTTCATCCTTGTTTGCCCGCAAGTTGTGCCTCTTTTCCTAGTAGGGCCAAGGAACTTGAGTAACCTTCATGTGCAGCTCCGGTAGGTCATTGAAAGGGTTGTAATCCCATTTATCACATACCAAAACCAACCCTAAATGAACCAATTTATCTTGCAATAGCTGATCCGATTGCTTCCTTATCAGGGTCACCATTTTGAAATTCTTCGGACAAGTGAAGAATCCCTTCTTCTTGAAACTTGGGCTACTATAGAAGGTAAAATCAATGACACATACCTGCCGATACATTTCAAGTGCGAGCACACTATTGGTGACGTAGGTCGAGAGTAGGAAAGGTTGACCGATGAAGCCTCGCATCCAGAGAATGGTGAAATCAACTTCGAAGAACCAGCCGCAAGCAGAAGTGAAACTCTACATATATCCGATTTGATCTATATTGAGCCAGACTATGTCACTCCCTCCTTGTAAATCTTGCAAGACCAGAGTTATAAAATAATCCAAAAAATGCATAATAATCATATGTCATGGAAAGAAAGGGTGTCCATGTGGATACTAGCTTCCTCTTCTGCTTCTCATCAAAAATTGACAATTCAAAATATCTACCAAAGAAATTAGGGTTTTGATGCAGGAACATGTGAACCAGGAAGGAGAGAAATCTAAATTTTCCCTCTACCAGGTAATTTTCTATTTGTCATATCATCTCCTCCACTAGGAAATTGGCGAAATAATACCAGAAGGTATCGTGTTGTTTGTGGAATTGGAAGTCGGCCCTAGTTGAAATGTTTCCACTATCTCATCGGAGTCCCAACCGCAGAAAAAATATAGCATTTAAAATGCATCCTGCATATCATCGTGAAATGAACCATGCGGCAATGGGATACTCGGTAGCCTAGTTCCTGGGATTCTCTTTCGACCAATTTCCTCCATCAGGAAATCTGAGCTCTTTTTCATCGCCTTCCATGTTTTTTCTCCTTGAATAGGAAAGGACTCAATTTTCTCCCTTCTTTTACTTCGGTCTGGAATACATAGCATATGCCAAATGGCTTGTTGGCTTATGTGAACATGTAAATCTTAGCCCTTTATGTAGTGGGTGCTAGGGTTATAATGTTGAATGGTGTTATTAACTATCTCTAGGCAATAATGTACCAATAGGACCATGTATTGTGGAAGACCACTATACCAAATCTTCCTTGCTGTCGATGTGTCTTCCTTTGGTGACCTCATCCTTGCACAGGTTACTTCTTTTAAGGACTTAGGGTTTTTTGCGAGTAGTGGATCATAAATATTATCCCATTTCTCCTCAACACTTTTCTTATTTCTAGAATCTTTGGGCCTATCCAGTTGTATCGTATTCTCCCTCTTTGAATTTCTTGGTATACAAGGCATAGCATATGATAAATCCTCATAGATATACACATCTTTTGACGACCTTATAGCATTAAGAAAATATTGGCTAATCTCCTCTTGAATTTGTTGTGATGAACTCTTCAATATTTTTCTTCAAATGAAAGCTTTGTAGGTTTTGAGCTCTTCATAGTCTTTACTGGGCTCTGGATATGCTGAAAAATTCTCTTCACTTGACGTGGTGTATTTCAAAAGACATTATGCATTAAAATATTTTTCATACAATATTTGTGCTATCTTTTCTCAAGGTGGTAGAGGACAGTAAGCTTTTTGCATTTAATTCGGCATGTACCTTTAATTCCTTGGCTTGTGCAAAAATGAATTACTTGCCATTTCGAGGAGGAAATAATTCATTATTGCATTTGGCAACTGTGTGATATGTTGTGATTTCCTTGAGACTTGCGCCAAAAATTTTCCTTCTAACCTCACATTAGTATGTGCTGGCAATTAATATCCCAGGCGAAATGATTAAGCCAAAGAAAACAACCACTGCCTAAAAAGATATGAATCTTGCCTTGGGCTTTGGGAAGCACCTCTGAGGTGACACAATAGCCCATGGACCATGCAGCTTACTGTCGATGAATTCCACCATTTTAAAGCTAATTAATTAGCTCTTATTAACTTAGCACACATTGAGCTATACTTTTATAGTCACAACCGGCCAAGAAATGTGAGCAAATGCAGGCACACCTTTCAATTTGGCACTTGGTTATCATCACTTTTTATTGAGAGGCGAATTAGCATTCCTTTCCTCATTTTTTCTAAAAATAGGCCACTAAGTAGTGATGAAATCACACTTAGCATTTGAGAAAATTTTAGCAATAGGTCATTGGCATAGTATTTAGCTTCAGTAAGCAAGTTTTCCCATAGGCTAGGTGGTAGGAAAGTTTCAAGAGTAGTTAGAAGGTAGCAACATTGTGTTAGTGCCATGGACACTCCTATTAGGCTAGTTTCGTACAAGTCACAAATAGCTTTTCTAGGAGAGATTTCCACTAGGCGCTTGAAGAGAATGACCAAAAATAAACACTCCCTAGTTTTGGTTGCCATAAAATGGGTTCTAGGTAGGGACTGCATAGAGTATGAGGAAAAATACCATGTAAACATTGATATCTGATCACACTTTGTCACCTCCATGTTAGACATTGGAATCCCCAAGCCTCTAATTCTGAAGTTGGTCAAGTATTTTTTTCTGAAAAAGTACCTGAACGGTCTAGGTGAGGTCATCGCTCATGTTGCATATGGGGTAGGCCTGCCAACAGCCAGGGACCTTCAGCACTACATTGAGGAAGAAGCGATCATTGTATGGCTGTTGTTTCTTAGTGGATTCCACCTCTAGACACGCAACGAGCATGAACAAAGGCTTACTTAGGCTTTGCACTTTCTTCTCCATGGCTACAATGTTGTGCCATTCTACAACATTGATTGGTACACTTACTTGAAGAACTTGGTGTTCCCTCTGCCAATGGCGGTTGCTCCAAACGATTCTGCATCTGCTGCTGAAGTACCTGCTGATGAAGATGCGGTAGACACTATCGTTAATGTGTCAATTTTTGTTGTCCATGCTCTTGGATGAAATTCCTCCTTGCTTCTTTGTGTTTCCTTTTGTTAAGAATACACCACCCATTTACAATTTTTGTATATAAGCCTAAAAAAGGCCATAGATATAGCACATATACTTATATAGTTTTTGAATTATGGCTCTCTCAGCCATTTTCTGCCATGTAAAAATGAAATATATATATATATATATATAATAACATATATCTTTATTAAATCCACGACTCTCTCTTCTTTTTGCATATCTTTTATATGGGTTCTTTTTCATTAGCATATTTACATATTTCCTTTGCATATGGGTGTATTTCCTGATTATTTTTGTAAAGTAATTCCTCTGCTCTATTCACTATAATGACGGTTTTCTTTTTGCCAAAACATGAACTAATTTCAAAAAGATCGGCCAACAAAAAAAGGAAAGAAAATAAAAGCATATTTACAAATGTGTACAATAATTAAATTTGGCACTTAATGGAACAACTTAAGGTGAATCCCATTGACTAAGATTCCCAAGGGTTCTTGTTCTAGGCCTTCTAACTTGAAAGCGTTATGCTCTCTACACTGAATGATTTTAAAGGGGCCCTCCCATAGGCTATCAAAATTTCCATGTTGACCTGGCTTAGCAGCCCTTTCATTATATTTCAGCACTAAGTCTCTGCACTTTAGGCCTTGGTCAGAAGCCCTCTTGTCAAACCATTGCTTGACCACTTGCTAGAGGTTTGTCATGGCTATTAGGGAATTCTCCCTTTTTTCTTGTACATCTAATAGTTCGGAAAGTTGAACCTCCATGGTACCATTTTTTTCTATCTCAAGGGATTTCAATAGTTGAAACGTTGGAATCTTAATAGATATAGGAAACAATGCCTCTTTCTCGTACACTAACTCATAAGGTGAAGTCTTAAGGACTTGCTTAGGAGTTATGTAGTTTTCCCAAAGCGTCGCTTGGAGGTTTTTGTGCCATTCTCTCTGGTGCTCCGACCCAATTCTTATAAGGAGTCAAACTAGGTTCTTTTTTGTTGACTCTGCTATGCCATTTCCCTGTGGGTAATAATTTGATGATGTCTTAAGGAATATGCCATTTTTTAATGCAAAGTGACATACCTTTGTGCCTAGAAAATCTCTGGAATTATAAAAAATGATAGTCTTTGGAGGACCGAACCTTGTCACCAACTCTTTGAGGAAATCCACTATCTTTACCTCTATTGCATTTTTAAGTAGAATGGCCTCTGTCCATCTTGCGAAGTAATCTGTGGCGGTTAGAATCCACTTATGCCCAGTGCTGGAAGTGAGATTAATCATCCTGGTAAAGTCCAGGCCCCATTGTGAAAACGGTTCATCTACCACTATAGGTTTAAGAGGAATTACAAAATTCTTCCTTCTGCCTGTGAAGAACTGGCATTCCTTTTAATATTTTACCAAAGAGTGGGAGTCGTTGAAAAGTGTGGGCCAATAGTATCCTATGCACATGATTTTGATGGTGGTGGTCTTAGTGGAGAAGTGTTCCGCCCACAGCACTATTGTGGAACGTGTTGAGGATTCTCCTCACTTGCTCTGTAGTAACGCATCACAAAAGGAGACCATTGAAATTCCTTTTGAAAAGGACTCCTTCCACTAGCGCATATCCGCAATTATGCAGCTGATAGTATCTTCTATTTTGGGAGGACAGACCTAGAAAATACTTTCTTGTTTGCATAAACCTCACTCTATTTGTTAGCCAGCAACCCTCGGATCCTAACTCATTTATCAGAACAAGCTCTGGTTGCTCCTCATTAGCATGTATTTCTTCGTTGTGCGCCATGAATTTGCACAGTCCTCTTCCTCGGACAGTTTTAGTTGGTTTGAACTCAATGTCATATTCGAGGATCTTGGTGATCCAATTAGCTCTTTTTTTGTGATTTCTCCCTCCATGATATATTCGCACACACTCAAATGCGCGACATAGACAATCACTTTGTTCAAGGAAATTAGACGGCAGAACTTTTTAAGTCCCTTCACTATCGCAAACGCTTTCCTTTCGACAAAATTATAATTCGTCTCATATTCCTTCAGGGTCCGGGAGTAGAATGCCACAATATGTTCTCCTTTCCCTTCATTATCCTTTTGAGTTAAGACAGTAGCAATACTGGACTTGCTACTAAATGCATACATTATAAAATCCTTAGATAAGTCTAGATTAACTAGTACCGGGGCTATGGAAATAGCATTCTTTACTTTTTCAAAGGCTTCCTGGGCTTCCTTTGTCCACTTGAATGCTTGATCCTTTTTAAGCATTAGAGTGATCAACTTAATTATTCCCACAAAGTCAGAAATAAACTTGCTCACAAAATTTCCCTTGCCCAGGAAAGATTGAACACCTTTCTTGTTAACTGAAAGAGAAAGTTCTTTGATAGCTTTCACCCGCTCGGGGTCTATTGAAACTCCTTCTTTGGACACCATGTGTCCTAATAGCTTGCCTTGCGGCACTCTGAATACACATTTTTTTGGATTCAGGGAAACCCAAAAATCCTAACATTTCTGAAAAACCATTTCTAAGTGATCAAAATGATCCTCCTTAGACTTAGAGAACACGGTAAGATCATCCCAATAAATTAGGATAATCTTATTGATTAGCTCCCTAAAAGCGATGTCCATTAACTACTGAAATATTTCCCCTGCATTGGATAAACCAAAAGGAATTTTAGCATATGCAAATGTTCCCCATTTTGTGGTGATCGTGGTTTTGCGCTGATCCTCCTCTTCAACTCGGATTTGATTGTACCCATAGAATCCATCAAGCAAGGAAAACATTTTTGATCCTGCCACTATTTGCAAGATTGTCTCCATAGAAGGCAGCAAATAGTAATCTTTCAGGGATGCTCTGCTCAAGTCTCAGAAGTCCACACATAAGTGGATATCTCCATTCTTCTTTCAGACCAGGCCCACATTGGATACCCATGTGTTATGCTTGATAGAGAAGAAAATTCGTGACTCAATTAGCTTTGTTAGCTCTTGCGCCATTAGTGCTTCAATTTTGGGGTTTACTAGCCTCTACTTATTTCAAACTGGTTTTGCACCCTCTGTTAGCTTGATGGTGTGTTGGATGATGTCGGGATTATATCCATTCAGGTCCTCATAAGACTAGGCCACTACCCCTTCATATTTCTCACAAAAATTGATGAGCCTTTTTCTATCATAGTGTGGGACATCTTTCCCGACTTGAAGGTTTCTACCATTTGAGACCCGAAGGTCTATGTAGTCACTTTTGTCTGCCACAAATTTTTGTCTATCATTTCTTACATCATCAAAATCAAAAATGTTTTTGAGAGTATCTAATCCTTTTGGAAGATTGTTGGATTTGAGCTACATCAATTTTCCTTCATAAGCCTCTGCAATCTTTGGTTGGAGTTGATCAGGAAATTCCCCCAACTATTGGATAAATGAAGCAATGTGTTCATCACTTTCAAACACGTTCCAACTCTAATCATTGTCGGCAACCACTGGTCAGACTATTACTCGTACAGAGTGTTTGTTATGTATTAGGTTGGAGACAGGATCAAACTGGGATCCGATTCATGCCATGCAGTCTGCGTCTCAATTCTAGTCTTAGGAAATAATCTGAATATTGAAGGCTTCAAAACCTTCAACTTGGTCCCAACCTCGATGTCGATAGGATCTCATGCAGAAATTCCTTGCCATAGAAATTTATTGGACTTGGTTGACCACCAGTTTGGAGTCTTCGAACACCATTAATTGCTTAATTCCCTTTCGCTCTACAAGGCTTAAACCCTGAACTAACCCTTCATATTCAGCTTCATTGTTTGAACAAGTGAACTGGAAGTGGAAAGGCCTTAGTATCTTTTCATTTTGTGGGGATATCAAACATATCCCCACTCCAGCACCTACTTTTCATCTTTCCCCGTCAAAGTACAATGTCCACAGCTCAGGTGCTTGACCACCTTCAATTTCTTTGGAAACCTTCATGAGCATTTTGTCTTCATCATAGATTACATAGGTTCCCAATCCTGTAGCATGGTAATTTCTGAAAGGGTTGTTGTCCATCTATTCACTTAACAAAGCATCCTCTTGATCATTCTGGTCTTTGGTCACCTTTTCCTCCTCTAGTAATTCAATTTCATACATTTATTGCTTGGTGATAGAGGTATGCGCGACTTCGAAATTGATCATGGATTCATCTATTACATGTTCAGAATGTAATGCTTCTGACTCTATTTTCATTTTTGCATCATGCTTGGTTCTGAGAATCAGATGTCACCAACCCAGGGATAGGTATCCACCCACCTTTGAAGTAAATTCTTAGGACAGACAGAGACCGAACATGGGAGGAACATCTATGATCACAGTGTCTTGTGGCACAGTGATACTAAGGCAAGCAAATAAAGTTAAAGGAAGTGCCTTGATCACACCTATGGTTTCAACTTTTTTCGCATCAAGCTACATTACTCCCCTTTTCATAGGTTCATAGCTGAGTCCTAAAGCTTCAGCTATTCATTTAGGCATAACCGTGGTGCTAGCACCAGAATCAATCATAGCATTGTGCAATAACTTCTTCCCTATAATGAGAGTTAAGAAGAAGGGTTGAGGCTTCAACTTATCTCTAACTTCGACAGGGGATTCTTTTGTGTTGTTTGTAAGGACTTTAGTAGGAGATATTTGATTAACAACCTTTGCATTAGCTAACTAGTCTATCGGCGTTGCAGTGATCTCTGCGTGAAGCACCTTTTGTAATAGTGTTTTCTACTTCAGGATAGCTAGAATGTCCTATAGAGGCACATTAGCGGATGATTTCTTCAATTGTTCCACCACATTGAAAGGTGGAAAAATTGGAGGTTTTTGCTCCTTTGCTCTCATTATGACAATCTCCTTTTGTGGCTGATATTGTGCTAATGCAATGGAAGTACTAGGCATCTGATTGGAAACACCTTTAGGTTGCAGACTGTCTAATTGCGGAGCAACTAATTTGCCGATAAATCTCCTCTTTGACTGAGTGTTATAGTCAAATTGCACTTGTGGTGTTTCAGATATGAAAGTATCATTAGAAAACACCATTTCTTCTTCTTCCATCCATGAGAAGAGCACGTGATCAGGAGCGATGTCAGATTAATGTTCTAAAGACATCCCTTGCATTTGTGCGGTAAGAACAACACTCTCCATTTGTGGCGAGGCATATACATAACCTTCATGGTCTAATGTCATGCCTTGGCTACGTTGGTTTGCCACCTTTTGTTGTAAGTTGCCACATGGGTAGTCCCAGGGCATATGTGCATCACTGCAAGGGAAGCACCATAGATTGATATCATCAATGAGATTATTTTGTCCCACGGTCAATTCCCTACTCGAGCTTGGTGAGGTGTTTGTTAGTGGAGTAGGCACCGACACTATTTGGTTGACTATCAGAGCTTGTGGATTAGTGCAAGAACCTCCTTGGTACTGATTCTGTTGCTATGAAGACCATCCATCTTGATAATTCTGATAGGCAGGCTTGAGAGGCATTGATTGGTTCCGCTTGAGGGTGGTTATATCATTTTCCATAGTCCACAACATATTTTTAAGATCAAATTCATTTCATCCTTGGGAGAACTAGATGTAGATTCAACATTTTGCGTTGGTGCCACATATTTGTACATTGACTAAGGAGGTGCGACCGCACTTTTCTTCATGACTTCTTGTGTGGGCATCAATATTTCAAGAAATATCAGCATGATAGGCCAAGGAGGAAACTTCTCACAATCTATCAAATGATTCTCGGATTTGACAGCAACACCATAAGCATCCAATAGAGTAGCTCCTCCCAAAGACTTGATCATCATAGAAATATCAGGGTTGATGGACTTTAGATAAAATATGAATGCCAACTCAGGAGTCAGGTGTATAGCAATGGGGATCCTCTTCCAATTTGTGTGAAATCAGGCATTGAAGTCCGTCAAAGCCTCTTGGGGAGCCCGTTTTATGATAGAAAATTGATGGTACAATGAGGAGCAATATTTGTCATTTGAAAATCTCTCATAAAACGGATCTCCGAGTTCATCCCAGGTGTAGATAGTGCTAGGTGGTAGTGTTTGGTACCAATCTAGTGACTTGCCTTTGAAAGATGCGGTGAGGAGCCTTAGAGCTACATTCTGTGCAATGATCCCGTGCACCAGACACACTTCCGCAACATCTTGTAGATGCTCTACGGGTGTTCTCGAGCCATCTCCAGTAAACTTGGGTATAGCTTTCATAGTTGAGACCGAGATAGCACCACAAACAGTGGGTGCTACTGGAGCTGCTAGGGGACTTCCGACATCCCATGCCACATAATTTCTATTGGCGGCTGGCCACATGGCTAGAGGAATGGGCGTCAGGAGTGGAATGGTTACTAACTGACTTGCAACTTGCACTGTTCCTAGTGGTGGTACTAGTAAACTAGGGTTGTTTACGATTTGGTATCTAGTTATAGGTCACTGGCTCATACACCCTTCTAAAGTGAAAATTCATTTAATCTCTATCCCACCGGGTGTGCCAAAAAAAAAACAAACTATTGATACCAAAATTTGACAAGGTAATAGTGTCTTATGGAAAACTCAGTTTATGGGGGATTTATTGTGCTAAACTAAGTGACCTCTGGGTTTTTAGAGAAGTCGGCTTCTTCTATAATGGGGTTTTGGAAAGGGAAGATGAAACAAATATAATAAAATAAAGTCTAACCTAAGGCGATGAACCGAGACTTAATGATAGGAATGATAAATCATAGATCTAAGGGCCCAATTGGTATTTGTAGTGTTCCTGAAAGGTAGAAACATAAGATTAAAGTATAGATAATCCATTCATTAACATAAAATAACATTGCATACATTCCTTCTACAAGAAGAGTCATTAGACATGATGTAGATTAGAAAACTTGCATTCAATATTTATAGAAGTTCTTAAATGAAATATCCAGACAATAGCACAGTTTAAAGTTTAATCAAATAGCATGAAAAAATAGAAAAGGTTGAACAATTGGCACAGTCTACAAGTCTTTTGTAATAAAATAAAATAGTAATAAAGCCCTGGTGTCTTTCCCTAAAATAATTGTTCCTTCCAAAATCTGGACCCTTCTCTCAAAACAGAGAGAAGTATATATAGTAGAAAATTCCCACCACCTGTAGAGGTGTAACATAACAGATTTCCTGATCTCTAGAAATGATGCAAAAATAAGTATATTCCCCAAGTCGTTGCAACAAAAAAGATTCGAAACCACGCATCTGTTCATCACAGGCTCAGGTGCATCCCCTACAAATGATGGCAATGGCCCTGACAAGTTTAAATAGACAAGTTTCATCATCCCTTGAAGTAATTATGACACGCAGTGGCCAATCGTAGCATTTGGATTGCTTGATTCATCACCAGAATATGAGACCTGCCGAAGAGACACATGGAAGCATAGCGCTGCCCATGTGAACCTTTATCTTTTGCCACTAAAGAATTGCGCCAAGGTGACATGTGTCGAGTGGGCAAAGCTCAATCTAAAAGTGGCGGAAAGCAATCATTGGTTGGGCACAAAAGAGACGTGTGGTAGCATCTCACTGCCCACAGTCATTATTTCATCCTTTCACTAAAATATTGCATAGAGTAGACACGTAGGAAACGTGTATCACATATGCTGACTATGGGGCCCGCAAAACTTCTTTGGGAATGAGAGCTACATGGCGCCTGAGCGGGGCCCGATGAGGAAACAAAAAGGATCGATCAAAAAGGCCCGTATCTACGACACATGGAAGCAAAGCGGGGATTTTTGAAATGCGAAGGAAAGGAAACATAGGGGGAGTGCAGAGCAGACACATAGAGAGAGCTACAGATTTTTACAAAAGGCCAAGGAAGCAACCTTGCGATGCGCGAGCCATTGCTTAGATTAAAGATATACCTAAAGGGAGCTTGTTGAATATTTATTCGCAATCACAATTTCATGGAATACAACATAAAATATCATCAACTAAAGTTTGGAATATGATTCATGAAGTGAAATATACAATAAAATATCATGAAGTGTAATGATTCACAATTTCATTGAATACAGTATAAAATATCATCAACTACAATATGGAATGTTCAATGGAAATTGATCCATGAAGTGCAGTATAAATACCTAAAAGCTGTTACTTCTCTTCCATTTCCCAAATAGAGTCAGGATCCTCAAACTGATGTTCATCTTGAGATAAAGTAAAAGAGTCATCTTGAATTTGATTTTGAGTCAGCTCTTCGTTTTCTTTGGCCTGTGTCTCAAATTCAACATTCATTGTATGATTTTTGTCAATGCCATTTGTCCTAGTCCCACAACCACTGCCACTATCACCAGTACCAACATTTGGAATTGGAGTGTTGCACAAACTAGTCCTTCTTCTTTCACATGTGGACCTCCATATTTTGAGTTCCCTTTCAAAAGGAAAATGAAAGACATTATACGTAGTTCCTTTCAACCTGAAGCAATTTTCCAAATTATTGTCTAGTTTGTTTCTTATCTTTGATTTCAAAAACCCCAATGTACTGAAAACCCTCTCATCCTCCACCGACCCCAATATCATTGTTTAACATAAATCAACATGTTTGAAATATTATGATATCAAGCCACACAATATTTCACTCTGACCTAAGTTTGTCCAAACCTTTTTTATTGATCCCAGTTCAAAGGCCTTCTCCGTGCCCATGTATTTATACCATTCCCTCATATTTTTTGCAAAACTCCTAGATTGTTTTCTAAGCTTAGCTTCATTTAATATTCCTTCGATTTTCTATTCATTGTATGTTACACTTTTCAAAAATTGTTCGATCAAGATTTTTACTTGATCATGAAAGTATTTTGGATTCTCTCGGATTGCCCAAAAATAGAGGATACACAATACACATGGCTTCAAGTATTTCATGTCAAGGAAATCTTTTAATAATCTCTAAGGAAAGAGATTTTGTAATTTCCTTCAAATTATCGCTAACAGATTTAACAATGGTACATTGGTATATTGGTATATCATATCCACTTCTTTGCTAGAGTGCATGGATATCTTACAATAGTACATTGGTATACCATATCCATGTACATAGATACATAATATCCCACTTGCATTAAACTGTAAATAATTATCAATATTATTCAAATCATTAATTTTCAGCCACATGAAATAATTTGGGTCTTCTTTGTGTTAGATCTAGATATAGATGATCAAGGGTCAGACATGTATGTTTATGTAGATTGGAATATTCATTAATATACATAGTTTTGTCTCGGGATTTCTTCACAAGATTGTTCATCACATCTAACATGGGGAGAAGACTAGCTAAAGTAAAGATTCTATCTATATTGCTTAACCTATGTAAGAGGTCAGGAGCTTTTTCTAGTGTGTTGTGATGCTCATACATCACTCCAATCAAGGATTGATATTTTGAAAGAACTCATTGTACTGGTCCATGCAGGGAAATCCATCTGGTATCAACATCCTTGAGAAGCATGTTTCCTGGTGTTATTCCCTTAGCAAAATTTTCAAATTCTTTGAAACATTTGGGACTTCGGCAGAAGAATGTGTGAATCTCGCAGAATAGATTTTCAACTTTTTTCTACTATAGGAAACTTGCTTACAATTTTGAATGCTAAATTCATTATGTGGTCCATGCAGTGAATGCCAATCATGTATGGTGCACAAGTAGTTTGTAACTTTGTGCAAACATCGATCCTTTGACCTTGCATCACTATAGCTCCATCAACTCCTACACACACTAACTTTTTGGCAATTGTCAACTCATCCATACCTAAAATTTCATTCAAATATTTCTTGACTAGTTCAAATAGATTTTGCGATGTTGAACTATCCTTCATTTTATTAACATAGAGAAGATGAGCTTGGTGAACATGTTGTTCTACAATATACAAATGCATATAGACCCAAGAGGTATTATCTACCACAGTAACTTCATCTAAAGATAATGCAATGAAATTTGACTCTTTTACTTTCTCCTTTAAATCTTCCTTTTCAACTGTAGCAAGATAGTTTTCCCATTCCCATCCAGCGTGTACTAACCAATGTGAGAAGGGATAGTGAGGAACATTCAAAAAAGATAATAAAACAGAATATTCTGGGTAGTTTGTCATAGGATGCCCTCTAGACAAAATATGAAAAACAACACTCATTTGAACAATTTTTGACATATTTGCTACTTCCATTGCTTTTTCAAATTTAGCCTCAAGTGTACCTTTACATGCAGCAATGTTTGACATTATTTTGTCATGCTCTTCATAATACATGGAATACCTAACATGAAGACATTCTTCCTTTTATTTCTATCATAAGACTAATTGTTCCTTTCTGTCTATGATTTGTTTTTCATAAAATTTTCTGATATGGTTTTCTATAGTGTCAATCTTTAGCTACAACGTCTTGGCTCTTCCACATTTCCAACTACAAATCATACATTTGGCCAATGTTTCCTTTTTAATATCGTTTGCATTGTCAATCCCCATTGGTACATGAATGGGTACTTTGACAACCAACCAAGTTAAAAATTCTATGTCATTTCCCACTCGCGCCCCATTTTTTATTTGCTTGTTCTTTTCTTGCTACCAACATCATCCTCATCCAAGTCAATTATCTCATTTTGGCTAACCAGGCCCAAGGTATCCCTTGGAACATCTTCTATGGTATTGTCATCCTCATTTGATACATTTTGATTTAACTCAATGGCAATCTCAACTTGACCTTCCAGTGGTGGTGAGGTAATTTGAATGCCTTCTTCATTAATATTTGATGGAAGAGTTGTTGATGTAGCTCCATCTTGATCTAATGGATCAGAAGCTTTGTCAATTCCAAAGTAAGACTATATGGTACCTCTATTTCTAAGTTTTGGGCATTTTGATGGCCTCCCAATCTCTTCACCACCCTAAGGAGCAGCACAAGCCTCACCCTTACTACTCGACATATTGATCTCTCACTTCGAATAAAAACTATAAAAAAATGTCTTCTTGTTTAAGGATAGATAATATAGATCCCATTCCCTACTCAATATCATCTTTAACTTTAAGACTGAAGCAAGAAAGGAAAAGAGATAAAGAAAACTTATTATTATAACTAATAATACTATGAAGAAATGATCACTCACCTTTAAGTCGATGTTTACGGCTTTCATTGACTTCCAAATCGAGAATTAGAACCTCAAAACTGAACAAAATGTGTAAGAATAAATAGTAGTTTTTGTAGACACCAAAAAATGCCCTGTTACGACACCTTGTCACAACATTGCATCATTTAGACATCTTGTAGTATTAATGCTATGAGATTTCCACAATCCATAATGCTCAAGATTTTGTAATTTCTGGATTTTTGATTGTGTTTGAGTTTTTTTCCTCAACGTTTCGGATCACACTCAGTGATCCATCATCAGGATGATAGAGAGCAAAGGAGACAAGAAATCATTTCTCATCTCCTTTGCTCTCTATCATCCTGATGATGGATCACTGAGTGTGATCCAAAACGTTGAGGAAAAAAACTCAAACACAATCAAAAATCCAGAAATTACAAAATCTTCATCTTGTAGTATGTTTTTCCCTAGGTACCCATGTCATCATCTAATTAGTTAAATAAATCTTATTTATTTGACTAATTTCATTTATTCCCTTCCTATGCATAATCCATCCATTCCTCTAATGTTAATTAAATAATTTATATTATTTAATTAATTAAATCATTTCCATCCATTCCTCTAATGTTAATTAAATAATTTATATTATTTAATTAATTAAATCATTTCTATTCATTCTTCTAATGTTAATTAAATAATTTATATTATTTAATTAATGAAATCATAAATTCAACATTAATTAAATAAATCAAATATTTATTTAATTAATAAAATCTTAAAAAGATCATTTCACTTTCTTTCCAAAATTGAAACTCATGTGCATCTAATTAATTAATTTAATTAGATAATTCATCAATTATCCTTCTCATTTTTTTCAGGATTTATTTCCTTTAAAAGAGAATCAAAATCTTTCTATCTTTTCACATCTTATCTTATCTTGTTTTATTTCCTTTAAAAAAATAAACCAAAATCTTTCTATCTTTTTAAAATCTTATCTCATCTCGTTGTATTTCCTCTTTTGTCAAAAATCAAATCCTTTATCGAATCTTATCAAATCTTATCTCTGTCCATATCGAAACTCTATAAATCTAACCTTTCACAGGCCATTTGGATGGAATTCTTCAGACATCCTTATGTTGTCCAAATCATTCTTCTATCTTCCATCCATCTCCATCTATCATCTTCATCAGGTCGTTATGCTGCTGAATTGAGCAACCAACATTCCTCCAACAATCAACCTTCAAAATCTTGCATTCTTATGCAGGTGGAGAAGAGCCATGGAGGTCAATCAAGTCTAGTTTGAAAATTGGTTTGCATGTACTTCGTTTATTTTTATTTTCATTCTAGTTTGTGCTTCATGGTGCTTGATAGGATTTAATTAGTTTATTGTTTTAAACACATTAAACTTGCTGATTTTTCCCTATCTACATTTTGACGCCCACCGTGCGGCCTTGCCCTGTTTTAAACATCTACTTGCAGGTTTTTTGACAAGTTTTACATTCTAGAATTCAACTTTCTAATGAAAATTCTCATTTTAGCGCATCTTTTGGTTTCTGTAGTGCATCTATGGATTTCTGTAGTGCATCCAGGGTTTCTTTCAGCAATTTTGTAGGTTTTTTGGCACATTTAGGAGCTGTTTTAGCACATTTAGGGAACATAACAATGCTTATAAGGAACAAAATGGTGCATATACTCATTCCATTTCATTAAAAAATTTGTAAAAAAAAATTATTTATTGTTTTTAGCGCATTTGGCACTATTTTAACGCATACAAGGTCTGTTTTAGTGCATATGGCCTCTGTTTTAGCGCTTTTATAGTAAATCTTAAAATGGCCATATCTTGGTCATATTTTGGTCTTTTTCGAAGGTTTTTTTTTTGAAATGGGGTAGAATTTCATAAGATATCCAATGATGTAGTTTTTTTTATCAACTTTTATAGAGTTAAAATTTTCAAATTCTCACATATTCTCTAGCGCATATGACTTTTGTTCTAGCACATTTGTAATTTGTTTCTTTTTGTCTTGGTGACTTGTCGGTGATTCATACGAAGCTGGAAAAGCATTGGAATCAATAACAAAAACAATTTGGAAAGAAAAAATAACTAGGTTCACTCACTTCATCCTTCATCTTATTAATCTTGTTTGTCACACATATCAATTTGGGGCATAAAATCAATCTTTTTTGATCACATATTTGAAATTGGACTTGAAACAAAAATTTTCTTCAATCAGACATCTTGATTTGGGGTTAGAAAGAACAAGTGCTTGAACTATTTTACAAACATTTCAATTTTCTAAGGGGTTACTTAACAACTGCGAGTGTGAATCAAGTGTGTGTGTGATCACAAACACCTCACTTGGTTTTCTTTTGTGAAACCCTTCATAGGAGGCTTGCTAGGGGATTTCATCACCCCTAGGGATGACCTCAATCAAAGTGTGAATTGAAAGACATTCTTTTTGGGAGTTCAAATCTTGTCACTCGGCTAAGCCCCAAAGAAATTTATACCTTTGGGAAGTGAAGGTGATGGGTGGGTTACCCCTTTCTCCCAGCTGTGTGGTAGTATTTTTCTTTCAAATCATTCCTTAGTCAACATTCTGCAGACTAGCTTGAGACCTAATTGGCCATACCCACTTGACTAGTTCTAGGACTTTTTGATGTGTCTTCTTCAAGTGTGTGCTTAATAATCACATTCATAATTTCAAATTCAAACTTGCTTATGTTTCTTGCATGTGTGATTCATGTGTGTACATGTGTGATCATTCATTTAAACATTTCCAAATCAAGCTAAACACCAAACACATAAAGACAAGTGACTCTACACCTTCTTCCAACACATTCATATCCAATCACTTTCATCCTAATCACCCTTCTTAGCCACATCCTATCCATTTCATCCTAATTAATCCAAGTCATCCAATCTAATCATTCCACATCATCACCATCACATACCTAGTCCTAGTCACCACTTTTCAAAATGGTTCTAATCATAAACAAGCCCAATCCTAATCATAAGCCCAAGGTCATAATTTAAGGGGGCTATCCCTATAGGCTAAATCATGAGACAAAACCTAAGCCCAAGATCATAATTCAAGGAGGCCCTCTCCCTAATGAAAATAATGAAACAAAACCAAAACCTAAAATCATACTTCGTGGGGCTCCTCCTACTGCCTCTAATGATGACATGAACTATGTTGCATACCTTGAGGAACAAATCGACATGCAAGAGCTTACACATGTGTGGCATCATGCCAACATTAGAAGACCTAACATCCCAACTTAAAAACCTCCTTCGAACACTTCACCAAATACCCCAACCCCTAGACCACGAAACCATACAAAGCCTTCAAACCCTCTTCCAAAATCTTCAAAAAATTAAATCACCTCAAATCCAACACCTCCTAGTTCAAGCCAATCAATTCATTGCCACTTTTCAAATCCAACAACCACAACATCATCCCCTATCCATTCATTATCAACCAATGCTACCTCAACCTTATGTGCCATCTCCTTCCACCTCATACCAATCTAATCCATCCACTTCTTTGCATGTCAATGCCACATCAACCTATCAAGCTACATCACAACAAGAACATAGGAACCCAAGTCCACCTGGGAAACAAAATCAAGATCCTTTAAGTCTTAATGCCACCTTTGACAAGGGAAATGCCAATCTAGCACATGCAACCTATAACTTTATTATACCATCATCCAATCAAAATCAAAACCCTAAACCAACACCTTCCACCCCTTCACCTACAAAGGATGTGACCCAAGGGCTACAAGAAAGGAATCAATTGTCGCCATGTCATTCAACACATATACTTGAACATACAAAATAGTCCTCAAACATCATACCAAGACCTTCAAGCCAACCATGTCATCCACAACCCCTTGAGCTAATTCAAGAGTCTCCCCTCGTAAGTCCAAGTCACCCTCTATCATGCTCCTATGTTGTTGACCATCAAGAACATGAAAAGTCTCTCCATGAGAAATCCCCTTCCCCCTCCATTCAAATAAGTCACAAGGTATGTCAAGAGCACAATCCTAAACATGAGGAAACATTACCCCCTCATCCACATAAAGATCAACACCCTCCCAATGATTCCTTTCATAACATACCTAATACTATTCATGATCAATCTTCCATCTTTGATCAAGACCCCTTTTATGATCAAGAAGACCATGATGATCCTCTTAGCCAACTTTATGCATTCCATGGTCAAGAGATTTCCACCTCACCCATCCAGGATACACAAACATCCACTTCCCATGATGAGACAAGCACCTCTGAAGCACACATAGAAGATCAAACAAATACCTTGGATCTAAGTGAACACAATGCTAATCAAGATCCTAATGATCCTCCATTACCCACTATCGACCCCATTGCAATTCCTCCATCATATCCTATTGGTCTTTCCACCCTAATTCATGAATTTTCCTCCTTAGAACAACAACAACCATTATCTTCCCTTGCTTCATTTTCTCTATCCAATAAGGAACTCGTGTCTAGTGTTTCACCTACACCTACTCCCCTTGTTCCATTGCATACTCCAAAACATGAACCACCAAGGTAAAGGTTTAGACCTTCATGAACAAGGTATTTTGGAGCCCATCCATGTCAAAGTCCCTCCACGCTCTTATGGCTTTGGATATACACCCCAAGGACACCAATCTCAAGATGTTGGTATTTCTGCCATGCTTCCTAAGTCCACTTTCCATCATAAAGTCTATCATATCCCTAAAACATGTGTTTCCATCTCTCCTCCATCATCCTACAAATGTCAAAAGCATGTGACCATAAACCTTCCACCATCAACTTTTCCACCATTTCTTCCAACTCCTAATATCCCTCCATCCACTTTACCACCATTACTCCCAACACCTAATATCCCTACCATTCAATCCTCTTATCCATCTACCCATAAACCCTCTAAACATCTTAATCATGACAAATCAATGCACACATTGTATAAACATGAAGCTTCCTCTCATTTGACCATACCCATGGGATTCAAAAGCAAAAAAAATAATGCCTCTACCTATAAAGTAAAAAATCCTAAAAATATTCATGCCTTAGGGCATCGATGCAAAATTTCAATGCCAAGTACATATAAAAAGTTATATAAGCCTATACATCCAAAAGGAAAGGCCAAAACTAAAATGGTTTGGGTCCCTAAGAAAAAGGAAATCAAGTCAAATGAGGCATCTACATCACAAAAATCCCAACCATTCACTTCCACCCCACATTCTCATTCCATTCAAAAGTCTCAAATTCCTAAAACCCACAAGCAAACTAAAATTCATAAAAATACTAAGTCTATCTAGGTACCAAAAGCACTACATCCACCACCTCCTAAGAAAACATCTTCATTGTTTCCTACACCACATCCACATCAAAAGCTTCAACGTTTATCATAGTGTCTGCAACCATTGGTCATGGCTCCCTTCCATTTCACAACAATTCCACATACCTCCATCTCCTCACCCTTCACCCATTATCCTACATATCTCCCCCACCATCTTCCTATGGTCCATGCTTTTGGATAAGCCTCCTCATTCATCTTTTCCATAAGTCCCATATAATCCCTATCATCTTTCGTACATAATCTACATCATAATCCACATCATAATTCATCATCTACCTACTCCATCTCCCATTCATGTCATCCCTTACTGACATCTATGAGCATAATGGAATTTGACATGGTCCATGCAATGACATCCATCCCTAGTGGGACTATCGCCTTTCATGCAACTAGACACTTGAGTCCCTCCTATCCATATTCCCCTTCTCTTATCCAAAATGTAAAAAAAAAAACAAAAAATTAAAAGAAAAAAATAAATAAAGAGAAATCCCTTCATCCAATAGTGAAAACCTGGTAAATAGGTGCCCTGGATAAGTACCATGATGAAAACCTGGAAAACATGCATCATGTGTAGGTTGATCTTCTATGTCACTTACACTTGGGGGCACAATGTCTTATCTATCCAACCTATCATTTCATGTCTTGTCATTTCCATCCTACCTACCATCTTTAGCCATCATACTTACCTATCATATTAAGTCCACTTATCCACCATTCTCCTTTTGATCTTGATGAAGATATAGGGGAAAAGGTTGAAACATGTTTTGGGTATCTCTTGACATATCTCATCTTTCCAAACAAGCCTATCATTATCCTATTGTCATAAACTTTGTCATGAAATATCCTAAGTCTTGTACCTAGAATGGGGCATGCTATTCCTATGTGACATAGTCTTTGGAAATCACATCCTTGCTCTCCTATGATGCATACATCCATTCCATTCACTATGACCTATCCTTTATATCCATCCATCTATCATGAGCCTTTTATCCCTTATCCCATCACCCACCCCTTTCATCCATCAATCCCATCTATCTCCTTGCACCTAGACTTGGTTTTCCCCTTGTCATTAGTATATAGCACAAAGGCTGCTCAAATTTTCATCCTTTGACACCTCAAAAAATTTCAAAAATCCAAAAAAGAAATCAAAACATTTCAAAAAAATAAAAAAATAAAATCGAAATATCTTAAAAAAATCAAATATTCTGCAAATACAAAAAAAACAAAATATCCCCAAAAGGACAAAAAAATCAAATAGCCAACAAAAATCCAAGCAATAAAATCAATCCATCTAATTACTTCTTCCAATTTCATTGATTCAATCCCTCACCTCAATCCAATCATTCAACCATTCAACCAAATCAATCATCTTCATCAAAACCAAATCAATCCAAGCAATAATCCCAATGCAAGTCAATCCTTAATCCATACCAATCAAGTCAATCAATCTTGTCAAATTATCCAATCACACCCTTTGGTCTTGATCCTAATCTTGTTGTAAACCCAATCAATCAATCAATTATCATCATCCTTGTGTTGATCTAGGGATATGTCATTCCCCACAATGACAACACTATCATCATCAATCCAAGTCAATCAGTCAATTATCAGTCATCCTTGTGTTGATCTAGGGATATATCATTCCCCACAATGACAACACTATCATATTCAATAATCAATCAATTAATCATCAGTTTACAACTTGACAGGGGCACTACCTTGTTTGGTTTTGAATCATTTGTTCATGTTTTCTTGCTTTCTTGTGTGTGTTATCATTTTATCTTGCATTTGTATCAAATCCGTATCATTCCAACTAATATTCATATCTTGTGTATGTTGGAGTAGCTTTTTGCACTATCCTTTGCATCTAAGGTCACATCATGCCTTTTGTGCATTAGGACTTTAATGCTCTAAGTCTACTTCCTCATATGTCTAGACAAGGTTGTATTATGCTGGGGCATGAGACACATCGTCACCTTGGTCCTTATACCTTGGTGCATAACATCTAGTGCTAAATCAAACATCATGGTTTCTCACTTTCATTGCAGCATAATGCATCCTTCACTTCTATCCATTCTTTCATCTTCATTTCTTGACCCACCCCTTTCATTTCGAGACCCTACCCATGTTGTCCAACCCGCCTATCCTCTCGAGGGGGCATCATCATTCCATCACCATCATATTCTGATATTATCACCCATTTTCCTCTATCCATACCTTAACTTCTTTGAAATGATGTTACTCGACACAAATCTCATCATCTCAAACATGATCTCAAAGAGGGGAAAAATGTAGACACCAAAAAATGCCCTCTTACGATACCTTGTCACAACATTGCATCATTTACACATCTTGTAGTATGTTTTTCCCTAGGTACCCATGTCATCATCTAATTAGTTAAATAAATCTTATTTATTTGACTAATTTCATTTATTCCCTTCCTATGCATAATCCATCCATTCCTCTAATGTTAATTAAATAATTTATATTATTTAATTAATTAAACCATTTCCATCCATTCCTCTAATGTTAATTAAATAATTTATATTATTTATTTAATTAAATCATTTCCATCCATTCCTCTAATGTTAATTAAATAATTTATATTATTTAATTAATTAAATCATTTCTATTCATTCTTCTAATGTTAATTAAATAATTTATATTATTTAATTAATGAAATCATAAATTGAACATTAATTAAATAAATCGAATATTTATTTAATTAATAAAATCATAAAATGATCTTTTGACTTTCTTTCCAAAATTGAAACTCGTGTATCTAATTAATTTATTTAATTAGATAATTCATCAATTATCCTTCTCATCTTTTTCAAGATTTATTTCCTTTAAAAGAGAATCAAAATCTTTCTATCTTTTCACATCTTATCTTATCTTGTTTTATTTCCTTTAAAACAATAAACCAAAATCTTTCTATCTTTTTAAAATCTTATCTCATCTCGTTGTATTCAATATTTTGTCAAAAATTAAATCCTTATCGAATCTTATCAAATCTTATCTTTGTCCACATCGAAACTCTATAAATCTAACCTTTCACAGGCCATTTGGATGGAATTCTTCAGACATCCTTATGTTGTCAAAATCATTCTTCTATCTTCCATCCATCTCCATCTATCATCTTCATCAGGTTGTTATGCTGCTGAATTGAGCAACCAACATTCCTCCAACAATCAACCTTCAAAATCTTGCATTCTTATGTAGGTGGAGAAGAGCCATGGAGGTCAATCAAGTCTAGTTTGAAAATTGGTTTGCATGTACTTCGTTTATTTTCATTTTCATTCTAGTTTGTGCTTCATGGTGCTTGATAGGATTTAATTAGTTTATTATTTTTAACACATTAAACCTTCTGATTTTTCCCTATCTACAGTTTTAATTGTATTTATATCAATCCATATTTGGAAAATTCCATAGGATTTTTAAATCGTATATTAAAAATTTGGTGAATCCCGTGTGCTTATACAACGATACGTTGTAATTTTCAAGGCGAAATTTGTCCTCAAATGTAATTTTTTTTAATGTTATTGGTGAAATACGTCCTCACAAGCAACTATTTATAAATTTTAATTGGTGAAATGGGTCTTCACAAGCAACTATTTGTAAATTTTAATTGGTAAAATGGGTACTGATACAATGTTGTTTTATTAGTATTGGTGAATATGTAGGTGTTTTATTACATGCTTCTGGGATTCTATGAGAAAATATTAGTCAGTCCATTTGAAACGCATAGTTTGTTATGGAATTTTTTTTGCTTAAATATGCCTCATAAAAAAATTGTTGGTGAATGGACATGCATTGGATCGATAGTTTGTAAAATCGAGACGATTTCGACACCCTGTTGGGTGCGAATAATTGTCAATTTTGACTTGGTCAATTTCTAGAATTCACTAATTGGCAAAGATTCACCACTAAAGTTTTCCCTGGTCTTGATTGCTTGATAGACCTACCAAAGGTTAGTTCCCAATCATAATAGCTCAGGTTGTAGATAGCATGTAGTGGATAACTCGATACATTTTCATAATTTGGCATGGTTGATCATAATAGCTCCTTACAGATAATTTTATTCATTTTTCTTGATGTCTTGAAACCTTGATCTTGATTTATGAAGGAATTGTAGTAATGCTCCTAAATTTTCCCTTAAATTTTATTGACTAATTTGAGGATCTTCAATTTTCTTATAAGTTTTTTTAGATTTCAAATGATGAAAAGGACTAGAATTTATATTCTATTGCTATAATTTTTCAAAAATCAAATGTCGATAGCCAACAAATAAAATTAGAAATTCAAAAAATAAAATACTAACACTAACATATCCAAAAATGGAGCCAAAAAGGGTTGGACAAGGGAAATGGGATGCCCTAGTCTAGACCCATCCTTTTTGGGGCCACAAACATCCAAGGAAATATTAAATGCTTATTTTTATTCCCATTGTTTATTTTTTTGAATATTTTTATAAAATGGGTAATTAAATGCATAACTAGGTCCAAGCACATAAGGAGGAGCTAAACCTATTGAAATTATCAAGGGTGGAAATTGTTGAAACTAGAAAAGGTTACATATTAACCTATATGCCAGCTCCTACACACTAGTCGACTCCTCCATTTGGTGTTGACCCTCCACTTAGTAACTTTCAAGTGTATGCATGCTTCTCCACCAAAGGAAATGACTAGGTCAACACTCCAATCTATCATAACAACTCACAATTTGGAAAATTCAATGCCCACAGACTTGGTCACCTCCCACACATCCCTACAAAACCTCTTTTGTCTTCTTAATGGCTACCATTGTACCCTTTGAAACAATAAACCCCATATGAATCTTTATGTTAAGATTTTTGCATTATTAATTAATGTACTTTATTAACAATTCACATTTTACATAAAAAGTTAACTATTTTAAAATTTTATGCCAACATTTAGTGTTTTAGTCTAATTTTCTAGTTCTTTTTCATGCTTGTCAAGGGGGGTTTTCTTTTTGCTATAACTTACAAATGAAGAGTTAAAAAAAATTAGTGCCAATAGTCAACGAGAAGTTGGTTCCATCACTAAAATTTTGGCATCGAGATTATTTGGAATTTGTGTTGTTTAATATTATTTTTAAGCATTTGAAGCCATAATTCTAAGAAAACTTTGACAAAGAATAAGTTTCACTTTGTTTAGAAAAAAATTGATATTTTTTTTTTATTTATATCATAATTTTCTAAGGAATTTCATATTTTGTATGTAAACATAAGATCTAGATTGCCATCTTCTCTTAAAATTGGAAGAATATCTATGAGTTATAAATAAAATATTTTGGCATTCAATCTACATAACTTGTAAAATTTTCTTACACATTTTTTTTAGGGGGCAACAATCAACACTAATAATTTGTGGGAGGGGCTCTCTTAATCAGGGGGAAATCTAGATTTTTTTGTTCTTGATTTTTTTAGTTAATGTGATCATGTCTATCACACTAAATACCTTTCATTTGAGTATTATTTGTAATCCTCCTAATAAATAGAAAAACAAGTGTGGATATTGTGGGATGAAAATGCAAATTCAATAGAAGATTATCTTCAATATCAAAGTGCGGATGAGAATAAAATTCTTCTTTGTCTGATATTACCTTACCTGATCATCTAATTGCAACACATACACCATTCTCATTAATCCATCTTTTGAGACACTATCATTTTGGGAATCTTGAACAATGTAGTCATGTGACTTGCATTGACATCTCATCTCCCACAATACCAATTGTTACATCTGAATCCAGTGTTTACTTATCCATCAATTTTAGTGATTCTTTGCATCAAAACATTGTTATTGCTATTCCAAATTTTCCACATTGGGATGCATATCTACCAAACATAACATCTATGTTTGTAAAATCTCACCTTATATTTTTAGATGACACAATTGAAGACATTCATATCCTCTCTGATGTTAGCTTTGATGAAGTTCCATCACGATTTTCATCTTTGAATCTTTCTCTTGCCTCATGTTCATTAGCTTCTATCCTGATAGATCATGCAAATATTCATGAGTTCAATCTGACTCAGTTATCATCTATGTTGACATCCTCTAGAGTAGTACTATATTCACATTGTTTTAGTTTTCACCATACATCCATGGTCCATGTTCCTGAACCTTATATGGTACCCATTCCATCTTATCGACATCCTTCACAAATCAACGTTGGCTTTGAGATTATTGAGCATCATTAACATAATTTTAGTCTTTGGATCATGTACATAATTCAAAGACATTCATCTTACTTCTTACATGTCCTTATCATAAATGGGATGTCATATTGCACAAATTTGTGGTATTATTTCTTCCCAAGGAGAGAAATATTGTTTGGTTATAATTAATCATTTCCAACATCTAGTAGTGATAACTTTAAGAAAAACCCCTTAAGAAAAGGTGCACAATCCTAGTGAATCTATTTTTTAAAAATATTAATTTCTAGTGATGAATCTTCCTTTTTTTGACAAAATATTAATTTTATTGGTAACTTTTTACATCACTAAAATTTGGTAGAAAATCTTGGTGAATCTTGGAAAATAATAGGAAAATTCATTAATTATGATGGTGAATCCTTCCATTTAAAAATAATAATTCATATAGAAAGGTAGGGACCCAAGGGAGGAAACAATCAATGGGTTTAAGGGGTAGACTCTATAATATTTAGTTGCCACAAATGATTTAAATTATAATCTAACAACCCATGTTGTATTTTGTGAGGTAAAATGTACCTAGGATGTAATGTTCATGGACCTAAAATTACTTTTGGATCATTGACCTCCATTGAGATCAATGATCCAAAAGTAATTTTGGGCCCCATGAGCATTACATCCTCGGTATATTTTACCTCACAAAATATAATGAGGGTTGTTTGATTATATTTTAAATAGAAACTAAATATTGGAAATAAATCCCTAAAGAAACTAATAATTATGATATACTATTGGGGAATTAATTTAGATTTAGTAAATATAATCTAATCATGTATCAAATACTATAGTGTATGTTTTAGTTAAAAAGTTTAATAAAATAAATTCTTTCATGATTTAAATAAGATTAATTTAAAATTTTGTAAAAATGTGGCAATTGCTCAGGTCACATTATAGCTTGAACTATTAGCTAAATTTGGATTCCTAGAAATTTCAACTATTAGCCAATTGGAAAAAATTATCCACTAAATAAATCAATGTCATCCAATGTCAAGCTCCTACCAACATTATAGGCATCATTTTAAGGGGAGGTTACATGGTTTCTCCTCTCATATTAGTTTCAAGAGGAATCTTTTCCCTCTTATGTGGGGGGAAATTGATTGTACATTGTGCTAGAAGTAGTTCCTAGGGGTCATGACAAGTTCTCCATCTATCACATATCATGTTCACTTGTAAATTTTATTGCATTTGGATAATTTATGTTTTAGAGAGGGATTTTTATTTTTCATAAGGTTTTTTCTCCTTTACTACATTTTATGAGAAATTTGTAGATGAGTACCTAACATGGCCTAGTATTAGAGACTCGTAATTCTACATACATTACTCCCTAAGTTGCACTTAAAGGGGGGGGGTGGGGGGGGGAGGAGGATTGGAGGAGGGGTTTGGTGTAAATAATGACTTTATCAAACTAGTTAGCTTTAGGCCTACTTGTGATAATCCTATTCACATTGTTTAAGTCTCCACTTAGGGAATTTTAGGATATTTTTCTCATCTCATAACATTGAAACATGTGTCTTCATCACTTGAGCCTCTTATTGCATGAATACTTGCCACTTTGTCACACACTTCTCAAGTAAGTTCACAAGTTTTGCACATTTGGAGGGTTAGTTAGTTGTTTAGTCCTACCTTCCTACCTCATCTACCTTGTGTATTTATGCAAGGTTTCTCATTGTATTTTACACTCTTCATTTTATATTGATTGGCATACTATTGTGCTCATATTTTCACTTGTGGAAGGTTATCAATTCATTATCTTTCAACTTGGACTTCTCCAACAATTTACACCTAAAATCACAAGTGACAATCTTCAATTCATTCTTTCTTTGGCTATTTCTTGTATCCATTTCATTTTTGTTAATTATTTATAAAAATATTTAAATATTAATACTCCAAAAAAGTGACTACCCATTTTGGTACACCTGGTAAGATTTTTGGATTGCATTATTATTTGCTCTATAGTATTACATTATTATTTGCTCTATATTTTTTCACCTCCATATCCCTGATTCCATTTTTTTTCAAAACTCCAATCCAAATCCCACCTACACTAGTTATAATCCTTTCATTTTTTTGTTGTTCCTAGATCTTTTTGATCCTTTTCTATTTAACTCATATCTCTAATTTTACCTTTTCTCTATATTTTAAACTCTAAATCATTTACTCTCTACATCTCTTCCTCTACTTCTAAAACATTCTCATTAGATTTCTTCCTACTTTGATAATCTTTTCCCATTCAATAACGGAATTGGTCCATTTCTACTTTCTTCCTTCTTCTCACCCCAAAAATGACTCCATTATTTGCTAAATTTATTATATTATATAAAAAAAATTACCATTTAAATAAAAATCTACATGGTAAAACTCTCCCAAATTAATTGGAAAAGGGCAAAAAAAGAAACAAAAATCATTGAACTAAATATATACTTCCATGCTTAAAAAGCGCGAGGAAGCCTAAAAGCATCCCTTGAAAATGAAACGCCGTTTTTGCCATTAAAACGTGAAACATACTTCTTGTAACATTTCTGGCAACACAGCTTGCTGCGATGAGGCCAGGTATCGTCACAATGACGAAACAGTTTCCACAGGAAGTTTTATTTTGCGTATGGTGCTCCCCACAGTATTCCAAATCTCAATTGCTAGTACACAACACTATGAATACGATTTTAACAGTTTCTCCGTTCTTTCAAAAACTAAACATCGCTCTGCACTTACTTTGTTTTGTGACTTCATGTACAATATATTTGGCCTAGTTAAAGAACATTTTCATCCTGACAAGAACTTTTTCCACTTAAAAATTCCTAAATCGCTAAATTTATACAAGTGAAGACTTGCAGTTGTAGAAAGAAACTCTGCAATACAATTCTAATTCCAAAATTAGATTTCAGTGGACATTAGCAGGTCTGGAATCCATGGGCGAAGAGGAATGCTTGATAAAATCTATGCATTCAGCAATGGCCTCTGCGTAGAAGGAATTGAAAGAGGCAGAGGCAGGCGCGTAAACAGAAGCAGGTGTGTTGGCTGTGGCACCAAACAATGACGTGAACGCACTCTTCCCAGCCAAGGCCAGTGAAGCCCAGAAACGATGAAATGGCTGCTTCATTTTCTCCAAGAGACAGAAAACCCGGAGCCTGGGGCGAGAGACGTGTAGCCTGCATCTGAACCCACCCTTGCCTCTCATGCCCGCCCTGCTTTTCCACAGCTTTCCACCTCTTCTATTCATTTTATCCTTTTCCTTCTCCATTCGATCTCTCATAGCTTGTTTTCTTTTCAGTCTAGCATTTCATATATATATAATTTGGGTGATGCGCAACTTTGAAGTTTCGGAGAAAAGAGGTCCGTCGAATTCTGCCATTTTTGTCTCTGACATGACATGGATTGAAAGATTTCCGCAGCAGTTGACAGCAATGCAGCCTTGTGACCAAGGAAATTACGAAGCTACTGCTTTCGAAATTAATTTTCCGTGGTCAAAACGTAAAGAAAGGGAAGCCGCCTAAATTATTATTCTCATTGTTCTTGCTTACCATTCCAACATAACAAACAAAAAGAGTTATCAGGTTCAATGTAATTTCCTGTATTCGGGGTAAGGAAATTCAATGTGTCGGGTCACTTCAGTGAATATTTTTATATTCTTCATATGTTTCTTATTATTACATTTTTACTCTAATAAAATATTCCGTCGGTTATGCAGGTTTAAACAGTTTTAAATTGTTTGTAATTTCTAGTGGTCAAACTAATTTATCAAACAAGACAAACGATTTCCCGGCTGATAAAGAGGCTGAAAAAACGAGAAATTTGTCACTTGATGTGTAGACCCCTAGAATAAACAATAGCTATAATTTTAAGCTTCTGTAACACGTGTATTATAGCATCTTGAAAAATATTGGGCAAGTTGTGAGTGGAGAACAATATACATTATTATGAGCCTCTTCAGTCAAATTCTGCAATTAAACTATTTTGAAGTTGTCGGCCTGCGAGAATTTTCACAACTCTCCTATAATTAAAGATGATAATCCGCTAAGTAATTAGCCAGCACATCATTAAATTCATGGCAATAATGATGGTTGTTTTCCTAACATCAACGTTTTCAATCATTCACTTGGAAATTAGGGAGTAGTCAAAAATTTGATTAAACATTTTCACAGTCCATGTGTCGAATCAGGAATGCTTTACTGTTTGAGTCCGTTTTTCTTATTGTTCTCATTTTCGTAGATCGTCCGTATAGTCCTTCCGTAGCGGAAAGGAATTGCCAAGTGGCTCGTTTACTTCACTTATTTGCTGACGCGTGGTAAGACTTTATCCTACCAAGGAAAGGGAAGTTCTTTCAATTGAAACTTCCAAGAGGCGTGTTCAATAAAATGACAGTAAAATCTCTGTTCATTGAAACTAATTTCACTCTTTCCTAAATAGGAACCTCATCTCATTCCAGTCTTTGCATGAAAACCGGAAAGCGGATAGCATTTTAATCCTTCAAACAAGGGTATTAAACATGGGTACAAAGCTAACATTCATTGTATTCATGTATTTTTTATTCTTTTGTAAGTTATATCTAAGGAGGGGTGTTACGAATTGGTATATTATTTAACTAATTCTTATTTAGGTCTTATTCACACTTTCTTAAGTTTATTTAGAAAACTTTTTGTTCTTTTTTTTTTTCATATCATAATTTTGTAATATTCCATCCTTTCATCTTGTCTATATAAGCAAGGTCTCTATTGTGTATTATGTATCGTTGTATCATTATTGTATTCATAAATAAGCAATACACATTTCTTGTTCCTTTATTGTGTATGATTATTTATGATTTTGTAGGTGATTCTAGATGCTTGAGTCTTTGTGTGGTCCTTACACCATCATCATCCATTTCATAATATTTTTTATTGCATGCCTTATCAAATTAAATATAAACCTCATAGGATCATAGCAAGATTAATAAAAATAAGTGTGATAAAATGATTCAAATCACTCACAAGCATCATTAATTATGGAGTTAGAACTAGAGATAATTCTAAGATATACAAATGTGTTCATAATGAATATGCAAGAATTATTTATTTTGTTTCCTTTTGACACATTGGAAGAGGCATAAATATTTATATTGATAGACAAATAAAATATGCTCTAAATCAACCAAATAGATAGTTCACAAAGCAAGCAACATTATTATTTTACAACTAGAATAGATTGTAGATAGCTTCATAGAGACATCTATAGGTATCTTCAACGGAAAATTATAGCCAAACAAACTATAAGAATCCTTTTTATAGGGCAATCATATCATAATATCATTGCTTGTCTCAAGGGGTGGTCAATTTTGAATTCCTCCTTATTCCTAATCTCAATGACACTAACACATATGGGATAATATTTGAATAAAAGTTTTAATAAAGTATACCTTCTAGATAATTTGAATGTTCTTGATCTATTAAATCTCCCAAACAAAGCATTTAATTGTGTTCTTCATTAAAACTTAGATCCTACCTAATGCCCCCATAATTGAACTAACTAACTCACCTAGTAGATATAACCTTATCAACAAAATAGATAGGTTCGATGTTGACACTAAATGGGTTGATTCATAATCTCTTGACTCACACAAGCAACCCAACCCATTCTTTAGATCATTAAGACTAAATATAGAAAGGTGAAGTACATTATATGAAGAAATAAATTTATTAGATTTCCCTTCTATTTCAAGACCACAACTATTGCAACTAGTTGCATATGAGGCAGTACAATAATAAAGATCATTATTAGTTTCACATTTTAATTTATAAACAAAAAGGGTTGTGGTGCAGCTACAATCCTTACCATTTGCTGTCAAAATTGTTTGCAATGAAACTTATGAAAGAAAAATGAAAAGTGGGATTTTGTCATACATTGTTCTTATAACAATCCAAACAATGGTTTTTGTTCTCTTGTGGGGTTGGATTCATATGCATAATTTTTCCACCATTGAAGACATAACATGTTTGTTAGAAACAAGTGATGACCAAGACCAAACTTGGAACAATTATGTTTAGTTCATGGTTAAGAAACAGTTCCATTTTTCTATAGGATTTCTGCATCTAAACATGGACTTAGCATTGATACTATTTTCCTACCACCATATATTTATCCTACATAGGGGCTCATGCTTGCACTTCTTGCAAACTTAGTCAATTTTCACCATCTCTAGCTAGAGATCACCACACTTGATTATAGAAAATTATTTATAGTAATTTCAATTGCCTCTTCGATAGGTGCTTATAGCTTTATGTATTTTCCAAACCCACAATATGTAAGAATAGATAAAGAACACAAACTATTTGATAGAATTCATGTAGGATATGTCATCTCATAGAATTCCATGATTGTAGGATATGCATAAAATGGATTTATTAAAAGGTTATTTAAAATTTAAATAAGTGTAATTGGAAAATGTAACACAACATTCCACCAACCTTTGCAAGTATCCTACCTACATGTGCCAAAATGGGAGCTTTGGAATAGGGTATGAACATCCATCAAAGTATAGAGGAAGGGGGATATTTTTCATATATTATAGATAAAGGATGGATCAAACGTTGGGGCTATAACTACCCAAGTAGACATATATGTAAAATGTGGAGGCATATAAAATGCATGTGTAACTACCCATGTATGCCAAATGTCATGCACTTTGACCTGACATCATAATCTTATGTTGTCTAAGGAAAAGGTGGAATAAGATACAAATGTATTAGATAATAAGTGATTGATAATTTGAAATAAAGAGTGTAAATATAGGTTGGAAAAATAAATATGTATTTGATAAAATGACAACAATCAATTTACCTACAAGGCAATAGGTGACAAGAAAGTTAAATATCAATTGCACCTATAGTTTTTTCTAGATTTCAGTATTAACCAAGAGGAATGTTGATATGCATTTTCAAAATTTTCAAAGGTATCTAAATTAATTTTTATATCCATTCTAGCCCACCATATTTTTTTCGTTCTTGATAAAGGCCAATGTTATCTTCCAACTAATTTTTAAACTTGAAAAATAAAGAATGTTCCTACAATAAGATCTACAAATCCCTCAAATAATAATCTAGCTTGAACATATGAATGCATTAATAAAAATTTCATCAATATTAAGACTATATCTAGACACTAAGACTCACATATAATTTACATTCCATTTCTCTCATCTTCCATCAATTCTACCTCCACCAGCAACTACTAGATTATCAATACTTTATTGAAGACTAGCCAATAACTAGAATGTGAATCAATTCAAAAATTTAGCTCTATTGGAAATTAATCCCAAATGGCCTCATTTAACACCTTCATAGCTCTCTCACTCTCTCTACCATCATCTTTCCCTCTACACTCATTCATAAATGCAAAAATATTTTTTCTCTAGATCAATTCAATTTAGTAATTCTTTCAACTACCAGCTTCAAGATAAATTAGAATGTATATATAAATGCAAAGATTCCTTGATAGATATTCCCATGTAGAAAATTTGAGTGAAATTAGTGTGTTTTTTTCCTCATTTCTCGGGCTCATATGTAGAATTATTAGTAGTAGTTTTGTTTGTATCAAAAGAGAATATGAAGAGAAGATAGTAGTATTCTAGCAATAATAGTTTGAAGAAGCCAGTGAAATATGAGACCACATTTTTTGGTGTTTCCTAAGTAAAATAGAAAAGGAGTAATAACTCTATGTTTGTTTTATATATTTTGCAAGTATGAAGGTGTTGTCATTGATGTCAGTATAAAGTCTACTAACTGGTGTTTTCATTGATTTCAACTATGGGATGAAGATGTCAAGGATATTGATAAAATTGTGAAAAAGAGGAAAATAGGTTGTGCATGTATAGTTGAGTTATTGAGGATGTGTTGTGAGTACATGGATCTATATTTTGTTGCAAAGTATGAATATGAGTTTGAATGAAGTGGTTATTTGAGATTATTTCTTTGGTACTCGATTTCCAAGTGCTTTTGAGAAAATTTGATAAATAGAGTAAACTGTGGTGTACAAGTTTTCATAGTGTGCTTTGGTATTGTACTTCATGTTTCTTTTGTGTTGATGATATTCCTGTTAATATATTATAGGTTATTCAAGGTTGTTAGAGGTTACTATATTCATAATTTGGATTTCTGAATCATTATACAGTGCAAGATATTTTCACCAATGTGAACTAGTTGTTCAGTGATGTTTTTTGTGGCCTAGGAGAAATATATTTTCTTTGTGTCTCTCTATTGTCTAGCTTCAGGTTTTGGCTATTTAGGAAGTTATTTATAATGCTTGTATCTTTCTATATTCAAGTTTTTACTTGATTTGGTGTAGTACAAAGTGAGTTTAATTTTTTAGTATGCAAATAAGGGTTACTAGTTGTTTTGAGTTGAAGTGTTTGTATGATGCAAGCTTGGATGAAGTATTCGATGAATCTTAAGTAGTTCATGGATTATTATAGATCCTTTTAAAGTGAGTTATGTTGTTTGAAAGTTTCAAGTTGATTTATGGAAGCGTGTACTTAATGTTTATGGTGTTTTGCACGAGTATTGGTTGACCTTGCATTTAACACTACATGTGAGGCTTGTAGAAGCATTTTGAGTTATGTTTGGATCTATTTGGGTCCTAATTAAGAGCTTATGTAGGTCACCTTTGTTCCTATCCACCATTGGAATGTTTAGACCTGTGTCAATCTATTTTGAATTTGTATGTGTAACGATAGTTGACGATTTTGGAGAATGTTTTTGAGGTTGAGGTTGACATAAATACATATGGTATTGTTTTGAGTTGTGAAAAGAAAGAAGTAAGAAGAAAGATAGGTGTGAGATTGATGCAAATGATGTGTGTAATGTGATTTGAAGAAGAGCAGTGTGAATTTCAAAGTTAGGGTTTTTGAAGGAATTTAGTTGAAGGCATCCGAAATCATTCATGCAAGGCTATGAAAGTGTGCAAGCAATTGTGGTGGATTCCTTGTTGCATGGAGAAATTTTCTCTATGTAACATTCTTCTTCTATCTTCTTGTATTATTTCTATGGTAGTGAGCCCTCACTATGAGCCTTTTGGACAGTGTGTCATATTCTAGCACTGAGCCCTCTTGTACCAGTTTTGATATTACTTATATTGTGAGCTAATACTCATTGTGGTTTTTCCCTCATTGGGTTTTCCATGTAAATCTGGTGTTCTCTTATGTATGGGGTTGTGATTTCAGTTTCTATTATTTGAATTTCATTTTGATCATACTATTAGAATAAGGGTTTAATGAATACATGTGGATCTGATTACTATTGCAGGTTGTTGAGATTTTTGAAGATTAAATTTAATACAATTGATTCACCCCCCCTCTCAATTGTAATGTTCATTTCAACAATTAATATTAGAGCAAGGTTCCTTGAAGAAGAGCTTAACTGCTCGAGGTAGATCTAGGATGGTGAACAAGGTTTCTTTGGAGTGCCCTAGATTTGGGGTGACCCCACAATACTAGTTTACAATTTTTGAACAAACTGGACATTGAACTAAAAAAATTTAACAAAATATTCAGTTTCGAGCACCTATAGCGGCTAAATCGTGAGGAATTTGAAGATGATGCAAACTAGTGATTTATGAGTTTTTGTTTGTAGATTCTAAATATATATATTTAAAAAAAAAAAAAGGAATTTGTGGACATTTTAAATGGATGCTTCTCTTCCTTGTCTACAAAATGGATACAAGGAAAGGGATCTGATTTCATAATATTTTCATTCAAGAACACCTTAGAGATCTCAACCCAGTAAAGGGTGTGAAATATATTACTATAATGTATCCTTGGGGATGATTGAGACAAGAAAGGAGTTCACCACCAAGTGTAAACTTGGAAAATGCAAAATGTTTGAAAACATGGTGTGATATGGAAAAAGAGTAAGAATTGCAAGTAGAATGTAACAGAAAATGATGAAACTAGAAATGTGCACCTGAGAAACTGAAGGAGGTAGAATGGAGGTCTGGAATCCTCAAAAAATTTCTCTTAGAGCCAGCTAGGACTCATACACCAAGTTGGGCGAATTAGTCCAGTTTTGGGAAAACTATGTCGGAACAAGTTTCAAACAAAAGGGTACTTAGACATGCAAAAATCTTGTTCAGTCCTAGGAAGTGGGACTCATTCACCAATAGTGGCGAATCAATCCACTTCATCTTTTCTGGAAATTTTGAACGGGATTCTATAGCTCTCAATCTACTCTATTGTTTATGATACAAATATGGGTCTGAAACTGTCAAATTCAGCATGTAATCCTTCTCCAAGGCTTGTTTGCAACTTTGACAACTTTGAATAGCTTTGACAACTTGATGACCACTTTTCCAATCTTGCTCCTTGACAAATTTGTAACCTAGACCTATAAATCACAAAAAAAGAGGGAAAAATGTTATGGGGTTAGTGGATGGGGGTTTTCCCTTGTCAAACCCCTTGTTGGTAATTAAACCCTTGAAATGAAAGAAAATAGAATAGATAATGATGAACGAACAAATAATTATGTTTCAATTCACCAAACCCTAGCAATAAGGTGCTGCAAACATGTAAGTATTGGCTCCATTGGATGTAGAATTGGAATTTTACTTGATGTTGATAGATCTTGAATGTAATGCTTGCTTGAATCACCCAATCCTACATCACAAATTTTAGCTCTAAAAAAAAATGATGCAAACAATCTTGGACATGATGATTGAAATTTTGAAGAAGCTCTTGGATGCTTGATAATCTTCCCTTGAAATTCCTTGAATGCTCTCGTGAACTATATGCTTGAATACTTGAATGATAGGTATGAAAATGAGAGAGAGAAGCTCATATTTATACTCAATTATGCAATAATTCTTGAATTTACAACACTACAGGCTAACCTTAGATCTTGGAGAATAAAAACCCACCAAAAAATTAAATTAAATTTGAATTTCGAGATAAAGGGGACTCATTCGGCACCCTAGGTGAATGGGTCCCACCTAAGGGGACTCATTCGCCCAAATTTGGTAAATGAGTCCCACCTTAAGAATTTAATGTTGGTTTTGGGATTTTGATGCTTTAAATGATATTTGTTGAGATTATTCTAAAAAAAAAGGCTTGTGGATAAGAAATGGGGAAAATTAACGCATAAGAAAGCCCAATTATCAATGACAAACCTAGGAAAGTGTCAAAGTGTGTTACATCACTTTATACAACACTTTGAAATAAGGCTTGGTTAATGATGAAAAGAGGTTATTTTATTAACAAGACCGTACAAACGTGTGATAGTGTATTACAACACTTTACAACACTTATGTAAGGTACCATATGAACCCTTTTAGTTCACAAGGGCCCAAGACCTAATGTAAATGTGTTATTCACATTGCAACATTAAATCAAGCCCACATTAAGCCAAAATCACAAGGAGGGCCCGAACTAGTTAGAAAAAGTAGAAGGGTTACTTTTTTTGGTGACCACATTTAGCCCCCACTTTAGTGAGAGGATGAACCTGGTTCAAACTCACACTAAAGTAGACCAATGCAAATCAAGAGGGGTCAAAATGTACCAATGCTAGAAAGATGGGATGACAATGATCAAGAGGGGTGATCAAACCCCCAAGATTAGGATCCCATGTCACACCAATATAAGCACAAAGGAACACACATGAAAATGATATCAAGAACAACTACAAGGAAAAAGCATACAATTACAAAGATGAAGAAGAGGAAAGATGAAAATAAAAAGAATCAAATCAACCTTTGACCGTTTGTCCAACATGATGTGGATCACCTCTACGTTATTTGTCCAAATAACACATACTCACTCTGAGGTGATGGAACTCATGGTTGTTCATAGGGTGAGAAGACCTAAAAGGTGAGAAACATACACTCATGGCTGGTATGTACTCACACACGCATGTGGCTATGGGGAAAGTCATGCCTCAGAGTGGGCTTCAGGGAAAACTTTAGTGGTGAATCTTTGGCAATTGGTGAATAATTGAAATTTGGACCTCCAAAAATGGTGAATAGTACAAGCTAAAAAGGATGTTGAATTGCCAAGCTTTTACAAAAAAAAAAATTGTCCAGATTAATTCACCTATTTAAATGATGTGTCATTGGAACTGATTCGCTAGTAGTTTATACTATAATTACAAATATTAATTATATTTTTCAATAGTATTATATTCCTACCATTAATTTTGGTGCAATATCTCCACTAATAATAAATTACCATTTAATTTTGTGGCTTTTATTTATTTCCATTGATTAGCTTTTTAATCAGATGGTTGCAGGTTGATTCTGTGACTTAATACGCATGTGCCTTTTAAAAGGCTTGTTGAGGCCAGGAATTTGTTTTGGGCCACATGATTAAATCTAATTGTGTGGGCCAAAAAAATTTTGGTCCTCAACAAGCCTTTTAAAATGAACATGTGTATTAGGTCATGGAATTAACCTACAACCATCTGATTAAAAAGCCAATCGATGGTAACATTTTCACTTTTCATTTAGTCTTTATTTTAAAGTGATATTTTTAAAAAACACTTAATCTGTGTGTGCTGTAATGCATTTTTTATAGTGAATTTATGCTTGGTGGCGAGGAGTGCACCAAGGCCGTTGTCCCTGAACCTCGCAAGGGGGTGTTGCCCCCTTGATCCTCATAAGGGGGCTCTACCCCCTTGACCCCCACAAGGGGTGCTGCCCCTTCACCCCATCGGTGGTTGCTACCCCCGGGCCCCTATTTGAATATTACAAAAAAAAAAAATGGGGGAACTGTGCTGACCAACTATACAAAATTTTAAAGGAGAGATTCACCATTATAATTAATCTTTTTTAATTATTCGTTAGGATTCACCACTATGATTATTATTTTTCCCAATTATTCATTAAGATTTGCTAGAATTTTATAATTTTTTTAATAATGTGCATAGATTCGCCAGGAAAACTAATAATTTTTTTGAAATAAAAGGAAAGATTCACCAGGATTTTACACCTTCCCTGAGGGGGGGGTTTCTTAAAGTTATCCTTGGTGGGACTCCCACTCAACCATACCAAAGTTATACCTCCTTATAACTTTAATAAGGCGCCATAAGAAAAATGATTTTTTGAGCTTCATGAGACAAGCAAAACTGTGTATGCTTGGAGCTCATGAAAAAATGCAATGGCTCCACAAGCATGCAAATTGTGTTATGCAAGGTGGCCATATAACAACAAATGCAACATGAAAATAATTTTCAAAGAAGTCTTGCTTAATTCATGCGAGGTCTTTAACTTAGGGAACATTGTGCCTAATGTCTCCAAGAGAGGACCAATGAAAGAATAGAAGATTCACAACTTAGGGGATGCAGTTTGTCACATCAAGCTACTAAGAGGAATGTAATATGATAAGATAAATCACACTCATGAAGGCCATTACACCCAATGTTATCCATAAAGCGAAAAACACATTGTACGATGAAGTAAGAAGGCTGCACTAAGAACCAAGAAAAGGAAAAAAAATGCAAAAGAATAATGTCAATGTATGCCCCCACTTTAAAGGAATTGCTATACACCATATTGTGAGCAATTACTTTAAAGTAGAAAATGAAAAATGAAAACAAGAAAGAAGACATGAGAGCTAACTAGGAAGTCTTTATGCCATGTCATATGTTTCTAAGTTAAGCTACGTCATGCAAGAGAAAAAGAAAAGAGAGGGATTGCTCCAAAAATGAAAACACCAAACACATAAGGGATCTATGGATTTGGGGATAGTATTTTCTTTGCTACAATGTTTTTAAAGAGATCAACACTGTCATCATCCTCCAAATACACATAGAATTGGAAGAATGACACAAAGAGAGTGAAAACAAAGAAAACCCTTTTGAGTCAACATGGAAGAGACATAGGGTGTCTCAAAGCCTTGCATCATCCCCAAAGGGAAAACACAACCTGGATGATCCAACAATAGTGGTTTACAATTTTTGGCCAAGCTGGACACTAAAATAATCTTTTCTAACAAAATCTTCACCTTTAGGCACCTATAGCGACTAAAACATGAGGAATTTGATGATGATGCAAACTAGAGTTTCATAAAATTTTGTCTATAGATTCTAAATATATTTTTTTCAAAAAATTTGGAATTAGATTGCAACTCTTTTTCCATCTCCCTCGAAAAATAGTTTTTTTCATAAAACAACATTTTTAAGGAGTGACACTCACCGTATAACGCATAACTTTTTTCCATGAAGGATAAAATTCTAATTATTTCAAATTTAGATTTGTAACTCTAATATCTAGTGCTTCCACTTGGTTAGATAGTGTTTTATTGAATATTTTTTCCTTAATCAAGTTTCGAAGTCAAACTAGTTACAATTCAGACATAGGTAAACCATACAACACATAAGTTTTTTTGTGTGTATCGAAATTCAATTTTTTTTGTTGGATCAAGGACTTAAATATTTGGTGCACTCATATTTTTTAATTTTTTCTTTTGATAATCTTCTATTTTTCCACATGTGCATAATAGAGAGCTTCATTTTTAGTGAAAAACCTATGTTTAATAAAACTAAAAAAACAAATAGATAATAAAACCAAAACATATTAAAATTATAGTCATTGGATAGCTCGTTCTGAGGACTACCTAATTCCAGTTGGGTTCATGAATTCTCCTCCATTTTCATCCTCAACCTGAGCTTCGAAGGGAAAAAATTCTGATTTTTTGGTGGCAGAGAACATCAAGGTGGGAAAAGGGGGGTTTGCTTGAACCAGGGGGTTCAAGTGAACCCCCAGGGGTTTGAACGAACTAGGGTTCATTCGAACCCCCTTTAACAAAGGGTTTTTTATTGTGTTTTTTGGTAGGATGGTGGGAACATCTATTAAATGGGTTCGCTCGAACCTAGGTTCTAGCAAACCCTCTTTTGGTTCATTCGAACCCCCAAAATGAAATTTTTTTGGCATGGGGTCATTTTTTTCAAGTTTTCCTTCCTCACTTCAATTGTAAACCACTTTTGTGGGTTCACCCCAAGACAAATGAGAAAAATAAAAGGGTGAAAGAAAAAGGAAAAGCTTTTGGGTCAACATGAAGGAGACATGAATGTCTCAATGCCTTGTGTCATCCCCAAAAGGAAAACACAAGAAAAAGATAAAATGAAAAGGAAAAAGCAATGCACGACATAGAGAAGAATGAAGGTACAAATAGAGGAATGTCACTTAAGAATATCAAACAGAACATCACGGGGGATCACATTATGCACATGCAATCACACAAAGGAAATGAAAAAGGAAAAGAAAATGAAAAAGAATAGTAAGGAAAATGCAATTCAACCTTCAAGCAATTCATCAGCCTCCCAATCATGTTCATTGTATATCGAAGGTGGACAACTAACTAAAGGGACAAGTGAAAGTGCCAAACTAGGAGAAGTACTAGGTTCATCACTCTGTGTAGGAGATTTCTCATTTAAGCTAATGGAAGAGGAAAATAGTTTGTTCAATTCATTATGTACCTCTTCATTGATTTTAGCAATCTTGACATTTTCATCCATGTTAATCACAATAGGAGGTCAAATGATAATTCCCATCATATAGTTCAACTCTTGTTGTGATTTTTGTATTGGGTTGTCTTGTTTTGGTTGGGGAGAAGGTTCGTCATGAATTGCTTCACTTAGGTTTGGATTCTAATTTTCATTGTTAGGTTCATCTAACTTGCGAGAAAGGGCACAATGTCTACGTCTATGCTCTCTAGCACCTCTATTTTTTTTTATTTTTTTTTTCAAGTTGCGTTTGTCTAGGAGTGGTTTGATCAACCATAGGTTGCTTTTCTTCTATGAGGGGAGGAAAAAAAGGAACCAAAGGAGGTTGTTCATCCAATTTCTCTATTTCTTTGTAATCTTGTTTTATTCTAGGAGGTGTAATGGGGTTGCTTTCATTGTCTCTTGGTCTTTTGGACAATGTAGTCGAAGTTTTTGTTGTTGGTTGTTCTTAGTTGTTTCGGTCTTGTTTAGGTTCAAGCATGGTTTCATCAAGGATGGGAGGTGCGGAAGTGGAGGGGGACATGTTTCAGAGGGATCGTTTGGCTATTTTATTTTCTTTGAATTTTTGGTAAGATATGAAAAAAAGTCTTCTCATTGCTTGATAGGTTCCATGGGCTCAAGCCGAAAGTCTTCTAAGGAAAAGTTTTCTTTGTAATACAAGGGGTAAAGCCACTATGGTGAATGGTGAATATTTCATTGTCAAATGGAAAATTTAATCATTTGTGCACAATCAAAGGGACAAATTTCATTGAGTGAAGCCATGGATGGTCTAGCCTCAAAAAAAATTGGTGCAACTATGGGATGATGGAGAATGTTACATATAATCTTTTTTGGTCCTATTTGCAATAGAAGGGTGATCCATCTGATCATAGGGCAAGAAAAACCATTGTGTGTCTCGATCCATGCTTTCATTTTATCATAGTCATCTTGATAAAGTTCATGCAAGAGTAAGAACTCCTCGATGATCACATTCTCTCCATAGGTGGGACCTATTAGTATCCTCAGAGGAGAAAGCAATATCAAGAGGACTCTTAGCTCAACCTTTATGAGTGATGATGTATATTGCCCCTACTATTTCATCCATAGGATTGACATTGATATCATTTGGAATAGGATTGTGATTTTCATCATCTGTATCAACATTCATCGCATCATTCTTTGTAGTGTCACTGGCTTTGACAAATGAAATATTATGCTTAGGAATTGGGTTGGTAAAAAATTGTAATTTTTGGTTTGGAGGGGCAATGGACTTATTTCCTTAATCACTAACACCTCCAATGGATAAATGGTTAGAATCAATGAGGTCTTGCACAAGATGTTTAAGACACTTGCAATGTTTCGTGTCATGTCCATTTTGTCGATGAAAGTGGCAATAAGCATTTTATTTAAAGCTTGGAGGTAAAGGCTTATTAGCTTTGGGTATTTTGACGGGAGGCAAGGTAATCATTTATTGGTGTAAAACTTGGGACATTGTGTTATGAAGGGTGTTAGGTAAGGGTGTGAATTGTCTTTTTAAATCTCCATAACTAAAGGGTACCGAGATTTTGATAGTAGCTACTTGGTTGTTGACGTTTTGAGGTGGTGGTTGAGGAGGATTAAATTGAAAGAACCCTTTATTTTTCTTCCTAAAAGGTTGGGAATTGTTTTGGTTGGGAGGATCAAATCTCTCAATTTGGCTAGAATTGGGCTTTGTATCTCGACTACTAATTGAAGTTTGATAATCAAAAAGGGCAGTACACAAGTGCATGAAGGATGAGAATTTCATCATAGTAAGCTTGTCCTGAATTTTAGTTTGCAAGTTTTATATGAACATCTTTTGAAGGCGAGGGTCAAGGATCTTGACATAAATTTGGGAATAAAGTGATTGATAGTGTGAGATAAAATTAGTTATATTTTCTTCCTCATTTTGCTTGCATCTCATCAAATCATCCAAGATCTTCTTGGGAGTCATATGTACATGGAAATGGTTTACAAATGCATCAACAAGCTCATTAAATGAATGGATTGAATTGTTCAGTAAAGAAGAAAACCATTCCAAGGCAGTATCTTTTAAGGATTTAGGAAAGAGTTTTGCCAATAGTTTGTCATCAAGGACAAAGTCACTGCATAAGTCAGTATAGGCATTAAGATGGTTAGAAGGATCTCCCTTCCCTCCATATTTCTCAAATATAGGCACCTCTACACCTTGTGGCAGTTGTGTTCGTAATATATCAAAGGACAATGGGTTGCTTTTGACATAATATGTGGGTGGGCCATGGGCCATTCTGATTTTGGTTTATGGTGGAGATTTTATTTTGCATGAATGAAACAATTTGGAAAAGTTGTGCTATGAGAGGATCATTACAAGTGGTATGAGATGGAAGTGAAAATGGTGATCAAGTGTATGTATTGGTAGGATAAGTGAATGGAATGCTTATAGGTGGTAATGTGGTATAAGATAGAACATGCGATGCCACATAGGAACTAGGGATGCTAGCATGAATAACCAAGGAAGGAATCACATTACTAACTTGTTGTGTTGTTGTTGTGACTTGAGGAGTAGTATAGGTAGGTATTGAGACTATCATTGAGGGAGGAGGAATTTGAGTTCCTCCATGGTTTGCAACATTGTTTGTTTGTATAGAACTAGTGGTTGAAGGAAAATGTTTTGCAAATATCTTAACTATGTTTTTTACAAGGTCAAGGCCTCCTTCACTTTCAAGCATGTGATGGATGTTTTCTATGGTAGGAATTGCAACAATTGAAATGTTTTCAAGACTTATTTGATGTTGTGGGTTTACTAAGTCCTCATGAATTTGAATTATTTTCTCTTGTAGGATATCACCGTTCCTTGGTTCAACATGCATTCTACCTAAAGGAAAAGAGTTGCTAATGGTGTTATACATGCCTAGTGTACTAGTGTCAATACTAGGAGTGGAAGCTCTAGATAACCCAAGATCCATAATGAGTGTGTTATTGTAGGATGACATGAATCTCAAACTTCTACCCACTAAAGTATTAGCAAAAGGCCAACAAACACTCATGCAAAGGCTACTAAATGTGGGGTGAATGCAAATGCAGTGTAAACTAACAAGGATAAAATGCTTATAATTGAAATTCTGGAAAGTAAAAGTGAAATGCAGAAACAACAAATAGAAACTTAGAAACTAAACTGTAAATGCCATAAAATGCAGTGGAAAATGTGCAAAGGGATTAATTTGCCCAAGGTGGCGAATGAGTCTTGGTATTGATTTTTTTGAAAATTTTCAAAAAATTTAAATTGATTTTTATGCTTTTTATGTTTTCTGATGCAAATCTGAGATGAAATTGCAGAATTTTACTGATTTTTAATGAAATTAAATGCAATAACACAAGCTAAATGAGCTTTCCAATAATGCAAAATTTGAAACCCTAGAATGCAAATTAACCAATGCACAATGTAATCTAATGTTAATGCAAGATAAATCTAGGATGTAAATGCACTCTGAATCAAAATTATGATGTTCAAACATCGGGTTCACCAAATTGTGGACACTAGAAAAGGATGCTTCACTTTCTTGTCCATAAAAGGGATACAAGGAAAGGGATACAATTTCACAATATTCACTTTCAAGAATACCTTAGAGATCTCAACCCAATAAAGGATGTGAAAGATCTAACTATAAGGTATCCTTAGGGATGATTGATAGAAGAAAGGGGTTCACCACCAAGTGTAAGCTAGGAAAATGATTTTTTTTTGAAAACACAGTGTGATATGTAAAAAGACCTAGAAATGCCAGTAAAATGTAACATAAAATGATGAAATTGGAAATTTGCACCTAAGAAACTGAAGGAGGCAAAATGGAGGTCTGGAATTCTAAAAAAAATGCTATTGGAGCCAATTGGGACTCATATGCCAAGCTGGGTGAATTAATTGAGTTTTGGGAAAATTGTGCCAGAACAAGTTTCAAAAAAAAGGGTACTCAGATATGCAAAAATCTTGTTTAGGCCTGGACAGTGGGACTCATTCACCAATAGTAGCGAATCAGTCCACTTCAACATTTCTAGAAATTCTAAATGGGATTTTGTAGCTCTTGGTCTACTCTACTATTTCTGATACAAATTCAAATTTGAAATTGTCAAATTTAGCGTGTAGTCCCTCTCAAAGGCTTGTTTACAACTTTGACAACTTTGAATAGCTTTGAAAACTTGATGACCACTTTCCAATCTTGCTTCTTGACAAATCTGTAACCTAGATCTACAAATCACATGCAAAGAGAGTGGAAAATGTTGTGGGCTTAGTGGATAGGGGTTTTCCTTGGTCAAACCCCTTGTTGGCACTTAAACCCTTAAAATAAAATAAAATAGAATAGGGTATGTGCAAGATCATGATGGGCCAAAAAGTGGTGATATGATGGGTATGTGTAGGGTACGTGGCTGGCGACTTTTTTTTACCAAAAATTGATGAAACGAAAAGGGTTTTTAAAGGAGATTCTCAACTTTTGACCAATATAAATTATGCTTTACTTTGAATTTAATAAATAATTATTATTCATTTTCTATTTGAATTACGACTAAATTCCTTATTCATAAGCTGATTGAAAAACATCTATAGATTTCAAACGGTATTACATTTTTTGAATTTGAACTATGCATCACATTCTATGCTTCACATACTATAGGATTAAAAAAAAAATCATGAAGTTTTGACCAAGTCAAGGTGGTCAAACATACTATTTTTTATATTTTTTAAAAGTTGTAATAAAAAAATCATAATTAATTATTTACTTGGAAAAAATTTACAAATAATATGCATCACATTGGGACATGAGTCCTCAACTTATATCTAAATTCTTATAAAAAATAATTATCATTTTATTCTAGTTAGGGTGCTCAAATAAACACCTACTTCTTATTTTTTCCCTAAAATTTAAGTACTACTGCATTTAAATTTCAAATTTTCACCAAATAGATTTTTAAAAAATAAATAAACCTAATAGTTTAGAAACTACATTTAATTTTCTAAAGATTATATTCTTACATATTTTTGAGATAATATAGATAACTTATTCAAATTTTTACATCAAGTTGCCTAACTCTGATTTTTCTGAATTTTCATTGCCACTAAAGGGCATGTTTTTTCCATGATGATCATGCACATACCCAATAGAGAATGATGAATGAACAAATAATGATGTTGCGACTCACCAAACACTAGCAATAAGGTGCTGAAAACATGTAAGTATTGGCTCCAATAGATGTAGACTTGGAATATTGCTTGATGTTGATAGATCTTGAATGTAATGCTTGCTTGAATCACACAATCCTACATCACAAATGTTAGCTCTAAAAAAAAAATGATGCACAAAATCTTGGACATCATGATTGAAATTTTGAAGAATCTCTTAGATGCTTCATAATATTCCCTTGAAATTCCTTGAATGCTCTTTTGAATGCTCAAATGGGTATGTGCAGGATCATCATGGAAAAAATTGGTCCTTAAGTGGTGAAAAATTCAGAAAAAATTGAATGAATTATCTATATTATTTTAAAAATATGTAAGAATAGAAGTTGTAGCAAATTGAATGTAGTTTCTAAAATACTAGGTTTATTTTTAAAAAACAAAACTATTTGGTGAAGATTTAAAATTTCAATGCAGTAGTACTTAAATTTTAGGGAAAAAATAAGAAGTAGGTGTCTGTCTGACCATCCTAACCACAATAAAATGATAATATTTTTAATAGTATTTTAGATATAAGTAGAGGACTCATGTCCCAATGTGATGCATATTTTTTTGTAATTTTTTTCCAAGTAAATAATTAATTATGAATTTTTTATTACAACTTTTAAAAAATAAAAACTCGTATGTATGACCACCTTAACTTGGTCAAAACTTCATGAAATTCATTTTTTTGTTTTAATCCTATAGTATGCAAAGCATAGAATGTGACACATGTTTCAGATTCAATAAATGTGATACTGTTTGAAAGCTATAGATGTTTTTCAATCAGCCTATCAATCAGGACTTTAGTCTTAATTCAAATAGAAAATGAATAATAATTATTTATTAAATTCAAAGTAAATGATAATTTATATTGGTGGAAAGTTGAGAATCTCCTTTAAAAACCCTTTTCGTTTCATCAATTTTGGGTAAGAAAAAAGTCATCAGCCACATACCCTACACATACCCATCATATTGCCACTTTTTGGCCCATCATGATCCTACACATACCCAATTTATTCTCTTGTGAACTGTATGCTTGAATACTTGAATGCTAGGTATAGAAATGAGGAGCTAAGCTTGTATTTATATTCAATTATGCAATAATTCTTGAATTTAAAACACTATAGGCCAACTTTAGATCTTGGAGAATAAAAACCTGCCATAAAATTAAATTTGAATTTTGAGTTAAATGGGACTCATTTGCCACCCTTGGGGAATGGGTCCCACCCAAGGGGACTCATTCACCTAGAATGGTGAATGAGTCCCACCTGCAGAATTGAAGGTGGGTTTTGGGATTTTGATGCTTTAAATGATATTTGTTAGGATTATTCTAAAAAATAAGCCCTGTGGATGCAAAATGGGGCCAATTACAGCATAATAAAGCCCAATTATTAATGAAAAACCTAGGAAAGTGTGAAAGTGTGTTACAACACTTTACAACACTTTTTAAATAAGGCTTGGAAAATGATGAAATGAGTTTATTTTATTAACAAGACCATAGAAAAGTGTGAAACTTTGTTACAACACTTTACAACACTTAAGTAAGGTACCATTTGAATAATGTTAGTTCACAAGGGCCCAAGACCTAATCCAAATGTGTTAGTCACATTAAAAAATTAAATCAAGGCCACATTAAGCAAAAAATAGGAGGGCCTGAACAAGTCAAAATAAGTAGAAGGGTTACTTTTTTGGTGACCATAGAATCATATTTCACTTCTTTTGCCATCTCCTTCGAAAACTATTTTTTAATAGTAAACACCATTTTCAATGAGTGGCATTACTGGCTAACACATAACCTTTTTTTCTATGAAGGATAAAGTTCTAATTTTTTTGAATTTAGATTTATAACTACGATATCTAGTGCATGGAATTGGTTTCATAGCATTTCATTGAATATTTTTTTCTTAATTAAGTTTCAAAGTCAAACTAGTTACAATTTAGACATGATTTATTGGCTAAAACATAAGTTTTTTGTATGTATCGAAATTATTTTTTTTTGTTGGATCAAGGACAACAATATCTAGTGCACTAATATTTTTCAATTATTTTTTTGATAATATGCTATTTTTCAACATGTGCAAGATAGAGCTTGATTTTCAATGAAAAACCTACATTCACAAGAAATAAAAAATATATAATAATTAAATTAAATTTATTTAAAAGTATACTTTTTCGAAAGCTTATAATAAGGAATACATATTTACAAAATATTAGTTTTAAATGAATTTATTTGATCCCTTGAAAGGTGAATCAAAAGTTTTTTTAATTAGTATTTTGATAGGTGTAGAGGAGACTCCGTTATATGTATGGTTTAAAACTAGCAGGGTTCTATCCAAGGGGGTTTGATATAAGGTGGTTTGATCAAACCATCTTCAATTGGAGTCCTTTAAATGGAACTTTTCAAGGCTTAAATCATTATATTTTCTAAAAATATGTGATTTCAGCAAAAATCAGGATCTCCCAGAAAGTGTAAACCATTATTGTGGGATCACCCTTTGATGGCACATATTATGCATTCTAGAAGACAAAGATGGAAGGATATCTTGCAACTCAATGATATAAGATTGAGAAGACTTGTCAGAATACATAAACTCCTTCAAATGGTCCAAGTACAAGTGCAAAGATCAAGGTACATGAGATCAATGCTAAGGCAAGATTTATTATTGTGAATAGTCTTTCTAATACTGAGTTAGTAAATTTTATAAGTTTGAAAACTACTAAAGAGGTTTGGGTTAAGCTAGAAAGCATTTATGAAGGAGATCTGAAGGTCAAACAAACAAATTTGTAGAATTTGAAGGTACAATTTGAAATGATACAAATGTATGAAGATGAAACAATTAAAGGCTACATACAGAGAGTTGATGATTTGGTAAGTGCTATGAGAGGCCTTGGTGAAACAATTAAAGAATCTAAAGTAGTGAAGAAATTTATCATATCTCATCTCAATTGTTACTTTGAAAAGTTATCTACTATTGAGGAAACTGTTGATATTGACAATTATTCTAGAAAGCAGTTGATTGGTACACTAACTACATTTGAAATGAGAAAACTTAAGAAAGGTACAAAATTAGAGACTACTTTCAAGGCTAATAAATTAGAAAAATTGAAGATTCAGATGGAGAAGATCTTGATGATTTGGAAGCTAACATTGTGGAGAAGATGGAAAAGAACACCAATAAGTACAAGGTAAATTACCTTTCAAATGTTTTAGTTGTCGTGGTATAGGTAATTATGCTTCAAGATGTATGAAAAGAGCTATAAATAATAAGAATAAGGAAAACAAAGGAAAAATGATTAAGAAAGCTTATTATGTGAGAGAAGATGTTGGAATTTCTAATGATGAATCTGATTATGGAGATTTTGATGATAATGAGTATTTGCTTTTGGTTATAAAAGAGGAATCTAGTTCTGCTAACCTTGAAAGTTGTGTGAAGGAAAGTATTCCAAAGATGAAGGATAAGGTTGAAGGTACTTTGGTATCTACTTTTTATGTCAAATAGGATAAGAATTATTGGGTTGTTAATAGTGGCTACTCTAAACATGCGACTGGAGACAAAATTAAGTTTGTTAAACTTGAAAAGTATGATGCAAGCTTAGTTAAATTTAGAGATGATTCATGTGCTAAGATTTGTCGAATAGGTTCAACGATTTTTTATGGAAAGCATAATACTAACAAGGTTACTATGTTAAGCATTTAAGGCATTAAATTTTGAGTGCTAGAAAAATGTGTACCAAAGGATATAATCTTGTGTTTAAGGATGAAACATGTTAGATCCGAAAAGGGTCTGAAACTATGATTGTTGCTGATAAGAGAAAAAAATGAAATATCTATCATCTTAAGGGTGTTCATGGTCATTGCTTTATGTCCTAGATTAATGATAGTTGGTTATGGCACCAAAGGATGTGTCACATGAATTTTGATAATTTGGCAAGAATTAGTTTAGTTCATGCAGTGAGAGATTTACCTAGAATCACCAAACCTATCAATGTTGTTTGTGAGAGTTGTCAATTTGGAAAACAAATAAGAAGTAGCTTTAAGCAAAAGGAGCAATCTTCTATCAGACTATTGGAATTAGTGCACATAGATCTTTGTGGTCCTACAAGGGTGACAAGTCTCAAGGTGACATGTACTTTATGCTTTTGATTGATGATTATTCTAGAATGACATGGGTTACTTTTCTTAGAGAGAAATTTTATGCAATAGATAAATTCAAGACATTTAAAGCTATGGTTGAGAATGAAATGGATTTGAAAATAAAAATTTTGAGTTCTAAAAGAGGTGGTGAATTCACCTTCAATGAGTTTAACATGTTTTGTGAAGTTCATGGAATAAAGAGGCATTTGTCTACCCCTAGAACTCAATAGAATGGAGTTGTTGAAAGGAAACATAGAACTATTCAAGAAGCCACAAGGACTATGATGAAAGAAGAAAATCTACCAGAAGTCTACTAGAGAGAAGTTATTCATACTATTTTTTACATACTTAATAGAGTTCAAGATAAATCTAACAACATATAGACTCCTTATGAGTTATGGTATGGAAGGATTCCTACTGTGAAGTACTTTAGAGTATTTGGAAGAAAATGTTACATCAAAAGAGAAGAACAAAAATTAGGAAAGATTTATGCAAGGTATGATGAAGGTATACTCCTTGGATATTCTACTAGAAGCATAGCTTACATAAGTTACAACAAAAGGTTGAGAAAGATAATTGAAAGCACAAATGTTAAAGTTGATGAAAACTTGTAGAATTGTATTGTATTAGATGGATGTGTCAAATGAACCTGGTTGTAGAGAAGAAGATGAAAATTTTGATGAACAAGAAGCGTAGAATGAAGAAGATGCTCTAGAGAAGACCCCTAAAACCCCTAAGTATGTGCAAAAGAATCATTTCGAAGATCAAATCATTAGACACAAGAGGAAAGGTGTATTAACATGAAGAAAAGCTGCTAAAGTTGAGATAAATTTGTGTTTACTTTGTAAAGTTGAACCTAAACTAGTAAGTGAAGCATGTAAATATGAACATTGGATAAGGCAATGGAAGAACTTATGCATATAGAGAAGAATCAAACTTGGGAATTGGTTTCTAGACCAGCAAATAAAAACATAATTGAAACTGTAGTGTAGAAAAATGTATCCCTTTACATGTTCACACTTGTTTGGGCCCCCCTGGTTAAAATTTGGCTTCTTTATGCCTTATTTGGTCCTATTTTCCATCCACAAGCCTTATTAAATGAATTTTCTAAGGATAATCCTGAAATTTAACAAATCAAAAATCATAATTTTATGTTTGTGATTATGTGTTCCAGATCTATTGATCTAGGACTAATATGCCACCTTGGGCATATGGGTACAACCTAGGTCTTGGGACCTTATTTTAAACATTGCAGTGTAATTCAACACAAGGAAATAGGGTTCTCCACCTTTTAGGAGATGTGACACACGTAAGGGGGCCTATTTCACTCTAGTTTGTTAAAGGAAACCCTAGAAGCAAAAAAATAATGGTTCAATTAAGAGAAGGGGTTACTACAAGGTCTCCTTAGGTGTGATTAAAAAGGGGGGTTAACCACTAAGCAAAGGCTTAGAAACAAGGAAAATGAATGCAATATGAAAATCTAGTTATGTGACCTAGGAAATGAAACTTGTGAACAAAATAATAAACTTAGAATGAACAAAGGTGCACCTAGAAGACTGAAGAGCTCAAAACAAGGTCTGCAACCCTAGAATTCTAAATTTTAACATGAACTAGGACTCATGTGCCAAACTAGGTGATTTAGTCCCGATTTAGGGTTTCTAGTTGAATCTAGAATCTGCAACTAGTAAACCGGGATCTACAAAAAATGTTGGAAAGTGGTATAGTGGGACTCATACACCGAAGGTGGTGATTTAGTCCCAATATGAGGGTTTGTCAAAACATTTGGTATCCTCTAGTGATCTTCTGTATCTTCTCTCCTATCTAATTTCCAACTCTAAAAATTTGAATTCTTCCCTATAGGTGACTCTCTATGAAGGTGATGGCTTCTTGAAAAATTTGTCTTCAAAGGATCTTCAAGCTTAAAACACCTAGATCTATAATCACAAATGTAGAGGGAGAAAAATGTTGATTTTTTAGTGGATAGTGGTTTTCCTTGGTCAAACCATGTTTGGGTAATCAAACCTTGAAATGAAATCAAATAATGAAGGAATGATGAATGAACAATATGCTATGTTGCAACTCTCCAAACCCTTGTAACAAAGCTATAATTTTAGCATGGATGCAGATCTTGACTCTTGATTGAATGCTATGGATCTCGACTTGAATACTTTCTTGAATCATGAAAACCTACATCACAAATGTTAGCTTAGAGAGCACACATGAAGCATGATGACTTCAACATGATGCTTGGATATTGAATATAGCTCCAAAATGATTGATAATTTTTTCTTGAATGCTCTTGAATTGCTAGAATGCTTGAATTCTTAGATCAAAATTTCTCATAAAAATTGCTAGGAGAATATATGTGAAATAACCTTATATTTATACTTGTTTATGCAAAATTTCTCAAAATTACAACACTACAAGCATAAATTAGATCTAGGAGAATAAAATATCACCAAGAATTGAATACAAAATAGGTCTAAGCTAAAGTGGGACTCATACGCCAGTTGGGGCATATGAGTCCTAGTAGCCTAAGTTTGGGACACAAATTTTAAGAAATGTTAAGTTCTGTGCCAAATTCAGGATCTGACCCAGAGGCTTAGGTGGGACCCATATGTCCAAGGTGGCATATGAGTCCCATATCACTAAATCTAGAACACACAACCTAAAATCATGAATTATGATTGGTTATTAGATATATGTTGGGATTATCCTTAGAATGATGCATTAAATAAGGCTCGTGGATGCAAAATAGGACCAAATAAGGCATAAAGAAGCCTAGTTTTAGTAGGGAGGGCCCAAACAAGTGTGAAAGTGTAAAGGGATAAATTTTTATACACTACATTTAGCCCCCACTTCAGTGAGACAAGGAACATTCTTCAAACTCACACTAAATTAGACAAACTCGCATCAAGAGGGGATCAAGTGTATCAATGCTAGTGAGATAGGATGACAACAACAAGAGGGTTGTATAGGACCCTAGGATCAAGATCCTATGGAAAACCAACATAGGAAAAAAAGAACACACAAGTGAATTATGTAAGCAGCAAAAACAAGGTACAAGCATACACTACCAAAGACAAACAGAAGGAAGAAAAATAGAAAGGAGGGCGAGTCAAGCCTTGACCGTTTGTCCAATGTGATGTGGATAAAATAAAATTTATTTTTCCAAAAAGAATTTACAAGTGGAACATGATGTCCACTATGCAAACCAAATGCATGCTCACAAGGGCTAGTGAAACCTCAGGCCATCCACTAGGTGAGCCACTAGAGACACACACGTGGTCGATATGCACTCACATAGACAAGCAATTGGCTATGGGAAAGTCATGCCTAAGTTTGGCTCCCATACGCTAACCATACCAAAGCTATACCTCTTGATAAATTTGATAAGGTTCCACACAATATGAACAATAGGATTTGTGAGGCAAGCAAAACTTTGTATTCTTGATACTCATGAATAAATAGGATGTCTCTATAGGGCAAAGTGTGCTATGCAAGGTGGCCATATAATAGTTATTGTAAATGTAGAAATAGTGTAAGGTACATTTAAAGTAGTTTTTCTTAGTTCATGTAAGGTATTAACTTAGGGAACATTGTGCCTAATGTCTCTAAGAGAGGACCAATCAAAGAATAGAAGATTCACCACATAGGGGATACAGTGTGTAACATCAAGCCATTACGAGGAATATAATATGCTAAGACAGATCATACTCTTGAAGGAAATCACACCCAATGTCACCACAAAGAGAAAGATGCATCGCATGAATTAAGAAGACTACACAATGAAACACAAATTGTAAAAATAATAATGCCAATGTATGCCCCCACTTTAAAGAAATTGCTAAACACCATGTTGTGAGAAATTACTTTAAAGTAGCAAATGATAAATGATAACAATAAAGAGGACATGTGAGCTTACTTTGAAATCCCTATTCCAAATCATATGTTTCCAAATAAAGCTCCATCATGAAAAGGGGTTTCCCCCAAAATGAAACCAAAAAATCACATAAGGGATCCATGGATTCGGGGTCAGTATGTCTTTGTTACAATTTTTTTAGAGAGCTCAAAACTATCATCATTCCATAAATACTCATGGAACAAGAAGAATGACACAAAGAGAGTGAAAACAAAGAAAATCTTCCAAGTCAATATGGAAGAGACCTAAATGTCTCGATTCCTTGCATCATCCCCAAAAGGAAAACACAAGACAAAGAAAAAGATAAAGGAAAAGCTTTTGGGTCAACATGGAAGAGACTTAAATGTTTCAACACTTTGTGTCATCCCAAAAAAGAAAACACAAGAAAAATAAAAATAGATAAGAGGAAAAAGCTTTTGGGTCAACATGGAAGAGACGTAAATGTATCGATGTCTTGCGTCATCCCCAAAAGGAAAGAAAAAGACAAAGAAAAAGATAAATGTTTATGACATAGAGAAGAATGTAGATACAAATAAAGGAATATCACAAAGAGAGACATATACATCAATCAAAATGGCATGGAAAGATCACAAAATGCACCTGAAATCATACAAACAAAACATGAAAAATTAAATAAAGGTAAGACTAGTAAGGCACATGCGAGTAAATTTACAGCAGGTTATCCGCTTCCCAATCTTTTTCATTGTACATATGGAAGGCATAAAACTAGCCAAAGGGACAATAGCAAGTGTTGAACTAGGGGTATCACCAAGTTCAACACACTTTTTAGGAGATTTATCATTTAAGCACATAGAAGAGGAAAACAATGTATTCAATTCATTATGAACTTCCTCATCAATTTTAGAAATTTCATCATCATCGTCCAAGTTAGTCACAATGGGAGATCAAATGATAATGTCTAAAGAAGGATTTAGCTCTTGTTGTGGTTACAATATAGGATCTTTTTGTTGTTGTAAAGAGGGAGACTCTTTGTGTATTACTTCACTTAAGTTTGGATATTTATTTTCTTTGTTTTTTCTCTATGTTTAATCTTTAAGCAATAGCACGATGTCTAAGCCTACTCTCTCTAGCATTTTTGTTTCTTTTGGTACAATTTTCAAGTTTTGTTTGTGTAGGAGTGGGTTTACCAACCATAGGTTTCTTTTCTTCCCTAAGGGGAGGAATGGAAGGAACCATGGGAGGTTGTTCAACCATCTTCTCTTTAGCTCTATAAATTTGTTTTATTTTAGGAGGGGTAATGAAATTGTTTTGGTTGTCTCTTGTTCACTTGTAGGATATAGGAAAAGGATCTATCTTGGGTTGGTCTTGGTTATTTGGAATGGGTGTTGGTTCAATCATAGTTTCATCAAGGATAAGAGGCTCTATCATAGGTTGAGGCATGTTTTGAAGGGAGAGCTTTGCTATGTATTTCACCTTAAACTTTTGATAGGATTTGAAAAATAAGTCTTCACAAGGTTTAATAGGTTCAATAGGCTTGGGCCAAAAGAAATATAATGAAAATTTCCCATGGGAAGACACGGGATTAAAGCCACCATGGTGGACAGTAAAGATATCATTTTCAAAGGTAAACTTTAAACATTTATGAACAATTGACAGGACGACTTCCGTGGAGTATAGCCATGGGTACCCAAGCTTCACATAGAATTGATCTAATGTCGGTATCACCAAGTTCACCAATTAGCAAGTGTTGAACTAGGGGTATCACCAAGTTCAACACACTTTTTATGAGATTTATCATTTAATTGTTTGTGTCCTACTCATAGACGAAGAGTGATTGATCCCATCATAGGGCACACAAAACCATTATACATTTTTATCGATGCTTTCGGTTTGTCATATGCATCTTGATAAAGTTCATGCACAAGTAAGAATTCTTCAGTTATCACATTCTCTCCACAAATAGGATCAATTAATATCCCATTAGTGGGCTTCTCATTGATTTGGCCATCTATGTAAAGAGGACCATTAGGTGCATTTATAATGATGTCTTTAGATGAGAAAAAAATGTCAAGAGGCTTTTTAGTTTGGCCCTTACTAGGTATAATTTCAATCAATCAAACCATACTATCAATAGGGTCTTGTTTAATAGTATCTATAGGACCTTGCTCGATAATATCCATATTGTTATAATCTGTGTCAAAAATCATCACATCATTCTTCTTAGTTTCACTATATTTAAAAAATGAAATATTATTATTTGGCATGAGGTTGGTAAATATTTCCATTTTTTTGTTGGGAGGGGTGACGAACTTATTTCCTTGATCAGTAACACCTCTAATTTGAAGTCGAATAGAATCAATGAGGTCTTACAAAAGATGTTTGATGCTTACAATGTTATGTATCATGTCCATTTTTGTAGTGATAATGACAATAGGAATTTGATCTAAAGTTTTAGAGTAATGGCTTAGTAGGATTAGGAGTTCTTACAGGAGGTAAGGAAATCATTTTTTGTTCTAGAATTTGTAACATTGTGTTATGGAGCATATCGGGTAATGCAATAAATTATCTATTCGGATCTCCAAATGTAAAAGGATTTTTATTCTTTATAGTAGCCACTTGGGTATCAACATGTTGGGTTGGTTGAGGAGGATTTATTTGAAGAAATCCTTTATTCTATTTCCTTAAAGGTTGATTGTTTTGATTTATGGATTAAGACTTTTCAGGTCAGCTAGATGTGGGTTTTGTTTCATGACTACTAACTGAGTTTTGATAATCACAAAGGGAAGTACACAAGTGTACAAAGGAAGGAAACTTCATCATGCCAAGCTTATATTTTATCTTAGTTTGTAAGTTGTCAATGAACATTTGTTGAAGGTGAGGATGAGAATCTTTACATTGATTTGAGAATAAAGCGATTGGTAGCGTGAAATGAAGTAAGTAACTGTTTCATCATCCTTTCACTTACATCTCATCAAATCAACTAATGTCATCTTAGGATTAATATGCACTTTGAAATAGTTGATAAAATCCTCAACAAGTTCATTGAATGAACGAATTGAGTTATTAGGTAATGAGGAAAACCATTCTAAAGTAGTATCTTTCAAGGACCTAGGGAAAATATTAGCCAAGAGCTTATCCTCAAGGACAAAGTCACCGCATAAGGCGGTATAATTAGAAACATGGTTAGAAGGGTCTCCTTTGCCTCCATATTTCTCAAACCTAGGAATCTCTATACCTTATGGTATCAGCATTCTTAATATCTCCAAGGATAATGATTTCTTTTAACATAGTATGATGGTTGGCCATTTTGATTTTGGTTTATGGTGGAAATTTGCTTTTAAAGGAATGAAACATTTTGCAAGAGTTGGTTAAGGATCGCGTAATTGGTTGTATTATGAGATAGAGGTGAATATGATGGAGGTTTATATGTGTTTGATGGGGAATTCAATGAATGCTTATGGGAGGTAATGTGGTAGGAGATATGACATGAGATGCCATAAAGGTACAAGGTTTGCTAGTGGAAATACCCTTAGTAGGAAAGACAGTACTAGTAGGTTGCATCATTGTGGTAGCTTTAGGGTTGGTATAGGTAGGAATAGAGGCAATAGTTGTAGGAGGAGGAATTGGGGTTCCTCCTTGACTTTGGACATTGTTAGGAGGTTGAGCACAACTAGTGGTTCATGTTAGATGTTTGCCAAAAATTTGAGCTAAGTTACCCACAAGTTCAATTCCTTGTTCATTTTGAAGCATGCGGTGTATGTTATCTATGGTAGTCTGAATAGTAGTGTTGGAAATATTTTCAATACTCACTTGATATTGTAGGTTTTCTAATTCTTCATGGATTTGGATTATGTTTTCTTAAGGAATACTAGCAACCATTGTTTCAACACTTGTCATGCTACTTGAAGGTAAAGAGTTGTTAATGGTATGGTCCATACCTAATGAACTAGTTTCAACACTATGAGTGAAAGAGCTAGATAACCCAAGATCCATGATGATTGTTCTATCGCAGGATGTTGTGAGTCTCAAACTACGTCTCACTATAGTATTAGAAATAGGACACCAAGTTGTAAAGCTCATACAAGGGAAAATAAATGAATGCAAGTTAAATGTAATGAACACAAGATAATTGATATGAATTTAATTCCAATTCTTATGTTTACAAATTCACTTGAAAGAAAAACAAATTAAGTTAGATCTAATCAAATTAATGAATTTTTTTTTTAGTAAACTAGAATAGAGATCTAACAACAACAAACCAAAGCATAGAAACAAGGTTTTTAATGCTGTAAAATGTAGTTTTAGGTTTGACATGAGACTAAATCACCTAGAGGGGTGAATGATTCCTAGTTAGGGTTTTTAGAAGGGTGAAATAGTGAAAAACACATAACATAGAATTCCCAAAAATTAGGTACAACTTGTACTAGGACTAAATCGCCCAGAGGGGTGAATGAGTCCTAGATTAGGGTTTTGACACTAAATTTAGCAAATTCTGACTAAATATTAATGTTTCTAATTCCTATATTTGCTAGACCATGTACAATGATAGATTTCAAATGAAATTCAATGATGCAAGATGCAAAAATGCAACCTATATGCACTTTCACTAATGCAAGATTTAGATACCCTAGATATAAATTAACTAATGCAAGATCTAATTCAAAGCTATTGTAAGCTAGATCTAAGACTTTAATGCACTTTTTATTTCACATAAAGGGTCGAAGGCCAAGTTCACCAAAATGAATACATGGAAATAGGGTCCTCCACCTTTTAGGAGATTGAACACAAATAAGGGGGCCTATTTAACTTTAGTTCACTAAAGGAAACCCTAGAGGTAACAAATAAATGGTTCAATCAAGAGAAGGGGTTGCTACAAGGTGTCCTTAGGTGTGATTAAAAAAGGGATTCCAATAAGCAAAGGCTTAGAAAAAAGGGAAATGAATGTAATATTCAAATCTAGCTATGTGACCTAGGAAATGAAACTTGTAAACAAAGTAAAAAAATTAGAATGAACAAAGGTGGACCTAGAAGACCAAAGAGCTCAAAACAAGGTTTACAACCCTAGAATTCTAACTTTTAATGTGAACTGGGAGTCATACACCTGACTGGGTGATTTAGTCCTAGTTTAGGGTTTCTGGTTGAATTTGGAATCTGTAACTTGTAAACCAGGAACTACAAAAAATGTTGAAAAGTGGTATACTGGGAATCATATGCCCAAGGTGGTGATTCAGTCCCTATATGAGGATTTTTCTAAAACTCTAGTATCCTCTAGTGATTTTATGTAGCTTCTCACCCATCTGATTTCTGATTCTTAAAATTTGAATTCTACCTTGTAGGTGAATTCTCGTGAAGATGATAACTTTGACAACTTTCTTCAATCTTGCAATTTTTTCTTCAAAGGATCTTTAAGCTCAAAACACCTAGATCTACAAACAGACATGTAGAGGGAGAAAAATGTTGATTTTTTAATGGATAGGGGTTTTCCTTAGTTAAAGCCCATTTGGGTAATCAAACCTTGAAATGAAACCAAATAGAATGAAGGAAAGATGAATGAACAATATGCTATGTTGCAACTCACCAAACCCTTGTAACAAAGGTTGCAGTCTTATGTAAAATGGCTAGCATGGATGTAGACCTTGACTATTTATTGAATGTTATGGATCTTGATTTGAATTCTTACTTGAATCATGAAAAGCTACATCACAAATATTACCTCAAAGAACACACATGATGCATGATGACTTTGACATGATGCTTGAATATTGAATGTAGCTCTAGAATGCCTGATAATTTTCTCTTGAATTCTCTTGAATTGATAGAATGCTTGAATTCTTAGATCATAGTTGCTCATAAAAATTGCTAGGAGAAAATATGTGAAATAGCCTTATATTTATACTTGTTTATGTCAAATTTCACAAAATTGCAACACTAGAAGCCAACATCAAATCTAGGAGACTAAAATCCCACTAAGAATTGAATTCAAAATAGATCCAAGCTAAATCAGGACTCATATTCCAATTGGGGCATATGAGTCCCAATAGCCTAAGCTTGGGACATGAATTTCAAAAAATGTTAAGTTCTATACCAAATTCAGGATCTAGCCCCGAGACATAGGTGGGACCCATATGCCCAAGGTGGCGTATGAGTCCCAGATCACTAAATATGGAACAAAAAACCTAAAATCATGAATTATGATTGGTTATTAGATAAGTTTCGAGACTATCCTCATAAAGATGTATTAAATAAGTCTTGTGGATGCAAATTAGACCAAATAAGGCATAAAGAAGCCCATTTTTAGTAGGGAGGGCCCAAATAAGTGTGAAAATGTAAAGGGGTGCATTTTTTTACACTATAGAACTTAACATTTCTTGCAGTTTGTGTCTCATGTTTAAGACACTACGACTCATATGCTCAACCTGGCGTACGAGTCCCGCTTTAACTAGGACCTATTTTAAATCAAATTCTTGGAAAGATTTTATTATCTTATATCTTATCAATGCCAGTTTTTAGTGTTCTAATTTTGAGAAATTTGGCATAAAGAAGTATAAATACAAGGTTATTTCACATAATTTCTCCTAGAAAAAATTCAAGTGAGCATTTTACAAGAGCATTCAACATAAAATCATTAAGAATTTGGAGTAGCATTCAAGATTCAAGCATCATGTCAAAGTCATCATGCATCATGTGTGCTTTTGAGATAACATTTGTGATGTAGATTTCATGATTCAAGTAATAATTCAAAGACATTATCTCATATTAAGATCAAGAGTCAAGATACACATCCATTAAAGCCATCTCCCACAAGTTTACAACTTTTATTTCAAGGGTTTGGTGAGTTGTAACATTGCATTTGTTTATTCATCATTCCTCCATTATTTTTCATTTCATTTCAATGTTTAATTACCAAAATAGAGTTGGACCAAGGTAAACCCTCTTCCCTAACATAACAACATTTTTTCCCTTTCAATGTGTGATAGCAAATCTAGGTGATTTTTAGCTTGAAGATCCTTTGAGGATAAAGTTACAAAAGTTGTCAAAGTTGTCAAGAAGTTATCATCTTCATGGAAACTCACCTATAGGCCAAAATTCAAACTTTCAAGCTTGGAGATCAGACAAGATGAAAGCTATAGAAGATTACTGGAGGCTATAGAAGTTTTAGTCAAACCCTAATACTGGGACTAAATCAACCCTCTAGGTGTATGAGTCCCAATATACCCCTTTTATTAGTTTTCTATAGATCCTGATTTGTCAGTAGAGGATTCCAAATTTTTCCCAGATCCCTGTAGGAAGACTAAATTTCCTAGCCTAGAATATGAGCCCCAGTGCACTTTAGAAACAACAAATTTCAAAGTTTTCAAAGCTTGCTTAGACATCTTCAATCCTTTAGGAACTTGCCTATTTTTCTTTGTTTAGTAATTTGATTTCATGTTTTAAGTTTCTAGGGTTTAGTACATTATAGTTTGCATTTCTCCTTTGAAGCTTCATTTTAATGGTGAACCCTCCTTCTAATCACACCTAAGGAAACCACCCCTAGTATTGGTTCACTCAATTGAGTCACTTGGTTGAGGGATCTTGGTTTTCTAATTAACTAAGAGTGAAATAGGTCCTTAGTTCCATCTCCTAAAAGGTGGAACCCTATTTCCTTTGGTTCATTTTGGTGAACCCAACCTTTGGACCCTTTATTTTTTATTTGGAGAACATTGTAGTCCTATATCTAGATTAACTTTTTATTACATTTGCATTAGTTGAATTGCATCTAGGGCTTCTAAATCTTGCATTAGTGGAAAAGTGCATATAGGTTGTATTTTTGCATCTTGCATCATTAAATTTCATCAGAAAACTATACTTGCAAGAAGTCATTTGAACATACAATCTAGAAACCTTAAGATCAACTCAAAATTTATTGAACTTGGTTTAAAAACCCTAATCTAGGACTCATTTTCCCACCTAGGCAATTTAGTCCCTATACAAGTGATTTCCAAATTTATGGGGATTCTGTGATTTCTATTTTTTAGTATTTGAACCTTCTGAAAATGATAACTTGGACTCATTCTCCCATATAGGTGATTCAGTCCTGAATCAGGTCTGAATCTGCATTTTACAACATTAAAAAATTAATTTATGTGCTTTTGCTTGCTATTGTCAGATCTTTGTTTTAGTTTGTTGATCTTATCTTTCATTCATTTAATTAGGTCTAGCTTAATTTTTTTTCATTTTAAGTGCATTTATAAACATAAGAATTGGAATTAAAGCATGTCATTTATCTTGTGTTCATTGCATTTATTTTCCATTCATTAATTGTCCTTTGCATGAGCTTTACAACTTGGTGTCTTATTGCTAATACTATATTTAGAAGTAGTTTGAGACTCATTTCATCTAGCAATAACATACTCATCGCAAATCTTGAGTTATTTAGCTCTTTCACTAATAGTGTTGACACTAGTTCACTATGTGTGGACCATCCTCTTGATAACTCTTTACGTTCAATTAGTATGAAAAGTGTTCAAAGAATGGTTGCTATTATCCCTCAAGAAAACATAATCCAAATCCATGAAGAATTAGAAAACTTGAAAAACCAAGTGAGTACTTAAAGCATTTTGAATACTGCTATTCCTACCATAGATAACATACATCGAATGATTGGAAGTGAAAAAGGAATAAAGATTACATGTAACTTAGCTCAAATTTTTGGAAAACATATTACCTCAATGACTAGTTGTGCTCAAACTTCAAACAAATCTCAAAGTCAAGGAGGAACTGAAATTCCTTCTCCTACAACCATTTCCTCTATTCCTACTTATTCCAATCCTCAAGTTACTACAACAATGCAACCTACTAGTAATTTCATTCCTACCTTGGGTATTTCCACTAACAATCCTTATACCTTTTTGGCATGTCATGTCATATCTCTTACGACTTTACCTCCCATAAGCATTCCCTTCACTTGCCCCTCAAACACATATACACCTCCACCATATTCACCTCTATCCCAAAACACAACCAATGATGCCATTCTCAACTTTTACAAAATGTTTCATCCCTTCAAAAAAAAATTCCACTATAAACCAATATCAAAATGGCCAGCCTTCATACTATGTCAAAAGCAATCCCTTATCCTTTGAGATATTTAGAACGCTGATACCACAAGGTATAGAGATTCTTAGGTTTGAGAAATATGGAGGGAAAGGGGATCCTTCTAACCATGTTTCCACTTACACCACCTTATGCAGTGATTTCATCCTTGAGGATAAACTCTTGGCTAAGCTTTTCCCTAGGTCGTTGAAAGATACAGCTTTAAAATGGTATTCCTCATTATCAAATAACTCAATCCATTCATTCAATGAACTTGTTGAGGACTTTCTTAACAATTTCAAAGTGCACATGACTCGTAAGATGACCTTTTCTGATTTGATGAGATGTAAGCACAAGGATTATTAAAAGGTTACTGACTTCATTTCACGCTACCAGTTTCTTTATTCCCAAATCGACATAAAGATTCTCGATCCTCACCTTCAATGAATGTTCATTGAGAACTTACAAACTAAGATGCAAGATAAGCTTGGTATGATGAAATTTCCTTCCTTTGTACACTTTGTGATTATCAAAACTCGATTATTAGTCATGAAACCAAACCCACCTCTGGTCATCCTAAAAAGTATGAACCCAAAAATAAAAAAAATTTCCAACCTTTTAGGAAATATAATAAGGGATTTATTCAATTAAATCCCCATCAACAAACTAAACATGTTGATACCCAAGTGGTTGCTATATAGAAGAAAAATACATTTACATTTGGGGATCTAAAAAAGATAATTTACTCCCTCACCCGGTACCCTCCATAACACCATATTATAACTTCTAGAGAAGAACTTGATTTCCTTATTTCCCATTAAAGCTCTTGATGCTAATAAGCCATTACCTATGAACTTTATGTCAAATTCCTATTGTGATTCTCACTGTCAAAATGGACATGATACAAAACATTATAAGCATCTTAAACACACAGTGTAATACCTCATTGATTCCAATCATATTCAAATTGGTGCTGTCAACGATTGAGATAATAAGTTTGTTGCCCCTCCTAACCAAAACTTGTAAATCTTTAATAACCCCATGCTAAATCATAATATTTCATTTGTCAAAGCTATTGAAACTACAAATGATGTGATGAATGTTGACACAGATGATGACAATATGAATACTAATCAACAAAGTCCTATGGATAATATGGTTGGATTTATCAAAATTCAATCTCGTAAGGGACAAACTAAAATTCCTATTGATATCACTTTCACAAAAAGACATAATTAAACATGCACTTGATGGTCCTCTTTACATAGTCGGTCAAATCAATGATAAGCCCACTAATGGGATATTGATTGATCATGTCTATGGAGAGAATGTGATCACTTAAGAATATCTACTTGTGCATGAACTTTATCAGGATACATATGATAAACCAAAAGAATGGATAAAAATGCATAATGGTTTTTCTTTCCCTATGATAGGTTTGATCATTCTTCCTTTAAAATTTGGACCAAAACAATTAGATGTCTCATTCTCCATCATCCTAACGTCGAATCAATTTCATGTGAAGATTGGTTATCCATGGCTACGCTCCATGGAATTCATCATGCCGATTGTGCATAAATTCTTAAAGTTTCTCTTTGAAAATGAGATATTTATTATGTGTCATAGTGGCTTTCATTTTGTGTCTTCCCATGGGAATTTCTCATTGGATTTCTTTTGTCCCAAGCCTATTGAACCTATTAAACCTCGTGAAGATTTCTTTTTCAAATTGTACTATAGAAAAATGGCCCCTTAACATTTTCATAGTCTTTTAGGTCTTTCTCTCATGATGCTTGGTCCATTTTTCTTTGATTTAATGTTGTAATGTGACTTGAACATTCACATTAGGTCCTTAAAATTCAAATTATGGCATCTTGTGAAGGTGTTGTGAAGTGTTGTAAAACATTTCTACACTTTTCTAGACTCTATTCATTACAATTCACCTAAAAATCACCTTTTCATCGCTTTTCAAGTCCCGTTTTAAAGTGTTGTAAAGTCTTGTAACAAGATTTCATGCTTTTCTAGGCTTAATTTCACTATTTACACCTTTTTTATACTTTATCTAACCACTTTATGAACTCATAATGCTTAATTAAGTGTATTTTTTAATGCAAAACTGACAAACAACATTAAATATGACTTAATTCTCGACACCCACTTTCAAGTCCAAGGTGGGACTCATTCACCATGGGTGGCGAATGAGTCCCTCTTGACTCAAAATTCAATATATTTCAAATTTTCTTTTGGTTTTTTATTCAAAATTACCTTATGTCGGCCTGTGATAAGGTATCATCGAGTTACTAAGGCACAAGTGTGTATAAATATCTATTTTTCTCCTCATTTTACATCTCCTAATCTCATAATTCATTCAAGCACTCAATCATCCATTCAAGCACTTTGCATCATTCAATCAAGCATCAATCAAGTATCTTGGAGTGGCTATTGACATATCTTCAGATTTCGTCAATAAGGTTATGGTGATTTTAGAAAATTTGCATGTTGTTTATTCATCTTTCCTTGTTCATTTCATTCCATTTATTCATTAAGGGTTTGATTAGCAAAGTGGGATTTGACCAAGGAAAATCCTGATAACCTAACCCTTAACCATTTTCCCCCTTTTGCATGTGTGTTTGTTTACTTTTGTATGCAGATTTATCAAGAAATTATGTGTTGAAAGGTGGAAAATAAGTCAACAAAGTGTTTCAAGTCAAATCAGCCCTATTTCAAGCTTCGAGACAACCTACAGTCGGTTTTCTGCAAACAAGTCCAGATCTTGTGCTATATAATTGGTCTGTGATTTCACAAAATTTTGGGAGAGGATTGATTCACCATTAGTGATGAATGAGTCCCACTTTAAGGCTAGAAAATTAGATTTTGTCAGATTTTGGATGTCGACAATTAGAAACTAGTTTCCAGAAGTTTTTGCCAGAAGCAGGACTGATTTGCCATCAGTGGCAAATGAGTCCCACTGGTGATTTTCACTAATTGTTTTCAGCATTAAGATCACTCCATATTCACCATTCATTTCCCAGGTGCACTCTATTCAGCCTTCTTTCAATTTTGTTTTGCATTTGTTCATCTTTTTAGTTCATGCTTGCAAACATCACTGTGTTTTCAAACATTGCATATCTATTAGGTTTTACATTCATAATCAGTCAACTACATTGCTTAGATGCATTCAGATCATCGTGTTTAGCCTTAATCACATCATAGATAATTTAAATTGAGTGGGGTTTATCTCTCTCCTTTCAGGTGAAACATCCTAAGAGTGCAAGAGTAGCCTATAAATCCCATTCCCAAAAATCTATGGTTCATTTTTGGGAACCCGCATATTGAGCACTTTATCTTTCTGATTTCAATTGCATCTTGCATCCTAGGCTTCATTTTCATCAACATTCATTTGGATCTTGCATTAGTGAAAGACACATTTAGATTTCATTTTTGCATATCATATCATTCCAAACTTGAAAATCTGCATTTACATCCTTAGTTTGCATCTAAAAATAATTAAAATCACTTTGAATTTTATGAGAAACACAAAAAAATATTCATAGTTGGACTCATTTGACACCCTGGGCGAATTAGTCCACCTGCACATTTCAAACAACATTTTTAGGCATTTTCTGGGTATTTCCGATATTTCAGTTTTTTGTAGTTGCTTTCTATTTTACTTTCTAGATTCTATGTTTTCTTCTATTTCTTGCATCTTAGTATACTTGCATCATGGATTTTTCTTTTAACAAGTTTTGGAATTCATTGAAATCCTTAATAGACATGTCCAATTGTGCCTTTGGTTGTGATTCCAATGACCTTGAGCTTCCTCATACAACTTCAACTCCTCATGATTGTCCTCCTCGTGATGTAGAAATCATTGGAGAAGATGATGATAGCATGAACAAGTTCTTAAATGAATGTATTGATAACCTTGAAGCCAATGCAACCTTTTACCCATCCATGAAGTCACAAGATCTTCCTACTATCGCACCTCCTGATCACTTTGGATACCTACATTCTGAAACAAATTAAGGAACTAATTTCCCTCTCATAGGTGGACCTAGTTCCTCTAAACAACCACATCCTCAACCATTTTATGATAACAAAGTTACAAAAATAACAATCAACCTTGAAGAAACATATGGAAAAGGTTTTACTATCCTAAGTAAGCAAGGTTATGACATAAAAAATGAACATGACATTCACAAAATTTTAGAACAAAGACCAATAGAAGAAAACGCAATAATATTAGGATATCAAGATCCTTCTCATGCAGATAATCCTCCTTTTTAGTATTGGAGACTTTGTGATGATGGTACAATGATCTTTGATTCTCCTCCTAACTTGAACATTCTTCTTCCACATGAACAACCATTACTTGATTCTAATGAAAAGGATGCTAGGATCCCAATGGGTCCTTTTCCTCCTTCCATTCATGAAAAATGAGAATCTAGCAAACGAATATGACCTTACAAATTGAAAAAGCTCAAATTTCCTACTCATCCTCCACCTGAAAGTGAAAGGAGACTTCAACTACTTTTAAACAAAGGTCTTATACTCTTACCACCTATGAATAGGTTGGTAATCCATCCTAAAGACTCTAACATACCATATTGAAAATATCATCATGTTCTTGGACATCAAACCGAAGAATGTCGAACATTGAGGGACATACTAGACAAGTATGACTTCACTGATACCTACTGCTTTCCTATCATCCCTTAAAACCAAATCGTCTCCTCATGCTATAGTTGTAGAATTTTCTATTCTCACTATGGAATGATCCTTTCCCATCACCTCCCCTTTGCTCATTCTTGGCTTACACTCTGTAAGGGCAAGAAGTTTTCAACCTTGTCCTTATAATGCATTTGTCTTTGTCTCTTAACTATGTTATTCATTTTCCGCTTACATGACTTAAGATTGAAAAACCAATAACTCGATTAATGGTTGCTTACATTTGCATTACTAGATCCTCTTACATTTTTATTCAGTTTCATGTGCGTATTGTGTTCCCCCGTAATGTGTGTTTGATGTTCTCTCTCTTTGTATACTTCCTCTATTTTGTACCTCTATTCTTCTATATGTCGTCCATTGCCTTTTTCACTTTTTCTTTTGTGTTTTCCTTTTGGGGATGATGCAAAGTGTAGAGACACCCTATGTCTCTTCCATGTTGACCCATAAAAGTCCTTTTCCTTTTTCACTTTTTCTTTTCTGTTTTCCTTTTGGGGATGACACAAAGCGTTGAGACAGCCTATGTCTCTTCCATGTTGACCCGATTAGTCCCTTTTTCCTTTTTCTTTTTCTTTTTCTTATATTTTTTCTTTTGGGGATGATGCAAGGCATTGAGATTGAAATGTCTCCTTCATGTTGACCCAAAATCATTTTCTTTTTGTTTGACTTTCTTTTCTTTTTTTTGCTTGTGTTTTCTTTTTGGGGACGATGCAAAGCATTGAGACCGCAATGTCTGTTCCATGTTGACCCAAAACAGAATTTTTTTACTTTTGTTTGACTCTCTTTGTTTCATTCTTCCAATTCTATGTGCTTTGGGGAATGATGACAGTTCTAAGCTCTTCCATAAAAACATTGTTGCAACGAACATACTGACCCCAAATCCATAGATCCCTTCTATGTTTGGTGTGTTCTTTTCTGGGGGGAAAATCCCTTTCTTTTTTCTTCTTTTACATGTACATGACGCAACCTAACTTGGTGTAGAGGCTTTCCAAGCTGGCTCTCATGTCTTGTTTTCTTTTTTCATTTTCTTTCCTTCGCTACTTTAAAGTAATTTCTCCTAGAATGGTGTGTAGCAATCCCTTTAAAGTGGGGAGCATACATTGGTAGAATTTCATTTGCATTCTTCGTTCTTGGTGTAGCCTTGTCACTTCATATGATGTGTTTGTCACTTTGTGGATGATAAGTGTGATCTCTCTTAGCATATTACATTGCTCTTGGTGGTTTAATGTGATGCACTACATCCCCTAAGTTGTGAATATTTTATTCTTTGATTGGTCCTCTCTTGGAGAAATTAGACACAATGCTCCCTAAGTGATAGACCTTGCATGAACTTAACAAGACTCCTTTGAACATCTTTTACATTTTACATCTTTTCAGTTTACATTTTACAGTTTTGCATTTTACCACCTTGCATAATGCATCTTGCATGCATGTGGTACTCTTGCTCTTTGTTCATGAATTCTAAGCATACGAAGTTTTGCTTGTCTCATGAAGCACATACCAACATTTTCCTTTGTGGCACCTTGTTAAAGTTATCAGAAGGTATAACTTTGATATGGTTGAGCGGGAAGCCCATTCAGTGGGACGACTTTCCCAAGAGCCACCTATGTGTTTGTGAGTACATACCAACTAGCGTATGTATTCCACCTTTTTGGTTTTCTCACTCAGTGGACCACCATGAGTTTTGTTTCCTCAGAGTGAGTATGCATTCTATTTTTCTCACAAATGGCCTAGATCTAATCCACAACTAGTTGATAGACGATCGAAGCTTCATTCAACTTTTCCTTCTCTTTCATGTGTTTTTGTTCTTATATTTAGTTTTCCATGGGATCTTCATCCTAGGGGCTTGATCATCCCTCTCGATCATTGTTATTCCATCTTGCTAGCATAAGTGCATTTGGATCCCTCTCGATATGCATGGCTACTTTAGTGAGTTTGAAGCAATTTCATCCTCTCACTAATGTGGGGGCTAAAATTACCATAGAAAAATGGCCCCTTGACATTTTCATTGTCTTTTAGGTCTTTCTATCATGATTCTTAGTCCATTTTGTTTTGATTTAATGTTGTAATGTGACTTGAACATTCACATTAGGTCCTTAAAATTCAAATTATGGCATCTTGTGAAGGTGTTGTGAAGTGTTGTAAAACATTTCTACACTTTTCTAGACTCTATTAATTACAATTCACCTAAAAATCTCCTTTTCATCACTTGTCAAGTCCTATTTTAAAGTGTTGTAAAGTCTTGTAATAAGATTTCACGCTTTTCTAGGCTTGGTTTCACTATTTACACCTTTTTTATGCTTTATTTGACCCCTTTATGCACTAATAAGGCTTAATTAAGTGTATTTTTTAATGTAAACCTAAAAAACAACATTAAATATGACTTAATTCCCAACACCCACTTTCAAGTCCAAGGTGGGACCCATTTGCCATGGGTGGCGAATGAGTCCCTCTTCACTCAAAATTCAAAATATTTCAAATTTTCTTTCGAGTTTTTATTCAAAATTACCTTATGTTGGCCTATGATGAGGTATCATCGATTTAATAAGGCATAAGTATAAATAACTATTTTTCTCCTCATATTACATCTTCTAATCTCATAATTCATGCAAGGACTCAATCATCCATTTGAGCACTTTGCATCATTTAGTCAAGCATCATTCAAGTATCTTGGAGCATCCATTGACATATCTTCATATTTATTCAACAAGGTTGTGGTGAGTTTATGAAATTTGAATATTGTTTATTCATCTTTCCTTGTTCATTTCATTCCATTTCTTCATTAAGGGCTTGATTAACAAAGTGGGATTTGACCAAGGAAAATCCCTATAACCTAACCCTTAATCATTTTTCCCCTTTTGCATGTTTGTTTGCAAACTTGTGTATACAAATTTATCAAGCAATTAGGTGTTGAAAGGTGGAAAATAATTCAAAAAACTGTTTCAATTCAGATCAACCCTATTTCAAGCTTGGAGAAACCTATAGTCAATTTTCTATAGATTTGACTCCGTCAACCCGACAAGCAGACAAGTCCAGATCTGGTGCTACAGAATTGGTCTTGGATTTCATATAATTTTGGGAGAGGATTGATTCACCATCAGTGGTGAATGAGTCCCACCTTAAGGCTAGAAAATTAGATTTTTTCAGATTATGAATCCCGACAGTTAGAAACCAGTTTCCATAAGTTTTTTCTAGAAGCAGAACCGATTCGCCATCAGTGGCGAATGAGTCCCATTGGTCATTTTCACTAATTTCTATCAGCATTCAGATCACTCCAGATTCATCATTCATTTCCTAGGTGCACTCTTTTCAACCTTCTTTAAATTTTTTTTGTATTTGCTCATCTTTTTAGTTCATGCTTGCAAACATCACTGTGTTTTCAAACATTGCATATCTCTTAGGTTTTCCATTCATAATCAGCCAATTGCATTGCTTGGTTGCATTTAGATCATCTCATTTAGCCTTAATCACATCATACATACATTAAATTGAGTGAACCATATAGATTTTGAGTGGGGTTTATCTCTCTCCTTTAGGTGAAACATCCTAAGAGTGCAAGAGTAGCCTATAAAACCTCATTCCCAAAAATTTATGGTTCAAAAGTCCTATCAAAATTTTAAGGAAAAATGGATAGCCAAATTATCCCTTTGAAACAAGCCTCAACCCATGATTGAGCCTCCTATCCTTGATGAAACCATGATTGTACCAAAATACCTTCCAAGTACCCAAGACCGATCCTTTGCCTATCTCCTACAAATGACCAAGAGATAACCAAAATAATTTCATTGTGCCTCCTAAGATAAAAAAATGTTTACAAATTTAAAGAGAAAGTGGTTGAACAACCTCCTATGGTTCCTTCCATTCATATCCTTAGGGAGTAAAAAAACTAATGGTTGCTAAACCCGCTCCTACACAAACACAACCTGAAAAATCATACCAAAAGAAACATAAATGCTAGAGAGAGTAGGCATAGATGACGTGCTAATGCTCAAAGGTTAAATGAAGAAAACAACAAGAAAATTCAACATACAAAATTAACTAAAGCAATACATGATGAGTATCCCTCTTCGCCACAACAAGAAGATCCTATATTGCAACCACAATAAGAACTGACACGTTCTTTGGATATTATCATTCAACCTCCTATTGTGATTAACTTTGATGATGATGATGAGATTTCTAAAACCGATGAAGAAGTGCATAATGAATTGAATACATTATTTTCCTCTTCTATGAGCGTACATGAACATTCTCCTAAGAAGAGTGTTAAACTTGGTGATGCTCCTAGTATTGCACTTGTCCTTTTCCCTTTGGCTAGTTTTCTTCCTTTTGTATGCAAAGAACAAGATTGGGATGTAGAAAAATTTCTATAGGTTGAATTGCATGTACCTTACTAGTCTTTTCTTTGATTTATTTTTCATGTTATGTGTGTGATTTTATGTGCGTGATGTAATCCCCCATACTGTTGTGTTTGATGTATCTCTCTTTGTGACATTTCTCTATTTGTATCTACATTCTTCTGTATGTCGTAAACCTTTATCTTTTCTTTATCTTGTGTTTTCCTTTTGGGGATGACGCAAGGCATTGAGACATTTAGGTCCCTTCCATGTTGACCCAAAATATTTTCTTTTTTTCTCCTTGTGTCATTCTTCCTATTGCATGAGTATTTAAAGAATGATGACATTTCCCACATTGACCCCAAATCTGTGGATCCCTTATATGTGATTTTGGGATTTCATTGTGGGGGAAACCCCTTCTCCTGACGAACCTTTATTTGAAAACATATGACTTGGAATAGGGATTTCCAAATAAGCTCTCATGTCATCTTTATTGTTAGCATTTTTCATTTTCCACTTTAAAGTAATTGCTCATAGCATGTTGTTTAGCAATTTCTTTAAAGTGGGGATGTACATTGGCATTATTCTTTTACATTTTACAACTCATGTTTCATTGTGTGGTCTTCTTACTTCATGCAATGTGTTTCTCTTAGTGATGAAATTGGATGTGATGTCCTTCATCAACATTGTGTTGTAGAAAAATGTACCCTTTTCTTGACATGAGAATAATTCATGATAATTTGGACTTAATGAGGCCTTGATTCAAGTTTTGTGAGGTACTTTATGCATCCACACTAGGTCTTGGACTCTTGTAAATTGAATAACATGCTTTTAATGATGTCTTGTAAAGGTGTTGTAAAGTGTTGAAAGATACTTTCACAATTTTCTAGACTTAATAAATCCATTTTTTCCTAATTCAACATTATAAAACATATTTAACTACATCCTCACATCAATCTAGAAGGCTTGTATAATACAATTAATGTTACAGTATTGTTGTAATGTGTCTCACACATTCACATGGGTTCATGTGCCTTCCTAGGCTATGTGGATCTCATTTTAATGGTGTAAAGTGTATTTAATCACACTTTCACATTGAATTATGTGTCCCAAGCCCTAATAGACCTTTGCATCATCACTAATAGGCCCCTATTAACCCATATTGTGCATCCTGAGGCTAAAATTGATCAAATACCTGACAAAGTTGCAATTTAAACCTTATTTCCTTATCTCATGGCATCTTAGTTGTCAAAATGGCCCCTGTGGGACTCATTCGCCATGTATGCTGAATCAATCCCATCCAAGTGGGACCCATTCACCATGTGTGGTGAATCAGTCCCATTTGGCTTATTTTTGACCTTTGAGTGGGTAAAAAAGTGAAATTTAAGTTTATTATTTCTTCCTGTCAGCCTGTGATGAGGTATTAACGGGTAAAATAGGTGAAATGCCTATAAATATAAGTATTTTAACCCTAATTCACATCTCTCATCATTCATTCATCCACCAATCTTCCATCTCAAGTCAAGTAACTTAGGGTTTCTTCATTTCAAGTCTCCAAGATAACAATTTTTAAAAATTCAAGGGAAGATTCTCTATGTTTTGCTGCAAAATTTCAATATCAAACATCATGGCAAGGTAATCAACTCCATTATTGCATGTTTCATTCCTTTCTTTCATCATTTTGGTTTAATTACCTAAAAGGGGTTTGACCAAGGCAAACCCCCATGCCCTAACATTCACCATTTCTCTCTCTTGTCTTGTGTGTTTGCAGATTTAGGTCTCTTGGAAGCTTGGAAATCATTAATAATAAAGTGGCAAGGTTATTCAAGTCTTCTCTTCATTCAACAAGTCAAAATATCAACAAAAACTCATTTTCAGGTTCAGAAATCAGAGTTTCGAAAGCGGACACTTGTAGAAAGCCAAAGTGCAAACCAAAAGCTCTAGAATCCACCTTTGAATAATCATAAATTCAAAAGTGGACTCATTCACCATGAATAGAGAATGAGTCCCACTTTTAGGTCAATTTTGAGTTTTCTGCATTTTGAGATACCGTTTTGTCAAAAACAAGTTCTGACATAATTTATTAGAACTAGCTCTGATTCGCCCAGAATGGTGAATGAGTCCCTCCAAGCCTTAAAATCAGCTTTAGTAACATTTGAAATGTCATTTCCAGTCTTCATCCACATTCTAGGTGCTCACTTTCAGTTTCATCAAGTTCTGTTGCAATTTGCATCCATTTCTAAGTGTTTTTGCATTACATAATGTGTTTTCAGACATTCTTCACTCTCTTAGTTTCAATTCATTAATCAATCAATTTTATCATTTTGTTGCATCTATATCATTGCATTTAGTCATAATTTCATAATATATTATTTAACTTGAGTGAACCAGCTAGGTTTTTGGCTGATCTTTCTCCTTTTATGTGCAAAGCCCTAGAAGTGGTAGAAAGAATTAGGGTGCCAAAAATCTACGGTCCAAGCATGATCTCTCTTAGCATATTATATTCCTCTTAGTGGTAATTCCAAGAAGAGTGCATTCCCTAAGATGTGAATCTTCTATTCTTCGATTGGTCCTCTCTTGGAGACATTAGGCACAATGTTCCCTAAGTTGAGACCTTGCGTGAATTAAGCAAATACCCTTTGAATGTACCTTACATTATTTTGCATTTATAGTACCTTTTATATGGCCACCTTGCATAACACACTCTTTTTTCCTATGGATCCATCATGTTTGTTCATGGGTGTTGGCATACAAAGTTTTTCTTGCCTCATGTATCCTATTGTTCATGTTGTGTGGTGCCTTATCAAAGTTATCAAGAGGCATAGATTTGGTATGGTTACCGTATGGGATCCAACCTAGGCATGAATTTACCATAGCCACTTGCTTGTCTATGTGGGTGTTTACTGTCCATGTGAATATGTGTCTCAGTAGGGGCTCATCTAGTGGATGTTCTGAGGTTCCACTAGCTCATGTGAGCATGTGTTTGGTTTGCATAGTGGACATCGTGCTCCACTTGAAAATTTTATTTTTGGACAAACAGATAAGGCTTGATCAACATCGTGTTGGAAAAACAATCGAGGATTGATCCACCCCTCTTTATTTTTCTTTTTCTTTTCTTGTATATGTATTTGGTAGTGTATGCTTGTGCCTTGTTGTTTCTTCATACATCATTCACATGTGTGTTTTTTTGTTCTTATGTTGGTTTGCCATAGGATCTTGATCTTGAGGGCTTGGCCATCCCTCTTGATCATTTTCATCCTATCTCACTAGCATTGGTACACCTAGACCCCTCTTTACGTGAATTCATCTAATTTTGTGTGAGTTTGAAGCAAGTTCCTCCTATCACTAAAGTAGGGAGTATGTGCAGGATCCTCATGGAAAAAATAGGACCTTAAGTGGCGAAAATTTTAGAAAAATCAGAGTTAGGCAACTTGAAGTAAAATTTTGAATAATTTATCTATATTATTTCAAAATTATTTAAGAATAGAATCTATAGAAAATGGAATGTAGTTTCTAAACTACTAGGTTTATTTAAAAAGAAATCTATTTTGTGAAAATTTGAAATTTCAATGCAGTAGTACTTACATTTTAGGGAAAAAATAAGAAGTAGGTGTTTGTCTAACCACCCTAACCACAATAAAATGATAATATTTTTTATAATATTTTATATATAAGTAGAGGACTCATGTCCCGATGTAATGCATATTTTTTGTAATTTTTTTCCAAGTAAATAATTAATTATGATTTTTTTATTACAACTTTTAAAAAATATAAAAACTTGTATGTCTTACCACCATAACTTGGTCAAAACTTCATGATTTTTTTTTTAATCCTATAGTATGTGAAGCATAAAATGTGACGCATGTTTCGGATTAAAAAAATGTGATATCGTTTGAAAGCTATAATTTTTATTCAATCATCCTATTAATTAAAACTTTAGTCATAATTCAAATAGAAAATGAATAATTATTATTTATTAAATTCAAAGTAAATCATAATTTATATTGGTGGAAAGATGAGAATCTCCTTTAAAAACCCTTTTAATTTCATCAATTTTTGGTAAAAAAGAAGTCGTCAACGACATACCCTACACATACCCATCATATCACCACTTTTTGGCCCATCATGATCCTGCACATACCCTGGGACTAAATGTACTATATAAAAATGTATCCCTTTACATTTTCACACTTTTTTGGGTCTCTTGGCTAAATTTTGGCTTCTTTATGCCTTATTTGGTCCTATTTTGCATCCACAAGCCTTATTAAATGTATTTTTCTAAGGATAATCTTGACATTTAACAAATGAAAAATCATAATTTTATGTTTGCAATTATGTGTTCTAGATCTAGTGATTTGGGACTCATACACCACCTAGGCCTCAAGACCTGATTTAAAACATTGCATTGAAATTAATATTTCTTGGAGTTTGTGTCTCGCATTTAAGACATTGGGACTCATACTCCTAACCTAGTGTATGAGTCCCACTTTAACCAAGACTTATTTTAAATCAAATTCTAGGCAGGATTTTATTATCCTAGATCTTATGTTGGGTCTAGTGTTTTAATTTCAAGAAATTTGGCACAAACGTGTATAAATACAAGGTTATTTCACATAATTTATCCTAGTAAAAATTCAAGTGATATTATGACCATTGAAGTGAGCATTTTACAAGAGCATTCAAGAGGAAATCATTAAGCATTTGGAGCAGCATTCAAGGTACAAGAATCATGTCAAAGTCATCATGCATCATGTGTGTTTTTGAGCTAACATTTTTGATGTAGGTTTCATGATTCAATCAAGCATTCAAAGACATTATCTCATATTAAGATTAAGATTCAAGATTGACATACACTAGAGCCATATCCCACAAGTTTTTGGCCTTTATTTCAAGGGTTTGGTGAGTTGTTACATTGCATTTGTTCATTAATCATTCGTCCATCCTTTTTCATTTCATTTCAAGGTTTAATTGTCCTAAACCGGGTTTGACCAAGGAAAACCCCTATTCCCTAACACAATTTTTTTTTTCCCTCTTGACGTGTGATTGTAGATATAGGTGATTTGGACCTTGAAGATCCTTTGAGGAAAAAGTTACAAAAGTTGTCAAAGTTTTCAAGAAGATGTATTTTTTTCGGAAACTCACCTAAAAGCCAAAATTTAGACTTTCAGACTTAGAGATTGAGCAAAATGAAAGTTACAAAAGATCATTAGAGGCTACAAATGTTTTATTCAAACTCTAATACTAGGACTAAATCGCCCCTTTGGGTGTATGAGTCCCAGCAACCCCTTTTATTAGTTTTTTGTAGATCCTGATTTGCCAGTAGAAGATTCCAGATTCTGCCCAGATCTCTGCAAAAAGGACTAATTCACCTAGCCTAGCGTATGAGTCCCAGTGTACCTCAAAAACAACAAATTTTAGAGTTTTTAGATCTTTTTTAGACATCTTCAATCCTCGAAGTACTTTCCTTTTTCTCTTTGTTTACTAATATGGTTTCATGTTTTAAGTTTCTAGGGTTTAGTGCATTATAGTTTGCATTTCCCCTTTGAAGCTTCCTTTTAATGGTGAAACCCCCTTTTAATCACACCTAAGGAAACCACCCCTAGTATTCTTTCCCTCAACTAAGTCACTTGGTTGAGGGATCTTGTCTTCCTAATGAATTGAGAGTGAAATAGGTACTTAGTTCTGTGTGAGGGGAATGAAATCCATTAGGAAAACAATGTGAAATCAATATCAAAATGTAAGTTTGAAATTAGAAACTAATCTAATTCAAAAACACTTAATATATCCTATTCCATCACTCATGAAATGAGATCCTAAGATTAACAAAAAAAAATTCAAACAATGCAAGAAAAGATTGCCATCCCATGTTGGAGTGTATTTGCATGACGTTGAGTTGTTCGTATCACTACAAAGCCTCCATTGCTTATGTTCAAAATCTTGATGATCGATGCTTGTTCTTGAAGAAACGATGAAGCTCTATCAATGGTGATCTTGACAACACTTCGTTGCATAAGGTAAGTTGAAATTTTGATCCTTATTTGTGAGGAGAAATGCTTGTTATACAGAAAAAGCAATTTTGAATCGACGATCAAGATCGTGTTAGAGAATATTCAAATCAATGGTCAAAATGAGTTGAGAGGATTTAGACATGAGGAAATTTTGCAAAGTTGATTGCACAATTAGAGTGATTGAAGAATAGATTGGCTAGTTAAGAATTTGATTGCTTATTTTAGTAATTAATTGATTAGTTAGGGTTGAGTTAGGAATTAGATGGTTGAGTTAGAAAAATTAGGTTGCTTAGTCAACAACCATAATTTGCTCAATCAGAAAGTGGGTTAGGAATATGAATTAATTAAATCCTTTTTGGAGTTGAACGTGCAAATCAATTTTGACTTTTGCAAAAAAAGTTGCATTAGTTTGATTTGATTTTTGATAAATGATTTGAATAGTTTGATTTAATTATTCAAATTTTGAGGGAAAGTGAGTTAATTAAGTTATTATGATTTAATAATTTAATCAACATAGAAGATAATTCATGGAGAGATAATGAGATAGTTAACTAAATAGATTTTTTTAGTCAACTAGAAGAAAGTATTTGTTGTGTTTGAGGAGATTGTGCATGAAGAGATAACGAGATAGTTAACTAAATAGATATTTTAGTCAACTGATTTAGAAGAGCTAGTTAATTTTTTGAGGGAAATTAATTAATTAAATAATTAATTAATATCAGGAGGAATGTGCACATGTGAATTTGACTTTAATAAATAAAGTTTATTTATTAAAGTGATGGTGTTGAATGAATTAAATAATTTAATTTATTTAATTTGGAAAGGGGAAAGTTGTTTAATTAAATAATTACTAATAATCATTTAATTAAATTAGAAGAATATGTGGGGTTAAATAATTAAACTAATTATTTAATGTAGAATTTGAAAGAGGATTAAATGAAGAGTTAACTAAATAGATATTTTAGTCAACTAAGAGAAAGTGGTCGTTATGTGTAAGGGAATAATGCATGCAGTCTGCAGAGATAATTGAATAGTTAAATAAATAGATTGTATAGTTAACTAAAAGAAGAATTAGTCTATGTGGAGAAGATAATTAATTTAATTAATTAATTAATATTAAGATGAATGTGCATGATGAATTGTTTTTAATAAATAAAAGATCACTTTTTAAAGGATGATGTTGAATGGGGATTAAATAATATTTAATATTATTTAATTTATGAGGGGGGATTGATTGATTTAATTACTCAATTAATTTTTGGATTTGAACGTGAAAATAAAGTTTGAATTTTGCAAACAAAATTGCATTGGTTTGATTTGATTTTGATGATATTTTGAATAGTATTATTCAATTTATTCAAATTTGGAAGGAAATTGAGTTAATGAAATTATTATGATTTAATAATTTAATCAACTTAGGGGAATAAAGTTAATTAGTGATATAATTAAATAATTGACGTTATTTAATTAATCATGAAGAATAAGGTTAGATTAGGACTATATTAACTAAATAAAATTTATTTAATTTTTCAAATTTGATGAAAACATGAATTAATTAAATAATGTTGTATTATTCAATTAATAGCAAAAACTAGGTTTTTTAGGATTTTATTAAATAAATGAAATTTATTTAATTGGTAGAAAATGATGAAAAAGTGAAAGAATTAAATAATGTATTATTATTTAATCAATAGAGGAAATTTAGGGTTAAAATACTAGTTCACAAGCTAGGACAATTTTAGGTGTCTACATTTTGCCCCTTTTTGAGACAAAGTACTGGTTGCTTTCTTTCAAAGAACATTGCCCTGGTATCCCCCAGGCACAAGAGTTGCCCCAGTATACCCCAGTATAACCCAAACAGGATAGCCTGGTGCCCCCTCAGGAAATTTGGTAAGAGAATCTAGATAATGAATGGAATTTTTTGATAAGCTTATGTGATGCATTAAGGATTGACAAAAAATAATGGTGAGAAGAAGAAAATATTAATATGAAATGAAGAATAGTTGATGTTGTTAGTGGTGATGAGTATTGCTTTCACTTTTCTTTAGAGACTTTGTAGTTTGAACAATCCTTTTTGATATAGCGAATAAATACGATGCGCCCAGGTATTAATGACCAAGGTGACTTTGTATTTATTGCATGGACTTTGACTCTACAAACAAGGACTTTTCTTGCTCATACCAGATATACAGAAACCCTATTAGAGTGTATGGGTGAGAAGCTCTAAAAACATGTTGGACCAGTAACACAAGAGGTATTATAAACCTAACATGTCACTGTTACACGAAATGTTTCAAATACAACTTCCACACATAGAACAAAGCAAGTATTTTTCATGGTAGTATAACAAGAGTATCCACAAATAGAACATTGAAATGGAACTCAATTTACCCCATTTCTTCTTCTCTAAATCCTTATGGGGGTATGTGCAAGATCATCACGGAAAAAATAGGCCCTTAAGTGGCAAAAAAATCAAAAAAAAAAAGTTAAGCAACTTGACGTAAAATTTTGAAAATAAGGTATCTATATTATTTCAAAAATATGTAAGAATAGAATTTGTAGAAAATTGAATGTAGATTCTAAAATACTAGGCTTGTTTAAAAAAATAAAATCTATTTGGTGAAAATTTGAAATTTCAATGCAATAGTACTTAAATTTCAGGGAAAAAATAAGTAGGTGTCTATCTGACCACCCTAACCACAATAAAATGATAATGTTTTTTGATAAGATTTTAGATATAAGTAGAGGACTCATGTCTCAATGTCTTCCATATTTTTTTGTAATGTTTTTCCATGTAAATAATTAATTGTGAATTTTTTATTACAAACTTTAAAAAATATAAAAAACTTGTATGTCTGGCCACCTTAACTTGGTTAAAACTTCATGAAATTCAATTTTTATTTTTTTAATCCTATAATATGTGAAGCATAGAATGTGACGCATATTTTAGATTCAAAAAATGTGATACCATTTGAAAGCTATAAATGTTTTTCAATCAGTGTATCAATTAGGACTTTAGTCATAGTTTGAATAGAAAATGAATAATAATTACTTATTAAATTCAAAGTAAATCATAATTTATATTGGTGGAAAGCTGAGAATCCCCTTTAAAAACCCTTTTCGTTTCATCAATTTTGGGTTAAAAAAAAGTCATCAACCACATACCCATCATATTGCCATTTTTTGCCCATCATGATCTTGCACATACCCATGGACATCCTTGATAGATCCTAGGAATGAGTCAATAATGTAAATCACAAAAAAATAAGACAACAAAAGATAAAAAAATGCCATTATATCACTTGCCATATCTATTTGGGGTGGGTCTATTATCCAATGTTGATCCTGTCTATTATAGGAACGGACCTGTTAAGACATATCTCAGGATGTTGTTGGGTCTTGTCAAAAATATATGTATTCGATAATTGGCATTTTCTTAGTTCAATTTGCAATCAAATTATCTTGTGATTTTCTGCTTGAAAGTTCCAACTATTGATGCTTTCTTTTTTTGTTTTTTTTGTTTTGTCAAAAGGTGAGTGTGATGATTTGTTTATTATGGATGATTTCTTATTGCGAATTGTGATGGTGGACATGGGTCTTTTTTAAAAAAAAAATTTATGATGTTGTTTTTGACATTTTTTGGGGACTAACCTAGGGCCTCGGGGGCTCATAAAAAAGAATCCTTTCCTACATTGTACACGAAGAGGCTCGTAGTTCGCTTGGTTTGTTTTGAATGTTTTTTTTTGGGACCTTTTTTCTATTTTGCGATGTTTTTGGCTTTTTTCCATTTTTTTACTATTTTTGGATTTTGTGTTTTGTGACTGAGTTAAAATAAAGCATGTTGGAGACCTAAGGGGACTAACCTATGGTCTCAAGGGCTTTCAAGCCTTTCCTACATTGTACATGCAGAGACCACGTAGTTCAACTATTTGACTCAAAGCATAAACTATTTTTGGGTAAACAACATTTGATAATCTGGATTGATATTCCACTTTTGTGTCTAGAGGATATGTTCCAGGAAATCTACTTGAACTAGTTGTGAGGTTCAAACAAATGTTGATATCTTTAGACTATTTGAGTGAAGGAATAAACCAACGTTGTTTTGTTTTTTTGTTGTTTTCATTATCATGATAGGATGCTCAAAGATCTATTCCATGACCAATTTTTTGAAACTACCCCTAGTTGTAGATAAGATGACTTTCCTTAATCAGCGACAAGACATGGTTGGATACTCCATTTTATTATGAAATGAAATGGGTGGATGTTGTGGATAGTACCGATAGATAATGATGCAATTTTATTCAAACATAGTGCATGTTTGCCAGGTTTTCACTATGGTACCTATTCTAGGAGTGCCACAAAGTGGTTTTCACTCAGAGAACATTTTATTTCTCTTTACTATTTTTCTTTCTTTTTCTTTTCTTTTTTTCTATTTTTTTGGATTTTTACCCTTTTGCTTGGGGTATTCTAACATGCTTTATGTGTAGAACTTCTTGAGGTGGCATCTATTCAGCGGTTTAGGTAAAGGTTCTCCTTTAGGAGTAGCTAATTGATGTGCCCTAGAGCCATAGCTTGTTGTGATGACAAATAGGCCTAACCAGTTGGGTTCAAAATTGTCTTTTCCATCTTGATTGAGTTGTACTTTTTGATTCTCTTTAAGGACTAACTCACCAACTTGAAAGTTCTTGTCTTGATCCTTTTGTCATAGTTTCGCTTGAGTTGATTCTAATAAATCTACAGATGGTTTAATGCACTAAAAAATTTTTCATCTAGGAGTTCTAATTCATTTAGTCTGGATACCTTGTATTCTTCATTGTTGACCATTCCTTTTAGTGAAACTCATAATGAAGGGATTTCAACCTCAATAGGCAAGACAACCTTTGATCCATAGACCAAGGAAAATGGTGTGGTGCCAATAGGTGTGCGAATGCCAGTTTGGTAGGCCCATAAGGCTAGGTTTAGTTGCAAATTCCAATCATGGATGGCTTCATTAATAGTCCTTTTGAGTGTCTTTAGTATGGTTTTCTTAGATGCCTCGTCCTTTCCATTTCCTTGGGGGTAATAGGGCATGGAAAAGAGATGATGGATAGAAAATTGGAAACAAAGCTCTTGGACATCCTGATTTTTGAATGGGGTTCCATTATCTGTTATTATTATTTGGGGAATTCCATATCTACAGATGAGATAATTCAAAATGAATTTTGATATATATGTTTATTGGTGATATAGGTCAATGGAATTTCCTCTATCCATTTAGTGAAGTACTCTATTGTTGTTATAATGAATTTGTGCCCATTGGATGAAGCGAGTGATATTTTTCCTACCAAGTCTAATCCCCATTGTGAGAAAGGCCATGGTGTGGTTATAGGTCTCAATTCTTGTGTTGGTGCATGAACAAGGTCACTGTGTTGTTGACATTGCCGACACTATATAGAATACTATATGCATTCCTGCTCCATGGAGGACCAGTAGTATCTAGTTATGAGCAGTTTCTAGACTAGGTTAAGTTCGCAAGAGTTAGATCTACAAATACCTTTGTGAACCTCTTGTAAGGTTGTTTGTTCTTCTTCTACATCAAGGTATCAGAGTAACATACCATCTAGACTACGATGGTATAATATATCTCCTAAGATGGTAAAATGGGAAGTTCTACAGGTAAAGGTTTTCTTTCTAGTGGTCGTTAAGTCAATGGGTATGGTACCATGCTGGATGTAGTCAAAGGTATCTTGGTACCATGGGGAATTAGGACCAACCAAAACACATACCAATTCTGATTTTGAGATGTAAAATGCTGGTACCAACAACTGTTCCATGAGGAACTCATATTTAGGCACATTTTGTGGAATATCAAGTAGTGATCCTATTGTTGCCATTGCATCGACAGCCCTGTTATTGATTCGAGGAATTTGCTCAAAGGTTATTCTGATGAAGTATTCCTTGAAGCTATCCACCATCCATTTATATGGCACCAATTTTTCATCTTTTTTTTGGTACTCATCGTTCACTTGTCTAATCACTAGCTGAGAGTCTCCAAAGACATTTAGCTCTTTTATTATCCATTCAATAGCCATTTTTAACCTTGTGATAAGAGCTTCATATTCTGAGATGTTGTTCATGCATGGGAATGTAATCTTGTAGGCCTTGGGCATACTATCTCCTTGTGGTGTGAGAAATAAAATACTAGCTCCAAATCCATGTTGTGTATGGGACCCATCAAAGTATAGAATCCATTTGTCTACTTGCTCTATCATCAACATACTGTCATTTGGAAATTCCACTATGAGAGGTTTATGATCATCTAAGGGTGCTTCGGCCAATTGGTCTACTATAATCTATCCCTTGATAGCTCTCCTATCCACATATTCTATATCAAACTCACTTAGGATCATTACCCATTTGGCCATTCGACGTGTTACGGATGTCTTTGCTAGTAAGTATTTGAGTGGGTCTATCTTAGAAATCAGCTTGACCTTTCTATTTAGGATGTAGTGTCTCAGATTTTGTGTTGAAAATAAGATTGAGAGACATGCTATTTCAATGGCCGAGTAGTTTAGTTCATAGCCCACCAATGTTCGGCTGATATAGTAGACTGCCCTTTCTTTATTGTTATCATCTAGCTAGGCCAAGAGAGCTCCTAGGGCTGCTTGTATGGTAGACACATAAAGTATCATTTCCTTTTTTTGGATAGGTGGAATGAGTACAAGAGGAGTAAGTAGGTACTCCTTGACTTGTTGGAATGCTTGGTCACATCTCCCATCCCACTTGAAGGTGATGTCCTTATGTAGGAGATGAGTGAAAGGGTGACACTTGTCTACCAACTGCACGATAAATCGCCTGATGGATTGTAGTTTCCCTTGTAGGATCCTTAACTATTTTAGTGTCTTTGGCGGAGGAATTTCCATTATTGCTTTTACTTTAGCCGGATCTACTTCAATCCCTCTTCTTCATACTATGTACACCAACAACTTTCTAGATGTTACCCCGAATACACATTTCTTAGGATTGAGTCTTAGGTTATACTGTTCAAAATGATCAAATACCTTTGCTAGATTTGTCAAGTGGTCTTCACTTTTGATTGATTTTACTAGAATGTCATCCACATAGTCCTACATGATTGTGTGTAGCATATCATGAAATATTGTTGTCATTTCTCTTTGATATGTCACTCCTACATTCTTTAGACCAAAGGGAATTACATTCCAACAGAATGTTCCCCAAGCACAATTTTTTTTTTTTTTTTGTGTTGGTCATTTGGAGAGATGTTTATCTGGTTGTATCTGGAGAAACAATCCATTAAGGATAGCATCTCATGCCCTGCTATTAGATCTACAATCATGTTGATACTTGGTAATGGAAAGTCATCTGTTGGAGAGGCTTTGTTCAAGTCTCTAAAGTCTTTGCATATCCTTATGCCCCTAGTAGGTTTCGATATTGGTACTAGATTTGATGTCCATTGTGGATAGTCAATGGATCTAATGAAACCCACATCTAGTAGTTTCTTTAGCTCTACTTTTAGTAATAATTCTATCTATGGATGCATTTTTCTAAGCTTTTGCTTGATAGGCTTTGCTCCAGGGATTACAACTAAATGATGTAGCACTAATGCTAGATCTAGTCCAGGCATGTCAGCATAGGTCCATGCAAAATTTATCTTTCGAGAGTTGATGAAAGCTATGAAATTGTCCTTTTCTTCTGGGTCTAGTGATGCAGCATGGTAGGTTATCTTTGGGTACTCTACTGTGCCAATATTTATGGGTTTTGCTTCCTCTACTAGCAGTCTTGACCTTTCCTAATATTTTGATATGGGGAGATTGAATCTTCCATCCTCAGGTGTCTCTAAGAGGTTTTCACCTTCAAATGTGTCCTTTATTTTTCTCTTTTCAGGATCTGATAAAGCCACTAGGTGATTTTCTCTAGGGGATTGTAATTTTATGTTCTTTCTTTCATTTTTACAGCTAAAAGATTCAACCTCTCCACCAAAGTATGCCTCTTATTCTAGTTCCATGATGAACTCTACCTTGTGGTCTCCTATTGGTATGTCTGTTTGAAGTCCCATGAACTTTACAATTGCCTCAACATTCTTGAATTGATCCAAAACAGGTGCATGCTATTATTGATCCCAATATATGAGTTGTGGGTACCAAAGTGGGAGGTTATCATCTTGATCTACAAAGTCTATGCAAGTGGATGAAAGGGTCAGTATGGATCATGTTTCCTTTTCCCACTAAGTGTCTAGGTCATCATTGCTAGAAGTGGGAGAATCATATCCAATGACGAAGGAAGGGTAATCCTACTCATATTCATTAGAGTCTTTACCAGAATTGTAGTAGATGTTGGGAATAGTTTGAATATGTTAGAGGGGGAACCTATCAAAGATAAAGTTATTGAATAAGTCTTCAATGGGTAAATCATTTTCTAAAGTATGATAGGTATCGAATGCCTTGATGCTAGCAGAAGTTCCTCACTTCTTCCAAGAGGTTTGTCCAATTATTGGAATAACCACGTCTTTTGGTTCATAGCCTAGCCCCGTATTCTTCTTCCTTTGTTCTAATATAATAGGTTCTGATTGGCCTTGTTCATGTATCCCCAAGCCACCTTTTCCATCATATCCCATCTATTTAACTAATTGATAACCTATAGTAGTACGGTCAAAATTAGGTTCTAGCTTTTTTGGTTCTTCTTTGTCCTCCTTGTAGATCAAAGATAGAAATTCCTCCTCAAATATTTCTTCATCTTGCATGTCTCCCCATCTAGTGAAAATAGTGGGCTTTGCAATCATTTTTATTATCTTGATCTCTTTTGGAAATCCATATACTCTGGGTGTTGGTGGAAGCATGCCAATACAAAATGCTTGGTTAAATAAGTAATTCCCATTTCCCTTATCAAGTACTTGAATCTTGGCTTCCATTTTTGGTTGGTCATTTGAGATGTTTTTGGTTGAGGTAGATGGAAGTTTTGATGGATCAACATAAGAAAATGAGTGGAATGCTATGTCATTGCTAGGAACTCATTGGATTTTGTTGAATTTCTCCTCTAAATTAGCACATAAATGAAAAGGCTCAGGATCGACATATAATGTTACCTCTTTTCCTTCATGGGAAAATTTTAGGCATTGATGAAAATTGGATGGGACTGCTTGGAAAGCATGGATCCAAGGTCATCCCAGGAGGAGGTTGTATCGTAGCTCAAGATTGAGTACTTGACAAGTGATTTTTGTTAGGGCTAGCCCTATTTGCACTAGTAACCTAACTGTTCCTTCATAATTTCTTTCTAGATCATCGTAAGCTCTTATTGTGATACTTTTTCCTTTGTCAATCACATCATTAGAATACCCTAGATTTTTGACAAATTTTAAGGTACAAATGTTTATGCCTGCACCATTATCTATCAGTACCTATTTGACCATGGTTTTATGAACACCAACCTCTATGTAGAGGGCTTGGTTATGGAATGTTTCTTGGGGTAGATCTTTCTTAGAAAAGATTAGGTGATTAGTCTGTGTGATTTTACCAACCATAGCTTGGAACTGACTAGGATTGAGGTCATGAGGGACTATTTTTTCCAATGCCATTTCAAGTATTTCTCTATGGGAAGATGATAGTTTTAACAACTCTAAAATTGAGATTAAGGTAGGTGTTTTTTTTAGTTGTTCCACAATACTATACTCACTGGGTGACTTGATTGTAAGTTTGGGTGGTGCTCCTTGAATTGTAACTCCTTCTCGATCGGTGGCTACATTACATTTATTGTCTCCTCCTCGTATAGTCACTACATTTTCCCTATTATCATCAACTTGTGAGATAGTTCCTAAAACTGTGTCCCCATAAGTGTAATTGGCATTATGGTAATCTTGTTTCTTTCCTTTGTCATTCTCTTTGGCATGGTTCGGGATTGGGTTTGTGTAAATTTGCAGGTCCTTATTCCCAAGATGATGTTCAACATCTACCTCACCTTTTTCTATTAAATCTTGGATAAGGTGCTTGAGTCTCATGTAGTTGTTTGTGGTGTCTCCTTCGATCATGTGGAAGTCACACAAATCCTTCTCGTTATACCACAGTGTTTTGAAACTAGGTTCCTCATAGTTTGGATGATCATTAGTTTTGAGGATGTTTTGTTGCACTAGTTTGCACATTACTATTTCCATTGACTCACCTAGAATTGTGAATTGTCTCTTTGGTTGATCGTACTGCCTTTGTTGTCCTCCCTGATTCATTTATGGGTTCACACCTTGGTTATTTTGTGCATTGTTTGGAACATAGCTTGTCTATGCTACCTTTGGTTTGTTTTGAACTATGTTATGTGATGGCCATAATGTTCTAGCATCAACCACTCCATCGTTTGTGATGTTTTTGTTTTTAGCCCAAACTTTGGGTTTCTTGTTTGAAGTAGATGGATTGTCTTTTCAGTTATGTAATTTAAGGGAACCTCTTGCAATGAGGGCTCTTTCGATATTCAATCCCTTCTCAATGGTTTCTTCAAAGTTCACTAGACATAACATTGTCAGTCGATAATTGATCTCAAGTAAGACATTGGTAATGAATATGTCTACCAATTCCTTATAGGGAATGGGCCATTTACATCTACTAGCCTTGTGTCTCCATTATTGTAGATAGGAGATAAAATATTCTCCTTGATTTTGTTTGATCGTGGATAAGCTTGTAATGGTGACATCATGTTCAATGTTGAAGGAGAAGTGACCTATGAATTTGCTAGACAATTCATCAAAAATTTTGACTGCTAGTGTCAAATGGGTGAACCATTCCATAGCATCGCATGTAAGGCTGCATGGAAATAATCTCATGAGGTATGAGTCATTTTTTCATACTTCCATGCATGATACCGAGAAATATTGTATATGCTCCACTGTATCCCCTATTCCTTTATATTTTTTGTCAAACCTAGGTATTTCAAAATTCTTTAGAAAGGGTATTGTAGTGATAGATTGATCGAACGAGAATGGGCATATCTCTTAGGTAGTATAGTTTTTTTTTTTTTTTCATCCTACATGTTGGGTGACTGCTTCTAGCTTCATTTCCATGTCTATTTTTGGCAAGTTTGTTTGTGAGTTATGTGTATAATAGCCTTGTTGTCTCACTATGTTTGGGTCATATATCAGATATTGTGAAGGTATGAGACCTTGGTAACCATTTTGGTTATATACTAGGCTAGGTCCCTGATGGGTGTAAGGAGGGTTAGCTCCTTATTGCTAAGATGAAATGTATTGTAGGTTACCATGTTGATGCATTATTGGGACACCTTGTTGGTAGGACGACTGAGGAAGGGGGCTCTGCGGAACACCTTGCGATTGGGTAAGACTAAACTAAAGGTTACCCTGTTGATGTGTTATCAGGACACCTTGTTGGTAGGATGATTGGGGAAGGGTGCTATTTGGCACAGCTTACTGCTAGGTAGGACTAAACTGAAGGTTACCCTATTGATGTGTTATCAGGACACCTTGTTGGTAGAATGATTGGGGAAGGGCACTCTCTGACACACCTTGCTGTTGGGCAGGACTAAACTGAAGGTTACCCTCTTGATGCATTATTGGGACATCTTGTTGGTAGGAAGACTGAGGAAGGGTGCTCTTTGGCACACCTTGTTGTTGGGCATGACTAAACTGAAGGTTACCTTATTGATCTGTTATTGGGATGCCTTGTTGGGAGGAAGACTGGCGAAGGGCGCTCTATGGCACACCTTGTTTTTGGTATTGTTGGTTCAAAAGGGAACCATTTGGTCCACTTTGTTGGTGATACTGATTGTTCAAAGGGGGACCTTGTGTCCCACCCTGTTGAAGGTATTGACCATTGAGAGGGGGACCCTGTGTTCCACCCTATTGAAGGTATTGAATGTTTTGAGATGGGTCATGTTTGAGGTATTTTGAGGTATATACTATCCAGGAGGAGGATTTTTGTTTGGTGGTTCACATTGTGATGGTCCTCCATGATACAATTGTGCTACTGCTACTTGTTCAACCTAAGTTGGTCTTCTGAATAAGGGGTTCTCTTTGGGTTGACCATCATTTTTTGAGAACATGGGTGGCATGTTTGGCATCCCTAGAGGTTCAGTTATCTGTATTTCAACTGAGTTATCTCCTAAGGGAATAAGGTTGGTATCCTTCAGAGCTTCTACGTTGAAATCCATCAGCAATTTAGCACCACTTTGTGCTAACTTGAAAAAATAGGAGTTTGGATCCTTTCTCAACAACCTACCCATTAGTTTAAGAACCTTGGGGTTGTTCGAATGTTCGAACAGTTCATCCTCATTTATTTCTTCCTTTGTGTCTACCTCCTCTATAACCACTCTATTTGGGTCTTGGTTGTTTTCTCCAATTACCTCCTTTTGTTTGTGATTTAGTTCCTCTTCACTGAAGGTATTTCTATACATAGGACTCTTTTTTGCTGTTTCAAGATTATTTGTCTTATATCCCCAAGGGCTACTTTCATAGCCTATGGTATTGGTTGGTGGGATACTAGTGTTGGTTTTGTTTTCTTCCATTTTCTTTCTATGTTGTGACCTTGTGGTTGTCATAAACAATTTGGATCTCAAGGTAGGAAAAATGGTGCTAGACCTCTAAAGTTTTCAACTCCAACATTGACCTAAAAAAGAGGGTAGATTTAGGTATGTGAATATGGTTTGTCTCTCTAGAGAAGTTTAGTATCGTGGTAAATACCTGGGTTTTCACCAAAAAAGAACATGTACAAATCTAGATCATTCCTGGAAGCACATCTATAAAAATTTGCCACAAATTTGTTTCTATTTTTCTATAGTGCTACAAGGTGTTTCCTGAGAGCCTTTGGAATAAGATGCCAAAGTCGAGAATAATGACCTATAATATTTACTTTGGGGATCCTAACTCTTTGTGAAATCATTGATGAATAAGGATGTTTATTTCCAAGCAAGGGGTGGTAATACGAGTCTCTCAGCTGTTATGTTTGCTTTCTCTTCTTCTTTGTCTAAGATGATGGATGTAGTGAGAAATTGGTGGGGTGTGTCATTTCTCTCAAAAATAAATGTTCTCAAACTGTTGATGATGTCGGTTTGGGTACCTTCAATATGTGTGTTACCTTGCTGAAAGATTGGTGTGACTAGCCCTAGTTGTTGAATGGGAGTTGTGGGTCTCCAAATGGTCATAAGGTATGTTTTGTAGTGGTTTATGGTATTCAATACCCTATCATAAGGTCACTCAATACCTATTTACAGAAGGGAGGTAGTAATATGGCTCTTCCAACTACTATTTTTTCCTTTTCTTCCTCTTCATTTAAGATGATGGATGCAATGAGAAATTGATGGGGTGTTTCATTTTTTTCAAAAAATGAATGTTCTCAAACTGCGGATGATGTCGGTTTGGGAACTTTCAATGTGTGTAAGGCTAGGTTGGATAATATGTGCTACAAGGGCTGGTTATTGAATGGGAGCTATAGGTTGCCAAATGGTCATAAGGTGTGGTGGAATGGGGTAGTTTGTTATGAAACTGAAAAACCCTAAAGTTTGTGTGTTGTTGTGGAATGTAGCTACTTTTTGGAAATCAAAATGTTGAAGAACTAGGGTTGATATTCCACTTCTTGATCTAGACGATATGTTATGGGAAAGATACTTGAACTATCTATGAGTTCCAAGTAAATTTTGATATCATAGACTTTTTGAGTGGAGGAATGATCCTAATGTTTTGTTGGATTTTGATTTCAAATAAGTAGTATGGGAATAATGAGTGAGATTTTATGACCAATCTAATCTTTCAAGTATTTGGTTCAAGTAATGACCTTATAAGCAATCTAAGTGTTTTAGCAAAAATATTGTGTGTTGGAATGGAAATTTGCAACCTCTTTGTGTTTGTTTCCTTTATGTTCTTAAGTATGGAAAATGATATAATAGCACTGGACTGACTCACAAGCATGGACTTTATGTGACCTGAATGTCTATAACTTGAGTTGTGAAATCATAACACTGAAGCCATAGTTACCAAAGTGTTTACTTTAATCAATGCAACCTAAAAATAAAACTGAAATGTTCAAAAATATTTAAGGGTAAATCCTTTCAAGGAGTGCAAATGTAAGGCTTTTTTCGCAAGTATATACTAACTCAAAGGGTTTGTGATTTGACCACCTTTGTTCAATGTTTGTTTTGATCTGTTCTTTTTCTTTAAATCAAACATAGAATTTGATGTCACAATTTTTTTTGAATGTAATTGGATAAGTTTAACATTAAAAAACAATTACAACCCTAGTGGAGAGAAACCATCCTCTTAGGTGGGCCTGCCTCATGCTTTGAAGAGGATATTTTACGTATAACTTATGGCACAGGCCTGTAGTCAGACTTGGAAAGTAACTTCTCAGAAGTAAATTCCAAGGCACCACTTTCAGAGAATATTTTGGATAAATAGGGTGGCTTTTAAAACAATTGGCTCTTAGTCATTTTCTAGGGATATTATTTTTGGGCACCTACACATGCGGTGTTTTGTTCAATTAAGAACCTTCCAGCCCTTTCAATTTTTTCCGCATCACAAGGATACTAAGGAAGAATACGTCAGTATAGGACATCCACACTTGGAAAGTGATGAACTTTCATCACACTCACAAAAGATTTATATAGCGGTCCAAAATGAAAGTACTGCTTGGGTCGCTTATGAGTTCTCCAGCGTGAGATGTGTCTCAATAGGCAGGCCCTCTAAAGGAGGTAAAACTTTAAAATAAATGAACAACTAAAAAAAAAAAATTGCTTACCCAAGATCATCAAAAAATGGTGTGAGGGGAGAAGAAAAAACACTTCAGCTTGCCAATCAATGCATGCACTGAAGACAATTCATTGCAAATTGATTTATTTTAAACATATCAAGCGGTGTTATCCCCAAGAATATGTGAGTAAAAATGAAATGTCCTTTTTGCTTTGCACCAATTGAAATGTTCAAGACATCAAGCAATTAAGATAGTAATTGTGTGAAAATAATAAAAACATTTTGCTCATTTTTAAGCCCCAAAGTTGAAATGTTTCTAAGAAAATCAGGCCTGGTCATTAATGGTCAACAAAATGTAAATCAGACGTTTTCCAACAAATTGAAAGACGTTTATGCTCTTTTTATGCACCAAATTTAAAGGTTCCTAATTATGAAAACATGAAATGTGTTCATTTTAGAGGCCCAAATTGAAGTGCTTTATGTTCCTTTATGAGCACCAAAAGAGAATTCCTACTTTAGAAAGATTTGAATTGTTTATTTTAACAACACCAATTTGAAAATGTCAGAGTTGTGTTGTTCATTTTTAGAGCACCAAATGGAGATTCCTACTTGAGAAAGCTTTGAAAATGTTTATTTTAACAACACCAAATTTGAAATGTGAGAGTTGTGTTGTTCATTTTTACAGCACCAAATGGAGATTCCTACTTTAAAAATCTTTGAAAATGTTTATTTTAACAACACCAAATCTGAAATGTGAGAGTTGTGTTGTTCATTTTTAGAGCACCAAATGGAGATTCCTACTTTAGAAAGCTTCAAAATGTTCATTTTAACAACACCAAATATGAAGTGTTAGAGTTGTTGTTCATTTTAAATCACCAAAAGGAAATTCCTAAGTTAATAAGTGAAAATATTTGTGGCTCCAAAGATCTTGGACTAATCATCTTCCTTGTAACAAAGGTGTTAGTTGTTTTCATAAAATAATGTACCATAAATCGTACAAGATCTTCTGAAGAGATGTTAGAAACTTTCCAAAAACAACACACAATCAAATGTTAGGGTTAGACAATTGATTAAGCATCAAAAACCTTACAACCTAGACCAAATTGTGAGATAAGTTAACTTTAAGTGCACCAATGAAAAATTTAAATGCCTAAAAATTGAAAACCACCTACACCAATGAAAAGAACATGAAATTCTACCCCATTTAAAAAAAAAAAATTGAAAAATACTTATGTATGACCAAGATATGGTCATTTAAAGATAGGGTAAACAAAGGCGCCCCTGTCAAAAGCAAATACAAGTTTTTGGGCTTGGCAATGGAAAATTTCTTTTGGGAAATTGTGTGGAATGCCTTTTAGAATCCCTCCAGAGCCCTGTAGCTTCAATTCAACTCACAAAAAGCATTAGTATCAAGGACCATTGGTCCTACCAGGTGTGCCAAAATGTGTCAAGGGGAAGGAATCCATTAGATAAACGATGCGAAAAACAAGATCAAAATGAAAGATTGAAATCAAAAACTAATCTAATTCAAAAACACTTAATCTATCATATTCCATCACTCATGAAATGAACAATTCTAAGCTATTTGAATGAAATGAGATCCTAAGATTAACAAAACGAATTCAAGCAACACAAGAAAAGATTACCATCCCATGTTGGAGTGTATTTGCATGATGTTGGGTTGTTCATATCACTACAAAGCCTCCATTGCTTATGTGCAAAAGCTTGTTGATCGATGCTTGTTCTTGAAGAAATGATGAATCTCTATCAATGGTAATCTTGATAGCACTTCGTTGCATTAGGTAAGTTGAAATTTTGATCCTTATTTGTGAAGGGAAAGGCTCATTATATAGGAAAAGCAATTTTGAATTGACGGTCAAGATCGCGTTGGAGAATATTCAGATCAATGGTCAAAATGAGTTGAGAGGTTTAGACATGAGGAAATTGTGTAGAGTTGATTGCACAATTAGGGTGATTGAAGAATAGATTGGCTAGTTAAGATTTTGATTGCTTAGTTTAGCAATTGATTGATCAGTTAGGGTTGAGTTAGGAATTAGATGGTTGAGTTAGCAAAAATAGGTTGCCTAGTCAACAACCATAATTTGCTCAATCAGAAAGTGGATGAGGAATATGAATTAATTCATTGAATTAATTAATTCCTTTTTGTAGTTGAACATGCAAATCAATTTTGAATTTTGCAAACAAAGTTGCATTAGTTTGATTTGATTTTTGATAAATGATTTGAATAGTTTGATTTAATTCTTCAAATTTTGAGAGAAAGTGAGTCAATTAAGGTATTATGATTTAATAACTTAATCAACTTAGGAGATAATGCATGGAGAGATAATGAGATAGTGAACTAAATAGATTGTTTTAGTCAACTAGAAGAAATTATTCATTACGTTTGAGAAGATTGTGCATGAAGAGATAATGAGATAGTTAACTAAATAGATATTTTAGTCAACTGATTGAGAAGAGCTAGTTAATTTTTTGAGGGAAATTAATTAATTATATGATTAATTAATATCAAGAGGAATGTGCACATGTGAATTTGACTTTAATAAATAAAGTTTATTTATTAAAGTGATGGTGTTGAATGAATTAAATAATTTAATTTATTTATTTTGGAAAGGGGAAAGTTGTTTAATTAAATAATTACTAATAATTATTTAATCAAATTAGAAGAATATGTGGGGTTAAATAATTAAACTAATTATTTAATGTAGAAGTTAAAAGATGATTAAATGAAGAGTTAACTAAATAGATATTTTAGTCAATTGAGAGAAAGTGGTCGTTATGTTTAAGGGAATAATGCATGCATAGATAATTGAATAGTTAACTAAAAGAAGAATTAGTCCATGTGGATAAGATAATTAATTAAATTAATTAATTAATATTAAGAGGAACGTGCATGATTATTTGTTTTTAATAAATAAAAGATCACTTTTTAAAGGGATGATGTTGAATGGGGATTAAATAATATTTAATAATTTTTTATTTATGAGGGGGGATTGATTGATTTAATTAATCAATTCTTTTTTGGATTTGAATGTGAAAATCAATTGACTTTTGCAAACAACTTGTTGCATTGGTTTGATTTGATTTTGATGATATTTTGAATAGTATTATCCAATTTATTCAAATTTGGATGGAAAGTGAGTTAATTTGGAAATGCACATTCTAGAAGTTGAGTCTGTTGAAGCTCTTAAGTTCTTATGTTAGCTGGGGGTTTCTTGTTGGTTTATTTTTTTGGGTTTTTTTTGTGGCCCTTGCTGGCCTTGGGTTGGTGGCTATTGTGTTTCTTGGGCTTTATTTTGATGCAACCTTTTTTTCTATGGTGACTTTTATGCTTATTCCTATTTTCTGTAAACTCTACGGTTTCAGGTCCCTGTAAAACCCATTTTTTCCTTTATCAAAAACTTAGGGGAATAAAGTTAATTAGTGATATAATTAAATAATTGATGTTATTTAATTAATCATGAAGAATAAATTTAGATTAGGACTATATTAAATAAATGAAATTTATTTAATTTTTTGAATTTGATGAAAACATGAATTAATTAAATAATGTTGTGTTATTCAAATAATAGTAGAAACTAGGTATTTTAGGATTTTATTAAATAAATGAAATTTATTTAATTGGTTGAAAATGATGAAAAAGTGAATTAATTAAATAATGTATTATTATTTAATCAATAGAGGAAATTTAGGGTTAAAATACTAGTTCGCAGGCTAGGACAATTTTAGGTGTCTACAAGTTCCATCTCCTAAAAGGTCCAAAACCCTATTTCATTTTCTTTGGGAACTAAATGGGTATTCAAGAACAAGCTTAATGAGAATGGAGAAGTAGTGAGAAATAAGGCAATACTTTTGTGTAAGGATTACTCACAAGTGGAAGGTATACACTTTGAGGATACTTTTTCTCATGCGTCTAGGATGGAAGCTATTAGAATTTTTTTGGAATTTGTAGCATATAAAGACTTTAAGGTTTATTAGATGGATGTGGAGTCTAATTTTCTGAATGGTGAATTGGAAGAAGAGGTTTACATGGAAAAACTGGAAGGATTTCAGGGTTTAGATCAACCAGATATGGTATGTATGTTGAAGAAGGTAGTAAATGGATTGAAGCAAGCTCGTAGAGCTTGGTATGCAAGATTGGATAGATACTTGATACAACAAGGATTCAATAAAGGCACCACAGACAGTAATTTTTACTTTACAATTGAGGAAGACAAATTATTGATAGTAGTTTTATATGTGGATGATATTATCTTTGGTGGAAATGAGGCTACATGTAAGAAGTTTACAAAGGAAATGCAAAAAGAGATTGAAATGTCAATGTTTGGGGAGATGAATTTATTTCTTGGGCTACTAATAAATCAAATAGATAAATGGATATTCATTTCAGAATCTAAGTATGCCAAAGAGATGTTGAAGAAGTTTGGAATGGATGACTCAAAACTGGTATGTACTCCTATGGTGACTAGTTGTAAACTAAGAAAAGATGATGACTCTCCTAAGGATGAGTACATCAATTATAGATCTATGATTGGTGGATTGCTATATCTAACTAGTACTAGACCGGATATCATGCACATAGTTTTTCTTGTAGCTATATTTCAAGAAGATCCTAAAGAAACACATGTTGCAGCAGTGAAGAGGATATTCAAATACTTAAGAGGCACACCAGATTATGGCCTGTGTTATCCTAAGGATACTAATTTCACATTAAGTTCTTACATAGATGTTGATTGGGATGGCAAGAAAAACTACAAGTGTTGGTGCATTCTTTATTTGATGTAGATTGGTGTCATGGTTGAGTAAGAAATAGGATTCAGTTTCTTTATCTATTGTAGAGGCTAAGTACATTACAACAACATCATGTTGTACATAGGTATTGTGGATGAGACATACATTTAAGGATATCAAAGTTGTATATGATGAGCCTATATCTATCTTTAGTGACAATACAAATGTAATTAATATTTCAAAGAATCTTATGGAGCACTCAAGGAAAAATCATATATCTATTAGGTATCACTTTTAGAGAGAGAAGGTTATGGAGAATGAAGTGAAGCTTGAGTATGTACCTACAAAGGATCAGATTGCTGACATGTTTAGTAAGGCTCTTCCTAAAGATACTTTTGAGTATCTTCAAGAGAAGTTGGGGGTTTTTTCCCCTCCTTTCTTGAACTAGATGCACATGGATATTCATGAATCCATTAGATCTATGGATCTATCTCTTTTTTAGACTGATGTTGGTGGCTACCTCTTAGGGGGAGTAGGTAGTTTCATGTGTTTTCATTGAGTTGCTAGTTTTTTTTGGGTGTAATCCTAAGGGGGAGTATTCAAAGGAGGTATTTTGGTTTAGTGTCAAAGGGGGAGAACAATACAAAACATTATATCATTTTCCATTGATGTCAAAGGGGGAGATAGAATCATGTGAAAAAGTAGAGAAAGTTGTCTAACATTATTGTCAAAGGAAGAGAATACTATAAGGGGGAATGAGTCAGGAATGTTGTGTAGGCTATCTAATTTGAAAAAAAAAGGAACGTGTGTTCAGAGTTGCCTTGTCTTTGGTGGCTTTTCACATCTTGTGTTACCATCAATGATAAAGGGGGAGATTGTTGGAAGTATGAAGGTGTTTTCATTGATCTCAACAAGTAGTCTACTGACTGGTGTTATCATTGATGTCAACTATGGGATGAAGATGTTAAGGATATTGAGAAAATTATGAAAAAGAGGAAAATAGGTTGTGCATGCATAGTTGCGATCTTGAGGAAGTTTTTTGAGCACATGGAGCTATCTTTTTTTGTAGAGTCTAAAGATGAGTTGGAATGAAGTAATGGGCTGAGATGATGTCTCTAGTACTTGGTTTCCAAGTTATTTTGAGAAAATTTGTTAAACAGAGTAAACTATGTTGTGGAAGTGTTAATAGCGTGCTTTGGTATTGTGCTCCACATTTCTTCTATGTTTTTGAAAGAGGAAAAAATGGGTTTTACAGGGACCCGAAACCACAAATTTTACAAACTAAAGATAAGATTGTTAAAGATACAAAAAGAAGAAAGGCTGTAAAAACAACAAAAATAAATTTCCACAAAACCAAAAAACCAGAAAAAATGCCAACAATAGTTAAATTTGGGTCTTTAATAAATCCGTCGTCTCAGCTTCCAACTCGTTCATATCCTTAACCCCCCCTCTTTAAGATTTTAACAATTTGGGTGGTAGGGGTGCTTTCCTTTTAAGGTTGACAAGGGTCCTTTTCAAAATACCTTGGTCCCCGTTCTTGCTTTCCTTGTTCTCTTCCAGATCAACCACCAGTGAACCCTGTTTTGTTTTTTCCAGCTTTTCAGACATAGCATTGATGATGATAGCATTGTTACTGGTTATCATCTAGTTATCAACCTTTCTTCTGTGTTAATGTTGTTCTTGTGTAGATCTTACTAGTTATTTAAGCTTGTTAGAGGTTCCTATATTCAGAATTTAAGTTTTTGAATCTTATACAGTGCGAGATATTTTCACCAGTGTGTGAGCCAATTGTTTAGTGATGTTTTATGTGGCCTAGGAGAAATGTATTTTCTCCACATTTCTCCACTATGTGGCTTTAGGTTGTGTGGATTTTTCAATTTTTTTATAACACTTTTATCTTTTTGTATTCATGTTTTTACTTGATTTGGTGCAGTACATAGTGAGTTTCATTTATCAATATGCAAATAAGGGTTACAAGTTGTTATGAGTTGAAGTGTTTGTATGATGCGAGCTTGGATGAAGTGTTTGATGAATCTTAAGTAGTTCATGGATTACTATGGATCATGTTAAAGTGAATTATGCTTTCTAGTAGTTTCAAGTTGATTTGTGGAAGCTTGTACTTAATGTTTATGGTTTTTTGTATGGGTATTGGCTAAAAGTCTAGGTAACAAATATTGGATGTTTTAAAAGTATATGAAATATAAAAAATATCAATTTTATCTTCATGTTTCCATTTCTTCTCTATATTTTTTTGTTATATTATTCATTTCATCCTTTGCCTCTTCCTTCATGTGGTATCAAAGTTGAAGTTTATCAAATCCTTAGTTTCTAAGAGTTGAATTTTATTAGAGTTGAAGGTTTAAAAAAAATTTAAAGGAGATAAGGAGTATTCAACTCAATTCCTTTATATTAAGGAGAACATTCCATATAAGTGAACCATAGATTTTTGGCACCCTAATCGTTTCTAGCACTTCTAGGGTTTTTCACCTAAAAGGAGAAAGAAGAGCCAAAAGTCTAGGTAGGTTCACTCAAATTAAGATGTCTATGATGAAATTATGATTAAATAAAATTATTTAAATGCAACTAAGCTAAGTAATTGATTGATTATGAATGAAAAACCTAAGAAATGTGACTTGTTTGAAAACACATTGTGTAATGCAAGAACACTTGGAAATGAATAGAGAATTGTAATAGAAATGGACCAAACTAAAAGTGTACACCTGGAATGTGGATGAAGACTAGAAGTAGATTCTGGAATATTTCTTATGTTGATTCTCAGGCTTGGTTGAATTCATTCGCCATTCTGGGCGAATTAGTCCCAGTTCTGTAAAACTGTGTCAGAACCTGTTTCTGACAAAAGGGTATCTAAAAATGTAGAAAACTCAAAATTGACCTAGAAGTGGAACTCATTATCCACCCATGGAAAATGAGTCCACTTTTGAATTTATGATTATTCAAAGGTGCAATCTAGAGCTTCCGATCTACATTTTAGCTTTCTAAAGGTGTCTGCTTTTGAAACTCTGATTTTTGAACTTAAAAGTGAGTTTTTGTTGATATGTTAACTTGTTGAATGAAGAGAGGACCTAAGAAAATTTTCAACTTGATTCTTAATGACTTCCAAGCCTCTAAGATGTCTAAATCTGTAAACACACAAGAAGAGAAGGAGAAATGTTGATTGTTAGGGCATGGGGGTTTGCCTTGGTCAAACCCCTTTTACGTAATTAAAAAAAATGATGAAAGAATGGAATGAAACATGCAAAAATGGAGTTTATTACGTTGCTATGATGTTTGATCTTGAAATTCTATAGCAAAACATGAAGAATCTGCCCTTGAATGCTGAAAATTGATATCCTGAGGACTTGAAATGATAAAACCCTAAGTTGCTTGACTTGAGATAGAAGATTGGTGGATGAATAATGATAAGAGATATGAATTAGGATTAAAATACTTATGTTTATAGGAATTTCACCTATTTTACCTGTTAATACCTCATCACAGGTCGACTTGAAGAAATAATAAACTTAAATTTCACTTTTTTCCCTCTCAAAGGTCAAAATTAGGCCAAATGGGACTGATTTTCCAAACATGGTGAATGGGTACCACTTGGATGGGACTAATTCATCATGCATGGTGAATGGGTCCCACAAGAGCCATTTTGACAACTAGGATGTCAGAAGATAAGGAAATAAGGTTTAAATTGTAACTTTGTCAGTTATTTGATCAATTTAAGCTTTGAGATGCACAATATGGGTTAATAGGGGCCTATTAGTGATGATGTAAAGATCAGTTAGGGCTTGGGACACAAAATTCATTGTGAAAGTGTGATTAAATACACTTTACAACATTAAAATGAGGTCCACATAGCCTAGGAAGGCACAAGAACTAATGTGAATGTGCAAGACACATTACAACACTCGTTTATCATTAAGTTTATCTTATAATCCTTCTAGATTGATATGATAATGTTATTAAACACATTTCATAATGTTGAATTAGGGATAAATAGGTTCATTAAGTCTAAAAAAGCGTGAAAGTCCATTACACTACTTTACAACACCTTTACAAGACGTCGTTAAATGCATGTTATTCAATTTGTAAGGGTGCAAGACCTAGTTTGGATGTGAAAAACATCTCACAACACTAGATTAAGACCTCATTAAGTCTATTTTATCATGAATTATTCCCATTTCAAGCAAGAGACCCTTTTTTCTACGGTGCAATAAGATGTCAAGCTAATAGTTGGATAGCCAACTAGACAACCATGTATATGCATTATGTTGCATCTTCCTCACATGCATCAATATAATTATTTTCTTTCACATTTTTACTATATGAAAAGATATATATTGTCACACATTATAAATAAACCTCATATATTCTACCAAAAGTTATATGTACACAATTTGGTAGTGCAAACATAAAGGCATCCAAAAATAAACTCTCATATATTAATAATGGCATGCCTAATAAAAGAGAGAATATATAGAAATTATAGACATAAAATTGAGGTAATTACCATTGAATATCATAAATGGTTGATGAAACTATGACCTAGATGTTTTTTCTTTAGTTGTCTTGGGAAAACAAATTGCAACAAATCCAAGGAATTTTTCCATGAGCTTTATCTAAAGATGGAAAATAAGAGGATCCCCAATAAATAAAAAATCATCAAATATATTGAAATGTGGTTGGTCATAATACCACTGACTCTTGTGCTTCAACCAAATGAAACATTTAGTAGTTAGCTCATTAGCTACTACTTAGATTCAAAAAATAGATAGGAAGGAAAATTTAATTTAATTTACATTGTACAAAACAAAATATGGTAATATAGCTTGAGATTTCATGAATGCAAAATATTAGCCTATACTTGTAGCATAGATACCAATGCAAACTAATATCAATTTCATGAGCGTAAAATATTAGTTTATACTTTGTGGTATAAATACAAATTTATAAACTAATACCAATTTCATGAGTGCAAAATATTAGCTTATACATTGCAACATAGGTACCAATGCAAACTAGGGTAAAAGCACAATTTTTTGTCACACCTTTACAAAAAATTTACTGTCACTAATCCAAATTTTTAACTTCAATCACTAAAACGTGACATATATGTCTTTAATTTTGAAATGACGTAAAATAATAAAATATTAAATTTTTACTATATTTTATGTTTGTATTTTTCTTAAATTAAAAATATTCGAATGTAATTTATTGTAAAAAGACACTTTAATTTATTGCTAATAAAATGCTGAAAAATGAAGTTAAATTTTATCTTTTTTCTTTCATATTTTTTTGTGTTTATTTATAAGATACAACTTTAGTGCATGGATTTATTTTTTCTCAATTTTAATAAATGCATTTTTCTAGATAAATTGTAAATTGTGTGTGTATTGAAACACAAGGTGTTCTCGTGGGATGCAACCTTTTGTCTTACCTATTTATACATAATAGATAAAATCTTACCATCTTAACATATAATCTTTTATTCAGTGCACCATATTTTTTAATTTTTGAATAATTTTTTGTATTTTTCTTGATAAGATAATAAACCTTATATTTTAATGTTGATAATATGTTTTTAGTAATAATAAAATATAAATTATAAAATATAATCAATTGTTCTCATGGGATGCCACCTTTTTTGTTACCTATTTATCCATAATAGAAAAAATCCTACCATCTTAACATAGAATATTTTATCTAGTGCACCATATTTTTTATATTTTTTCAATAAATTTTAGTATTTTTTCTTGATAAGATAATCAACCTTATATTTTAATGTTCATAATATAATTTTAGTAAAAATAAAATATTAAATATAAAATATAAAATATAATTAAAATATGAAAAAATTATATATTTGAAAACTACACTTATAGATTTACAAAAAATATTTTTATATTAAAAGAATGTTATATTTTCATATTAAAAGAATGTTATTTACACAAGTAGGAGTTGTTCAAACATCAAGTTCTTTGATTAATTTTATTTTTTTGGTAGACTGGATTCAAAGTGGTTGTACATATGCATTTACTAAACACTTTTATTTAGAGAAATTTATAGCCATATCTAATTTAGGAATCTAGTTAGATCATATTTTTGACCAAAATTGATCAAATCACTCACCAAAACTTTGAATAGAACTCATCTCCATAATGCCCAAATATTGAAAAAGCGGTTTGCATCATGGATGTAGCATGAATGAAAATGTGAGGAAGATTAGGTAAGACAACTGCAAAACTAGTTGTGAGCAATCAATACCTTTTGTTTTTTGTTGTAGGTGATGTGACCATAACTAAAAATGGTTGTACAAGACCTTCCAATAAATGCATCATAACTAGAGTTTGCTAGGATAAAAGCCAAAGATTCTTTGGGCTCATCTAGAAAAAAACCCTAACCACCAAACCTTTTATCATATAAAGACCTAATATTACATGAAATGTATAATGGAAGTGCCAAAAACCAAAGGAATTCAAAAGATTGATGCACATTTAGCATCTGAACTATTTTACAGTTCACTATTTTATCATAACTTCAGTCTCAAGATTTCTTCTATTCTCAAGTATTCTCGTCGATCATTGTTACCTTCTCATGTCTTGTGGGTTTCAATCACTGTTTATTTATTTTCTCTCGTTACTATTACTCATCACTCTCTCTATGTCTTGACAAGTATCTCTAATTTTGCACGGCTCACAAAAACTCCAAATACCTTATTCCTTTATGACTTATACATTATACAATCTAACATATCTAATTATATTACAATTATAATTTATCATTGTATTATAGTTATATTTTATCATATAATTTATCCAACTCTAATACAAAATATATAGTATATATAGATTATAATGATATTTTATTTAAACTATATTATAATTACATTAATATTTAATTATTTGGTATTATAATATGTGATAAATACATACATATATATATGTATATATATATGTATGTATATATATATGTATATATATATATATGTATATATATAATATAATATAACTATAAAATATTATTATTAGTTTTTGGTCGGTAATAGAGGTCTTTTGTTATTAAATTTTAAAATAAAACTACATCAAAATTTCTTGGCTCTAACCAAAAAAAATTACACATGGTGGATTCCCACCCAAGTAAAGAAGCACTACAGACATCACAAAGTAACCTTTAAATCAACAAAACCCTAAAAAAGACCTATTAACAAGTCTACAAATTTGAAGAACAAATTGGTCTTTCCTTAGTCTATGACCGGAGGACCATAGAAAAACTTTTCTTTTTGAACTTCTTGTCTTTCCTCCCCTTGACGACTTGCCAACCATCTTCCACCTTTACAACCTCCTTCTCCCAAACCAAAGTTTTTCCCTTCTCTGCAAGCCCACCTTCCTCCATATTTGCCTCCTTCGACTACCATTCCTCTAAAGCAACATGTTGTGTCCTTGTTTCTTCATGCTTTTGAACCATTTTTTTCCCATTCTATTCTTCTACCTCTCCAATCTACTCCCATTTTTCCTATGTCTTCACGTGGCCTGATTTCTCCCTACACTCTAGAGTTTTAGTACCATCTTGATTTTTCTCTACCACACCTTCAATCGCTCTCCCTACATTAGCACAGTTCAAGATGGGAACCTCAGCATGCCTCAACCCTCCCTGCTGATCTGAATCCCTATTTGTTTGAGGTTGTAGAGTTGCCCATCGCCTGAGGGTTGTTCTTGTCTTGCTCTTCCTTTCTCCCACCCTGTTTCTCCAACACATAATGTCTGTGTGAGACATCCTACCACCAAGTAGCTGGTTTGGACCATCTAGGCTTTGCACATTATGCAGTGATATGTTCAGTCTAGAAGCATCTCCTACATCGAAATGGTACCCCTTCATAATCTAAGGGCTATACCCAGCATCCCTTGGAGGTTTTAATTGATACCTCTTCTGGGAGTGCCTTTGAAACCTCCATCTCCACCAAAATATAGGCATAGGTGGAGTGAAAAAGATTTGAAGAACCCTCATCAATCATTAGATAAACCCTTAAAGAATTTCCTATAGCCTCTAAGCAAGACTCAAACCAAAAATGGAGAGGGAAATTTGAAAGTCTTACCCACAAAGGTACTTTATCAAAAGTCTTTGTTGTAGGGTTGAAAGACTGATGCCATGGCTTCAAGTATAGAGAAAATTTATCCTCCCAACTCTAGAAATAATCACACAGAACCTTAATTCTATTAGCCTTAGTTGAAAAATAGCAATAAAAAAACCTCTAGCAGCTAGGTAGATTTGAACACAACCATCCACAATCAGTTCCCTATGCTCAGAAATCCACTTATGTAAATCACATAGCTGAGGAAAAAAGCCCCTGAAGTGTCCTATCAATCCTAAATGTGAGAACACTTTAACATTTTGCATTACCTCCTCTTCAAGCTCCTCCTGCAAGAGAACCACTAGTTTGTTGGCCATGACTTTAGGTGTTAGAGGTGAGACAAAATCTCCTCCTCCCTTTCCTATCACTGCTTTGGTTAGATGTTTAAATGTCTATGAGGGCCTACTTTGGTTCCCCCCAATCCAAGCCGCCTTGTACCCCTTGCCACTTCTAATGCCCTCTGTGGCGCAGGCTCCAAGTTTTCCATTTTTCTACCCTCTTTGTGCAAACAAGGCACCACCATTCAAACCGACGCCGCCCTCGTTGTGGCCTAGAAACTGCCCAGTTATCACTGTTCAGTCAACCTAAACCAAGTTTTCTCCATTGCTAGCATTATTGATGCGAAAACTGCCTAGCTTCCCCTGAGAAGCCTTCCCCAACTAGTTCATTTCTTGTAAAACCCTTGTCTCAACAAACAATGACAGTTGACTGTTAACTTCCATCGCTTCAATATTGATTGCTTTTATGTTAAAAGTCCCTATATCCTTTATAAATTATTATTATTATTTTTAAATTGACACCTAATTTTTTTTTTTAAAATGACCTACCAATTGATCTCGTGTACAACACAAATGTATGAAAAAGAATATATATTTTTCCCTAATTGGCCTTCCACACCTCTTCGGCATACCAATTGCACACCAAGTTGCCATTTCTAGTTTCTAGATCTCTTTAGTTTTGACTAGTGTTGGATATTTTCCATATAGTCTACCTTCTATCCAAGTCTTGAAGTCACCAAACTCATTTATTCTATATGGCGGTTGCTTTGCTTCCACTTTCTCCTAGTTGGATATGTTATTACTCTTTGTAATCTTTAGCCCATTCTCTAGTGAAATTGTTCCAATTTGTTGGCAATTAATTTCTCCCACGTGGTCAAACTTGTATAGAAACTTCTCCCACCATCCATTCTAGAGAGTTCTAATTGTCATGGAAATTGCATGTGATTTTACTATTTTGTATTCTAGAAAATTCCAAAGACCTCTATAAATAAAGGCAAATGTAATTGGTTTTAAGCAAGCAATGAAAATGATTTAGTGTAGTAGTGTGGTTTGTCATAATTTCTATGTGTTTGTGTTTATATATTTGTGTTTGTCCATGTCCATCCACCCCTATCAAGTGGTATTTGAGCCTGGTTGATGATGTCTGTTGGGAGTGCAAATTTCTAAAGTTACAAATATTACAAGTTATGCCATTCAAAGGAGAATAGAAGGAGCAGATAAGAAAAGGTTGTCGATGAAAAAGGAAGGTAGATCATATAAAAAAAAAGAGTTGTTAATTATAGGTGCTAAAAGGAGATGAATGTGCTAAGAGCCACAAGAGATCACTGCCAGGTCAAATGAATGTAGCTGCTAAATTGTTCAGGGATTCCACAGAGTAATCTATTGCCTTGTGATATGAATTTGTTTGATGTGGTTATTGGTCTCATTAATGAGCTTGAAGCATATTTGTTAGAATATGTTTTGATTTGTGAATAGTCTGAGATGTGAGTTAGTTTTTGTATTAAGTTCTTGCTAGTAATGTTGTTATGATTCAATAAAGAGGCCAATATAATTTTTCTGAATAAATAAAAATGGTTGTGATTGATAAAGCTTTGTGATTGAATAGTTATCATTCTATGAACTATAAATTCGTTGCATAGCTACAACAAAGAAGGAGCAAAGTTGTGGGTGAAAAGAGCCAAAGAAGATCATTTAAAGATAAAGTGAAGTCTAGTTTGCAAAAATGGCATCCAACAGAGAGATCAAAGGAAGATTGTGGCGAAGAGTAAGTTGTTAAAGGTGACTGTTGTTTTTTGTAAAGTTTGGATGAAAATGTCTTTAATAGGGTGAAGGCACATGTAGTTGTGAGAGGAAAGTAAATTAAAATTAAGTGAAAAGGTGAGTTTATTTTCATTTCAATGGGAAAGCAAGGTAAAAGAGTGTTGAAAGAAAATGCAAATTTAGTTTCTGAAGTAAATTTTTAAATGAAGAATTAATGAAAGAGGGAAAAAAATGGTTTTCAATTATGAATGAAAGGTCAAAAAACAATGTAAACTTTTAAATGAAATTGAAGAGAAAAATGAAGAAATCGAGCATTATGAGAAAGAATTGGACTGATTTCAAAAGGGAAATTTAAAGATGTTTAATAAGATTAAGAAAGTGAATGATGAATTAGAACAAAGAGGGAAGTTGATTGATGATTTAAAAGAGAAGTTAAAGATGTTTGATGAAGTTAAGAAAAAGAATGTTGATTTGGAAGAGAAAATAAAGAAATTAGAAGAAGAGAATAGTTTATACAAAAAGGAAATATCAAGATTGAATGAAGAGAATGAATGTTTGAAGGAAAAGAAATTGTCATGTGATGTTTCATGTAGTACATAAGATTTGAGTTCATCATTTTATAAGTGTGTTTTTGCTAAAGTTGTTTGTGATGGAGAAAAACATGTTAATGAGACTGAGAATCTTGTTAGTTGTAATGATAATGCATTTGATTCTATCAATGTTGCTAGTGAAAATAATGTTGGTTTAAAAATCATGAAAATAATGGGTTATAAAGGAAAAGGATTAGGAAAACATGAAAAATGAATGAGAAATTCAATTGAGCCAACAATGAGGCCAAATTATGAAGGTCTTGGGTATGTCACAGCTAAGGGGAATGATATTACAAGTTCAAGTAAATTCGTTCAAGAAATGAAGAGTGTTCAGTGTACACATTACCATAGGAAAGGTCATACCAAGGATAAGTGTTGGGACTTACACCCTTGCAGTGTGTGTGGTTTGCAAAATCATTGTGAAAAGAAATGTTGGAATAATGCATCAAAGAAAGATTCTATGGCAGGTTGTATGAAAATGGATTGTAGATGGATTTTTGGATCAAATTGGCAAAAGATTACGGGCACGATAAAAAAATTGTTCAAGTATAAAAGTTCACATGTAAAAGTTGATAGCAGTCATGGCAAGTTGAAGGCACAACAAATACTCTTGGCAAGGCATCTATAGATGGCAAATTTTGAGGAAGTTGCAGATTGAAGGTTTGAGAGACTGCCGCAGCAATTGGACAAAGATAAAGGCATCGTCAGGCATGAAGATCATCAAGATTGCAAAGAAAGGATTCGAGAAGTCTGAAGACTTGGTTGCAACCACAAGACAAAGAAGAGAAAGAATGACCACAGTCAATGGCAAATGAACAACAAAAGAATTGGAGAATGCTGCAGCATTCGTGGTAGAAATTAGGGGGGAGCGTTGGCGAGTAATTTCTCCCACATGGTAAAACTTGTGTGGAAACTTCTCTCACCATCCATTCTGGAGAGTTCTCACCGATTTTACTGTTCTGTATTCTGGAAAATTCCAAATACCTCTATAAATAGAGGCAGATGTAATCCGTTAATCAAGCAATGAAAATGATTTAGTGCAGCAGCAAGCTTTCTCATATTTTCTGTGTGTTTGTGTTTCTATATTTGTGTTTGTCCATGTCCATCCACCCCTATCACAGTTCTACCCTCTTCCTTTCCTATCGCTCAAGAAATCACTCCATTCTTTCGTAAATTTATTATATACGAATTGAAAAAATATTTTTGTTTAAGTAATAATGTACAATGGTACATACAAAAACTTTCGTGAAAAAAAAAGAAAGATTTTTTTACGAAAACGTTGCAGGCTGAGATGAAAACGAGAAGTCTGAAAACGGCCGTTACAGATGAAACGTCGTTTCTGCCGTTAAAACATGAAACATACATCCTGTCACGTTTCAGGTAACATAACCTACTATAATTTCATATTTTTCCTCCACAAGAAGTTTTGTTTCGCGTATGATATTACTCACAAGCATTCCAAAGCTTAATTACTACTACTAAGTGCTGTGAATTCGACATTTACACTTTCTGGCTTTTAAGAAAAGAAGGAAACATTCTTCTGCACTTAGCTTGTTCTGTGAGTTCATGTACAATATGTTTGGCTTAATACAGAAATATTTCAATCAGACAATCACTTTTACCACTTCATTATTTTTGAAAGTGCTATATTTAGAAAAGAAAGGGCAAACTTGCAGTTATATAAACAAACTATGTAATACAATTCTAGTTACAACACAAAATTCAGCGGAGATTAACACGTTTGGAATCCACTGGCACACAGGAGCGCTTAATGAAATATATGCAGTCAGCAATGGCCTCCGTGTAGAAGGAATTGGTAGAACATGCGGCAGGCGAGTAAACAGAAGCAGGTTCGTTGGCAGTGACACCCACTAATGACTTTAGTGTACTTTTCCCTGCCAAGGCCAGTGAAACCCAGAAACGGTGAAATGGCTGCTTCATTTTCATTTTGTCCAAGAGACAGAAAACCCGAAGTCTGGGGCGAAAGACGTGTAGCCTGCATCTGAACCCACTTTTAACTCTCATACCTGCTCTGCTCTTCCACACCTTTACACCTCGTCTATGCATTTTCTCCCTTTCCTTCTGCATTCGATCTCTACTTGTTTGTCTCGTTTTCAATCTAGCATTTCATTCATATAAAAATTAAGGGAGGCGTAACGTGGAAGTTGCTGAGAAATGAGGTCAGCCGTGTTCTGCCATTTTGTCTCCGACATGACATTATTTAAAAGGTTTCCGCGGCAGTTGACAGCGATGCCGCCATGTGACAAACGAAATTGCTAAGATGCTGCTTTGGAAATTAATATTCCGTGGTCAAAACGAAAAGAAAGTTAGCCCCATTAAAGTATTACTCTCATTGTTATTGCCTACCATTCCCGCATAACAAACAGAACAGTTTTCAAGTTCAATGCAATTCCCTGCATTCCGGTTGAGGAAATTCAATGTCTTTAGTCACTTCAATGCATATTTTTCAATTCTTCCTTCTTACTTTCATTTTCGCTCTAATAATATATTCAGCCGGTTATGCGGGTTTAAACAGTCACGAATTCTTTGTTAATACAGTGCTCACACTAAATTAACAAACAATTCACCGGCTGACAAAGAGGCCGCAAGCACGACAAATTTGTCACTTGATGTATAAACCTATACAATAAACAAAGCCCAGAATTTAAAGCTCTGTTATATGTGTATTGTAGCATTCTGAACACTACAGCGCAACTTGTCAGTGCAGCATAATATACATTTATTTATATATTACTTAAGTAATATCGAGCCTCTTCCGCAAGCTCCATAGTTAAACTATTTTGAAGTTGTCGGCTTGCTGAGAGTTTGCACAATTATCCTATTATGAAAGTTGATAATCCGCTCAGTAATTAGCCAGCACATCATTAAGTTAATGGTGATAAGGATGAATGTTTTTGTGAATTGATTGAAAATTGGAAATGGTCAAAAGTTTCATACAACACGTCCACAGTCCAGCTGTGGAATCACGAATGTTTTATTGTCGATTGTTTCAGTCCACAGTTGCTTTTCTTTTATTGCTCGTATTTTCTTAGATCGTCCGTCTAGTCCTTCCATAGCAGATATTCTCGACAGATCTGCATAAAGCGACTCCTTTACTGAAGATGTTACCGGACGCGTGATATCACTTTATTGTATCGAGCTGTTGGTGGAAAGAGGCAGTGTTTTTGCACAAAATAATTTCTATCGAAAATGATTTACGAGTACACAAATTTAGAATCTTAAGGGTATTCAATTTGTATTTAAGATTGCTACATGTCAGCAATAGAAAATTCATTAAGAAATATTAAATATATTTTTCTATTCTAAAATTTTCATAAAATAAATATGGAGAAATAATTATATTTCAACACCCCTTCTTAATGCAAACTACTTATTGTTTTTGATAAAAGGGGGATAAACGGGTTTTACAGGGACCTGAAACTACAAAGTAACATTACAAGCTAAAACCAAAACAGAGGTCCGAAAGACAAAAAGGCTGCCAGAAAGATAAAAACCAGTAAAAGTAGACAGCCACTAAAAGCCGCAAAAAAACTATTAAACGGCCAGCAAATAGATAAAGCTAGGCCCAACCACAGCTAATCCATAGACTTTAGAAGCTCGTCCGCAACCTCTTCCAAGTCCACCATATCCTGGACCCCCTCCATAAAGATCTGAGTCATATTTGGGGTGGTCAAGGCTTTTCTTTTCGTACTTGATCTAGTGCGCTTAGAGATCCTGCTTCCTCATCCTGGTCTTTCTCCTGATCAAGGTCGACAATAAGAGCTCTCTTCTGGGTTTTCTCCAGTCTTTCGGACATAGCTTTGATGATAACAGAATTATGTCTGGCAATTCTATAGTTTTGATCAGCAATTTTTTTCATGGTTCCTTTAATTTTTTCAATATCATTTTCAACAGTGCTGTCCTTTTGAGTGTTATCCTTCACAGTGGTATTCTTCTCCACTTCGAGCTGAATTAGCCCCGCAACTTTGGCTTCAATTTCCCCCAACTTACTATGAAGAGACAGATTTTTGGTTTTCAACTCACTGATTTCATGAAATAACCAGTTGGCAGAATTAAACTGGTCCATAGAACAACTCTTGGCAATACCAACAAAGTCAAAAGGGGGGTCACATTCAGAATTGACCCCAAAAATAACCGACTCCGCACCTCTAGGAGGGATATAGTTCTCCTGTTGAATATTCTGAGGGATGTGGGGATCCTCAAGACTAACCTCGGCCGCTTTAGTAGAAACAACAGGGGAGTCATCAGGGTAGGAGACTAACTTATTAACCTGAGAGCTAGAGCCCGCCACTTTAGAGTTAGGGTTAGTGTGGCCAGAGGCAAGAACATAGCAGGCACCAGAAGGCTGGGGGGAACGACCAGAGGCAGAAGGGGGGGCAGAGGAGGCAAAGAGCTCTTGACATGGCCAGGGGAAACTTTAGTATCAGATATGCTAGGCTCAGTATCATCCTCATCAAGCTCCAAAGGGGCTATAGGGTTTGGAAGGGCAGGCATATTTTGAAAGTGCTCATAAATGAGCCTTAAAAGACCCGTGTGAAGAATCGGGTATCTTTTAGGGCTTCTACTGTGGTCAGAAAAGCTATTTCTCAGGGAACAGAGCAAGAAGAAAGGGATAGAAACACGCACGTTATGCCGGAAGTGATTGAGCAACATGAAGTGGTATCCATAGACCCTAGTGAAGCGGCCGTCGAGAGTGATGTACTCCATGATAACCCTTAGCACTTTTCTCCATAAAGCTTTTATAGTGTTTGCTTCATAGTAACTGTTCGTCATCTTGACAAGTTTTTGCTTCTCCGTTTCAGACTTAGGGAACCTCAACATAGCTTCATCAGAGAATTTCCTGTCTCTAAAAAATTTATGCTCTTCCATCGGAATGCCAGTCACCTCCGCAATCAAAGCTTCATCAATCTGAACTTTCCTCCCAAAGAGGAGAACCTCCCCATTATTCCAATTTTTCTCAAAGAAATCAGTAATCTCCTCCTTAGGGCCATGGAGTTTCTCGATGAACGGAAGTAAGCCACCCCTTCTTATTTTACTCCACGCTTTAGTGTTTTTGGTGTGTGACTCGAAGCTGGTAGGTTCAACCCTCTTCTGTTCCCCGCCCATTTTAGAGATCTTAGTTCGAATACTGTTGTAGACAGAGAACCTGTTCCAGATAGTTCCTTTCCTTCACAGGACCCACAAAGCATGCCAAAGTAAATAATTTATTTGTCGGATCCTCTCGTCCCCATTATATCTTAAAATTTTGTTATTCATGACTCGTACCTTCCTCATTATTACAAGAAGCCGCCTCTTTTCCATTCACTGCATCTAGCTTCAATAAAGCTTGAACATCTAAGTGGAGGTCAGTCTTATTGTGCCACATGAGGATTTTGTCACTCTTAACTCCCTCATTGGCAAAAAAATCCGCAACCGCATTCGCCTCACGGTAAGCATGAGTTATTTTTATTCTATCGAACTTACTAAGTAAAACCTTAGCATCTTCAATCTAATTTTTAATCGACCATGTGGGCTAGGACCTACCACAAAGGCTATCAATTATATTTTTCGAATCACCTTCAAGCCATAAATTTTTACATTTAATTCCCACAGTAAGGTTGATTATGTAATAAGCCCCCGCCGCTTCCGCCACGTGATTAGTTTGGACCCCCAGAGGAGTGGCAACAGCTCCCAAAAAGTTACCTGTCGAGTCCCTTAGGACCCCACCACACCCAGCCTTCCCCGGGTTTCCTTTGGTCGCGTCATCGAAGTTGGCTTTGGCCCAACCTTCCATAGGAAAACTCTAGCAAACTCCATCCCTGGATTTTTTGGTCGTATTAGGAGCATTGGAAATATCCCATTTAATTCTCCATTCCCTAGCAATCAGGCTGTCAAAAGGAGAGCAAACAACAGTCTCAACCTTGTCCTCCCTGAAGGGAACAATAGAGAAATTTTCTTTAATCATCCTAAGAATTCTTTCAAACACAATTTCCTCCGACGACTACTTATTGTTTAAGTATCTACAACACCCAAATTTTTTTCTTAAGGGCTCAAAATTGTTATTTGTTAGTTCTTTTATGAATATGTCTACGAATTGATTTTCTAATCTACAAAACTACAATTTGGAAGTAATCTTCTCACAAACTCACTATCACTAGCAAAGATTTCTAGTCTTCCAAATTTCATGATGCCTTTCAAGACAATGACATCCTTTGATTCATAACAAACAATCATCAATCACTTAACTCAAACACTCAAACCTTGTTTGACTTCTATTTTTCTTGGCATGCGAAGATTAATGTTTATACAATATTTCAAACATATTTGACACTTTTTTTCAATAAAATACACATGCAGTTCATCTATATCAATCTTTCATAAAATATTTCTTCAACTCTCTATTCGAACACATCTTTTCAAAATGATTCTTCAACCCACAAGTAGTACAAAGATGAAGATCCCAATATGTTTCCTTTCTATACATTGTCTTTTACAGTAAGAACATTGGGAACATTTCATGTCTTGAATTAACTTGTTTGTAATTATATTACTTGCAATATTATTTGTAGCTTTTTGACCTCGAACATGCCAAACATTTTCATTCTTTGGCCTCACTCTTGGTTCTTTGGATTCATTCTTTGCTCACTGTTCTCCAATATTTCTCCATTGTAACCCATTAATTTCATAATCTTAAAACCAAAATTATTTGTAAAAAATATTTTAGTTTTATCATCACAACTAGCAATACTTGTAGATTCCAACACATTTCTCTCTAACCTTACACTTTCTATTTCGAGAATCTTTAGATATATCACATCTATCAAAAGAAGAGAAAAAATATTTTGTATCACACAAAATATCACATAATAAAATATTTGACCTTACAGGCTTGTTTTTCTTCCAACATGCTACGAGCAATTAATATAACTAACCATTTTTTCTTTCAATTTTGATATTTCACTTTTTGTGACCTATTTATCTTTTCTAATTCTACATTTTTATTTTATACTTTTACCATTTCTTCTTTGAAAATGTCATTTTCACATACTTTCATAAATATTCTCTCTTAAATACTTTACATTTTCTATCAATTCTTCATTACTCATTTTTACTTTTGTCAGTTGTTATTCCAAAATATATTTTTTATTGGAGTTGACACTGAACCCCACAACTACCAAAAAATCATCTGCAACCAAAATGTCTATCATAAAGAAGAGATCAAAGAAATTGATTGGTTATGCAACCAAGAGAGAAATGATTAAAATGTACAAATGGATTTTTATAAAAGTATAAGTACAAATCCTAGGTGAGGATTTGATTAGATTGAGATAAGTGTCTTAATCCTATACAATGAGACAACTTGACCTATAAATAATCCAATCTAATAGTAAAAAAACACTCCTTAGTTTATCTTAATTAGCTAAAATAATAAGGGACTTAATAATTAATTAATGATTAATTAATCATTAGGTGATTTTCCTCATTACTTCAACACTCCTTAAAATCAACTTAGGGAAAAAAAAAGTTTATGATAAATGCAATGATGGATGCATGGATGGGTCCCAACTACAAGGCTTGATGAGGTACCCATGTATAAAAAAATAAATCTCTCATAACCAAATAAAAGGAGAATATCACATGAGAAAAAATCATCTCCATAAGAGAGGAAATTAAATAAGTGTACTAGTTAAGGAAAGATAGAAGGAGGAATCAATGTAACCCCCCAAGGATTGATTCTATCACACAAGTACAATAGAATTCCCCCAACTATGAGAGAGAGAAAGAGGATATGAATCCTTCCACAAACAATGAGATCTTGTGCCAATGATGAACACCTAAAGAGAAAAAATGTTTAACTTCCTACAAACAAAATTTATCCCATTAGGGAAGAATAGATCCACTGGTGATTGGAGAATCCATTCTCAAAAGATGAAAAAATCAAGAATCTAAATCTAAATGATGCGTGTCTTTAAAAATTTCTCAAGCGTCCATATGTCAAAAAGAGAAGATTGACATCTAGAATTCTATGATATAGAACAAGCTCTAAAGATGATGATGGTGATGGGCCAACAATGATGACGTGGTTATCAACAAAGAGAAGATGAATGTGCTCAAAGTAATTCTCCAAATTTGCAATATGAGACTCTATAAAGAAAATATGATATCTATGAAAGATATGAATCCCAAGTAATTGCATCTGAAAGATTAATGTCCTAATGTACTAAACCAATAGGGACCAAGGATATGGTAACATGCCATGTTGATCAAGAAAAATACAAGATGGATATTAGGTCTCAATATAAAAAATGGGAACATGAAAACAAGTCTCTAAATCATTGGAACATTTAAGACCTGTGATGTACTCAAGCTCCTCTAAAGTATCACCATAAAACGGTATAAAATCCACATCTACAAGAAAAATGAGATAATATAGAGCGGGATCCTTTGAGAATGGAGAGTATGAGGGTCTGAATAGATCTTCTAACTTTTCAAGTCCAAAGTGTGTGAGGAAAATCAATGTTTGATATAATACATATAGTGTTATGATCAACACTAGTAAAAATGACTCCTACAACATGAGCATTGATAATACCCCATGTTAATCTACTCCCTAGTGTGTTTAGTACAAGTATGAGTCCATAAATATAAGGAAAAAGATCAAGACATCTGATACGTGTTAGGATGTCATTTCACCAAGACTCATTAATATCCTTTTCCAAGATGACCATAGAAAGATGAATAAAAAAACCAATGATAGTTTTTCAAATGAAAAATTAGAGATTGATAACCTCAATAAATATAAAGCATATCAAATGAAATCATTTTATGCAAATATATTCTTTTAAGGTGTCAAGAAGTTCAAGTAATTGATAAAAATGTGAAATCACAAAAAAGAAAATTGCATTTGGAAAATTTTGGGAAACATGTATGAATGGATTTGAAGAAATTTGAAATACCTTTCCAACACCACAAGAATTACAAAATTAGAAATCCAAGCGAAAAGTTATGAACTTGAAAATAGAAAATAATGATCTAACTTTTATTGAGTATTTTTTTGTAATCCAAATATCACCAAAATATGCTCTAGGATGCTCAAAATATTCTTGCATGCATAGGCATTGAAGTCTAACTAGAAAAATAAAATAAAAATGTTGGAATATTAGAGATTCCTATAGGGTTTTGTTGGTGGTGTGGGGTAAGATCACCTACAATAGAAGGATGCAACCAAGCAGTGCACAAGAGATTACCACCACTAGTAAATGGGGCCCACAAGCCTTCAATGCATATGTAGATTGTAGGTTGGGTACAAAACATCCAAAAAAAATCTTCTTTTTTGATTTGATATTTTTATTTTTTATGAAAATTATTAATAAAAATCGAAAGAAAAACTTGCTCACTTTTTTTGTACCTAATATTTTTGGTAAAAATAATGACCTAGAAGTCATATAGATCCAAGAAAAAAACTTAGGCCCCTAATTCTTTTGCAACTGCTTTGGTTTTAATGAAAAAATTGCTAATCCTTAGGTTTTTGGCCATTCTGGACTCAACAATGATGCTTGTTTCAATCTATGATGAGTCAATTTTTCTCAAAAGGATGTATCTCTCAAATTTTGGATAGGAATACATATATTTGGTGCTCTAATGCCATGTTAGAGTTGATAGTGAACCCTATAGCTCCTAGAAATTGTTAGACAATAATGCATCATACCCACATTTTTATTTCATTTTTTACATAACCTTATAAGATAAAAACATGCATACAAGCTTATAGAATAACCGTAATGCATAGATAAAAATAGATAAATCTAGAAGATAATACAATATATACCTTGGGAAAACCTCAAGAGGGAGAAACACAACCTCCAAAAGCATCCTTACTCCATCTATTATTCAACAATAAAACAATACACTCACAGAGTTACTATGAATACTTTTGAAGCAACAAGCCTCTCCAATGCATCCTCCATGTTTCCAAGCATGAATCCACACATCCCATGCCATGCATCACATATGCACTCCTTAGAAAGACTTAATAATGATATCCCACTCACCCAACCAATCTTAACAACTAAACATGTGTTTTATTTTGTAGTTACAAACTCACACAAATACAACCAAGTGGCAAGATAAAACCATGTACCACAAAACCATGTAAACATAAAACCATTGACACCTCATTTAATATAGGTTACTAAGTTTTCAATTTATTAAATGTTTTCCCCAATATTAAATTATTATCCTATCCTTCCCACACAAAATAATAAACCCAATGTTATAATACAAATTTACAAGTGGTCCCCAAATGATTATTTAATGTGGCTAAACACACCTCCTAGGTGCACCACAAAAAATAAGTATTTAATTATAATATTGTAGTGTAGAAAAATGTATCCCTTTTACATTTTCACATTTAATTTGTAATTAATATAAAAATAGACTTAATTGTGTCTTATTTTGGTGTTGTAAAGTGTACCCCTTTACATTTTCACACTTATTTAGGGATTCTTTAATTAATTTACCTTAATTTACCTTAATTGACCCCTTTAATTCAAATACAAGCCTATTTAATTACACTTTCCAAAGAGGAAACTCGACATTCATTAATTCCTTAACATAAGACTTCTCATTGACCAATGTGTGTCCTAGGGTTGGGGACATAAGACCCATTCATCCATGGGTGAATGGGTCCTCCCTCATACCTAGGACCTAAATTTTAATTATGTTTTTAGCAGTATTTTAACATTTTAAAATCCATAGTCATATGTCAGCTTGTGATATTTGAGCTTTGGGAAATTAAGGATATATATCTATAAATATAAGGTCATTTCACTAAGTTTAATCTAATATTTTCAAGTGAGAAAAATTATAGTAATGTTGGTTAAGAGTAATTCAAGGCATTCAAGAGTATATTTAGTAAAGATTAATTGCAGCAATCAAGATCCAATTGTCACATCAAAGTCTTCTTGCATCATGCATGTTTTTGGAGCTGATATGATGATGCAGGTTTCATGATCCATTCAAGCACTCAAATAATTATTTCATGTCAAGATCCAAGGTTCAAGATCCACATCCATTGAATCCATTTCATGCAAGTTACAAATTTACATTCCAAGGTTTATTCAATGGTTTGGTGAGTTGTGACATGGAGTTGTTTAATCATCATTCCTTTCATGATATTTCATTTCATTTCAAGGTTTAATTACCAAAATGGGGTTTGACCAAGGCAAACCCCCATATACTAAAAACAAAAAAAATTCCATCTTGATTTATCTTTGAAAATTTAGGTGGAAGAAATCTTGAATATCTCTTGAAGAGAAAAATTGGAGAAGTTTTTCAAAGTTGCAAACATTTTCATAAAAGTTGTCATCTCATAGAATCTCACTTACATAATTTATTTCTGGATTTCTGAACCTAAAACTTGGGGAAATTGAAAGATTCAAATCTATAGTAAAGGCTCCCAAAATTTTCAAATAAACCCTAACTCAGGACCCATTTTCCCCCAAACAAATGACTCCCAGATCAGGTTCACCAACAAGCTTTTGGTGACTAGTAAAAATCATTATGCTCTTCTCTTATTTGTGATTTGATTTATGTTTCTACTTATTTTTATTTTCATATATCCATTCCAAGGTGTATATTTCATTTTGGAGTTAATTTACTATTTCTATTTTTCTCCCCAAATTGTTGTTTGACTAGGATCTCCATCCTTGCAAAAAAGGAAATTTAAAGGTTCACACTTTGACTTGATTCACCTAAGATTTGATATTCATTTCATTGTGTGGATCTCATTTCCTAATGAAATAGAAGGAAAAATAGGTCCCTAAGTGGTTCATCCATCCCATTTTGGTAACCCACCTATACCTTTTTCTTTATTTTAAATATTATAATATAAAATTTTATGTAATGGTGTACAACACCAAATCCTAACATTTTCTCACTTGTTGTATACATTTCATAAGGGTCAATCAATGAAATTCATCATCATAGCCATACATGAAATCACATGAATCTCAACTATGCTTTCGTGAGCTCCATCAAGATACCTACAATAAAAACAAAGTGACCGCCATCTCAAGCAAGAATTCCTCTCATCCTCAAATATGCCACCAATAAAAGAAAAGGAACGTGTCATGGTGAAGATGCACCAATCTAAAGAACATAAGCATCAAATCCAACTAATAAAAAAGTATCCAAGCTACTATCAAAGATAAAAAAACCCACATGATCATAAATATCATCCACAGCACATCCTAATACATCCAACCATTTGTACCTTATTGGTATCAACAACATCAACAAACTCATGCCAACAATATATGCAAGCCATAAACCATAATAAAATCTCCTTGTATCATGCATGTCAAAGAATCACATACATACCCATGAAATCCCATTGCATGGGTAATGTCAAATCTGAAAATGATCAAGGCATATGAAGCCTACCAATCAACACTATACCAAGGCATGATAAATGATCAAAACATGAAGTACCAAGGAAAAAAAATGATCCACACTTTCAACCCAAAGAGTTGTATACTCTCACAATATGTCACCACCATCCTCCTAAGTCATAAGAACATGAACCTCTAGGAAGGAACCATAAAATGAAGAGAGAAACCCTATAAATCATAACATGTCCTTCTAGCAATAACTTGAAGTGCTATGTTGTGTCAAGTATGATCTCATCACAACAAAAAATGCAAATCCTTAACAACACCCATCTACTCAATCTCAAGGAGAAAATGCAATATATGAATAATGTAATAACAACATGGATGTAAGCCCCTCTAACCAAGGAAGATCAAACTCAAAGTAACTATTCCCAAATCAAGAAATCAACCCAATAACCATATCCTAAACTCCTCATAAATGAATGATAACATAAAATCATCTATACAAGGAGGTAACCATGTTAAACATCTCTCAAAATGAATCCTCCAAAACTACATATTCATAACTCAAGATCCATATCTATGAAATATAAAGCATAAAATATAACACATCTAAAAATAGGATGGGAAATACTTATTAGATGATAAACCGTCAAGTAGACCAAGAGTGGGGAATGAGAGAGATCCTCCAAGATAACCAATTCATCATGACTCACTACAAGAATAATCTCCTCTATAGGTCCATCATGAACTCACACCCATATCTAGGTGAACGCTCCCTAGTCTTTCTCTAAAACCTCTGAAGAGTAACCATCTTGATCATCTTTAATCCTAAGAGAACTCCAATCTCACCCAAGTCTCCTAGTATCCATGAGCACCTACCAACAATCAATCCATACTAAGCTCCAAATGCAATACCACACTACCATGAATCTCCCAAAAAAAATACCAATGTACTCAATACCAAGAGAACCAACAAAATCAATGTCAAAGCTCCAAATATAGAATCAAGAACCCAACATGATATCATGATCTAACCATCTCCTCCTAGGAGATCACATGCAACTTGATGCAAACATCATGGTCTCAAGAGAACCTATATCATGTTAGACCTTTAATATAGCATCAAGAGTAAACCATGACACAATACCAAACACACATTACAAAGATGGATTACAGACATAACTGCTCTTAAATTGTTGAGATTCTTAGAAAAACTTTTTTGGGTTTTGTTCTTTTCTCTACCACCTTTCCAAAAAAATTTGAATTTTTAAATTTTATGTAATAACATAAAGTTTATGACTATTTAAATTTTGTCCTCTTTTTCTGCAATCAATAGATTGAAAATTAATAAGTGATTGTATGATGAAAATATGTAATTCAATCATTATTCTCACTATATTTAAGTGTATTATTTTTTAATAGGGTTACCATATTGAATGATATTATCCTTTCCACTAATGTATAGAGAGGGTTCTAGGTTTGAGGAATTAGAAAATAAGGAGGTAAGACACTTTGTCTCCTCTATTAGTCAGAGTAAGCAAATTTTGGAGTGTATTGTAGAAAAATGTCATCCTTTACATTTTCACACTTGTTTGGGACCTCCCTACTAAAAAATGGGCTTCTTTATGCCTTATTTTCTCCTATTTTGCATCCACAAGCCTTAATTAATGCATCTTTTTGAGGATAATCCCAACATACATCAAGTAGCCAATTATAATTTAATGATTTTGGTTTGTATGGCCTAGATTTAGTGATCTGGGACTCATTTGCCACATTGGGCATATGGGTCCCACCTAGGTTTCATAACCTATATTTGAATTTAACATAAAACTAAACCTTTCTTGAATAATGTGTCCCAAGCTTAACCTAACGAGACTCATACACCCCAACTGGCATATGAGTCTTGCTTAGCTTAGACCTAATTTTAATTCAAATTCTTAGTAGGATTTTATTCTCCTAGATCTAATGTCATCTTGTAGTGTTGTAATTTTGGGAAATTTGGCATAAACAAGTATACATACTAGGTTATTTCACATATTTTCTTCGAGCAATTTAAGTGATCTTATGAGAATTCAAATCAAAGCATTATAGATCATTCAAGAGAATTCAAGAGTGATTATCAAGCATTTTTGGAGAATTATTCAAGCATCAAGCATCATGTCAAATTCATCATGCATCATTTTTGTTTTTGAGCTAACATTTGTGATGTAGGGTTTTTTTATTCAAGCAAGCCTTCAAGTCAAGATCCATATCATTCAAGAAAGAGTCTAGATCCACATTCATGCTAGCCATTACTTACAAGATTGCAACCTTTTTTTCAAGGCTTTTGTGAGTTGCAACAATGCATATTTGTTCATTCATCATTCCTCCATTTCATTTGATTTCATTTCAAGGTTTGATTACCAAAATGCGGTTTGACCAAGTCAAACCCTATCCACTAACAAAAAATATGTTTCCCTCTCTTTGATGTGTGATTTGTAAATTTTGGTTGGAGATCTATTGAAGAGCAATATTGGTAAAAAAATTTCAAGATTTCAAAGTTGTCACATTACTTGCAAAGTCACAAAATGTCACTTATAGGATAGAATTCAATGTTTCAAAACTAGATATTTGGTAGGAGGGAAGATACAAAAAAGAATTAGAGGATATCAAAAAAAATTAGAAACCCTAATACTAGTACTAAATCACCACTTGTGGCATATGAGTACCATTATACCTATTTTCAAACTTTTTCTGTAGATCCTGATTCAGTAGTTCAAGATTCTAGTTTCGGCCTGAAACCCTAAACTCAGACTAAATCGCCCCTACTGTCATATGAGTCCTAGTGTGCTTCAAAATTTTGCATTTCTAGGATTTTAGACCCTTATTCAAACCTCTTCATTTTCTAGGTGCACCTCTATACTTTTCCAATTTACTAAACTGTAATTTGAGTTCATTTCTAGGTCATTTGTTTACATCTTGCATATTATTTATGTTTCTTATCTTTTGAAGCCATAGCTTAGTGTTGAATCCCTCTTTAGTCTTTAATCATACCATAGGACACCTTATTGTAGATCTCTTTCCTTCATTCCACCCTTGGATTGAGATCTTTAGGGTTTCCTTGATTGAAACTTGGAGAAAATTGTTGTTCTAGGTCCTAAAACATAGGACAGCAATTTTCAACGTTTCATTTCGGTGAACCTACCCTTTAGAAAATTTCATTTTCTGATTTGGAGTGCATCATATTCCTAGATATAGATTACATTAAATTTTCATTAGTTCAAGATGCATTAGCTAATTTCCATCTAGGGTTTCAAAATTTTGAATTAGTGAAAGTACATATAGGTTGCAATTTTTCATCTTGCATCATTAAATTCCATTTGAAAATTGTAATTGCACATAGTCTAGATATCATACAAAACAAAAAACTTAACATTCAATTAGAATTTTCCAAAATTTGTGTGAAAACCCTAATCTAGGACTCATATGCCCCTCTGGGAAATTTAGTCCTAGTACAAGTTGTTTTGCCTAATTTCTAGATATTTTATGGTGACTGTTATTCACTATTTGAATCCTTGAAAAACCCCGATTGGGACTCATACACCCCTCTGGATGATTTAGTCCAATGCCAGATCTTAAAGTACATTTTTCAACATTAAATTCTTTGTTTCTATGTTTTAGTTTGTTGTTATTACACTTTTGTGTCATTTTGCAGAATCTCCATTTCATTCATTTCATTACATCTAGCTTAATTTCATTTGAATTAGAATTAGAGAATATCATTTATCATGTTTTCATTACATTAATTAATTGTCCCTTGCATGAGCTTTACAGCTTGGTGTCCTATTTCCAATACTATACTAGTGAGACATAGTTCGAGACTCATGTCATCCCGCAATAACACAATCATTGTGGATCTTGGGTTATCTAGCTCATTCACTACTAGTGTTGACACTAATTCGCTAGGTATGGACAATACCCTTAATATCTCTTTTCCTTCAAGTAGTGTGACAAATGTTGAAACAATGGTTCCTAATATTCCACAAAAAAATATAATCCAAATTCATGAAGAATTAGCAAACCTACAAAATCAAGTGAGTACTGAAAACATTTCAACCACTATTATCCCTACCATAGATAACATACATCACATGATTGAAAGTGAAGGAGTTGAACTTGTGTGTAACCTAGCTCAGATCTTTGAAAAAAATCTTACCTCAACCACTAGTTGCGCACAACCTTTGAACAATTTCCAAAGTCAAGGAGGAACCCAAATTCCTCTCACAATCATTGCCTCTATTCCTACCTATACAAACCCTCAAGTTACAAAAATGATGCAACCTACTAGTAAAGTCATTCCTACCTTGGGTATTTCCACTAGCATTCCTAGTACCTTTGTGGCATCACCCTTCAAATCTCCTACCACTTTGCCTCCCATTATTATTCCATTCACTTTCCCCTGAAACACATATACACCTCCACCATATTCACCTCTATCTCAAAATGCAAACAACGATGCCATCATAAATCAACTTTTGTAAACTATTTCATACCTTCAAAAGAAAATTTACACCATAAATCAAAATCAAAATGGCCAACCTACATACTATGTCAAAAGAAATCCCTTATCCTTGGAGATATTGAGAACACTAATTCCACAAGGTCTAGAGATCCCTAGGTTTGAGAAATATAGGGGGAAAGGAGATCCTTCTAACCATGTTTCCACTTATACCGCCTTATGTAGTGATTTGGTCATTGAGGATAAGCTATTGGCTAAAATTTTCCCTAGATCCTTGAAAGATACCACCTTAGAATTTTTTTCCTCATCATCGAAAAACTCAATTTTTTCATTGAATGAAATTTTTGAGGCCTTTATAAACCATTTCCAAGTTCACATGAATCCTAAGATGAATTTAGCAAATTTGATGATATGTAAGCAAAAAGATGATGAAAAAGTTACTGACCTTATTTCATACTATCAATCGCTTTATTCCCAAATCAACGTAAAGATTCTTGATCCTCACCTTCAATGGTTGTTCATAAAAAAATTACAAACTAAGATACAACATAAGCTTGAAATGATGAAATTTACTTCTTTTGTACACTTGTGTACTACCGTACATGATTATCAAAACTCGGTTAGGAGTCAAAAATAAAAAACACCTCTAATAGACCTGAGAATTTTGAATTCGTAAATAAAAAAAATTACCAACCCTTTAGGAAATAGAATAAAGGCTTCATTCAATTAAATCCCCCTCAACCAACTCAGCACATACCCAATACCCAAGTGGATACTATAAATAAAAAAAACTCCTTTTAAATTTCACTAGTAGAATTTGGAAAATAAATGACTACGTGACTACAAATTTTAGGCATGTGACTAAAATTTTTAGTCACGTGACTAACACTAGTAGTATTTTTCAAATAAATGACTAATTTGGTTGTTTATAAGTGATTAATTTGGTCATCGGGTAAAATCACAACTAAATAACTAAATAAATGACTAAATAAATGATTAATATCAAATCAATGAAAATGACTAAATATATGAATAAATAAATGACTAAATAAATAACTAAATAAATGAGCTCATTATTAAAATATTGGCCATAATTTTCATTTTAATGAACATATGCTAAAACCTTCGTCAAGACCTTATTTTCAATCGTAGCCCACCATAATTAATAATAACATATTACAAATAAAATTATTAATAAATATTTTTTGTGGAATAAATATTTTGTTTTGTGGTGTCATCATATGGACACCAAAGTTTCTTCTAAATTGACGAAAAACCACCAAATTATAAAAATTAATGAAAACCATAAGAGAACCTAAAAAACTAAAACCCAAAAACCTTGAAAAACAAAAACATAAGCATTGAAAGGAAGAGAAAAAACAAAAGATAAGAATAAGCAACCAAATCATCTAGAGGAAAAAGGACCAATTTCTTTTTATAAGCATAATTTGCATTTTAATCAACATACTCTAAAACCTTCCTAAAGACCTTATTTTCAATTGTAGCCCGCCAAAATGGAGAAATAAAGCATAATGCTTGATTCTGGATTGCAACCTCTGCCCATTTTTTTGCATTAGACACGATTTGTGTAAAATCTTGTGGTAAGTCACTTTCCATGGTTTCAATTATTTTTACTTTTCAAATTTGTATGTGGTCAAGGCCATATGATCCATATGATCCATTCTTTTTAATAATTTAACTAGTTACTTTTTGACTAATAGTGATTATGATATTTTTTAGGCTAATTATGGAAAAGCAGATCCATCTTATGTTGCAAAAGTTAAGGATTTATATAGAGAACTTGGAATCGGGGTATGTTTATTCTTTTTTTTCCATTATGAGATGTCAAAAGTGATATTTTATTTTCAAAGTTTCCACTATCAAATTGCATAGTTCACAGGAGAACTTACTTTTATCTATAAAAATGATATTAAGGGACATGTAGATTGAGTTGTCTATACAAATTTCAAAATTTTAACTCTTAAAATTAGCTTCCATTTTTTGAGGGGGCATGCAAACCACTTTTGAAGTTGAGTGTAAAAACCAGAGTAGCATGTAAAGAACAAGGATGAACAATAATAAAGTGAAAGTGGCTCTTTTATCAACCATGTAGAGTAGAATGAAAGTAGTGCAGGGATGGTAGGGGTTTAACATTTATAGTGCAGTGGAATAGTAGTTCAGTTGTACAGTAGATATCATCGTACTTTTTCTAAGAACTCTTACTGAATTCCCAAAAATGGGAGTTCCCAAATGACGCCAATAGATATTATAAATAGAAAACAAATAGCAATATTTTCATATTAAATCAATAAGAGCTGATTCATAGGCCCTATGAAAATCTCTAACTTTTTGGCTCCCCTTTGATACTTTTCTACATACTTACATATTGCATCTCCATGATTAATATGGACTGGAAAGGTTGAAAGGGCACATGTTAGTCTTTTCCATTTATTGGGAATTAAAGAGTTTGAAGTGACTGAAAGAATCAAATGTAGCTCTTTACTCTAGATGCTTTATTCTCATTCAGTTATTAATATATCTAGATATAAACCATGATGTCTTAAATAAAAACTAGAAGAAATCTCATGGAAACTGCAAGAAGAGATCAGTGATTAGATGAATCATGGAAATGAAACCAACTCCATAAGCCACAACAAACAAAATGTGAAATATAAATGAGAATATAGGCCTTCAAAGGAGTTGCCATGGATAACGAATCATCATCCCTTAGATCTCTTGTGAGAATTCTTGAAATCTCTTTAGTTATCCATAATATCCACATCCTATGAGCTCTGATACAAAGATTGTGCATAGTTCTTCTCATTTTATTCAATTTGGTGCTATTATTTGTATCCTGTGATTCAGGATTCAAACCAACCCCTCTCATTAGTATTTGTCTTCTAGAACTACCTAGAAGAGAGTAATCAAAATCAGTACTGGAATATCTAAAAGTTGAAGATCCTTTCCCTCAAACTAAAGCTTTGTTCTCGACAAACCAGAGCTAAGACAAGCCAAGAACTAGTGGAAGGGAAGTTGGATGAAAATAAAGAGCAACTAAAAGCCTTCCTAAGAAAATTTCCCTTTCCACTATAACTATTGATTCTAGTGTCTCCTTGTTCATTTTTTCTAGCATCTCCTCATTTTTCATTTCTTGATAGAGAGCTTCTGAAAAATGTGCAAGATGTTCTTCAATCTCAACAATCAATGTTGTGATAAAATGTACACATTTCTCTTGCAAATAAGGTGCTAAATCATTTATCCTTGAAGGATATTTATGTGCATGAAGAAAACTTAGGAGGTCTTCCAAAATATTCTTGGACCCTTCATCTATGGTATCTTTTATTTGACTAACCTCAGTTCCAAAATAAGCGTGAAGGCGACCAAACCAGTCTTCATCATTTTTCATCATAAATCTAAAACTCAAGCTTGGTAAATTCACACTTTTTAGGTCACCTCTCTTGACAAGACAACCCTCACTAGTAGTTAGGGTATGCCCAGGATCATCATGGAAAAAATAGGCCCTTAAATGGCGAAAAATTTAGAAAAATCAGAGTTAGACAACTTGACATAAAAATTTGAATAGGTTATCTATATTATTTCAAAAATATGTAAGAATAGAATCTGAAGAAAATTAAAGGTAGTTTCTAAACTACTAGGTTTTTTTTTTTTTAAATCTATTTGGTGAAAATTTGAAATTTCAATGCAGTAGCACTTAAATTTCAGGGAAAAAATAAGTAGGTGTCTGTCTGACCATCCTAACCACAATAAAATGATAATATTTTTTAATAATATCTTAGATATAAGTAGAGGACTCATGTCCTGATGTGATGCATAATTTTTTGTATTTTTTTTCCAAGTAAATAATTAACTATGATTTTTTTATTACAACTTTTAAAAAATATAAAAACTCATATGTCTGACCACCTTAACTTGGTCAAAACTTCATGAAATTCAATATTTTTTTTAATCCTAATAGTATGTGAAGCATAGAATGTGACACATGTTTTAGATTCAAAAAATGTGATACCGTTTGAAAGCTATATATGTTTTTCAATTAGCCTATCAATCAGGACTTTAGTCATAATTCAAATAGAAAATAAATAATAATTATTTAATAAATTCAAAGTAAAGCATAATTTATAGTGGTGGAAAGTTGAGAATATTCTTTAAAAACCCTTTTTGTTTCATCAATTTGGGGTAAAATAAAAGTCAGTAGCCACATACCCTACACATATGCATCATATCGCCACTTTTTGGCCCATCATGATCTTGCACATACCCATTAATTAGTGCAAATGGGTTTCAACATCTTTGTATCTTACTAGAGATGTAACTATGGCTTCAAGGCATTTACCAACCTTAACTCTCTCACATAGATCTGTAAATCCATCAGCTATTATTTGTTTCATCCTACTAACAAACAGGTTTTCAAAAAGTTCATCCCACAGACTCTTTAAGTGCTTCAAAACAATCTCACACACGCATTATCATAGAAACTCAACATTTCAACCAAAAACCATTTTTAGCCACTCCAAGCTCCCTTCAAATGCATCTAGACTAGCCAATGTTTCTCTAACCAAAGTATCATTCTCTGCAAGCTCCTTGCCACTTTTCACAAGATCAAGCAAATACTTTCCCCCAAGCCTATCTGTAGAGTGAATATCATTTATACATGTCTTAATCCACGCTAAGCAAGACTCTAATATAAATTTTCTCAAAAAAATCATCATGGTAGCTTGTAGCTTCTCTCTATGAGATTTACACAATTGCACCTCATTGTTTGTGTTTGGAATCCCACCAAACAACTGTGATTCAAATGGCACTGCCAACACACTCTTATAAAAAAGAGGAAAATCATTTAGAACCTCTAAGAAGAGTTCCCCAGCCTGACATATCATTACTTGTATGACTCTTACCACAATACAAAAAATGGAATTGACTACCCCCACCTTTTGGGTCTATTGGTCATAGGTGTCTTCTGGTTCCAGCCGGTTCTATTTTTTCATCAGCATGAGGATCTTCTATTGATGAGATGAGGTCTCCTATTCCTTTGATGGTCCAATGGGGATGTCATTGGTGGAGTTCGTGCCCATCATTGGTTAGAATGGTGTGATCCCACAAAACTGGTTTACAATTTCTGGGAGATAATTTTTTTTTGCTAAAATCACATATTTTTAGAAAATATAATGATTTAATCCTTAAAAAGTTCCATTTAAATCATTCCAATTAAAGATGGTTTGATCAAACTACCTTAGATCAAACCCCCTTGGATATAACCCCACTAGTTCTAAATCATACCTATAACGGAATCTCCTTTACACTTATCAAAATGTTGATAAAAAACCACTTTGACTTACCTTTTGGGGGATCAAATGAATTCATTTTAAAAAAAAAAATTGTAAGTATGTATTCCTTATTATAAGCTTCACAAAAACTATAATTTTAAATAATTTTAATTTTATTATTATATTTGTTTTTTATTTCTTGTACTGAAAATCAAACTCTCTATTCTGCACATGTGGAAAAATAAAAGATTATCATTTTTTTTGAAAAATATGAGTACACCAAATATTTAATTCCTTGATCCAACAAAAAAAAAATTGAATTTTGATACATACAAAAAAGTTACTCATTATACTCCGACTATGTCCGAATTGTAATTGGTTTGACTTTGAAACTTGATTAAAAAAATATTCAATAAAAAATATCTAACCAAGTGGAAGCACTAGATATCAAAGTTAAAAATCTAAATTCAAAAGAATTAGAATTTTATCCTTCATGGAAAAAAAGTTATGTGTTATACGGTGAGCATCACTTTTTAAAAATGATGTTTTTTGAAAAAAAACTAGTTTTCGAGGGAGACGGAAAAAAAAGTGCAATCTGATTCCAAAAATTTTAAAAAATATATATTTAGAATCTACATAAAAAAATTCATGAAACTCTAGTTTGCATCATCTTCAAATTCCTCACGGTTTAACTGCTATAGGTTCCCAAAAGTGAAGATTTAGTTAAAAAAAATATTTTAGTGTCCAGTTTAGCCAAAAATTGTAAATAACTATTGTGGGATCACCCAATGATGGGCATGAAATCCACTAATGACATCCCCATCAGACCATCGTGGGAACATGGGACCTCATATCGCCCATAGAAGATCCTCACACCAATTAGAGAATATAACAATTGACATATCGCTGGAACCAAAAGACACGTCCAACCGATAGACTGATAAGGTAGTGCTTTTCAAATAAGTTTGTTCTACTATCATGGACCAAACAAGCATTAGAATTGGAGACTAACAAGAACCACCAAGAAAATTTTCATTGACACATCATCTAATGGAAGAAGGACTTTTTTATCCCAATGGATCTTGACCAAATCAGTTTAAACCTAGCAGCGCAGATCTCAATTGGATCGGATAAGCCCTACCAATAGTTCACTTTACAAAACCAATCCTTGGTGAAAGAGAGCATTGGATAAATGCATCTAGAAGAGCTCCCCAACAATATACAGCTTCCATGGCACTGAATCATGTATCATCCCAGACAAGAATTTCTACACCATAGCTAATTTGTTGATAGAATTTTGAATCAACAAATATGTTCTTTTATACTCAATAGTCAAGAAGAGTGTTATACTAACCATGGATTTCACCTATTAAAATTTTTCTTAGTTTTTGCACTACTATTTCCAGTTGCTATGCAACTGTTCTTTGTTGCATTATTTCTTTGTACTATTTGATGAACCCTTGGTGTGTGAAGTCTTCTAGCCATTTCTTTCAACATGAACCAGATGGAGTTTAGGGGTTTTGTTTCAGATGATATAGAAAATTTTGTTTGGAACCAAATAGAGCTAAATGGGTGTTTCAAACTCAATCAAATCTTGTTTAAAACAACCCAACATGAAGGAAAGTGTACTTAGAAGATTGGGATTTCTTTTTAGATCATCATGATTTGGTTTACAGCCAGGAAATTGAAGCAAAATGGCGATAAAGAACAACAGGGCATGGGTAGAAAATGTGTCAGGCTCTTTTGGGAAAAACGTGCTTTAAACATTAGAGATCTTCATATTTGGGAAAATATTTTGAGAGGTTCCTTGAAAAATACATTTTGTGCACATTCTGCAATCAATCATTTCATTCCATGAGATGACATCTCTTTGAGGCATTCTATCAAACAATTCAGGTGTTTTGTGTATGATTCCACATCTTGCATATATGTCTACCAGAGCATATCTAACTATAACTTTCAGGTGTCTTTTTAATTCCTCTATCTTTCATCAATCTCTTTACTATTTGAACCTCATACAAATGTTTTAGAGGAGAACATAAGTTGCATCATTTTTAGGATCCAGCTAAAAACATGAATCGTTGATCAACCATGCACACCTAATGATCAACTATATATGTAAATTTTAATGAAATAAGGGTTACTGATGTGTGAAGTATGTGCAACCCTCATCCACTAAACTTGCATGATTATATGCATCTAGAACCCAAGAAAAGTTTACAATGTTAGGATGTGTTCCATAGTGCTTCATTAATTCAAAGATTTTGAGAGGTTCCTTGCAAAATCCATTTTGTGCACATTTACAATCAATCATTTCATTCTATGAGATGGCATCTCTTTGAGGCATTCTGTCAAACAATGCAGGTGTTTTTTCTATGATTCCACATCTTGCATTTATTGTCTACTTAAGCTAGTTTTTCCTATAGCTATTGTTATTTGGTGTTTTCAATGTTGTAGAGTCAGATTTTCATGTATGCCTAAATGCCTTTTTCTGTAAAATCAAGTTTATACTATGCTCCCCCAAGTTTCGGGGATGGGGACAACAGGGGACGGTGGGACATTTTTTGGTATGGGAGTACTTTTGGGTCATTTTTTAGGGGACGATAGGGGACGGCTATAAAAAATAGGGAAAATTTTAAAAATATAGAGAAATTTCAAATATTCATAGTAGAACATTGATAAAGCATTCATCATAGGAATTGTAGAAGATTAATACATAACATTAGACTTGAATTGATATTTCACATAAGAATTTTCAAGACAAGTAACAAAATTCAAATTATTTTATTGTCAATGAGCATACGTATTAAATAAGAATTATAACAAAATTCCCAAAGGATTCAAGTTTCAACTATAAAATGATAAAAACATAGAAAATATATGGTTGTCCCTAATTAGCATATCCAAATGGTAGGTCTGTATCAAAATTGGAGCTCAAGTTTGTGTCACTGTCAGATGCAAAGGTGGGAGGAATTTTTTGAGTCCCCCAATTCCCTGAAACATTTTTGGGATGAGGACAGAGGTACCAAGATAGGGGATAGGTCCCCATGGAGCACTGAGTTTATATGGTTTGGGGTTTCAAGGTGGGGTTTTACTTAACCACAGAAAACCTTTGTGGTCGGGACAGAGGTATACACCCCTCTTGTTGATTACAACTTATCACCTACTAGAGACCTCTGGGTGACTCTTGGTAATGGTTCTATGATGGATTGAGGGGGAAAACATTAACAGAGGTGGTTGTGATAGTAAAGTGAAGGTTGGTATGTACACTATTTAAGTCTTGTAAGAATCTAACCTAGAATCTAGAGGCACCAATTAGGAAAACCCTAGTCTGAGCCTTCATAAAAGAGTTTGCAATACCAATACATAAATGTAAAAGTGTATTTTATTTTGACTTGTATATCTGAATAGCTCTATTTCTTCTTGAAGTAAACATTTAAAAATTGGTGCAGGAGCACCAAAGTATTTGTGAAATGTTGATTCATGGAGATCTTAGGTTAGTTTGAGTTTTGAGTCTAGAAGTCATTACTAAGGCCATGATTGACCAATTCATATTATAATCATGTGCAGGAATAATGAAGAGTGTTGGAGGTGGTGGCAGAGCTGTGATAGGTTGGTAATGTCATTTTTCAATAAACCCTACCCCAAGCTAGTGTAAAGTGAGGGTTTTTAGTTACAGAGGTTAGATGAGAGTTTTTCCATCTAAAAATTGTTGATTAGAGCCCTATGTTGACTGGTAAGAAGATCTGAGTTGTTTTCTGAAGTTGGAGGAAAGAATTTTAGGTGCCTCCTTTGAAATAGAGACCTAATTGGTCTATTATGACAACGTTATTTCTAGGTTTTGCGTGAGATGGTCCAAAGTGACCCATGATGGTTTTTAAGCTAAGTTATAGTTTTCCTTAAAGGGTGTCTTAAAGAGTGGATAGATTGATTATGTGTGGTTCATTATGAAATAAATTCAAAAATTTGGGTCTGTAGACCTACTAGATGAGTTGAATAGTTTTTGCAAAGGAGTGATTTGGAAGAGTTTTGTGAGTCAGTTGGTTGTTTGAATTAGCTTGTTTTGTGATGATTTGTTCAAAGCCAAATTGCTTTGCATCAAAAAATTTCCATCACATTGAAGCTTGATGGGAAGAAGGGTCCATTGAGAGAACTCAAGGGGTGTTACTTGCTGTAAACACTAATTTTGACAAACAAAATGGGGGGCTCCTTTTTCTCTTGCACTTCTAGGGTTTTTCACCTAAACGGAGAGAGATTAGGACAAAGGGTGTCAAAATGCTAAAGTTTACATTAAAAACTAATTCTAATGAGATTTATTATGCCTAATTAAGATTCCCTAAAATTATAATTTGAAAATGGAATGACTTAATAATGCAAAATAATGAAAATGTAGTTTGTTTGAAAACATAGTGTGTTATGCAGAAAAGCTAAACAAATGCAATAAAAAATCAATTGAAGATGTAGAATAGGAACTATGATCCTGGAAATTGAAGAGGAACAAATGGAATACTATAAGAGCCATTGTAACCCTAATTTTTTTGACTTTTTAGGCAACTGGGACACTTAGGCCAATCTGGGCAACTTAGTCCCAGAATAGGGAATTTTCCTAGAAACCTGTTTCTGCCAAAAGGGTGTCTAAGGATGTGAAAATCTCCAAAAAGTAGTGCAGTGGGACTAAGTTTCCACTATGGGTGACTTAGTCCACTTTAGAGTTTTTGCAAATCTGAAAGTGGAAATGAAAGTCCACCACCTACACTTTGTTCTTTGATGGAAATCCAGATCTGAATCTTCAAAAAACCCTACAAAATAGAAGATAAATTGGTTTCTAATGGGGGGTTTGCCTTGGTTAAACCCCTAGTTGGTATTTAAACTTTGTGGAAGATAAAATCTGCATAAACCCTAGCCTTAATTGTGTCTAAAGACTAGGAAAAGCTAAAAATAAGATGAAACCCTATTCTAATGTGCTAGAATGAGGTGAATAAATGGCACTTAAGAGATGCAAGACTTTAATGTAAGAAACCTTACAACTCTTTAAATTATTGTAAATGATATGTAGAAATGTAATGGAAACCTCAAGTTTGAAGACAAGAGGAACATGGAAGATATAATTATTTCAAAAACAAGTCATTAGGTGTGATTTGGTGGCTAGTTGCATCTCTTCAACCTAGATTTCTCTATGATTCACCATAGGAATCCATGATAAATATATTGAAATGTGAGATCTTGAATAGAGAGTGAGCTTGAAGACCTACAAAAACCTTAGTTTGTTGCCCTAAAGCTTCAACTTTGTTGCAAAATGCTATTGAATCTTCTTATGTAAGACACATTTTCTCTTGAATTTTGATTTTTTCTTTGTAAAAATGACTAGGAGATGTGAAAAATGACTTTAAATGTGTATTTATAAGCATCAACACCTAATTTTCCTATTATTTAGACCTAAGAGGCCAACGTCCATTGACAAATTAAATATAATTAATGAAATTCTTGCTCAAAAGTGGAAAATACCCCAAAAGGGACTAAGTTGCCACCTAGGGTGACTTAGTCCCACCAGGAATATTTTTTGTGTCTTTCATGAAATTTGATTGGTTTTAATGATATTTGGCGGGGTTTAAGTGGTTTCATGGGTAAATTAGGCCTCAAAGTCCAAAATTATGAATATTAGGGGCCTATAAATGCAATTTTAAGGGATGATTGATGGAAGGTGCCAAAAGTAGGACTTAGGTTTACTGCAAAATTTTCTCTTTCTCCGAGAGTATACAATTTTTGCAAATACATTAAGCCCCCACTTTAGCGCCCATATGACTCTACACGCATATGCAAGCTAAAGTATTCTAAATAATCCACTCTATTATGTAAAAGGATATGTGTTCAAAGGGTGGGAGAATGAAGCCCCTAATGTAGTTATCTACAAAACCACAAAATTAGGAACCCACATCCTATAGCACACATTTGTTAGCTATCAAAAACCCTTTTTTCCTAACTCTTAGAAATAAAATTTGAGGGTAGATGTATGCCCCCCTTGATTCTACTTGCTTTACGGAGGTGGAATCAAGATAACAATCTAGCCATATTGAATTCAAAACATCATATCAAGGGACATATCCAAGTACCACATCACCTAACTATAGATAGTGGATGATTTTGGGGGAGGAAGTATGATTCCAATGCATCAAATGACATTGAAAATAGAGTTCACTAGCTCTCGTTATGTTGGTTTAAAGAAGAGATACTTTATGAACTCTTAAAAGGAGAATAACCCTATTTTAACACGAGTAAAAAGAGATGAAAAATGGAGTAAAAGAGGTAAAGGGGAGTAATTTTTCAGTTACTATTTATTTCACCTAAGTGTAGCTTTAGAGTGACAAGTGAGATGAGAGAATGTTGAGTAGATAAGGGTACACACCTGGATGATTGGACGTTCTCCAAGACTAGGTGGCGTATGACGAGTGTCAACATGAGGTAAGTGGATTCTGCAAGCTATTTTTTGTGATTTTGTAATGATTTAATTAATTTTGAAGTATATCTTGATTGATTAAGGGTTTTGGAAAAAACTTTTGCAAAGTGTCCCCTTTTTTCCCAGTGTCCCTTTTGTTTGAAAAGTGTCTCATTTCTTTGTAGAATTTCCTAGCAGAAGGGGTCTAAGTATCTAGGGCCTTTATAAAAGCACACTAGATTAATTTTAGCACACTTGCTTGATGAAAAATGTAAAAAAGGAAAGATTTTAGATGAACTTTAGAGCATATTTGTGTAAATTTTTAAAGGTACCCATCCAAGGATGACAATGATTAGGAGATAGACAACTAAGTTTTTTAAGAGATTTGACTCCAGGACTATTAGTAGAGCAGATGGAGAATCTTCAGGCTATTGGGATCTATTGGGAATATCTTATGCCTCCCATGAGATACCACAATTCCATGTTGATGGCTGTCTACAAGCGATGGGATGCAGATACATGCACATTTCATCTACCCACAAGAGAGATGACAATCACACTAGAGGATGTACATCATATTCTCTATGTGCCAATTCAAGGAGAGGGAGAATATTTCCATAGGGAACACACTTTCATTGAGCAGAGGGCTGATTTATAGTATTGTGTAGATGGTCCAGTGCATGATGCACGAGTTAGCAGATGAGTTGATTTGTCCATGTTGTTATATTCATGGGCACTAGTGGTTTGACGCATTATGATGCACACCATAGCACTAGTCCTTATCCCTAATGGTTACAGTGGTCATCTTGAGGGAGGACTAGTCCACCTGATTTGAGTGATGGCAGAGCGGTGGTCAGTATACACCTAGGGTTAGAGCATGTTGGAACATCTCTATTATGATTTAGGGTGTTTTGAGTACCGAGAGATGGATAGTATGGTGTATTGTACACTTATATAGTTGTGGTGCCTCGATAACATTACATGTACTAGAATAGTTGGTTATCCATGCATGATAACAATGGAGTACCCACGGGCATTCAGGCATCCTTTATCATGACTATGGCAATATGGTGATTTTCATTTTCAAAGAGTACGATTTGACCGACTGGATGAGGACAAGGTCCTTTGGAGACCTTATCAGCTGACATTATAGTGGCTATATTATACTAGGAAGTTGCGAAGGATTTAGATGTATAGATTTTTGGTTGGCCACCATGACCACATAGTACAAACATTCTACTATGATCGAGTCATGTGGTAGTTTGGATAGGTACAAACACTACCCCAGGCATGATTCTCTTTTAGGAGATCAGTGCGAAGTACACGGGGACTGAGTGATAGAGTATGACTCACACTCAAGCATGTAGTTGAGAGTGACTCTGATCATTCTAATCATGACCAGCCACCATTGTCCAACACAGATGATGTTGGTTCCACAAAAAAGTATGAGGAGTGGTGGAAAATGACTCGACCAACACCAGTATTCCTGATGGATGAGCCAGTAGGAGATGCAGAGCCACTACCAAATGATGGAGAGGAGCAAGAGAATAGGGCTGAGGAGACACGCTATAGACCTCGTGATATATTTACTGATGTGGTAGATGATGAGTATGATGAGGAGGAGGGAGAGGATGAGGAGGATTATTTGGAGGATGAGAAGGAGGAGTAGTACAAGGAGGAGGAGGAGCCACCCTTGAGTGAGGATGATGGGGCAATAGCTGAGGACCCTCATGAGAGGGGATATTCCTCTCCCATCCATAAGACAAGGTCATGAGCAGCAGTTGTAGCTGGCACTAGTACTAATAGCTAAGGGGAGTCTAGTACAACCCCCATGCCCCCAGTACAAGATGATATTGAGGTGACACATCCAACCGGTGACATAGGTGATGATATTTGATTTGATGAATGTACTTTTAGTTATTATTTCATTTTATATACATATATATATCATGATGATTATTATTGATTGTGTGATGTTTCTACCTTGCATGAGTGATGAGAGATTGGAGATATTTCTATCATCAATATGCTGCAGAGATAGCACTTGCATCCATCGAAAAGGAGGAGATGGATCCTTATTACATGCCCCCATCTATTATGGAGGAGGATCCAAAGTCACTCAGACCATTCATGTGACTACGGGTAGCTTATGAGAGCTTGAAGAGATGAGTGCAGTAGGTAGAGACTATAGGGAAATCATCAGAGAGTCCAGCAGAGATGGATAGACTACATGTAGAGATAGCATGACTGCAGGAGGAGAGAGATGTAGCCTATGGGAAAGCACAAGGTCTAGTGTTCACATTTAGATTTAATAGATCACAATCATGATCACACACAACCATCTCATGATGGTTGGAGACTGGATCATGAGCACCAGATGTTGAGGGTTCTATTTTGCATAGACCTTGGTGATATTGTTTCTTATGTTGATATGTATATAAAACTTGAAGAAATGTATATAGAAAATTTTTATGTTTTATGATTTTTCTAAATGTGATTGAATGTTAAAATGGCAACGTGATTAATTAAGTGACCTTGGCAAGATTACATTAATTAATTTCTTCATGATTTAATATTGTGTATGTGATCTAATTAAAACATATTTGTAGTTTTAGGTTAGATACAACATAGTGATCGAGTATGTAGTTCCAAAACAAGATGAAACACAATGTACACGAGATGGAAGCGAATAGCATGAAACCTAAAGGAATCACAAAGAAACACTTTAGTGTTCAAGAAAAACTTGCAAGAGAATTGTCGAAAATGAAGCTATGTGAAAGTGTATAGGAGAAGAGTCACATAACGTTTATCAACATCGCTTTATACTTCATACTATTCAAAGGGTATTAAACATAATACCAACACAAATACATGACATTGATCGTTTGTTTAAGAGGTGTTCCATCGAGTTTTGTTAAGACATGCACACCAGACCCATAACTAGTGTTGACAACATAGGGTTCTAACCAATTAGGACTAAATTTGCCATGTTCATTAGGGTCGATGTTGACATTACATTGGTTTTCAGATAAAACTAAGTCACCCTTGTGAAATGCATGAGGGATAACATTGAGATTGTAATGATGTTGTCATTTACAATAGGCTTGAAGATGCACAAGAGCATTAATGTGTTGTTCATTGAGCATTTCAAGTTGATGTAATCGTTCAGTCTTGTAAGTTTTATTATTAATCAAACCTTGGAGAGGAATGTGTAATGTGGGAATTTCAAACTCCAAAGGCATGATTTCCTCTGTATTGTAAACAAGGTTATAAGGTGTTGAATTGGTGGAAGAATGAATACTCATGTGATACGCCCAAAGTGCATAATGTAGTTGTGTGTGCTAGTCCTTGTGATTAGTGTTAACAATTTTTTTAAAATGTGTTCAATGGTTTTATTAGTTGACTCAGCTTGACCATTGGACTGTGGGTAGTAAGGTGTTGAAAAATAGTGTTGAATATGGAAAGTTTCTAAGAACTTCTTCACATCATTATTCTTAAATGGTGTGCCATTATTGGAGACTAATGTGGAAGGAAGCCCAAAATGGGAAATTATGTGTTCAAGGATGAAACGACAGATTACCTCAACAGTCATAGATCAAAGAGGAATAGCCTCAACCCATTTCCTAAAATAATCGGTGGCAGTTATGATAAACGTATATCTAGTAGAAGAGGGTGGGGAGATTTTTCCAATTATATCTAGCCCCCATACTGAGAATGGCCAAATAGGAATTCGGGCACAAAGCTCAGAAGCAGGAGCATGAAACAAATGACTATGTTCTTGACATTTATGACATTTCTTAACATACACATGGCAATATTTTTCCATATCTTTCTAGTAATAACCCATATGAAGTTTTTGCACTAGTTTTTTTGCACCAAAATGACTGCCACAACTTCTTGCATGAGCCTACTCGAGTGCTATATTAATTTCAGAATCCTTAAGGCATAAGAGTAAAATTCCATCAAAGGATCTTCGATATAACACATCAGAAAGGATGATGTACTTGGTGGCTAATTTTTTTAAACAAGCACGAGTGTTACCTATGATAGGTTCGAGAAGGGTACCATCTTTTATATAGTTATAAATAGCATCATACCATTCACTCAAATAATTTGTGGTCATAGCTAGTGCGGTGATAGTAGTATTAGTGATTGAAGGTTTCAAGATGGGATGAACAGTGAACATGATATCTTGTGAAGGGTCTAAGGGGGATATAAGAGAAGAGACATTGGTCATTGCTTTTGCATGTCAATTGTCTTTTTCTGAGATGTTATCAATGGTGAAGGAGTTAAATTTCTCCAACAAGGACATTGTGAGAGCTTTATATTTAGATAATTTATCATGTTTAGCTTGATAGTCATCATTGATTTATTTGATTACTAATTGTGAGTCACCAAAGATCCTAATGTCAGTAATTCCCATAATTAAAGTAGTGTGTATTCTAGTGATTAAAGCCTCGTATTCAACAATGTTATTTGTACATAGGAAATTTAAATGGTATGACAAGGGAATAGATTTTACTTCAGGTGGAATCAATATTATTCCAGCACTGGAACCTATTCTACACTTAGATCCATTGCAATATAATTTTGATGTAGAAACACTTACTATTAATACACTGTCATTAGGAAAAGAATCATTACCAAGTAACGTGAGAGGGGAAGGAGTATCAACTAAATGGTCTATCAAGGATTATCCTTTAAATGATTTTTACAAAACAAACTTAAGGTCAAACTTAGTTAACAACATAACCCATTTAGCTAAATGTCATAATAAGTCTTTTTTATTGAAAAGGTGTTTGAGAGGATCAAATTTTGTCATGAATTGTATTTATGCATTTAGTAAATAATGTCACAATTTACTAGTAGTGAATACAAGAGCTAAACATTTCTTTTCAATAGGAGAATATTGAGATTCGTAATCAATTAGAGTGTGACTAATGTAATAAATAGGATGTTCCTTTCCATTATCATCTTTCTGAGCTAACAATGTTGTGAGAGCATGAGCAGATGTTGAAATGTATAGTATGAATGGTTTGTTTGGCATGGCAGGCTATAAAGCAATTGGAGTGGCAAGGTATTTTTTCAAACTCTCCAAGGCTTGTCTAGAATCATCATTCCAATCAAAGGAATGTCCTTTTTAAGGAGATGTGTGAAAGGTAATGTCCTATCAACTAAAGAAGAGAAAAAACAATGGATGGCTTGTATTCATCCTTGTAATGTACGAAATTGATAAATATTGCGAGGAGGTCACATATTAATGATAGCATCAATTTTCTTTGTATCCACTTCAACGCCCTTGTGAGATATGATAAACCCTAAAAAAATCTACTATTTACTCCAAAGACACTTTTTTGGATTGAGTCTCATATTGTATTGACGGATTCATTCATAGGTCTGGTAAATGATAGTCACATTGTCTTGTCATTTTAAGGATTTGGTGAGAATTTCATCAACATAATCTTCTAATATTTTATCTATGTAATTGTGAAATATGAATTTCATTTCTCTTTGATACATTGCACCTGCAGTCTTTAATCCAAAAGGCATCATAATCCAACAAAACATTCCCCAGACAGTGGTGAATGTTGTCGTGTATTGATCTTGTCAGTTGATGAAGATTTTTTATAACCATAAAATCCATCCATGAATGATAACAAAGCATGTCCAGCAATCAAATCCACAATCATATCAATATTAGGAAGTGTTAAATCATCTTTTAAGGATGCTTTATTCAAATCATGAAAATCCATGCATACCCTAATATGATTATCGGGTTTAGCAACTACGATAATATTTGAGATCCAAGGAGAATAATGAATAGGATGAATGAAACCTATGTCAAGGATTTTTTCAAGCTCACCTTTAACAAGCAAATTTATCTTAGGATTCATTTTGTGTATCTTTTTTCGAACAGGCTTACTATCGTTTGCAAGAACAAAGTTATGTGTGACAATTTTTGGGTCTATACCTGGCATATCAGATTATTTCTAAGAAAATATTTTAGGAAAATCGTGGAGTAAAAGCATAGTATCCTCTTGTTCATCATCATCAAGGAACTTCCCAATCTTAATGAATTTTTCAGTATCATTGATGTACATGTGTATATCAATTGTATCTCCTAGAGGGAGTGTATTCGACTTAGGAAACTCAGGATCATAGGGTTCCATGGTTTTCTCATGATCATCAATATTTTGTGGCTTGGAACTTATCATAGCACATGTAACATTGTGTTTAGAGAAATATTTTTTATCAATGGCACCTAACATTTGTTTCAAGGCTTCATCACTTTCAACATACTCCCAAGAGGGTGCATAATTCAGATCAAGAAGTTCAGGATGTTTAAGCGTAAGCGTAGTTCGGGGTTTCTAGGTGATGGTATGGATATTTAATGAAGTTCATTAAGTTGCTTTTGTTGTCTTAGAAAAGGAATACCCTAAACCAGTCTTTATGTCTTGGTTGATCCCACAAAGCTGGTTTATAATTTCTGGGAGGAACAATTTTTTGCTGAAATCACATATTTTTAGAAAATATAATGATTTAAGCCTTAAAAAGTTCCATTTAAAGCATTCCAATTGAAAATGGTTTGATAAAACTACCTTAAATCAAACCCCCTTGGATAGAACCCCTCTAGTTTTAAACCATACCTATAACGGAGTCTCCTTTACACCTATCAAAATGCTGATAAAAACCCACTTTGGATTTACCTTTTGGGGGATCAAATGAATTAATTTATTTATTTTTTTTAAGTATGTAGTCCTTATTATAAGCTTCCCAAAAATTATAATTTTAAATAAATTTTATTTTATTATTATATTTATTTTTTATTTCTCGTGAATGTAGGTTTTTCAACAAAAATCAATCTCTGTTCTTCACATGTGGAAAAATAGCAGATTTTAAAAAAAAAATTCTAAAAAAAATGAGTGCACTAGATATTGAAGTCCTTGATCCAAAAAAGAGAAAAAAATTGAATTTTGATACATAAAAAAGTTATGCATTATACAAATATGTCTGAATTATAATTGGTTTGACTTTGAAACTTGATTAAATAAAAATATTCAATAAAAACTATCTAACTAAGTGGAAGCACTAGATATTGGAGTTATAAATCTAAATTTAAAATAATTATAATTTTATCCTTCATGGAAAAAAGGTTATTCATTATACGGTGAGCGTCACTTTTTTAAAATGTTGTTTTCTGAAAAAAAAATATTTTTGAGGGAGATGGAAAAAGAAGTGCAATCTGATTCCAAAAATTTTGAAAAAAATATATTTAGAATCTATAGACAAAATTTCATAAAACTCTAGTTTCCATCATCTCCAAATTTCTCATAGTTTAGTCGCTATAGGTGTCTGAAAGTGAAGATTTAGTTACAAAAAAATATTTTAGTGTCCAGTTTGGCCAAAAATTGTAAACCACTATTGTGGGATCACCCTCTTACGTATTAGGCTCAATAGGGACACAAATTCCTTGTTCATGTCTTCCACATCCTTTACCATTTTACCTCAATTGTTTCACAAGTGCATACCCATGTCCATAAAGTCTTTCCATTTCCTTGGGATTAGGGGGTTGTTGATAATCTATCTCATCAAAAAAAATTGTGTAAGATGCATTGTCATCCAAGGGAGGTGAGATAGATGAAGGGGAAGATTCTTGTGAATTTTGAGTGGACATGACTATTGGTTGTTCTTATTTTTCTATCTCCTTGCGATTAATGATGCATTCATCCATGAATGAAGGAGTAAATTCCAATTTTCCCCAATCATCATCTAGCAATTTAGACATAGATTCAGTTCCTTGTTGATTGGTCTGAAGAGGGTCAATATGAGAGGTTGGAATTAAAGTATTCAAAGGACTTGTATTTCCCTTTTCAAGTTGCAAACAACTCTCAGGATCGAGGTCTATATCAACTTGATATACCTTGTTGTTATAGAATTATTTCATTATGCAATGAAGAGTCGAAGGGACCGAATGCATCTGGAGGGGGTTGTTGAGGTTGGGGGTTATTTCTAGTGTTGTGTGTGTGTGCAACAACATCATGTTGTGGTGGGTAGAGGGTGAACTCAGGTTTAGGTGGAGGTTGGGGTTGATGGGAAGGTGGGTAAAGAACAAGTTTAGGTTGAATAACATTAACATATTTTGTCATTATTTTCTCACAACGAACCTTTGTGGATGGATTTTGTGAGATGAAATCCTCAAGGATTGCATCTAACATACACAAGTCATCACGACTAAAAGGTTTGGGAGAAAGGTCGTTACTAAACTTTTTAGGGTTTTCATCACAAGTCTTAGTGGATGAACTTAGTGAGAGGAAACCTTGAAAGGTCTCATCTAATCTATCCAAGTCATCACTACTAAGAGGTTTGGGAGAAAGGTCGTTACTAAAACATTTTAAATTTTTCATCACAAATATTAGTGGATGAACTTAGTGAGAGGAAACCTTGAAAAGTCTCATCTAATCTATCCAAGTCATCACTACTAAGAGGTTTAGATGTTATGGTTGTCCTAAAATGAAGCATCGTTTAAATTGGTTCATGTATTGTTGTGATATTTTTGTTTGGATTTTCAAATGTATCTGATCTAGGTGAGCTAGGAATGAATGTTGAAAATGAACACTGTAAAAGCCTAATGGCATCTATGATTTCCATTTAGAGTAAAAAATATAGATGAAAATAATGAAAGTATAATAGGAAATAACTATACAAAAATAGAGTAATGACTGAATCTAACAGAATGAGTAGAAATGAGAAACAAAATGTAGAAAAAAGAAATGCAAAATTGGCACTGGGACTAAGTCGCCCAAGGTGGTGATTTAGTCCAATTAGGGTTATTTTTGAAATTTTTCTAAATTTTCCGATGGATATGAATGTGTTTAGGACTATGTAATGCAAGTCTCTACAGTAAATGTAGGTTTTCACTATTATTCTATGAAATGGTATGCAAGAATGTAAGCTAGCATGAACTTTTTCACTAATGCAGTTGAAAACCCTAGGATGCACTTTAACCAATGCAAGATGCAATGCAAATGAAACCTAGTATGCACTTGAAAATTAGAAAGGATCAATGTTCAAAAGATATAGGTTCACCAAAATGCAAACCAAGATTTTATGAACCCTATTGGACACTTACCCTTCTAGAATCTTTCACCTAAAAGGGATGGAATAGGGTTAAAAATCTATTTTTTAACACTCAAAGATTAATGTAAAGAGGGATCCAATTATGTCTCATTACGATGTATAAATGTAACAATCTGAAAATGGAAACTTATTATGATGTTAAACCTAAGAAATGCAAAGTGTTGGAAAACACAATACGATATACAGAAATGCCTAAGAATGAATGAAATAAATGATAAAACTAAGATGTAGAATAGGAACTATGCACCTGGAAATTGAAGAGGACTAGATGGAATACTGCAAGTGCCATTGAAATCTTGAAAATTTTAACTTTTTAGGCAACTGGGATGCTTAGGCCAGTCTGGACGACTTAGTCCCAAAATAGGGAATCTACCTAGAAACCCATTTCTGCCAAAAGGGTGTCTGAAAATGTGAAAATATTTGAAAAAGTAGTGCAGTGGGACTAAGTCGCCACTATGGGCAACTTAGTCCACTTTCGATTTTTTGCAAATCTGAAAGTGGAAATGGAAGTCCACCACTTGCACTCTGTTCTTTGATGGAAATCCAAATTTGAATCTTCAAAAAACCCTGCAAAACAAAAGATAAATTGGTTTCTAATAAATGACACTTAAGAGATGCAAGACTTTAATGCAATCTTGAAACCCTACAACTCTTTAAATGATTGTAAATGATATGTAGAAATGTAATGCAAACCTCAATTTTGAAGATAAGAGGAACATGGAAGATGGAATCATTTCAAAAACAAGTCATTAGGTGTGATTTGATGGCTAGTTGCATCTCTTCAACCTAGATTTCTCCATGATTCACCATAGGCATCCATGATCAATCTCTTGCAACGTGAGATCTTGAATAGAGAGTGAGCTTGAAGACCTCCAAAAACCTTAGTTTGCTTCCCAAAAGCTTCAACTTTTCTGCAAAATGCTATTGAATCTTCTTGTGTAAGACACTTTTTCTCTTGAATTTTAATTTTTTCTTTGTAAAAATGACTTAAAATGTGTATTTATAAGCATCAACACCTAATTTTCCCATTATTTAGACCTAAGAGGCTGAAATCCATTGAGAAATTAAATTGAATTAATGAAATTCCCGCTCAAAAGTGGAAAATACCCCAAAAGGGACTAAGTAGCCACCTTGGGCAACTTAGTCCTAGTAGGAATATTTTTGGTAGGTTTCACGAAATTTGAGTAGTTTTAACGATATTTTCTGATGTTTAAGTGGTTTCATGGGTAAATTATGCCTCAAATTCCAAAATTATGAATATTAGGGGCCTATAAATGCAATTTTAAGGGATGATTGATGGAAGGTGCCAAAAGCAGGAATTAAGTTTACCGTAAAATTGTCTCTTTCTCCAAGAGTATACTATTTTTGGCAATACACTTGCTAGGAGGAGAGAGGTTGTGGAGTACTTGTTGGCTTGAACAAGTGACTGAGCTCACATTCCTTGTATTGAAGAGGATGTACCGGGTATGTATTTCCTCAATTAGGATTAAATTTTAACTTATGGTTTTGTGATGAGATGGTGTTGATGACAAATCATATAACTGTGATAGTTGAAATTATTTTGATGGTCATATGACATTCTTTTTTAGAAAATTTATAAAGAAAGTATAGATTAAATTTTGTTGTGCAGAAGCAATGAGTAGGCTACATTCCTCGACTTGCCTCAAATCTTGATTTGGGTGATGAGGACATAGGTATAATTCCTTCTATAATTCCTTCTATTACCTCACACTTGTTCCTTTTGTTACCTCACACTTGTTCCAGTCATGTAATCACCTTGATGACTATTACCTCACCCATGTTCTAGTCATGTATTTACCTTGATGACTGACTAACTTGATTTTAGGGCTTACAACTTACAAGAAAAATGAAGGCCCTTTGACCTTTTAGATCATCTATGATAATTTAAATACATAAAAAAAAAAACCATGGAAGGATTTAAGTACTTAGGGTTTTGTTGAAGATATCACTGTACTATTTGAAGATTTTCGCTTGTACCTATTTTAAGTAGATGTTATGCTTTTGGACTTGAGATTGAGTGGGACTCTCAAAACTTACATTTTTTGGTCCTAACAACAGACTTCTAGTATGATATAGTTAAGATGGTTTGATTGAGAATTTGAGAACAACAAAGGATAAGCCTCAATATTTTATGTCATTTAAAGATTGGAATACATATTATTGAGCAGAACAACTTAAGACCTTAGATTTGCACCAATTTTATATCAACTAGAGAATTGACCTATACCTCTGGGTGATCCCACAATAGTGGTTTACAATTTTTGGCCAAACTGGACACTGACTTTTTTTTTAAAACTAAATCTTCACATTCAAGCACCTATAGCAGTTAAACTGTGAGGAATTTGAAGATGACGCAAATTAGAGTCTTGTCACATTTTGTCTGTAGATTCTAAAAATATATTTTTCAAAATTTTTGGAATCAGATTCCACTTCCTTTTCCATCTCCCATGAAAATTGGTTTTTTTCAAAAACAACATTTTTAAAAAATGCCGCACACCGTATAACCCATAACTTATTTTCCTTGAAAGATAAAATTCTAATTTTTTCGAATTTAGATTTGTAACTCCAATATATAGTGCTTCCACTTGGTTAGATAGTTTTTGATTGAATATTTTTTCTTTAATCAAGTTTCAAAGTCAAATAAAGTACAATTCAGACATAACGCGACCGTATAACTCATAACTTTTACTATATGTATCGAAATTCAATTTATTTTTTTGTTGGATCAAGGACTCCAATATCTGGTGCACTCATATTTTTAAAATTTTATTTTTTGATAATCTTCTATTTTTCCACGTGTGCAGAACAGATAGTTTTATTTTCGGTGAAAAACCTATATTTAATCAAACTTAAAAAATAAATAGATAATATAATCAAAACATATTAAAATTATATTTGTTGGATAGCTTGTTTTGAAGGAAACCTGATACCAGTTGGGTTTTTGAGATCTCCTCCATTTTCATTCTCAAATCAAGCTTCGAAGTGCAAAATTCTAAGCAATTTTGGTCCCTGAGAGAATGTGGGTGCAAATAAGTGGGTTCAGTCAAACAATTGTTCGGTTGAACAAAAAAATAATGTTCAATCGAATTTGGGTTCGACCGAACCATGGTTCGACCAAACCCATTTAACATACAATAAAAAAATAGATTTGAAAGGGGTTCGGTCGAACATTCTAAACATGCTCGACTAAACCACATCTATTAAAAATTAATTTTTAATATTAATATAAATATAAATTATATTCATTTTAAATTATGACTTAAGAGAGAGATTTGGAGGGAGTGGGAGAGAGATAAAGGGTAGGGGGTATAAGGGTTTAGGGTTTAAGGGTTTAGGGGTTAAGGGTTAAGTGTAGAGGGGAGAGAGGGAGAGGGTGTAGGAGGGAGAGAATTGAGAGAGAGAAGGAGGGAGGGAGAGAGATAATGGGTAGGGGGTCCTAGGGTTGAAGGGTTAAGGGTAGAGGAGCCTGAGAGGGAGAGTGGGTAGGAGGGAGAGAATTGAGAGAGAGAGAGAGGGGAGTGGGAGAGAGATAAAGGGTAGGGAGTAGAAGGGTTAAGGGT
>VDFB02281492.1:574556026-574758797 GCA_007258455.2 Sequoia sempervirens | reverse complement strand
TACCCTCTTGTAGCCATGCATCGATCTTCTATCCACACCTAGATACATATGTACAACAAAAAACTTATGTGAAAAGATGTGTGTATATATATATATATATATATATTTAATTTAAATAAATTCAAATTTTTGATTTAATGTAATTTATACATACCCGATATCTTCCAAAACACTCTATGTGGAATGTGTCGGTTTGTTCTTGAAGATGTGCCGACCACATTTGATGCAAAGTGTTTCTTACACCATTCAAAAACATCATGTGCATTGTCTAGATGATCTTCTGGATAACTCATTTGATGCTTTCTTAAGCTCGTTTGATGCAAGCTCCTGCTCCATCATGCTCACCCTTTCCATGCCCACTCTCAAAAAAACTCCAAACATGTGGTATTTTGTAGATTTTATGATATCTACAAAGTGCATAGAATGGTTGTGAAGATTTGAATTGTGCCACACATCCATCTGACCATACAAAATGATTTTCAAATTTGACACCCCTACTTCTGAAATTCTCAAAACATATTGTAAAACAATGTTGGACAAAAAGTGTCATGCTCTTTATCATCACTAATATAAAAGTGATATTCTTTTTTAATGAATCATTCTTCATCTGTACTCTCAACACCATCCAATTCTGATTGTGCATGTCGATAACACACATGAACCATAATAGTGATCCGCTTTGAAAAGTAATACTCTGATTGAATCTCCTTTTGATGTACAAAGGAGTAATTTTCTGCAAAGTCAACTACTGATAGAACTGTTCCATGTGGGAAAGTATCTCTCAATGTTTGGAATTGTTGTGCTTGCCACTTGAAGCAAAAATGAATGATGTATGTATGGTCTATCAATTTTCAAAAATCTTCCATATCCTTTTCCAATGGGAATCTCCTCTTCATAGTTCAACCTCAGGATTCTTTCCCAAAAAATTTGCAACTCTTTACATACTTGTAAATTGCTAGAAAAATATGTGAATAACTAATAAAACCACACTTGATCAATGAAACATTACATCAAAGAGAATCCAAATAAATTGATCATGAGAAATTGAAACAAATAAACTCTAAAATAGTACTTAATTCTTTGCAATTCTACTGCCTTTTGTTAGGTCAAGATCCTCAATTCTTGAAGGAAATTTAGCCAAATTTCCACATGTCTCACAAATTCCTTTTATGCCTTTTATTTGAGGTCCATTTTCATACCACATAATATACTTTTATGAACAAACTCTTTGCTTGTTTACTTAGGTGCATTTTTAGAAACCTACATCTTTCTTTTTCTCATCTTCTAAACACTTTGATAGTAGAGATCAAATTCAATATGATATTCCACAACAAAAAGTTTCAAAAAACTTGTTTATCTTCACATAATATGGCTTTAACCTTTGAAACATTGTTTTCCCAATCTTTATATGAGGATATGCATTACAAAAGTTCATATACATCTCAAATTGTGTTATGTCTAGCAAATGTTTGATATGATTTTCATAAATACTAGGTCCAATCCTGTGTCTCATAACATCTCTAGTATTTAATGATGGACGAGTCTAATCATGCCAAAAACATGAGACCAAGTTCCTAACAACATCTTCAATCCTGTCAGAAGGGGGAGCTCTACACATAATTGCCCAATTTCCTTCTAAACTCTCATCCAAAAACTTTCTCTTTTTCTCATATTTTATCAATGTGGTTCTACTATAACCAATTTTGTTGAAAGTGGAAATATTTTCTTTTTCTTTCTATATCTTGATGTATAATAGATGTCAACATCACCCTTCTTGTAGTGGCCTTATCCACTGATCGAGATCCTTTCCCAATGGAATCTAAACCCTTTTTAACATTTTGAACAATATCCTTTGTAATCCCATGTGTTTCTTCTTATTTGATTGAATGAACACCCAACAATTGTAATGACTCTTTCAGCTCATCACGAAGAAGTAAACGTGATAAAAATTGGGTTTTTTCAAGTGTATCAAGATGATTGATCATTCCATTTACAGATTTATTCATTGACCTCTTTCTCTTATTATAAGGCTGGTTGGCATAATATTTCAATTTCTCCATATCCATTTCAAGTAAATGATCTAAATTTGTATGAGAAATTTGTTTCCCCACCTTCTCAGCTAGTTTTATATGCTCATCCATACCAGTAGGAGGAAGTGATCCCAACCCCTCTCCAACATGCATTGTTTGAACTTGTGCCTCCTCCCTATCATCAAGGACCATGCATTCTTGAGCGGATTCATTTGATCCAATGTCTAGATTTGGCTTGACTTGAGCATGAAAAATTCTTGCTTGTTGAGCCCTTCCTACACATGTGTCACAAAATATTTTGCAAAAAAAAGTGAAGTTTATGTATGCAAGAAAACAAACTGATAAAACATGATGAGCTATAAGGAGAGAATTTTGTGCTAGTTTTATATGATCATTCATACTAGTAGAAGGAAGTGATATTGAACCCTCTCCAACAAGCATTGTTTGAACTTGGGTCTCCTCCCTAACTTCAAGGTCCATGTTTTCTTCAATGGATTCGTTTCATCCAATATCTAGATTTGGCTCGACTCCAGCTTGAGGAATCCCTAGAGCATAAAACATAAAAATAATTTGAGAGCATTGAAGTGATGAAAATAAAAGACCAAAGACACAAAACACAAATATTGAAACAAAAATAATTTTCTTAAGGAATTGGAGTCAAGGATCATATAAACATTGCAACTTGCATGACCAAGATGACTTGAGGAAATTTAAAAGTATTTATAGTCATTCAAGTGCAATGATGGTTAGAAACCTTCAAAGTAAAAGTCCTAAACACACACTTGAGATTGAGAGAGAGAAGAAACAAGCATGTACCTTGTTTCTTTCTATGATAATTTTCCAAGTTTTGGTCACGCCTCTTTTGTTCTTCTTCTTTTGACAATTTTCGTTGAGACACATTTTTTTCTTTTTCTTTGTTGTCCCATTTTATTCTTCAACTTAAAGATGACTCTAAAAAAGTCCTCTACCAACTTAGTTAAATTATCCTCCAAATTTTTCCTTGATTGATAAAAATGAAAAGTTTTCGAGCTCCAATATTTGCCTCATTGATAAATGTGCAAAAACTTCTCCAAAATCTGTGCTCCAAGTGAATCAAAATTACTCAGGTGTACATGGAATAACTAGATCCTACTTTAAATGAATCAAGTAGTAAACAAACAAGTTATTTCATTGTGGAGTTTGTTGAACATATTTAATTCATAGGTATGCACAACATATCTAGTAATTTTAGAATTTTGTTAAAGTGTCAAAAATGAATATTAGAGGTATAATTTGAATTGAATTTTCTTAATTATATTTGAATTGAATTTCAACTTAGTTGTCAAAAATTTATAATAGAGGTATAATTTGAATTAAATTTTCTTAATTATATTTGAATTGAATTTCAACTTACTTGTCAAAAACGTATAATAGCTCGATATAATTTGAATTGAATTTCAAGTTAGTTGTCAAAAATATTATATCTTGTTCTCAACTCAATGGTTCATGTTGCTTAAGTCATTTTTAAAAAAATATTTATTGTGATCAATATGAATGAACTTAATTATAAAGTGGCATTGATTTCCCTAAAATTCTACTAGAGATCAAATGTATATTGAATATAAATGTAAGTTGTAAGAGATCATAAAATAAGAAAACATGTATGTATATTGAATATTTAAAGCAAATGCATACATATATTATGTGTAAACATGTTTAAACCATAAGCAAACACATGTACATACATGTAAAGGGATTCAATACATATAAACATAACACATATTATAAGCAAAGAGGCAATGTATGTATATATCATATAAGAAAATATATGTACATATCATAAAAGAAAAATGTAAATTAAAGATCATCAAATGTTGAATACTAAAGATCAACAAATAAGCAAATGTAAGTTAGAGATCATCAAATATCAAATACTATTAAAGATCATCATATAATCAAATACATGTGGTCAAGATCATAAATCTAGAGTGCATGGCCTAATATGAATGTCTACTCCTAGACGAATGGCCATCTGAATGAGAACGGTCCTACTCCAATGGATGTGCTGAGCCCTGCAAATAAAATTGTGTACAAGATGTGTTAAATACATATAATTTATATTAAATAAATTTTATGAAAGTTATTTTTAAATGAACTTGTATTTTTAAATATCAATCTAGATCTATGCATACATAAATATATTGCATGTGCATATACACGTGTGATTATATAAAAATGTAAAACTCACATGTCCATTGACAGCAAATTCATCCATAGAGTCACATCGATCATGCACACGATCTAGACCAAGGCTAGGAGTGATATGAGGTATGTCCACCTGTAACAATATATATACACATATATATCAACTTACATGAATATATAGTTAAAAAAATTTAAAAATTAATGAAAACAGAATTGAAACATGCACATGCACACATACATGCACATCATCTGCTATCGGATGACCTAAGTCCTCTGAAACAGTCACCTCCACCATATCCACCAAACAATCAAGCGATGAATCAACATCTACATCCATTTGATATATCCCATGTTGTGCCATAAATGATTAATGTAGAGGACTATGAAGGTGAGATGGCATTGGTGATGATGAACCAGAACCAATCAACATATCAATAAAACCCATAGTTTGTGCAGCTGCCATATGAACTATAGGTGGATCCTAATGCGCAATAGTGCTCGACTAAGAGTGATGGGATCCTGGAACTGAACGACCTCTGCATCTCAAATGATCTCTAGCATGCTCTATACCCATCCCATTGTCTGATGCAATGTGGGCATATGCCTCCAACAGGTCCTCAGCCAAACAATGCAAAGTCATGCGTGACATATCTCCTGTAAGTGCATCAAGCTGTGTAGGAGTAGGGATGTCGGCCAATGTAAAAGGATCCATGCTGAAAATGGTGTGGATCAGGAATGTCTGGACATCAAATACTTACCTACACGATCATTAGATACCCTAGTGGTGGTAGCCGCAATGTCACCTACAGTGTTAATTGGTTCCTTTTGGGAAGCAACGACAACCTCATCTGCTATGGGGGCTAGAGTTGGGGTGAGAGCAGGAGACCTGTCACCAACCAATACCCTAAACACTAGGGGTGGTCCATTTGCTCGATAATAGGTGGGCCTATCATCAATCCTACCACGCCCCTGACCAGCATATAGTGGAATGTCCAGGTAGTTAACTTTGAGGCCCAAATGGACCTCAACATACAACTGCTGAACAAAATACAATGGAATCTGGTCATTGTTTGGGTATAGACCATGTGCTGTGAGAAATCATGGGTAGATCAATGAGGCCATAGCATGATCGACACATCTAGTGACCTGGTATCCCCTAACCTTACACACATTTTGATAAAATGGAAAACAAGTGGCTTTTATCATTTCTTTGGTGACACTATCATGTATTTGTTTAAGGAGAACGTCACCATGCACTTCTTCCCACATGTGGGAAAGAATAACAGTCAGTCTATCTGGGGAATATGCACTAGTCCTCTCAAGTTCATCTTTTAGTTTTTCTAGACTATGCATTATTAACATGCATGCTTCACTATATATCCCCGGGTTTGCACCCTGTGCTAATGAATCTCTCAATTTTTTAATCTCATTACTAGTATTTGCAAACAAATAATCTGGCATAGGTGGAACATGATCTACATTTTCCATGTTATATATATATATATATATATACAGTACACCTAAAAGAGCACTGAGACTTTGGTAAATAATATATCTAGATAAAGGGAATACAAATCTAAAATAGAACTTGTAATAATTCATCTACTCGTCAATAATATTTTCATACCATTAACAATTTAAAAAGAATTCGAAGACAACTATAATCTATAACATAGCATTCTTAAATGGTTCAAATTTTAAATGAAACGATGAAAGAAAAAATAAGAATACAAAGATTAGTATAAAATTATTTGGTAATAATTGGGGATAAAAATATTTAATCTAATAGTTGTTAACATAAATGAACTTCAATTATATAGCCAAGAACACCAAAAAATTATAGATTGGAAAGAAAAATAATCAAACATTTATCATATTTTTATATGTATAAAGTTTAGATACCATCAAACTATTTAAACTTATAGATTGCATAAAGCTATAACTTGAATTTCGTTAAAACTAATTTATTAAGAATCAAATCTAATAAAGTTTGACTTCATTGCATAGTTATTATAAATATCTCACTAATCCAACCATACATATTATATATGTTAAAAATATATATTTACCCTTAAATATATATACTTGTTATAAATATATATTGAAAGAAGATGAAGGTCCTTATTTACCCTTAAATGACATTTAAATTGGATATTTTAATGTTCAATATAATGAAATGTTTAAAAAATGAAAGTGACAATAATATTGAAAATAAAAATGTTGAACATGAATGTGAAAATATTGTAAAATTTGATGGAACACCTATTGATAAGAGTAGCATCATAGAAGAAGAAGAAGAAGAAATACATCAACAATTTCTTGACTAATGTGGATATGAACCCTATGACATTGAAATTGCACTCAATAATCGACTTGTTGATAACAATGATTAAATTGATAGCTCACATGAACCAATGAAACTCAATGTGTCTCCAAATTACATAAGAAGAGAGAACCTTTGTGAAGAAGAAAAAGAAATTCAAAAACCATCTTTTTGTAATGAGTTTGTTAAAATTTAAAAACATTCAAGAACCCCAAAATGGTTTGAAATTGATGAGCATAATAGAAATTCTTGAAGGCAAGAGGTCATCACAAACCATTCGGTTGTGGGCTTCAAAAAATTTCAATGAATGGTTTTCCAATAAGACATTAACCAAAAAATTCCAAATTTTTATACAATTACTAAAGACATGTACAAAATGAGACCTTTACTAAATAAATTTCAAAGATTCATGTAAACAAAAAGTTTGATCAAATAATATTGTTGTTAAAGTTTTTTTTAATGCATTCAATTCTATTGTAAATAATTTAGTAAGGAAAAAGATAAAAGAGTTGCTCATAGAGTAATAACATCATTAGTAAGAAATTAAAAAATTAAAAAGGCTCAATTATTAAGGTAAACTTGTCTTGAATTAAGCCTAAATCGTAAAACATTATCAAAAGTACTATCAATAAGATCATGATTAGAAAGTCCTATTGAAAATCATACTTGGGCTTTTAGCAGTAGGCTTCCATGAGTCGATAAGAAGCTAATTAATAGCACAAAGGATGAAATTCAACAATTTTGGCACTCTAACTCTAGATTTACATATGAGGTTGGAAACAACATTTTTTATACTCTACCTAGGCCATGATTCTATTATGAGTATGAAGAGTTTATGATAGAAATACATCCATTATTGTTGAGTTAAAAGTAGGTTAAATATTATTTTTCTTAAAAATTCACTTTTATATAAATGTAGGTGTTTTGGAGAACAAAGCTATAGTATGAATAAGTGATTGACATCGATGGCTATAAATTTCAAAGTGGGGACATTCAATATAATTCATAAGGTGTTATAATATTAAATGCTTTCATTGTTTAGTTAGTTTTAATCAATGTTGTATGATTTATTAAACATTTTTTTAATATTTAAATGTAGGTGTTTTAGGGAGTAGCAGTGATAGATCTAGCTCATTGAGAAAGGATATAGGTAGAGAGGAGGAGTGACCTTGACAAGGATTGAGACATGGATCACCTCAAGGTGGTAGATATGAGTGGAACATATCCATAGAGAAGGATAGGCTAAGAGGATAGATATAGGAGACAAATACCTTAGGGGCACCTTTTTAGTTGTGTGTATGCTCTATAGAGTGGATTTACTCATTAGTGCTTTGATGTATTTGAAGACACATGTGTACATGAGAACATAGATAATATGATATGGGAACCATTAGTTGTGTTGATGATGTGTGTGATATTTTATGTGTATGTTGATGATGTGCATGATATATATAGTTATATTTCTTATATTTGGATGCTCATAGGTATGGATGTTCATGAATCTTATGTGTATGTCTAATGGTGGCATGTGGAAGGATAAATATGGCTAGATTGAAAACTTTACCATTATCTTGACAACTAATTATGGCTATATGATTATCTTATTGTAATGAACCTAAGTTAATTCGATAGATATTAGTGAAGTTGAATTAGGAAGCATGGATTGTGCTTTATTATACACATTTTATGTTTTAAAATATGGGTCTAATTTTTGTGATAATGAAATTCAGTTAAATTTCTTCAATAGTATATCCAAAGTATAGGGATATATTAGTGGTAGGAGTAGTGTAGGATAAAAAGGAGAATGTATAAAGAGGGGAAGGTCTAGAAAGGTAATGACATGGTAATGGAAGAGAAGTTACACTATAAGGTTAGATTTTCATAGGATAAGGAGGAATGGTATGAAAAACATATCTACATATAGGATAGTGCTAGTAGTAACAATGGTGTGAACATATATAAAAGGATGGGAGATAATAAAAATACTAGTGGAGAGAAAGGCGGTAGGACATGGGTGGTGGATCCCATGGAAGTGGTAACTATAGTATGAGAGGAGGAATCATTATAAGAGGATGAAGGATAGATGGATGCATAGAGGGTACAACATTATTAAAATCCATTAGAGTGGTAATATTATGAATAGTATTAATTCCCTAAGGATAGCCACCTAATGCATTATATAAATTACTAGCCAATGAGTGAGGATATTTAGGGTGGAGAGGTGCATCAATACGTAATTATCAATTTAAGAAAATATCTTGTTTAGAAACATATGTATCTAAATCATAGTCTTGATCATTATTTTTCATCTTCTTTAATGTGGCTCTTTATATGGTTGTCATTAGCTATTGTATCAAAAAATGATTCAATCATCATTTTATTTGCTAGCCATATTAGAGTTAAGATGAAAACTCCATAAAACAAGATTTTAAAGGATATTAATTTAACTATATAAAAGATGAAGGAAAACACTCTCAAACATGCAATATACCCCAATTGCTTAGACAATGCATATTTCCTAATAATGTGTGCAACTAAAAACTAATAACATGTAATGAATGGATGTAGGTGATTATAATTAAATAATCCTAATTGAACTAGGGTTGTCCCTTTTATATATTTAAGAAGTTGTAAGAGCATTGTATGAAATTGTAAGATGGGAATTACTTATGAAATGTTATATGACACATAAGAGAATAAAAAACGGGGGTTGTACACTAGAATATTGATTAGAATTATGAAAATCATCATGATCATCTTAAATAATGGGTTTGAATATCTCAAAAATGGAGTGTCGGTTATGAGGACGAGGATTTGAAATTTTTTGACAAGATGTAAAGCATTTGTTAAATACATCCTATAAACCAAGTCAAGGAATATGGTGTTGGAATTTGGTGCCATTTTTAGGTCATTATTTTGGCTCGTGGCTTTGGTAAACCACACTTGGTTTATGGTTTAAATTTTTCCTATTCATGGGTGTTTGAGATGGAGAAAGCATAATGATTTTATAGGTATCATCATGCTACTAGAAATTACTCCATATGAATCACATGTTGATGATACTACTATAAGGGTATGCACATGAATATTTTATTGTAAATGATATTATTATCAAATAATATAATTGGTTCATGTTTTTGGTTGTGGGATTTTTCTTGCAAGAGGATTTTCCCATGTACATAATTATGTTATAAATTTATAATTTATACATTTTTCTTGTAACTAAAATTAAATCTATTTTGCATATTTATCTCTTGATAGGTTAATAGGGACAATTTTAATGTTACAAATGATACAATTTGTGGTTCTATTTGAACTTCATAACTTTATATTGATTGTTTCCATATGCTATTAAGTTCTTATATATGTTTCACTTGGTCTTTCCATTTAGGAGCAAGCTATCCATAGCTTTGATTGTTGAAATGGGAAGGCATATTTCATTTACACATAGAACATAAAAATGTATGCAAAATGGGGAAGCAAATCCAATTTGAATTCAACAAATTTGAAAAAAATTGCATCTAGGGTTTCGAAATTTAACATACCAATGCATTTTAAACTCTAAAAAATTTGAATTTCAAATACCTGGTGCTCGTTATGGAAGTTAGGTTGATGAAGTTTGGTGAGACCAAGTTGAAGTTGTGTTCGCTAGAAAGAAGAAATCAGTTCACTCGCCGTCACAGTCTCGGTTCACCGCACGCAAGGAAAGCAAGTTCTGGTAATTTTAGAAAGTGGCAGTCAAAATGTGAGTTTTTGTTTTTTTGTCATATGTAAAGGGGTTCGATCGAACCCAGGTTCGACCGAACCCCTTTAAATATGATTTTTTTTAATTTAGGGTTTAGGGTTCAGTTGAACCAATGGTTCGATCGAACATAGGTATTTGACCAAACCCTTAATGAGGTTCAGTCGAACCATATGGTTCGACTGAACCCCTTGAGTTTGAGGAAAAGGAAAAAACTGAAATTCCCTTCCTCATATAAATTGTAAACCACTATTCTGAAGTCACCCTCATGTAACTCACCATGACTGTAAATATAATCTTCAAATTAGAAATATATACATTCTATGCAAAATTTATTTGTTTAGTAGATACTTAAGGAATGTGTGAACATGATAGTGAATACCTTGAACTAGTTAGCTTTATCTACTAGTTACTTCTAATCAACTAAGGACATTTACATTTCAATTTTAAATAAAATTTCAATATTGAACTTCAAAATGTATACAATTGCCACATGTACTACACGTAAATGGAGGTTCCCTTTTAACACATGTATTTGATTATGCTTTCATCTCCTTTCACATTTGAGTATACTAACTTATTTTGAAAAAAAAATTGATTTTAGTGTTTTATCCCATGGCTCAGTTCTTATTTTTGTGTTGAACAAAAATCAAACACTAAGCTTCAGTGTCATGTTGGATTGCTAGAAAGCTACAATGTGAAAATGGATTCTTTAGAGTCTTCATTATATTCTATCTTTGCAACTCTATTGTTTCCAAATTTATTTTTACATACTAATAATGACCATGAAAAAATTATTGTAGGAGTGGGAGGTTATTCTTATCTATATGACCCACTTTGGTGGGTAGGCATGATTACCAATAAGTGTGTATTACTTATTAAATCAGGTTTAGGTGACAACTGGAGAATATTAATGTTTAAAAATTGACATAGATTACTTGCATTAAAACTATTAATTTCCTTATTTACAATATTTTTTGAGATTATAGTTGTATGGTTGGAGAGTTTATATATTCATTGTTTTCAAAATTTACAGTTTATTTGTAGTGACTTCACTACCAGTCCTTAACAACTATTTTAGAATTAAAAATTTCACTCTAAATTAATTCACCATCCTTTATGAATAAATAATAACTACCCTACAAACCAAAAACTCCTTTTCATTGCCCATAGTTTTGTAAAACCACCAAAAACTAAGTACAAATAGCCAAAAAAATCAAATTCATGGCAGAGGATTATGTTAACAGTAGAGCTATAGATGAGCTACTCGCCATAGTTTCCATAGAGGTCTTGTTCGTCTTCTTCCTCTGAGGTCACTACTCCAACTTCTCTAGCCGTTCCAACTTCTTCAACCACTCCACTTCATCCTTTTCCTTCACTATCACTGCCTCAACCTCTATTAATTCCAAAATCAATTTTAGAGCCTCCCAACCATGCGGTGCTCCCTCTCTCCATCTCGCTTTACATTTTCCTTCTGGCCACTTCACAAAGGGTACACATTTATCTTTTTCTTCATCATCTTCACTTTCAATTCCTTCATTGATGTCCATCCCAACTCCCAGAATCGCCCTCTCCAACAGTGAGTATATGTCCTCTAGATAATCCATATGCACTACTGCCTTCATCACCTTTTTCACAACTTTAATCGACTCTCCCAAATCTAAGCCCCAAACCATTATCAGTGAATAAATTCCCAAACTAGTTATATACATGTGCTTAAGTTCTCTAAATCCTCTTCCCAGAATTATTTGCACTGACTGGACTAATTGTTCATTGTTGTACAGGGGTGATCCCACAAAGTTGGTTTACAATTTCTGGGAGATTCTATTTTTTGTTGAAATCACATATTTTTAGAAAATATAATGATTTAAGCCTTAAAAATTTCCATTTAAAGCTTTCCAATTGAAGAGAGTTTGATAAAACTACCTTAGACCAAACCCCCTTGGATAGAACCCCGCTAGTTTTAAACCATACCTATAACAGAGTTTCCTTTACACCTATCAAAATGCTGATAAAAAACCACTTTTGATTTACCTTTTGGGGGATGAAATGAATTCATTTAAAAAAAAAATTGTAACTATGTGGTCCTTATTATAAGCTTCCCAAAAATTATAATTTTAAATAAATTTAATTTAATTATTACATTTATTTTTTATTTCTTGTGAATGTAGGTTTTTCACCAAAAATCAAGCTCTCTATTCTACACATGTGGAAAAATAGATGATTATCAAAAAAGTTTTGAAAAATATGAGTGCACCAGATAATGAAGTCCTTGATCCAGCAAAAAAAAAGAATATTGATACATACAAAAAAAGTTGTGTTATATAGTCTGCCTATGTCTGAATTGTAATTGGTTTGACTTCAAAACTTGATTAAGGAAAAAATATTCAATAAAACACTATGAAACCAATTGGAAGCACTAGAAATCATAGTTACAAATCTAAATTCAAAAAAATTCAAAAAAAAATTGTGTTATATGGTGAGCATCACTCCTTAAAAAAGGTGTTTACTGAAAAAAATTAGTTTTTGAAGGAGATGGAAAAAGAAGTGCAATCTGATTCCAAAAATTTTGAAAAAATAATATTTAGAATCTACAGAAAATATTTCACAAATCCCTAGTTTGCATCATCTTCAAATTCCTCATAGTTTAGCCGCTATAGGTGCCCAAAAGTGAAGATTTAGTTAGAAAAAATCAGTTCAGTATCCAATTTGGCCAAAAATTGTAAGCCAATATTGTTGGATCACCTAGAGGAAACACCCCATCAATCTCTTTTATGATGGTTCTCCATAAAAGTGTGAGATTTTTTTCTTCATTTTAAGTGTGAAACAAGCCTCCAACACCTCTGCAATGACAGAGCTGCCACCTCTTGTACACCATTTTCACACCTATTGTTTGCCACAATAGAGGAGCATCGAGAAAGTAATGCCTCGAGAATTTAATAATTTCATTCACATTCCTTTCCATAAATGCTCAGTGTATGTCAATCATCGCTGCCACCTGACTCCACACACTTCTCTCATTCACTTCAAGAATTAAAACATGCAATTACTCCATTTTAGAGCCCCCTAAATGTACCACCCATTTCAGTCTTGTCATTCAGGGAGAACATTTATTTTAAATATCTCGACGATGCCTTAGGATGTCACATTAGTTAGTGATAATCATTATCACCATATCAGTGAGACTGATTCTTCTTCCATCAATAGCCACCTTTTCCACCGATGAACAACTTTCCTTAGGTCTATTGGTAGGATGCCAGATAACGTCACCTCGATGCACCCAAACTCCATCGATATACATTATGCACTTGATAATCCATGGTTATATTGGGCCATCAGGGGAATGTAAACATTTCTTCCACTGATGTTCATGTGTCACAACGATGTGCTTGCTTTTGTTGACGATGTCGGTCTATCAAGGAGAGTTCCCTAGGAGTTAGCTTGATAGGGTATTGTTACACTAATACTAGGTTGTGAGCTTCTTTCCTCGAGCCATTAGCGAGGCTATAATGGGGGTTCTTCCGATGAGGAATTGTTAGGTTGATAGTGCTAATTTTTATTTAGGTTTAGGGAAAGATTTACAGAGTCTCAAACCATTATGGTCTCATGCTTACTATTATGCTTTTGATAGATTTTTTCCAAGCATCCATAGCTTGTTCGAACGTACTTTTTTAGGCTTTTAGCCATAGCAACAAGGAAATGAACTATTTGACAAAATGCTTTGGTAGACATGTATAAAAAATGTGGTAGAATAGACAAGGCAGAGAACTACTTAAAAAAATTCCTCAAAGAAATGTGGTCTCATAGAATGACATGACGAGAAAATGCAATTGGCAGTTGCTCCTAGTTATTAGTTATGCAATGTGAAGTAATTGCATAACTACTTAGGTTGACTTTGTAAAAACTATATTGTAATTGAAATTTTTTCATCTATCAACATCTAGTTATTAGTTATGCAATGTGAAGTAATGCTTTGATTATGAAAGATGTGCAATGCAATGTAATCAAAGATATGAATATAAACTACACAAATATATTTCTTACAATTCATTAGTTAAACTCTTTATTTTATTTTCTCTCTATATCTCTAGGCTATAGAAATGCCTTTCAATTTAAAAAATAATATTTTTTATCTCTTGTTCTACAGTTTTTTACCCTTTTTTAAATTTGATTTTTTCCTAATTTTTTCCAAAAAAATTCCCAATTTTTTACTGCATGGGGTTATGTTTTAGAGCTTTAATGCCACTATTTTTTAAACATCCCAATGTATTTCACCTTCATCTTGCAGCAATAGTAGTAGTGCTCTCATTTTTCATTCTTTGTTTTTGTGCATTAGCTACCTTTTTTATGTGTAACAATGTTGTCATAACCTTATGTGTATGGTATGTGTGCATGGTAATGTAGTGTTTATATTTGTGGCCTTTGTATATTATTAGCATGAAGCTAATAGTAAAATTGTAAGCACTAATATGAGTGTTGGTTTTTTAGTAAATTAGATTGATCATTGCAATTTATTTTGAAATTTTTCTTTTGCAATTATTTTAACACACACATTTAAGTACTATTTAAGTAAGTAATGGTTGTTTTATTATGCAAACAAGAGAAATCATTACCTATGTAATATAATGTATTTTTATTTTTATTTTTGTAAAAATGTATTGATAAACTCAAAGAAGGGGATAAAGTTAGGGTGTTGGATCCGTTTGATGGTGATGTTGTGGGAATTGGGCAGATTCACTCCCTATCTATTGTACATGGAGTCAACTTGAAAGGAACAAGAGATGCAAATGTAAAAAATTTAAAGGTCACAAGTAACATACCTCTTGTTTATGAAGACAAAATAGATGAATATTTTTGTCTGAAAGAGAAAGAGGGAACCTTCACACGGTGGCCACTAAAATATTTGCAAAAAATGACATAGTTGAACATTTTTATCATGTTCTAGTTGTTAAACATCTTGGCTCATTGCTTTATGCAGTATTTTGAATGTGTTGTTCATGGATCTTAATTATCATGGTGTATTTGAAAGAGTTGGAAACTCTTAGACAACTTTGACATTTTTCATTATATTTACATATATACTCTTAGACAGCTTTGACATCTTGTAACTTGATATATATATATATATGTGCATTAATTTTTTTATTGTAGATTACCTTTATTTATCATGATGTTGAATCAATCTTTTAATTCTAGCATGTTATACCTTGTTCATATATGTAATATTTTTATTTTCTTTTATGTTTTAGTTCAAGTTTAATATTATGTTAGTTTTGCATTATAAAATATATGGTATTTAATAAATTATTCATTTCATGACTATATTTACTACCAATTAATGAAAACTAGTAAATAAAAATGACTAAATATATGACTAAAGTAATGACTAAATTAATGACTAAAGTAATGACTAATTTAAATACTAAATATATGACTAAATATATGACTAAATTAATGACTAAATATATGACTAAATATATGACTAAATTAATGACTAAAGATATGATTAAATATATGTCTAAATTAATGACTAAATATATGACTAAATTAATGACTAAATATATGATTAAATTAATGACTCAATATATGACTAAATATATGACTAAATTAATGACTAACTCTATGATTAAAGTAATGACTACCATGACTAAATAAATGACCAGTTAACAACAATCAATGACTAAATTAGTGACTAAATTAATTACTAAATTAATGACTAAATATATGACTAAATAAATCACTACCATGACTAAATAAATGACTAAAATAGTTTAGTCATAAATTTAGTAGTGTTATAAATGACTACAAATAAACCACTAATAGTCACGTGACTAAAGTTAGTCATTTATATGAAATTTTTAGTAGTTTATTTAGTCATATATTGTTGTTTGTGTACTAGTGTTTGGAGATCAGGCTAGAAATTTTACTCCCTTACCTAATACCCTCCATAGCACAATGTCACAACTTCTAGAATAGAAAATGATAACTTTTCCCACTGTTAAAAATATTGATCCTAATAATCTTTTACCTCTGAACTTTTGATTGAATGCTTATTGCCATTATCATCAAAAAAATAGACATGATACGTATTATTGTAAGCGTCTTAAACATCTTGTCCAAGACCTCATTGATTTTGGTCAACTTTCAATTGGAGGTGTTAATGATCAAGGGAATAAGTTTGTCGCCCCTCCTTACAAAAACATGTAAATCTTTACAAACCCTATGCCAAACCATGATATTTCATTTGTCAAAGCTAGTGAAACTAAAAGGAATGATGTGATGAATGTTGACACAAATTATGACAACATGGATACCATTGAACAAGGTCCTATGGATACTATTGAACAAGGTCGTATGGATACTATTAAACAACGTCCTATGTATACTATTGAACAAAATACTTTGGATGATATGGTAGGACTGATTGACATCTTACCTTGTAAAGGATGACCTAGAAAGCCTCTTGATATTTCTTTCTCATCTAAAGGTAATTAGAAATGCACATAATGGTCATCTATGCATAGATGACCAAATCAATGATAAGTCCACTAATGCAATATTAATTGATCCTATCTATGGAGAGAATGTGATCACTAAGGAATTATTACTTTTGCATGAAATCTATCAAGAAAAATATGATCAACCGAAAGCATGGATAAAGATGCATAAGGGTTTCTATTGCCCTATGATGGGATCAATCACCCTTCCTTTACAAGTTGGACTAAAAAAATAGATGTCTCATTGTTGATCATCTCAATGTCAGGTTAATTCTGTGTGAATTTTGGTTATCCATGGCTATGGGTATGTGCAAGATCATCATGGAAAAAATAGGCCCTTAAGTGGCAAAACAATCAGAAAAATCAGAGTTAGGCAACTTGGCCTAAAAATTTGAATAAGTTATCTATATTATTTCAAAAATATGTAAGAATAGAATTTGTAGCAAATTTAATGTAGTTTCTAAACTACTAGGTTTTTAAAAAAAAAAAAATCTATTTGGTGAAAATTTGAAATTTCAATGCAGTAGCACTTAAATTTCAAGCAACCACCATGTCTACCACCCTAACCACAATAAAATGATAATGTTTTTTTATAATATTTTAGAAATAAGTAGAGTTCTCATGTCCTGATGTGATGCATATTTTTTTGTAATTTTTTTCCAAGTAAATAACTAATTATGAATTTTTTATTACAAATTTTAAAAAATATAAAAAACTCATATGTCTGACCACCTTAACTTGGTCAAAACTTCATGAAATTCGTTTTTTCTTTTTTAAATATTATAGTATGCGAAGCATAGAATGTGACGCATGCTCTCAATTCAAAAAATGTGATACTATTATAAAGCTATAGATGTTTTTCAATTAGTCTATCAATCAGGACTTTAGTCATAATTTGAATAGAAAATGAATAATAATTACTTATTAAATTCAAAGTAAAGCATAATTTATATTGGTGGAAAGCTGAGATCTCCTTTAAAAACCATTTTCATTTTATCCATTTTGGGTAAAAAAAAAGTCATCTGCCACATACCCATCATATTGCCACTTTTTGGCCCATCATGATCCTGCACATACCCCTATGCTACATGGAATTCATCTCATCACTTGTGAACAAATGCTTAAATTTTCCCTTTCACAATGAAATCTTTACTATGCACCATAGTGGATTTAACCCACTATCTTCCCGTGGGAATTTATCATTGGATTTATTTTGGTCCAAGCCTATGGAACCTATTAAACCTCAATAAGGCTTCTTTTTCAAACCCTATCAAAATTTCAAGGAAAAATGCATAGTAAAACTTTCCCTTCGAAACATGCCTCAACCTATGACTAAGCCTCCTATCCTTGATGAAAGTATGATTGAACCTAAAGACATTCCAAATAACCAAGACCAACCCAAGACAAATGCATTGACTGGCTCCTATAAAATACCTAGAGATAGAAAAAAAAACCTATCACACCTCCTAAGATAAAAAAAAAGTTTACAAAGCTAAAGAGAAAGTGTTTGAACAACCTCCTGTGGTTCCTCCCCTTAGGGAAGAAAAAACAACCTATGGTTGATAAACCTGCTCCTACACAAACACAACTTAAAATCATACAAAAGAAACATAAATGCTAGAGAGTGTAGGAATAGATTTCATGCTCTTGCTCAAAGGCTAAATGATGAGAACAAGAAAGAAAATCAACATCCAAACATGATTGAAGAAATACACGCTAAGTCTCCCCCTTTTCCACAATGAAAAGATCCTATACCACAACCACAACGAGAGCTAAAGCCTTCTTTAGATATATTATCATTCGACCTCCCATTGTGACTAACTTGGATGATGATGATGAGGTTGTTAAAATTGATGAGGAGGTGCATAATGAATTGAATAGATTGTTTTCCTCTTCTATGAGCCTAACTGATAATTCTCCTAGGAAGAGTGTTGAACTTGGTAACACTCAGGTAGTTCAATACTTGTTATTGTCCCTTTGGCTAGTTGTCTTCCTTTTGTATATGATGAACATGATTGGGATGCAAATGACCTGCTAATAGGTTGACACACATGTTCATTACTAGTCTTTTGCATTATTTTCTTTTTCATTTTTTATGTGTGATTTCATGTGTGTAATGTACTCTCCCCATACCATTTTTTTTATGTCTCTCTCTCTTTGTCACATTCCTCTATTTGTATCTACATTATTCTCTATGTCGTAAACATGTTACCTTTCTATTTGTCTTGTTCTTTGCTTTTAGGGATGATGCAAGGCATTGAGAGAGTTAGGTCTCTTCCATGTTGACCCAATAGCTTTTCCTTTATCCTTTTTATTTTTCTTGTGTTTCCCTTTTGGGGATGATGCAAGGTGTCAATACATTTAGGTCTCTTCTATGTTGACCCAAAAGCTTTTCCTTTATCCTTTTCATTTGTTTTGTATTTTCCTTTTGGGGATGACACAAGGTGTCAATAAATTTAAGTCTCTTCCATGTTGACCAAAATTTCTTCTTTGTTTTCACTCTCTTTGTTTCATTATTCCTATTCCATGAGTATTTTTGTAATGATCATAGTTTTGAGCTCTCTAAAAACATTATAGCAAAGACAACTGACCCCAAATCCATGGACCCCTTTTGTGAGTTTTGGGATTTCATTTTTGTGGCAACCCCTTTTCATGACATAGCTTTATTTGGAAACATATGACTTGGCATAGGGATTTCCAAATAAGCTCTCATTTCCTCTTTATTGTTAGCATTTATCATTTTCTATTTTAAAGTAATTGCTCACAACATGGTGTTTAGAAATTTCTTTAAAGTGGGGGCATACATTGGCATTATTCTTTTGTATTTCATGTTTCATTATGTAGTCTTCTTACTTAATGTGATGCATCTTTCACTTTGTGGTGACATTAGTTGTTGTTGGCAACACAAGGGTAGACAGCTGAGAGGGTGGGGGTGAATCAATTGTCACATAATTTCAAACTTATTCAACTTACTAACCTTATTCTCAGATCTGATTAATAACCATGAAAGCATAGATCAACAACACATCAAAAACACACATAACACCAATATTTTTACATGGAAACACTATTAGGGGAAAAACCATGGTGGAGGTCAGTCCACAAGATTATACCTTGTTAAAAGTATAAAGAAATATGAATGGGGAATGCACATGCACTCAGGCGCACTGCCTAGAGCTTACTACTCAAATACAACAAGGCTTACTTTCCAAGGAAAACACATTGTCTTACAAATATTGGATTACATCCACAAGATTTGAACTGAGAAAGATAGCATATGCTAATGCCTGATTACAGTTTCAGTTAAGCACACAATCAATTTTTCACTCTTCTTCACACTATGCTTCTGCCTTCAAAAGATCTAAACAATATTCATACATAGGACTGACACACTTCACATACTCATCCACTCATTCCTTCAAATGATAAAACAATTGCTCTTATATATCCACAACAAGAAATTACATTGCTACAAGTCAGCCTCAAGAAAATAATAAAATGAATACCAATTGTCAGCCCAAAACATTAAAGATTATTAATGTGAATCAACCAAGGTCAGCCAAAACATAGTGAAGACCCAAAATAAAATTCTAAAACATGAACCACCTTCAAAAATTAATCTTTGAAGATCCACAACACACTTCAACATCCTGTCAGCCAAGAACAAGAAAAAAATGAACACACAAGAGAAAATATTGAATCGTGAGCACCTCGATCAATGCAAATGTGAAACACAGATACAACATGATCTAGAAACATCCACAAACATCATGAATCACTAGAAAAGCATCCACAACAACTGAACTTACTAAAATCAAATCACCTTCATTCAGAAACATCAACTGAAGTAACAAAAAAATTGTCAGAATACAAATCTTCATAACTTGAACAAATATTCATGCGGATCTCTGAAACTTAATGTGGATAAACTAAATATACTCAAAAATAAATCCTTTAGTCCACAACCTATAATAATCAACATACTAAAGTCACTAATAGAGTGAACTTCACTTCACCATTGACAACGTGCAACTTATTTCATTACAATTTTCTCAATATCCTCGACATATACAGCCTCTAAGACATTAATGCTAATAGTGTTGACATCAATGACAACCACATTTCAAAAACACAACCACAACATGCAACAATCACCCTCTTTGGAATTGATGGCAACACATGATGTGAAAAATACCATCAACACAACTACAGTTACTCCCCCTTAGGTTCTGACTCTTTTCCACAATTGCTCTTCTCCCCCTAAAATGATTTTTCACATTATTCTTCTCCCCCTTTGACATCAATGAAAAAGATAACCATTAAATTCCTGCATACAAGATTTGAACCACATATCTGCACATCTAACTACTCCCCCTGAGTAGCATCCATAGAAACATTAATCTAGATCAGGAAATATCTATGAAGCACATAGATTGATGCAAGTAAATCTATCTTTAGTTCATATCAAGAGGGGTAATTACCCCTAGCATCCCTCTGAGATACTCAAAAGTATCCTTTGGAAATGGCTTGGTGAAAACGTTTGCAATCTATTCTTTGGTAGGCACATATTCCAATTTGACCTCTTTCTCATTGAATTTCTCCCTCAAGAAGTGAAACTTGATTGATATATGCTTAGTCTTAGAGTGTAGCACTAGATTCTTTGATATGTTTGTTGCACTTGAGTAGTCATAGTATATTGAAATAGGTTCATCATATACTATTCTAATATATTTGAACATTTTTTTAATCCACGTCACTTGAGTGTAGTTATTTGTAGTAGCAATATATTCTACCTCAGTAGTAGTAGAGAAATGGAATTATTCTTTTTACTCAACCATGACACTAGCCTCTTCCCTAGGAAGAAGGCACCACCACTAGTACTCTTCCTGTCATCTACATCTCCTGCCCAATCCACATCAATATATGCATTCAAAGTAATATCATCATCCTTAGGATACCAAATTCCAAATTGAACTGTCCCTTTTAGATATCTAAAGATTCTCTTTACAATAGTCACATGAGATTCTTTTGAATCAGCCTAAAGTCTAGCAACCATACATACAACATTCTTAATTTCTGGTCTAGTCTAAGTTAAATAGAGATATACATCAATCATTGAACTATATCATGTTTGATTTTCTTAAGGATAATCATCATTTTATATTAACTTGCATACAGTTACAATTGGAGTACCAATAGGCTTTGAGTCATCCATTCCAAACTTATTCAGTGGCTCTCTCACATATTTAGACTGAAATATGAAAATTCCATTTTCTAACTAAGTAACTTGCAATCACAGAAAGAACTTCATCTCTCCAATCATACTCATCTCAAATTCACTCTTCATTTCATCAGCAAACTTCATACATAGATTATCATCTCCTCCAAAAATAATGTCATCAACAAAGACTTCAAGAATCAATTCTTTATCATGATTCAACTTGAAATACAAGTTGTTGTCAGCAGTACCTTTATTGAATCCAAGTTTTACTAAATATTTATCTATTCTAGCATGCCAAGCTCTAGGGGCTTGCTTGAGTCCATACAGAGCTGCCTTCAATTAGAAAACCATGTCTTCCTTGTCAGTCAGTTGGAATCCATTGGGTTGTTCAACATATACTTCTTCTTCTAGCTCACCATTTAGAAAAGCTAACTTAACATCCATTTGATAAACTTTATAGTTCTTATATACAACATAATCAAGAAATAGTCTAACAGCTTCAATTCTGGCAATAGGGGAAAAGGTTTCTTCGAAATCAATACCTTCCATTTGAGAATACCCTTTACATACCAGTCTTTCTTTATTCCGGATCACTTCACCTTGGTCACTCAGCTTATTCTGAAAGACCCATTTAGTACCAATCACATTTTTATCTTTAGGTCTGGGAAGAAGTATCCATGTATCATTCTTTTCAATTTGTGTCAACTCTTCCTTCATAGCTTCCATCCATTGTTCATCATTTCAAGCTTCATTGACATCTTTAGGCTCAATCTTGGAAATCAGGAAATACTTTTCTTTCAATCTTTCTTCTAGTTTGCACACCTTTATTCTTGTCTCCTATAATTTGGTTTTCAGAATGATTTTAACTTTACATACCTCAGAATTTTTGGATTCTCTCAAACTTTTGGTTCTTTTGTTCCTTCTTTTACACTTGCACTTGTCTCTCCTTATTTTCTTGATTTACCAGAATAAATTGAAATTGTTTTATCAGAACATATGGAAAAAATTGAGGTTGATTCTATGTCTGAACATTTTTCCTTTTGTTTGTACTGTCTTCCTGGTCATCTGAATCATATCCATAGTATCTAGATGATCTAGCAGAGTCCTCATCAGCTCTGACATTTTCACTTTCAACCATTTTTTTAAATCCTATGTTATAGCACTAGTAGGCCTTGCTTTTAGTAGAGTAACCTAGAAAGATTCCTTCTTCGCTTCTTGCGTCAAACTTTCCTATGTCCTCATCTCTCTTAATATAACACATGCTTCCAAAGATCTTGAAATATTTAATAGTAGGCTTATAACCAAACCATAGTTCAAAAGAAGTCTTACCAATATAGGTATGTGCAGGATCATGATGGGCCAAAAAGTGGCGATATGATGGGTATGTGTAGGGTATGTCGCTGACAACTTTTTTGTTGCCCAAAATTGATGAAATGATAAGGGGTTTTAAAGGAGATTCTCATCTTTCCACCAATATAAATTATTCCTTACTTTGAATTTAATAAGTAATTATTACAGGCCCTTAAGTGGCAAAAAAATTCAAAAAAAATTAGAGTTAGGAAACTTGACGTAAAAATTTGAATAAGTTATCTATATTATTTCAAAAATGTGTAAGAATAGAATTTGTAGCAAATTGAATGTAGTTTCTAAACTACTAGGTTTATTTTAAAAGAAAATCTATTTGGTGAAAATTTGAAATTTCAATGCAGAGTAACTTAAATTTGGGAAAAAAAAAGTGTTTGTCTGACCACCCTAACCACAATAAAATGATAATATTTTTTATAATATTTTAGATATAGGTAGAGGACTCATGTCCTTATGTCATGTATATTTTTTTGTAATTTTTTTCCAAGTAAATAATTAATTATGATTTTTTTATTACAACTTTTAAAAAATATAAAAACTCTTATGTCTGACCACCTTAACTTGGTCAAAACTTCATGAAAGTCATTTTTTATATTTTTAATCCTATATTATGTGAAACATAGAATGTGATGCATGTTTTGAATTCAAAAAATGTGATACCGTTTGAATGCTATAGATGTTTTTCAATCAACCTATCAATCAGACTTTAGTTGTAATTCAAATAGAAAATAAATAATAATATTTATTCAATTCAAAATAAAGCATAATTTATATTGGTGGAAAGCTAAGAATCTCCTTTAAAACCCTTTTCGTTTCATTAATTTTTGGTAAAAAAGCCGTCAACCACATACCCTACATATACCCATCATATTGCCACTTTTTGGCCCATCATGATCCACATACCCTTATTCATTTTCTATTTGAATTACAACTAAAGTCCTGATTGATAGGTTGATTGAAAACATCTATAGCTTTCAACGGTATCACATTTTTGAATCCAAAACATGTGTCACATTCTATGCTTCATAATACTATAGGATTAAAAAAAATGAATTTCATGAAGTTTTGACCAAGTTAAGGAGGTCAGACATATGAGTTTTTAGATTTTTTTAAAGTTTTAATGAAAAAATCATAATTAATTAATTTACTTGGAAAAAAATTACAAAAAAATATGCATCACATCGGGACATGAGTCCTCTACTTATATCTAAAATATTATAAAAAAATATTATCATTTTATTGTGGTTAGGGTGGTTAGACAGACACCTACTTTTTTTTCCTTGAAATTTAAGTAGTATTGTATTTAAATTTGAAATTTTCAGCAAATAGATTTTTATTTTTTAAAAATAAACCTAGTAGTTTAGAAACAACATTCAATTTTCTATAGATTCTATTCTTACATATTTTTGAAATAATATAGATAACTTATTCAATTTTTGTACGTCAAGTTGCCTAACTCTGATTTTTCTAAATTTTTTACCACTTAAGGGCCTATTTTTCCATGATGATCCTGCACATACCCATATTACCATTGACATTTACCCAATTTAAAGCACACACAATAGTTCTTATAGCTTCATTCCAATATTTATGAGGAAAATTTCCTTCTATCATCATTGTTCTAGCAGTATCCAGAATTGTTTTGTTCTTCCTCTCGACAAATCCATTTTGTTGAGGGGTTCGGGGAGAAGATAACTATCTTCTGATTCCATTTTCTTCACAGAAAAAATTAAACTCCTTGGAGGTGAACTCACCACCTCTGTCTGACCTTAAGAATTTTATTTTTAGACCTTTCTCATTTTCTGCCATAGCTTTGAAACTTTTCAACTTCTCTAATGCTTCACATTTTTCTCTTAAGAAAGCAACCCATATCATCCTAGAGTAGTCATCAATAAGCAACATAAAGTACCTTTCTCCATGAAGACTTCTGACTCTGTATGGACCACATAGATCAGTATGCACTAGCTTCAGTAATCCATTTGAATGATGTTGTTTTCTTTGAAAGGAGACTCTAATCTATTTTCGCATCTGACATTCATTGCAAATAATGTTAGCATGCTTCACTAGCTTAGGTAAATCTCTTACTAGTTGGGTGGAACTTACTTTGAAAATGTTATCAAAATTCAGTTGACACAACCTCCTATTCCATAACCAGCTTTCATCTACTTGAATAATTAAACAACTTTCACTGGCAGTATTCAAGTGAAAAATATTACCTTTTGTCTTTCTATCTAAAGCAATTACATTACCAAAACTTCCAAGTATCCTGCATCTTCCACCTTTGAACTGAAGATCATAACCCTTGTCCACCATCAGTCCAACACTCTGTAGGTTGTGCTTCAAACCTTCAACATAAAGGAGATCATCAATGTTATGCTTACCACCAAGACAAATAGATCCTCTTCCACGAATCACACCAACATTGTTATCTCTGAATCTTACAACCCCAGCATCATACTTCTCTAGAATTACAAATTTTCTTTTGTCACCAGTCATATGATGTGAGCATCCACTGTTAATAACCCACTTATCTTTTTCTTCAATTTAGGCTGCAAGAGGTTTCTCAACTTTAGTAGATTCAATAGCCACCAAACCATTTTCCTTAATAGTAGGGAACACCCATTCATCTTCATTTCCATTTTCTTTATCAGACTCTTCATTTGTCACTCCTTTAGTATAGTAACATTTCTTTTCAAATCTAGATTTTTTAGGCTTAGTCCTCGGAACTCTTTCAGGACACCTTGATGAAAAATGACCTATTTTATTGCAACAGAAACATTTAATAGGTAACATTACTTTATACTTACCTTGTCATTTGCCTTCTTTCTTCATAATCAGTGCTTCCAACTCTTCCACCTCTCTTTCTTCATCTTCAAGCTCTTTCATTTCTTCCTCATACTTGAATGAATTTATGGAGCACTCTCCCATATCATATCTTTGCTTGTTTCTTCTAGATATAGTAGCCTTAAATGTAGTTTCAGTCTTGGGAACAAATTCACCAAATTCACTCAACTCAAAAGCAATAAGTTTACCAATCAATGTATCTCTTGACATATTTGTTACTGATCTGAATTCTTCTAGCATGAGCCTTTGCTTTGTAGGAGGGAGGCAATGATCTAAAAACTTTAGCCACAATTTCTTCCTCTTCCAGGGTACCACCAGCACATCTAATACCCATCACTAGTTCATTTACTCTCTACATAAAAGAAGAAATATTTTCATCTTCACCCATCTTCAAGTTTTCATAGTTTCCTTTCAAACTCTATAGCTTAGCCATCTTCACATACATGTAAATCTCCTTCATATAAAGTTTCCAACTTCATCCAAATCTCATGAGTTGTCTTCAGACCTAACATATTTTTCATTTCTGAACTGTCAGTGTACTCAGCAAAGCTTCAATAGCCCTGACATTATTCTCAGCCTCTTTAATCTCATTAGTAGTTGAAGGACCATTCTAAGGAATAACATATTGATTCTTTGTAATATTCCATAAGGGTTCACCAATACACCTCAAATGACACTCCATCCTAGCTTTCCATAGTGAGTAGTTTGTTCCATCGAAACAAGGACTGTCCTTCTTGTATAATTCCATCTCGGATCACCTAAAGCTTTTAAACTTCTTCAAAGGAACCTACTATGATACCAATTTCTGGAAGAAAAAGGATAGACAAGTGAGAGGGGGGGGTGAATCAGTTGTCACAGAATATTTAAAATTTTCAAATTTTACTTAACTTAATCTCATATCTAATGAATGAACAGTAAACCATGAACAATCAACACATCATAAGCACATAGAACACCAAGATTTTTACGTGGAAACCTTGTTAGGGGAAAAAACATGGTGGATGTTAGTCCACAATATTATACCCTGTTAAAAGTATAATGAAAAATAATGAGAATGCACATGCATTTAGGAACACTACCTAGAGCTCACTGTTCAAATGCAAGAGAGCTCACTTCCCAAGGAAAAAAAATATGAATTAGATCTGTATGGTATGAACTAAGAAAATAGCTTCTACACAAGCCTAATTATAGTTCTAGTTAAGCACATAAAACCTTCTTCACACTTCGCTCAAACTTCTTCACACTCTTCTCTACAATCGAATGAATAAACCAATGTTTGCACACTTTCTCATTCTCTGGCAGCCCTTCACACCACACACACTAACTTCACTAAAAAAACACTCTTATATATCCGCAACATGAAATTACATCAACTTCATCACCCAAAAGTATAAAACAAGTTTAGAATGTTGGCCAAAATTTACAAATAAATTTTTAATGCGAATCATACACCATCGGCTAATATTATGATGCAACCCAAAACAATATCCTTGAGCACACCAAACATTCAAATTTTAATCTTCAAGGATCCGCAACATGTTACTACCATCATGTTGGCCAAGAACATGAAAACCCGAACACTCACAAGAAAAATATTTGACCACAAGCACACCGATCAACGTGGAAATACAAAAAATATAGAGAATGATCTAGAAGCATACAAAAGCAACAAGAACTAATAGAGAAGCATCCACAACAACAAAAATTACCAGAATCACATAAACATTAATCAGAAACCATAGAAATACTGTCAAAACACAATTGTTCATAACACAATCAAATCTTCACGTGGACCTCTAAAACTTCTAGTAGATGAACTAGATACTCTTAGTAATAAACCCTTTAGACCACAACAACTGATCCTCAACGTATAGAACAAAACACCTTCATGACATTCATTGTTCCACTGGCAACATACAACTCTTCCTTTTAACAATTTTCCCAATATCCTCGACACATACAACCTTCACTACAATAATGCTAATAGTGTTGACATCAGTGAAAACCACATATCAACAACACAACCACAACATCCAACAATCTCCCCCATTGACATTGATGGCAACACATGATGTGAAAAATACCATCAACACAACTACACTTACTCCCCCTTAGGTTCTGACACTTTTCCACAATTTCTCTTCTCCCCATAAAAAGATTTATCACATTATTTTTTCGCCCCTTTGACATCAATGGCAAAGATAAGCATTAACTTCCTACATACAAGCTTTGAACCACATATCTGCATATTTGACTACTCCCCTGAGTAGCAACCACGGAAACATCAATCTAGATTTTGAAATATCTATGAAGCACAAGGATTGGTGCAAGTAAATGCATATTTAGTTCATATCAAGAGGGCTAATTAGCCCTAGCATCCCTCTGAGATACTTAAAAGTATCCTTTGGAAATTACTTGGTGAAAATGTCTACAATATGTTCTTTGGTAGGCACATATTCCAATCTAACTTCTTTCTCATTCACTTTCTCCATCAAGAAGTGAAACTTGATATATATATGCTTAGTCTTAGAGTGTAGCACCAGATTCTTTGATATGTTTATTGCACTTGAGTTGTCACGGTATATGGAAATAGGTTCATCATGTAATACTTTGATATATTTCAACATCTATTTCATCCACATCACTTGAGTTTAGTTATTTGCAGCAGCAATATACTCTGCCTCGACACTAGATAGAGAAATGGAATTCTTCTTTTTACTAAACCATGAAACCAACTCCTTCCATAGGAAGAAGGCACCACCACTAGTACTCTTCATGTCATCTACATCTCCTACCCAATCCACATTAGTGTAGACATGCAAAATTAGCATTATGCATTCATCAAGTAAACCGGGCTTCACATGAATCCGCTCATTTAATTAATCAAGTTCACCTTCATCCATTCATCAAATAAATTAAACTCATTAAGTTCATTCCTAAGGTTGTTCCTTTTAATCAAATAAATCAAAAATTCATTTAAGTAAATCCAAATTTATATTCCATCCTTTTCTGAATTAAATAAATCAAATATTTAAGTCATAAAAGTTAAAATCATCCTAATCATCATTAAGCTAATCTAATCCTAATTAGCCTAACCTAACTTCCCATCACATTCTCTATATTTTTCCACTTGCACAAATAAATCAATTTATTGATTTATTAAATCCAACATTTTCCATCAACATGGTATCTTGAGGAATATTCCCTCGAGTTTGAATTCAAAAACAAGTGGACATGTACATCCAACAAGTCATTTATGAGCTCTTACATGGCTCTTACATGTCCCTTGCACAAGTCAAACTCAGTATTTACTCAAAAATTCAAATTTGAATTTCCCCTTCTTGGGCACATTTCCCAAATCTTGCACATTCCTCATCCACTAGCAAGTTGACAAGTGGCCTCTTTTCATTGGCTTGTTTTTAGTCCCACATTGCCCCCACTTGAGCACTCTTGGCATTTCAAAATCTATAAATGAGAGGCTTCATCTTTTATCAAATCCTCCACAATTTCATCCAAAAATCCTATGCAAAGTCACTCTCTTCATTTGAGAACTGATTTTGTCCACACCATCTTCATATCATATTCATATCAATTTCATCATTGAGCTTAGCAAAGGATTGGGAAAGGGCTATTTTCCACAATAGCACCAATCCACTATGAGATAAAGTTGGATCATTTTTTTTATATGCTTTGTTTAGTTTCCATTGTTTCATTATTTCATAGGGATGTTGATAATTTTCTTTGTTTTAAATGCTAACCATGTTAATGTGTGTTGGAGGTTTTAACCAATTTTTAGATTTCACCGTCTACATTATGGTGCTAGAAGGAGGGCTGAAATCATTTGATGAATTAATCACCAATTTTTCTTGCTTGTTTCATCACAAGATTTCATTATTATCTATATTAACTAATACCTTTAAGTATTATCCGTATTAACATTGACATATGCAGCTACTTTTCACTATTAAATGATGCACTATTAATTGAGGCATTTCACTTTTGTATTGTACATTTGTAGTTGGCTTAAGTTCATTGAAATTGATATTATAAATTTGCATTGTTGTAGTTACTATAGTCTTTATTCAAAGAAAAAAAATCTCTTACTTAGAATACGCATATTGAGTCAAACAAAAAAAGAAAAAGAAACAGAAGAATGCCTTCACGTTTTTTGTGTCAGAAAATCTCACATTAGCCATGGTATATGGCAGTAGGATATAACCTAGGTAATAGGGTATATGGTCCTACACATCCATATTCATCTCTCTTGTTGCACGGTGTGTAGGCAGACCACGTTAATCTTGTCCGTCTCTAGAATCCCGATTCCCAAGCCTTCCAATAGAATGCTTAACACTAGCCCGTGAAACCACTTGAGTTGGACAGGGTGAGGGGACTGCATCATCCAACTGACCCACTTGCTTTAACCTCATTGAACCTTGTGCTGCTACTAGGCATTATCATTAGCCATACCTGCAAATCTTCTGCTACGATATGTGGAAATCGAGCATTAATACTACAGCCCCATCCCTCATTATTACACTAGTAAGTGTTTGTGCAGTGTTAGTTGGCTTGAGCATGTGACAATTTATTGGCTTAAACTACTCTAAGGCCATCCCCCAGTGATCTCTGTGAGTGCTTTAATATTATAGTCTATCTTGGTTGGCTGTAGTATCAAATCCATGCCATCCATTTTGATTTTCCTTCCTTGTCCTTTTATTTACTCCTATGCGGCCTACATTGACATCACACCCTGTCATCCTATTTGCACCATTTATGCCATTTGACCCATTCTCATGCCATGTGATAGTTATTTACAAATGAGCCTGAAATATTTGTTTTAGTAAACACGTGAAGGTTCAAATCAAGCGCATTAGTTGTTTGTGGTGTGTCTTTTAGCGAACAAGTCAGGGTGGACAAAGCATCTTTTCTTTTTTCATCTGCCACTTTTGCCACCCCTTTAATAAGGGAGTCTGTCTTTATTGCTTTGTCTCAGACGTGGGCTGGGAGGATGTTGGCCGAAGTTGTAAAGAACAGTTTCACACGTGCTGGTTACATTTTAGGATCCTTTGAAAGGTGTACATTATGCGCAGGAATTGTAGCTTGCAAATTGCATTTACTTTGATTTCTTTCTATTGCAAAAAGAAAACAGAAAAAACTATATACTGTCAACCTCCAGTATGTCATAGTGTGCTGATTTAAAAGTTTTTAAAAGTTGAAGGTTCTCTTTGGATGACCTAGCGTGAACTTAGAATAGCCCATTACATAGAATTTAATGCTGGCTTTCCATAGTCAGCTCTCATATTCTTCATAGCGCGTGAACTTCCACTTTGAGAAAGATTAGTTTTGTCTTTAGTGATGGAAATAAAATCCATGAATCCATTAAGTGGCGGCTCTTCATTTCCTTTGTACATCAGTATGTAAGTCGTGGTACACCTTGATGTAGATAGGTGAAGTGGATTCAACACTTGTTCACAATGGCAACCAAATTCATCAGCGATAGACCTATAGTTTACTGTGATAGAATATGGTTGATAATACTCACACAAGCAGTCAACAGTGGATTCAACACTCGTTCACATGACGATAAAAATGCTAAATCTAATATGCTATGAATATGTCACAGGATCATTCTTCATCTGACATTAATCTGTATATTGTAAACTTTGTGTTTGAAGTGGTATATTATTAATATCTGCAAATTCGGTCAACCACGAGGAAGATGCAATAGATTTTGAAACCATGCTAGGAGGATCATAAAGGCGTTGATAATGCCAGTGAATGAACAAGAAGTTAAAGCGGGCAACCATATAGGTACCACTATCAGTAATCTGCATGTTGTAGATCTTTTCATGTCAGGAATTTGCACCAAATTCAACAATCGTGTCCTTTCATACATCTGCTTGTAAAATCCCTTAATGGTGGTGAATATTAGCACAACAAATGAAAGAATATGAGAAGAAAAGTTATGAGGAAGCAACATTTATGTGGTGAGTAATTAGTTTCCTTTAAATTTACTAACAAGTCATAAAACCATTTTAAAACTAATTTGAATACATTTATAGGCTGAAAGTGAGTTTTGGAGGCAAATGGTTGACAAATGGATTAACTAGTAAACTACTTTCTATCTATCTTTCAAACACTTGTTTCAAAAACCATTATGTTTGAAATTGTGTTTATTTATATTAAGATTTTATTAAAGTGAATCTTATCTGTCGCGGTTTTGTGGTATTTGTAGGATAATCAAGCATTGGAATCAAGCGAAAGCAAACGAAGGATGGAGTGAAGAATTGGACATTCAAACTTGAAACTTAAAAAGCATTTTTTAATGCTTGGAGAGTTCGCCTTATGCCTTAATTTTTTGTTTTAAGCTAACTCATTTTGATTTTGGGCTTTAAAACAAACATTTCAAAATGCTTGGAGAGTTTGTCGTATGCTTTAATTTTTTGTTTTAGGCTAACTCATATTTCGTCTGGTGCTTTAAAACGAATTCATCATTGCTTTGAGGCTTAAAATGAACATGTGTTTTTCGTGTTTCGTAATCTCTTATTCAAAGTTATCTCATCTAAAAAGACGTATGCACTTCTCTCACGCTTCACGGCGATCTTGAGAACAAAAAGTCTTTTTGATGACATTAAGTTGCATAAAATATTACCTCCACACTTCGATTTGGGTTTAAAATTGAACAAGATCTTGTGTGAATGTGAGTAGGGGCATTATCGCGTATATTCTCTCTCTTTGTTTCCATCAAAGATTGATCGAGTTACGGATTTTGTCTTTACTCGCTTATGTTTATCCTAGAGAGCCTGCCTTGGGGAAAAAGTACTCACCCAAGGGAACGACTCAACCAGTAACACTCTAAAGCCAAGAGTATTTCCAGCTGGGATATAAATGTGGGTATTGAAAGAAATTCCAGTATCATGCAATTGATTCTGACGAGATGGATCCAAAAGTGGACTCTCACCATATGGGTCAATCTCCACGAACAGAAAGTCATTATTAAAACCCATGTGCTACAATTTTCCAAAATACTTTAATCTATTTTTTGGTGGAAGAACAGTCATTCTGAAGCTACCCCACACTTTTATGGTCTTTTAGTAGAAATGGAAAACATGCCATGGGAGTTTCATGGGTGTTGATGCTTGGCTGCCTCGTATAAGTGAGTGCTGTGGAGGGGAGCCAGTGGGGTCAAGAATCTAACCATTCGCTAAAGATAAGCATAGCTGGACTTGTCCAACTGGGGATCCAACAAATATTGTCTTTCACATCCATAGGGTTGTACTTGTTCTTGTTTAAAAACATAGTTCTTTGATCGAAAACATTGGAAAACCAACATTCAACGAATCATCAAAATTGCAAACCATTTAGGAGAGGCAAATATCCTTGAACAAATTCACATGTTATTGCTTTCCCTTGGGATTCTTATCCTTAGAGGCTTCTAAGAATTTGGATTTCATCTCAATTTTCTCCTACTAAGTTCAACAATAGGTAACTCTTGCCTCAAATTTCTTTGGTTTCCGCATAATACACTTTGCGGGATAAGGGGAAAGTTGAGACATTAGACATCTAGATTCAAAATATAATCAAGAAGTGTTTGTGATAAAAATAATTCATTAACAAAATATTCAATCAATTGGACCCCACATATGTGCTTGGCATCTTTTGGTCATATGGTTTTAATGCAAACATTGGTCTTTTGATTTTGAATTACTCTCAGAGAAAGGCATGTTCTTCACTATCTTGGTCTCGGAAACAAGTCCTTCCTAGGTTCATTTAGGATCAAATCAAACATTTCACCCATCCCAAACACCTATCAAAATCCATCCCACCAAACAACTTTAGATCTTTGGAAACATCATTCTAAGACTTGGGTAGATCATCAAAATCAAAATCACCTTGTTTAGTTAGGTGTATGGGAATGCATCCTTTCTCATACATTTAATTGAATTAACAATCCTTTGAACAAGTTCATCCTAAGATCACATCTTACATCTTAGGGTTTACAAGTTCATTATCCAAATCTTATCAAACCAATCAAAATCAAACCCTAAGTGTAGTAGTGATACAAAGTCCCTAAAGCATTCAACACTCATACCATTTCCCCTTTTCATCCTTCATCTCATCATTAGTCCTAAGAACCGTAGAGGTCACTTTTGCAACAAGGTCAAAACACAAGAGGAACATGGAATATAAACTTGATCCATACATCATGAGTAATCCAAGTCAACTAAGCTATCAAAGCCTTACAATGACGATTGATTGTCAACACTCACATCTATACAAACCGTACATGGGATCATTACTTTCGACAAATGTCAATAGTATAAAAAATGTGAGTATGCCTAGTCAAAAGATTGGAACACCTTTTCTGATGATAGATCTAAGTCCAAACCTACAAATCCACCAATTGAACAATCAATGCATGAGCCTTCAAACGAACAACATCATCCCACCAAATCCCTACATACAAAATGAGAATGTACAAAGTACAAGTTTTCCAAATATGAGTCTAGAAAAATTTGGGATAAATATGTTTGCAAATCAGACAAATGTTGTTCAGAGTCCAAACAAGATGTTAACGACCCCAAGACAAGGTGACACCATGCAAAATTAAAGTTACCTAAATCAATGCAATATGATTCCCAATCATAACAATGTTCAATTTCAACCTATCATGCAAAATTTGAACATCATCCCAAATCAGAACATTGTCCAAAATCAAACACAAGTACACACTCCAAATTTGCTTAAACAAAATCCAAATCAACTATATCAAGGGAGTCAAGATCAAAATCAAGATCAAATCTGGCGTGATCAAATTGCTGCACTTACCAAAATAGTTGAGTCATTGCGCCAAGAGACATCTCCACCACCATTACCCATATCAACACCATTCCTTGGTTTAGGGCTTCCCCCTTTACCTAGCACCAATCACTCCATCCAAATCAATCCACCTAACACCAATCAAGCCATCACATCAAATCCTTGGAATATACCATCGACATCGCACCAACAGATGTTATCTAATCAAATGACAACATCAATCCTGACAAATCAAAATGTGGTCTCCCAAGGACCTATCACCTCAGTCATTCCAACCATTCCTATCACCTTAATCACTCCAACCACCCCTATCACACCCATCATATCTCAACCCCTCACTACCATGATTGCTCCAAGCGTATCTCAACCACTTGCCACTACATCCAACACAATTCCAAATCCACCACCACTACCACCAAAAACAAACATAGCAAGACAATATGATATTGCACTAAAAGCTCACCAAGCCATCCAACAATATCTAGCCATGCAACAAGAAAAACAAGCTCAACAAGTGAAACAAGCCTCTCAAGCTACCCAACAAACACAAGCACAAACACAAAAAATGACAACTGTTGAGAACAAGGATCGAGATAAATCCATCACTCAGCACCTTGAAATTGTGCCTACTTCATCCAATGATCAAATCAACATATGTCAAGAGTCACTTTTCAATCATGATCAAAATCCACCAACCAACAATGATCCAATTCAAGAAGTGTCAACATCATTTGACCCCATGATTGAAAACATTGAAATTGTTGAAAACAATGTTCAAGATCTCTCCATCGATGAGCACCTTGAAGATGTTTCCACCTCATCCGATGATCAACTCACCATACATCAAGAGCCACTTTTCAATGATCTATTTGAAGGAGTATTAGGATTATTTGATCCTTTTGACATAATGCACGATCCGTTAACCTATGATCATGTTGAAAATGTCTCTACATCACCTTATGAGTTACAGGACATATCTCAAGAATTTATTCCAAAGCATGATCAAAATTTGTCACCAAGGTCTAGCAATGGTCCTTTCCAAGACATGTTGACCCCCTTTGACCTCATGGTTACAGATACTGAAGGAACCCTAAAATTGACACTTGAGGATATTGAACCACTTACCATGTCTAATGATGACATCCAAGAACCCTTTGTAAGCAAGCCATCCTTTGAAACTGACCCATGTCAAGAAATTGATCCAAAGCATGTCGAAATAAACTCTGAAATCATTCAAGATCAAGAATTTGTATCTTCAAGATACTACAATAATCTAATGGACACTCTCCTATCTACACAAGATGATCTTATCCATGTAGCACATACTCCTACATCTACCCATGAGATGCTTTCTATGGATGGACACATAGATGATCTTCATCTAGAACAAGATTTTGTTACACAAAAAGAGCGGATTATTAACTCCTACAGTCAAACTGAGTTATCAACATAAGAATCAGATATATCCCAAATTTATACTGAGGGCATCAGGTATGTGGATATCCAACATTATCCACTCAAGGAAACAAGTCAGACAGAACAATATAATTTAGAGTTAGTGAAGCAGCAAATTGAAATGTCACCTACGGTGGCATTTATCAGAGAATACATTATAAACAAGAGCTCTCAGAACATGTGGAATCAAAGCATGAAGGTACTAATAACACCATACTGGGGGCAACTTTGTCTCAAGCAAACATCAACATAGGGAGCACAAAGAATCCTTATGATGAAACCAATGCTAATACTACAACCAACCACACCATAAATCTTCATCCACCCATCACCTCATCCACGAATTGGGACCAACATCAGAAGAAATATTTGAATCAAAGCACAAAGAATGTTATCAAATCAAAAGAAGTTGGAAAGCATAATGGACAAATCAAATACGCATGGATACCAAAACATACAAAGAAAGATTATCCCTATCAAACTCCATCAGTCAAAGAAACTCTGGGGAAAAATAAAAAAGGGAAAAGTATCTATCAAAGATGTACACAAAAGCAAAAGCAAGATTTTCAAGCGACGTACAAAGTGTATCAAGCAGTTGGTCCATGCACACTTTCGTATCCACCCATCATTGCTCATCTTTCCAAGTTTGGAGAGTCAAAGGTTCCAAACTGTCAACCAATCCATCTCTTATCCATAAAAACACTCCATCCACGCCTCCACACAAGAAATCCAATTCTCACATTGACCATGTATTGGAAATGACCCTTCATCATAAGGATTTTGAAGGCACTCTATCACGATGTGTGCACAAAGACAAAGTTAACTTCGGTATCAATGAAGCAGATCAAGAATCTAAAAGGTTGTATTCAAGTGCATCTATCTTAGCAAAGCAACTTCTTCAAGCAAGATATCGATGGTACATTATGACAGGGGAATCTACATCGACACCACTAGGTGGGTTAGCTTGAATTTTTTAGAAAAATACAAAAAAAAAATCGAAAAAATATGAAAATCCAAAAATCAGAAAAAGGATTGAAAATAGTAAAAAGAAAAAAATCATCCTCTAGTGAAAACCACTACGGTGGCGCTTTGGGCAAGACCATGACGAAAACCTGGAAAACAGGTGGCATGTGTAGAATCAACCATCTGTGTGTGCCACTTCAGTTGAAAGCATCTCATCCCATCCATAATAAATCCAGCATTCCATCCATCTTATCCATAATAAATCCATTCATCCATAAACCATTGATCCAATCCATTTTCATCCATCTACATGCATCATCCCAATTATCTTGATCTTGACAAAGTTTAGGGCACACTTTACACTTTCTTATGGTAAACATCTTGACATGGGTCATTTTCATTGGAATCCTTTGCATTCTTTATCCAAACACCTTATCTTATCACAAGATAATCCTTGGAATCCTTTGCATTCTTGCATTATCCATCCATCTATACACCTATTCAAGCATCCACACATGACATTCCATACATTGCTAGACACTGGGGGCAGATATGTACATCTTACTTCGAGAATAAATCTTGATCTATATCCTCCAACTTATGTGGCAATCTAAACATTGGCAAATGTGAAATCAAATTGGTCAAAAACATTTGTGAGAAAAAATCCAAATCACTAGCCCATGGTGTATTTTGACGAACAAACATCCCTTATCAAGCCTCATCATTCATCAAACATCAATCCAGATAATCACTATCAGTCGCATCTAGTTTGCACGTTAATGTCACATCAATCATTCAAACATCTTTTATTTCAAACCAAGCTTCATCAATCATGATCAATCAAATCCAATCAAAAAGCCCATCATCTTGGGATATCTATCCTAATCCTTGTGTTGCTTAACACTATCCTGGCATTGTTGTTTATCCTCGACAATGTTATCATCATCAATCCTGATCAATCAATCCTAGCATTGTTGTGTATCCTCGACAATGTTATCATTATCAATCCTGATCAATCAATCCTTGCATTGTTGTGCATCCTCAACAATGTTATCATCATCAATCCTGATTAATCAATCCTTGCATTGTTGTATCCTCAAAAATGTTATCATCATCATCAATCCATCGATCTGATCAATCAACCTTAGCTTGGTTTTTAGTAAAATCCCCAAATAGAGCACTGATATCGTCACACATGTCCATATCCAAATCGTCAAAATCATGCAAAAATCCAAAAACATCCTAAAAAAACCACAAAATCCAAAAAAATTCATAAAATCTCATAAAATCCCAAAACATTTGAAAAATCAAAAATCAAAACATTTGTAAACATCCCAAAAACACCAAAAACAGCCTCTAAACATTTCAAAACATCAAAACATCCAAATATTTGAAAAAATCCATCCATATCATTTCTCTTTCACCCACGATAATCAATCATCCATAATAAATTGATCGCCACCTTCATCCTTTGGCAAAACAAAACAAAAACAATCATAGCAATTAGCAAAAGAAAACTTCAAACACAAAATCAAAATCAAAGAAACAAATCGTTAAATACAAAATCAGACTCTTGATCAATCGTAAACATGTCAATTGACCTTATATCAATAGCCTATCAATCAACTTATCAAACCATTATCATCCTATATAATGCATGTCCTAGGATATATCATTCCGACAATGGGCATCATTTTGGATATCACTTGGATTCTTATCCTATCAAAACAAATCCCTTTGGATAGAGATATGAAGAACATTGGCTTGTTTGCGTACTTGATCTTTTCTTTTGATTTATCTTATTGCGCTCATTCCAAGGACCTCTCGATGATATCCGAATGAAGGATTTATAGAGATAGGAATGGGGCAACGATCATTATCTTTTGTCTATTGTGCTTGTTGGATGTTCTTGTAAAATAACTTGGCAAATAATTGCTTTGTTAGGTACGCCCTAGCAAGGTTTCTGTATGTCAAGTGTGAACAAGAATACTCCTATCTATTTTTTGAGTCAAAGTCCATCGCACTAGGTACAACACCATCCTGGTTCTTTATACCTTGATGCATCGTATCTAAATGTGTAATCAAACATAAGGTAAGTAGCCCTTTTAAAATCCCAATCCTTGATAAGAAAATCATCATCATCTATCATCATCATCTCTAATAAAGTCTCGTCAAATCATGGACTTGTTGGATCCTCTTTTCATCACCTAATTTCTTCTTCTCTACACTGACATCACGTCATGATTAGTTAATCATCATCATTAGTGCATCCATCCTACATCCACAAACCATCAACATTCTGCATATCATCTCACATGAATGTTCATCTTCATAATATAGATCTGTTAGTCTAAGCATCTCATGAGATCATACATTTGCATAATCATGGCATATCACATCATCAATCTCATCCATCTCACATCATATCATCATTTAAGTTGTTTAAGATAATATAGATTTGTTATTCTAAGCATCTTAAAATCATCTCATTTGCATCATCATCCATAACCATCCATCTTGAACCTCTTTATCACGAGATCGACCCTCAAATTGAATCTTTTCGCTCAATCTCTCGAGGGGGCAATGTACTAGTGTACTTCTTTCCACTAGGGCATCTAAAAATAAATAAAAAAATTGAATTTTTGATCGTGACAAGTTTATTCATTAAACCAATGCAACAAGTGCATTGCTTCAAAGAGGGGAAAAATGTAAACATGCAAAATTAGCATTATGCATTCATCAAGTAAACCAGGCTTCACATGCATCCGTTAATTTAATTAATCAAGTTCACCTTCATCCATTCATTAGATATATTAAACTCATTAAGTTCATTCCTAAGCTTGTTCCTTTTAATCAAATAAATCAAACATTCATTTAATTAAATCCAAATGCATATTCCATCCTTTTCTGAATTGCATAAATCAAATATTTAAGTCATAAAAGTCAAAATCATCCTAATAATCATTAAGCTAATATAATCCTAATTAGCCTAACATAACTACCCATCACATTCTCTAGATTTTTCCACTTGCACAAATAAATCAATTTATTGATTTATTAAATCCAACATTTTCCATCAACATGGCATCTTTGAGGAATATTCCCTCAAGTGTGAATTCAAAAACAAGTGGACATGTACATCCAACAAGTCATTTATGAGCTCTTACATGGCTCTTACATGTCCCTTGCACAATTCAAACTCAGCATTTACTCACAAATTCAAATTTGAATTTCCCCCTCCTGGGCACATTTCCCAAATCTTGCACATTCCTCATCCACTCATAAGTTGACAAGTGGCCTCTTTTCATTGGCTTGTTTTTAGTCCCACATTGCCCCCTCTTGAGAACTCTTGGCATTTGAAAATCTATAAATGAGAGGCTTCATCTTTTATCAAATCCTATGCAAAGTCACTCTCTTCATTTGAGAACTGATTTTGTCCACACCATCTTCATATCATATTCATATCAATTTCATCATTGAGCTTAGCAAAGGATTGGGAAAGGGCTATTTTCCACAATAGCACCAATCCACTATGAGATAAAGTTGGATCATGTTTTTTATATGCTTTTTTTAGTTTCCATTGATTCATTTTATTGCATGATTAACATGTTTCATTATTTCATAGCGATGTTGATAATTTTCTTTGTTTTAAATGCTAACCATGTTAATGTGTGTTGGATGTTTTAACCAATTTTCAGATTTCACCATCTACAATTAGTATATGCATTCAAAGTAAGATCATCATCCTTAGGATACCAAATTCCAAATTCAATTGTCCCTTTCAAATATTTGAAGATTCTCTTTACTGCAGTCACATGAGATTCTTTTGAATCAGCCTAAAGTCTAGCAACCATACATACAACATTCATAATGGCTGGCCTGGTCTGAGTTAAATAGAGCAATCCACCAATCATTGATCTATATCGTGTTTCATTTTCCTTAGGAGAATCATCATTCTGTATTAACTTGATTCTGGTTACCATTGGAGTACCAATAGGATTTGAGTCATCTATTCCAAACTTCTTCAATAGCTGACACATATTTAGAGTGAAATATGAAAATTCCATTGTCTAACTGAGTAACTTGCAATCCCAGAAAGATCTTCATCTCTCCAATCATACTCATCTCAAATTCACTCTTCATTTCATTAGCAAACTTCATACATAGATTATCATCTCCTCCAAAAATAATGTCATCAACAAATATTTTAATAATCAATTCTTTATCATGATCCAGCTTGAATCCAATTTTTATGGACTTGTCACAGAAGATACTGATACCTTTTTGTTTGAGTGTGACATACTTCATAGGAGTTATTATTATGTACTAATGATGCCCATAGGCTTAATCTATTTCCTACCACTCTAAAAGAGGTTGCATTAAGATGGTTCATGAGCGTAGGAAGAGATACTATGGAAACTTGGGAAGACATGAAGACATAATTCCTTGACAAATACAAGGAATATTGCAGGGGCAATGACATGAGAGGAGGTGACATTTTTTAGGATGCAACAAAAGGAAGATGAGATCATGGAAGATTATATTGCAAGGTTTATGTTTTTCCTACAAAAATATCTACACCATACACTCAATGAAGACTCACAAAAGTTTATTTTCTTGAGAGGAATCAATGATAAATGCATTGATGCCTTGGAACTCATGGGAGGAGGAGATATCTCCCGAGTTCCTTGGGAGGATATCAAGAAAATATGTCGCAACTACTCTAGAGAGCAGTTTCAAAGAAAGGGAGAGCTTATCAATTTTCCATGGGTAAGTCAACTACCGGTGGAGTTTCAAGAATTGAGATTACTCATTTGTTGGAAGACTTCAAGCAAGACATTATAAATAATCTAGCTACATGGCTAGATACACTTTAGGACAGGAAGAAGAAAGAGGAGGCAAATGCAATGTTGACAGAGTATTTCCCCCACTGCAAACAAAAGAAGAGGGACTACAAATGCAAGATGGTAGCTAATCTTGAAAACAATTAGATTTCACCTGAGTTCAAACCAATCTAGATTGAAGAAGACTAAGTAGATACTATGTTGAACAAAGGAATACTTGGGCTCCAAGACAAGGTATGCCACTAGATCCAATATCTTATGTTGGGCCATATTTTAATTCCTATTCATCTATAACCAATAGTAGCCCCCATATCCATCCAGTTATGGAGGATATCCACCATAGCCGTAGAGTAACCCTCCAAATGCTTGGCTCAATCATCATAACTCTCCACCCTAGTGGCAGCAAGCTCACGTGAATTGGCAGCAATTTCAAGGGCATTGGAAGCCACCTCCAGGAAATTGGTAGCAAACAAATCAATGGAGGAGAGGACAAAAATCGCATGCCCAAACAACTGGATACATGCAACCACCTTCTCATCCCCAACAACCTGCTATAATGCCTCCACCTACTAATCCAAGCTCAAATGAACCTAAACCTACTCAAATACCACCTCAGCCCACACCCAATCTAAATAACAAACCACATCAACAACCTCCATACTCTACTAATTCAAATCAATTCCCTACATATTTTGTGAGTGTAAGTGACATCCACTTGCATTCAGGAACTACTCTACCAGCCCCTTCCAAGCCTACTATCAATGAGATTCATGTGGATGAGGAGGAGAAACCTCTAAATGATCACATTCAACTAAATGCACCCAAAAATCTTGAACCAATCCAGGTCAAGCAGATTGAAAAAGAGCCACCATTTCCTCAGAGATTGGAAGTTTCCAAGAAGAAGGAAGAAAATGAGGATACAACTTTTGACATCTTGGATCAGCTAAAGCACATATGTGTCCAGATACCTCTATTTCAAGCCATAATGGATGTTCCAATTTATGGCAAGGCAATCAAGGAAGCATGCCTCAAGAAGCTAGGTAGGAAAAAGAAAGACCCAACTACAGTTCATGTGGTGGGATAGCTAGCCAACATCATGCTTGGAAAAGTAACTATCTCCAAATATAATGACCTAGGTAGTCCTGTGGTAGTAGTTGTTATAAACAATATCTAAATTAAGAATGCTCTTATTGATTTAGGGGCATCAATAAATGTAATGACCAAGGAAATCCTATAGCAACTAAACATTGCAAGCATGAGATATACTCCTACTATCCTACAACTTGTTGATAGCTCTACTGTTAAGCTTGCTGGTGTAGTGGAGGATCTTGTGGTAGTTTTAGACTCCTGGGAGTACCCAACAGACTTTATGATTCCTTCTCCTAAAGCTACACTAGGTAGGTATCCCATTATTCTTGGAAAACCTTGGTTAGCATATGTAGATGCATACATTGGATTTCAATCAGGTGACATGACCATTTCAAATGGGAAGAGCACCAAAAAAAAAAATTCTTTATCCTCCTCAGTCATCTCATGATGAAGATAATCGTGTATGGCCACATGTTGGTGAAGAGACCGAGGAAGTTAACTCTATGGTGCAACTTATGATGCTAGGTAGAAAATATTTCATGCAGCTCCAAGATGAGGATAACGTATTGGCTAACATCATCCAGAACCATTGTGAAGTGGAGGAAGCATCAGCCTATCATTCTACTACTACAGTCAAGACACTTTTTCCTACTCTTCCTGCAACCACTATTCCTATAGACGTTCTTCCTATAACCACTCTTCCTGCCACCAGTATTCCTATAGATAGACTTCCTGTAGGAATAGGTATGTCCCATACATTACTATCATATGAACTAAAGGTACCATGTGTTAATGAAGTAGCCATGATAGAGTTAACCACACAAGTATAGGTTTCAAAAGGAAAATATTTGAATGTTAATAGTAAATTAAGTGAAGAACAACAATTGTTATTGAAAAACTTATTAAGAACCCATCAGCATGCATTTGCATTGGATTATCATGATATGAAGGGATTGGACCCTAAAATTTTTACACACATAATTTACATCAGAAATATTGCACCCCAGTAAGACAGCCACAAAGAAGAATTAAGAGAAATTGTAAAAGGGGAACTACAAAAATTACTAGATGGAAGATTTATCTACCCTATTTCAGATAGTCAGTGGGTGTCTCAATTGGTGATTGTGCCTAAGAAAGGAGGGAAATGGAAAGTTTGTGTTGATTACAGGGAACTTAATGCTACCACCAAGAAGGACCACTTTCCCTTAGCCTTCATTGATCAAGTTTTTGACACACTTGTAGGAAAGCGCTACTTTTCTTTTCTAGATGGATTCAGCGGCTACAACTAGATCCGAATTGCACCAGAGGACTAGGAGAAGACCACATTTACCTGTCCATCGAGGACCTATGCCTATTTGGTACTCCCATTTGGATTATGCAATGCACTTGCAACCTTTTTGAGGGAAATCATTAGAATATTTTTAGACATTTCTTATGATTGCATGGAAATATATATGGATGAATTTACCACTTATGGTGCTGATTTTAATCAAGCATTGGAAAATATTAGGAGAGTCCTATAGATATTTGAAGACTAGAACTTGTCCTTAAATAGTGAAAAATGCTTCATGATGATGCATGAAGGTGTAGATCTTGGCCACTACATCTCCCACAAGGGAATTCAAGTAGATCCTGCAAAGATTGAGGTAATCACAAATCTTCCCACACCTACAAAACAAAAGGATGTTAGAATTTTCTTGGGTCATGTAGGATATTATAGGTGTTTCATTAAGGATTTCAACAAGGTAGCATCACTATTGTATACTCTTCTCACTACAGATGTTGAATTCTAGTGGACTAAAGCTTGTGACAAGGAATTTTTTGACTTGAAGGCAACTTTTACTCTTGCTCCTATACTCAAAGGGCGTAATTGGTAACTTCCTTTCCACATCCATACTCATGCATCGGATTATTGCATAGGAGCAGTCTTAGGACAGAAAGAAGGAGCTGTTGAAAATGCCATTTACTTTGTCAACAAAAATTTACAAGGAGCTGAATTCAATTATACAGTGATAGAGAAAGAAATTTTTGCAATAATCTATGCACTAAACAAATTCAAACATTACATAACAAGTTACCAAATCTTTATGCAAACTAGTCATGCAGCCATTAGATATCTCATGAATAAACCTTTGATTATGGGTAAGTTGGAAATATGGTTATTGTTGATGCAGGAGTTTGATAGAACCATTGTGGATAAGCCAAGGAAGGCCAATGTTGTTGTAGATTTTCTTTCAAGGCTAACTACATCATAAGATAATCATCCCATAGATGACTCTTTTTCTAATGAACATCTATTCTCCCTCAGTATACAAACACCTTGGTAGGTTGACGTAGCCAATTATTTGGTCACAGGTATAGTTCCTTCTTACTTCTCTCCAAAAGAGAAAAGGGTGCTCATTGAAAAAAAAATTCCTTTCTTCTGGATTGTTGGATATTTGTTTTATACTGGACCAGACCATGTTATGAGGATATGTGTGAGAGAAGATGAGACATATGGTGTTTTTCATGCATGCCACAATGAACCATGTGGATGACACTTTGCAACCAAGAGGAAAACAATGAACATAGGATATTACTGGCCAACACTCCACAAGGATGCAAGAAGGTATACCAGAAAATGTGATAGATGTCAAAGAATGGAAAAACCAACCAGATTTGATGAGATGCCATTTTTCCCTTAGGTAGTAATCACTCCCTTTCACAAGTGGGGGTTGGATTTTGTAGGACCCATTGACCCTCATCAAATGGCAAGTCTTATATATTTGTATGCATTGATTATATGACAAAGTGGGTAGAAGTTAAGGCCATGAAGAATGCAAAAGATAACAAGGTTGCAAACTTTCTTTATGAGGAGATTTTCACAAGATATGGAGTTCAAAGATAAATAGTGACTAATCAAGGGGCTCAATTCACATCAACCCTTGTTGGAGCACCAGTTAATGAGTACAACATAATGCATAGGAATTCTACTCCTTATCACCCCCAAGCTAATGGCCAAGTTGAGGTGACCAATAGAGAAATTGAAGCCATTTTGATCAAAATAGTAGCTATTGATAGAAAGGATTAGGAAAATAGATTACCAGAAGTTGTTTGGGCCTATACAACAACCTGGAAAACAACTACAGGCTTCACTCCATTTGAGTCGCTATATGGAAAGACAACTATGATGCCCATTGAATTTGAATATAAGACTCTTTGGACTGCAATAGATTTGGGGATGGATATTTTTGAGGCACAAAGAGAAAGAATCATGCAGCTAAATGATTTGGATGAGATAAGGAGAGCAACCCTACATCATACAGAGGTAGTGTAGAATTAGAGAATCAAGTAGCATGAAAAATTTATCAAGGATAAGAAATTCCAACTAGGAGATTGGGCCCTACTCTATAACTCAAGACATCAGGACAATGTAGGAAAATTGTAGACAAGGCGTCTAGGACTATATGAAGTCACTAAGGTCTTTCCTAATGGAGTTCTTTAGCTTACTACCATTGACCCTATTAGATTCAAGTTACTTGTCAATGGTCATCGCCTTAGATTATATCACAAGCTAGCTTCCAAAGAAGAGTTCATGTAGCAATTCACCCAACATTCAACACCCAAGCTTCCTCAAGCCAAAGGAAGTGGACCTAGTGTCCCTCCTTTTGGCTAATTAAAGTATGTACTTGTCATAATAAATACTTCTGCTCTTGTGGAAGTCCATTTATTCACCCATCCATCACCACCTTTCTCTCTCTTCCATCACTTCATTTTCATTAATTGCTCAATTTATTCCCGAAAAAGGTGAATGCTACTTTCTCCATGATCTTTGCAACAAATCCTCCAAACATTCAAGTATGTGGGAATTAATTGCTACCTTTTAATCATCTTTTAAGTGCATTCATTTAATCATTGTACGTTAGTATAGACATTCACATAACATGTCATTATTCCTTGTCAAATCACCACTCCCATCTCACATGTGTAGACACATGTCCAAATTTAGGTTGGCAGGGAAAGAAAAGATGCAAATATATTTCCCATGTGTCAATTTATGCTAGGCTACGTAAAAAAAAATTAAAATGAGCTGATTTGAAATATAAGTGAAAGGACGGATCGCATGTGTTACATGACACTAACTACAACTACCATTTCTTCCCATCATAATTATCCTTTATCACTCCTTTTCTTGACATTATTGACCATGTTGTAATCTTGAGTTCCAAGCAAAAAGGTAAAACAAAGAAAGGGAAAATTTAGTCGATATTGGCACTGGAAATTTAGCAAGTATTGCAAGAAGGTTTTTGGCTTTTAGATAGGAATTGCAGGAAATAAATTTTGCAGAGTGATAGTTGATTGCAAACAATGGGAGGAGGGCTAATTTGAAATGAACCCTCAATTCATGATGTTTTATTGCAAAATGCACAATGCCTAGCCAAATTCAGAAACAGTGGATGGTTAAATTACTTCCTAAAGTTGGATGGCTTTGATGAAGGCATTGTGCTAGAATTCACCCAGACATTTTCTAAACGAAAATCCATAGTAAAAGGGTTGGAGATTGTGCCAATTGAGGAAATAATTGAATAGGTTACAAGGTTACCTATTGATGGCAAACATTACCTTGCCTCTAGAGACGCCAGGTCAGCTAGGGCTAAATTTACAATACATGGTGACCCTCCAATCAACATGGATAAACAAGGTGCAAAAAGTACCTCTCTACCTGAACCATGGAAGCAAGCAGCTATCTACATTATAAGGTATCTCACTTGCGAAGGTTGTCTATCAAACCTGCATTAGTACATTTCTAACTTTTGAGTCACATGAGGCATGGGAGAAAGATAAATGTGCCTAACATTGTATATAATCTTCTCTCAATCATGGTGGCTAAGACCCAAAAAGGTAGGGGCAATTTTGTTTCCCACCATTTTCTAATTAAATTGCTAGTTGAAAAGTCTCTACATGATGTGTCTAGAGTGACTTCGGAATAATTTATAAGTGTTGATCAAATTAGACTTGAGCACTTGCAACCTCGGATTTTTCCTCAACCTCATAGGTCTAGCAGGAGATTGAGAACGGTTGAAGCCACTCGTGGTGTTTCAACCTCTGGCATAGGCCCTAGTGTAAACCCTCCTACAATAGAAAAAACCATAGAAATTAGTTCTTTTGGAACAGAGCACCCAGAAAAAGAAAGCTCCTCCTCAAATTTTGATGACAACATTCCACTTAGAACCCTAATGAAAACTAGAGCACAAAAGAGAGAAGTAGAAACGAGTAAAGGAAAGGCCAAAAGGTAGCCAATGGAAAGACGGGTGCCAAGTTCTAAGAAGAGGAAGGATGACAATGTTCATCCTGCAGCCAAAGAAAAATGTGAGAGACCTCCCAAGAAATCAAGACCAACTGGGCTAGAAAATGGTATGCCTCCACAAGAGAGCCCTAAGCTTGGCAAGACATCACATGAGGATCCTAAAGCTCCAATGGGGTAGGAGAATGTTGAATAAGACATTTGAGAGAACAAAAACTATGACACTAGCCAATCTTGCTAACATTACAAAAGAGTTTGAAGAAAATCAAGATTCCTTGCAACAGGAGCAAGAGGTCCTACAACAACAACGAGAACAAGAACAAGAGATCTTGTAGCAAGAAGTGGAAGAAGAAACAGTACCTCTACAACCAGAGATGACTAGATAGCCTAATTCCATGCAAATAGTACTATATGAGGAGCAACCATCGACAAAAATATTGGTAGGAATTCATAATCCTCCTGATTTTATAGTACATAGGGAAATTTTGAATTTATCAAAAGAAATACAAAGGAGGGAGGAAGAATGGAAAAATGAAAAAATTGAAATTGAAAAAGGAGATAGAAAAGAGGGATGAGGAGATTGAAGATAAGGATGCATAAATTACCACCCTAAAGAAGAGGGTGGATTATATGGAAACCTTGGTACCACAAATTTTGGAATGTAGGACCCCTCCAAGGGTCTATGCTCTACACATGAAAGAGAAACATCTCTCTTTTAAGTTGTTAAGGATTGTCTAAGGTTTGAATCATTCTATTGACACTCCTAATGAGTTTTTCAATGCTTATCAAATTGCCTCCCCTAAAATGAAGAATTTTTTGTGTGATTTTTATTTGCATAATTATGCTATAACTCAAGACCATGATTGGAATTTGTTGTTGTATGTTAGGGATGTCCAATTAAGGGCATTTATGTCTTAGGTACAAAATGAGATTAGTTGGAGACAACAACATGGGGCTTCTAAGAAATTAGAGTCTAACATCCCTCTACCTATTAGGGATAAATCAAACAACCCAAAGGATATTTACAAAGAATGGCTCAAAATTCTTCTCAGACCTAGTTATTGCAACATAATTATGCCTTGGATTGAGGCAGTTTATAGTGAGTATGAGGAAAAGACAACATCAAAGTAGGAAACCATGAAAAGATACCTCTCACAAAGATGGAACAACCTAATAGATGATCTCAAACAGGTTGAGCCTCATTCCATCTAGAACTACGCAAAAACTCCTAAAAGAATTGACAAATATATTCACAGTGGAAAGAAAAAAGGGTGATTTTGGATTCCCTTTACTTTTCAGCCACCCATTCCCATGTGGCCCGTGCCAAACTTCAGGTTCTACCAATATGATATTGTTGCAAAGAGACAGAGATGGAGAATATTGGATAGATTGGGAGGATTCTATTGGGATCCTGATTCACGCACAATAGCCACTAATGTTGGACAGCTATTAGTTGCAAATTTTAGAGCTTTGACCAAGCAAAAGAACAACCCTTCCCCTGTTGGAGGACCAAAAAAACGTTAGGTTGGGGGGAGTGATGAGACTAGTTTTCTATCCAATTTTGGGTAGAATCTATAGTTTATTTGATGGATGTTGTCATGGACTTTGATGTTAAATGTTGATATTTTCATAATGTTTCCCTCAAACCGTAGACATTGAGCTTAATCCTATTTCTGCAAGTTTCAATGACATTGGTTTATTATGTGGATTATCTATATTGATTTTGCATGTGGTTAATGAATGTTCCTTAAGGTAGTTATAGATATGTAGTTATTGTGTGTACTGACATTACCATGTAGATTTAATTTGAGGATATTAAGTTGAGGAAGACACCTCCAACTTGGCATCCACCATCAAAGGAATTGCTCAAGGTCAAAGGAGGTTGATGAAAAAAGATTCCTCATGCAACCAAATGTAATCACATTGTAGTGGACTTTAATGATTGAGCAGACATGGGTGTTACTATTGTGCTAAATATGCATTTGGATTTGCATGTCTGACCAAATTCCATGCACACGTAACCGCTACCACTCCACTTTCTCTATTTTCCCTAAATGGCATCCTCCCAGTCATGGAGTTGACTTCCTTGTCTAGTCGATACTATAATAAAGATCAGATTCTCCTTCTCTAGAGGTGGCACAATTGGATATTGTAATTGCACTCTCAATTTTTCAGTAATATAGATACATTACTCTTTTGTACTCATTATTTACAATGAATAAAATAAGGTTCTGAGTTTGAGCATCTAAGTTCTCATTAGTTTTAAAGGATACTTATCCAAGGGGGGCCTTTTGGTGAGTATATGTCCTCTTATTTTATTATTATTTTAGTATTACTTGTTGTTTAGTAATAAGTTAGAAGTTTGGCACCGACTGTTCCTGCAACCACTAGAATTTCATTCTCTGACTATTCCTGTAGCCAAAGCAGACATAGTAGTTCCCTATTTGTTGCTCAAATTTCCATTCCTATTATATGCATTTTTTTTATGTAGTTGTTGATTGATGATTGGCATTTATGTTACTCATAAGCAATTTGCTTTCAGTATTGTGAGTTCTTTAGTTGTAGAATGAAAATGGCTACTTTGGGTTCCTAGTGCACATACTATGCTACCCCATTTCAAGTTCACATCCCTGGGTTGAAAATTTAAATGCACCTTCATGATTATTGAAATAGCTATTCAGGTTACATGTCCAATCTCTGAATCATGGATATAAGGGCTTAGTTATTAAATCATTGTAGGAGGCTAACACACATCACCTTCCCAATTAACATCAGTAAAGGCACTCAAAGTAAGATCATCATCTTTAGCATACCACAGGCCAAAATCAATTGTCCCCTTCAAGTATCTAAAAAATTCTCTTCATAGCAGTTACATGAGATTCCTTAGGATTGGCTTGAAATCTTACAACAATACATACAACATTCATGATATCTGGTCTAGTTTGAGTCAAATAAAGTAATCCACCAATCATTGATTTGTATCTAGTTTGATTTTCTTTCAGAGAATCATCATTTTGTGTCAACTTGCATTCAGTCACCATAGGTGTACCAAATAGCTTTGAATCTTCCATAACAAACTTCTTTAACAATTCTTTCACATACTTGGATTGAGATATGAAGATCCCTTTATCTAGCTGAGTAATTTGCAATCCCAAAAGGAATTTCATCTCACCAATCATAGACATCTCAAACTCATTTTGTATCTCATTAGAAAACTTCATGCACAAACCATCATCTCCTCCAAAAATGATATCATCAAAAAAGACTTCCACAATCAAATCTTTATCATGATCAATTTTGAAATAAACATTACTATCAGTAGTACCTTTATTGAATCCCAGCTTCAACAAATACTTGTCCAATCTAGCATACCATGCTCTTGGGGCTTCCTTAAGTCCATACAATGCTTTCTTCAACCAACAAACCATATCACTTTGATCAGTCAACTAAAATTCATCTAGTTGCTCTACATACACCTCTTCTTCTAGCTCGCCATTTAGAAATGTTGACTTGACATCCATCTGATAAACCTTGTAATTTTTGTATGTAGCATGAGCAAGAAATAATCTCTCAACTTCAATCCTAGCAACAAAGGAAAAAGTTTCTTCAAAGTTAATTTCTTCTATCTTGGAATATCCTTTACACACCAATATTTCTTTGTTTCTAGCCACTCCACCTTGCTCATTAAGCTTGTTTCTAAAGATCCATTTAGTTCCAATTGCATTTTTTTCCTTAGGTGTAGGAACAAGAATCCATGTATTATTATTCTCAATTTTTTGTAGCTCTTCTTTCATTGCTTCCTCCCAATGTTCATCTTTGCATGCTTCAAATTCACATTAGTAGGCTCAATCTTTGAAATCAACTAGTACTCTTTAGCAATCTTTCTCCTATTTTGGACACCTTTGTTCTTATCACCTATGATCTTATTTTTTTTATGATTCAATCTTACATACCTCAGAGTCTTAGGGTGTTCTTGAACTTTAGACTCTTGTGTTCTCTCTTCTGCACATTCATTGTTTTCCCCTTCCTCTTGATCTTCTTGATTCACCAGAATGATTTGAACTTGATTTGAATTCTAAACTTGCTTTCCTGTGATTGAACTATTATTTTGATCATCTGAATCATATCCATAGGTTCTAGATGGTCTAGCTATGTCCTCATCAACCTTGACATTTTCATTTCCAACTACTTTCCCCAATCTCTTGTTGTAGCACTGGTAGGTCTTGCTTTTAGTAGAGTAACCCAAAAAGATTCCTTCATCACTCCTAGCATCAAACTTCCATATCTCTTCATCTCTTTTGATATAGCATTTACTTCCAAATATTTTAAAATATCTAACAGTTCTGACTAGTCCATAGCTCAAAAGGGGTCTTACCAGTATCACCTTTGACTTTTACCCAGTTGAGGATGTAAATAGTAGTATTCACAGCTTCTCTCCAATAGATATGAGGAACATTTCCTTCCAGCATCATAGTCCTAGCAACATCTTGAACTATCATGTTCTTCCTTTCCACAACTCCATTTTGTTGAGGGATCCGTGGGGTAGATAATTGTCTCTTTATCCCATTCACTTCACAAAAAGAATTAAAATCATGAGAAGTGAATTAACCACCTCTATCTGATCTTAAAAATTTAATCTTCAGACCTGTCTCTATCTCAACCATAGCCTTAAATATCTTGAACTTCTCTAGAGCTTCAGATTTCTCCCTTAAGAAAGCAACCCACATTAATCTAGAGTAATAATCAATAAGTAACATGAAGTACTTGTATCCTTGTAAACTTCTGATTCTAGAAGGACCACACAAATTAGTATGAACAAGCTCCAACACTTCTTTTGAACAATGTTGTTTGCTCTGAAATGAAATTCTAGTTTGCTTCCCTAATTGGCATTCCTTGCATATAGTATTAGTAGGCTTTACCAACTTAGGAAGATCTCTCATTGCCTGAGTAGAAATTATCTTGATAATATTATCAAAGTTCACATGACACATTCTCCTATGCCACAACCAAATTTAATCAATTTAAGGGTATGTGTAGGATCATCATGGGAAAAATAGGCCCTTAAGTGGCAAAAAATTGAGAAAAAACAGAGTTAGGCAACTAGACATAAAAATTTGAATAATATATCTATATTATTTGAAAAATATGTAAGAATAGAATCTGTAGTAAATTAAATGTAGTTTCTAAACTACTAGGTTTGTTTTTAAAAAAAATCTATTTGGTGAAAATTTGAAATTTCAATGCAGTAGTACTTAAATTTCAGGGAAAAAATCCAAAGTAGGTGTCTGTCTGACCACCCTAACCACAATAAAATAATAATATTTTTATAATATTTTAGATATAGGTAGAGGACTCATCTCTCGATGTGATGTATATTTTTTTATAATTTTTTTCCAATTAAATAATTAATTATGATTTTTTTATTACAACTTATTAAAAATATAAAAACTCGTATGTCTGACCACCTTAACTTGGTCAAAACTTCATGAAATTCATTTTTTATTTTTTAATCCTATAGTATGTGAAGCATAGAATGTGATGCATGTTTTAGATTCAAAAAATGTGATACCCTTTGAAAGCTATAGATTTTTTTCAATCAGCCTATCAATAAAGACTTTAGTCATAATTCAAATAGAAAATGAATAAAAATTACTTATTAAATTCAAAGTAAAGAATAATTTATATTGGCGGAAAGCTGATAATCTCCTTTAAAAACCCTTTTCGGTTCATCAATTTTGGATTAAAAAAAATGTCGACAACCACATACCTATCATATTGCCACTTTTTGGCCCATCATGATCCTGCACATACCCTTAAGCAATCAGAAATTTTTTACCAGTAGCATTCAGGTGAAAGATGTTACCTTTTGTTTATGTACCTGAAGCAATCACATTCCTAGAACTTCCCAATATTCTACACTTTCCATTCTTGAATTGAAGATTGTATCATTTGTCAACCATATGTCTGACACTTAAGAGGTTATGCTTCAAACCTTCCACATAAAGAACATCATCAGTATTATTCTTACCATCAAGAGAAATGGATGCTATGCCATGGATTACATCCACTTGAAATCATCACCAAATCTTACCACAACACCATCATACTTTTCCATACTCATAAAATTTATTTTATCACCTGCCATGTGATGAGAGCATCCACTATCAATCACCCATTCATCTTTCTCTTCAACTTTGGCCACCAGGGATTTCTCCACATTTGAACAACTAAAAGATTCAATAGGAGTTGGATCATTTTCCTTGATAGCAATAAATACCCATTCATCCTCACTTACATTTCCTTTATCAGATTCATCATTTGTCACACCTTCATCAGTAGCATAATAAACTTCCTTTGAAATTTAGGCTTGTTATGTCTTGTCTTAAGAACACTTTCTAGACACCTTGATGCAAAATTACCTATCTTATTACAAGAAAAACATTTAATAGGAAATTTCCCTTTATACTTACCTTCTCCTTTGCCTTCTCTTGAAAATAAGTGCTTCAAGATCTTCTAGCTCTCTTTCTTCTTCCTCAATCTGTCTCATTTCTTCCTCATACTTGAATGTCTTTCTAGATGAACTTTCTCTTGGATCATATCTATGTTAATCTCTCCTAAAGGTAGTAGCTTTGAATTTAGATTCTATCTTAGGAAGAGCATCACCAAATTCACTCAACTCAAAAGCAGTAAGTTTACCAATCAACATGTCTCTAGTTACATTTTTTATAGTTCGGAGCTCTTCAATAGTTGTAGCTTTGACTTTATATAAAGTAGGCAGGTATCTAAGCACTTTAGCAACAACGTTTGATTCATCCAAGTGTCCACCAGCACATATGATACCACACACAAGTTCATTCACTCTTTGCATGAAAGTAGTAATATTTTCATCATCACCCATTCTCAACATTTTACATTCTCCTTTCAAAATTTGTAAATTAGCAATTTATTCACATTAGCATCGCCTTCATACAAAGTTTCCAATTTCTTCCAGATCTCATAAGCAGTCTTTAGATCCATGACATTTGTCATCTCAGAATCAATCAAAGTGCTCAACAATGCTTCCTTAGCCCTAATATTGTACTCAACATCTCTAATCTCAACAATAGTAGTAGGTCCATTCTAAGGAATAACATACCTATTGCTTGTAATGCTCCAGTAGGGTTCATCAATGCATCTTAGATGGCATTCCATTCAACTCTTCCATAGAGAGTAATTTTTTCCATCAAATCTCAGACTATCCTTCTTTTATGTCGCCATCCCAGATCACCTAAAGTTGTTAAACTTCTTCCAAGGAACCTACACTTATACAAATTGTTGGCAACACAAGGGTAGACAATTGAGAAGGGGGATGAATTAGTTGTCACAAAATTTCAAACTTATTCAACTTATTAACCTTATTCTCATTTCTAATTAATAACCATGAAAGCATAGATCAACAACACATCAGAAACACAAATAACGCCAATATTTTTACATGGAAACCCTATTAGGGGAACAAAAACACGGTGGAGGTCAGTCCACAAGATTATAACCTATTAAAAGTATAAAGAAATATGAATGGGGAATGTGAATGCATTCAGGTACACTACCTAGAGCTCACTACTCAAATACAACAAGGCTTACTACCCGAGGAAGACACACTATCTTACAAAGATTGGATTACATACACAAGATTTGAATTGAGAAAGATAGCATCTGCTAATGCCTGATTATAGTTCTGGTTAAACAAAAAATCACTTCTTCGCTCTTCTTCACTCTTCTTCACACTCTGCTTCTGCCTTCGAAAGATCTGAACAATATTCACACATAGGACTCACACAATTCACATACTCATCCACTCATGCCTTCAAATGATAAAAAAAATATCTCTTATATATCCACAACAAGAAATTACATCGCTACAAGCCAACCTCAAGAAAATAATAAAATGAATAGAAATTGTCGGCCCAAGACATTAAAGATTATTAATGTGAATCAAAAAAGGTTGGCCACAACATAGTGAAGACCCAAAATAAAATTCTCAAACACAAACCACCTTCAAAAATTAATCTTCAAAGATCCACAACACGCTTCAACACCCTATTGGCCAAGAACAAGAAAAATATGAACACGTAAGAGAAAATTTTGAATCGTGAGAACCTTGATCAACACAGACATGCAACATAGATAGAGCACAATCTAGAAACATCCAAAAACATCATGAATAACCAAATAAGCATCCGCAACAACTGATATTACTAAAATTAAATCACCTTCATTTAGGAACATCAACTAATGTAATAGAAAAACTGTCAAAATACAAATCTTCATAACTTGAACAAATCTTCACGTGGATCTTTGAAACCTAACATGGATAAACTAGATATACTTGACAAGAAACCCTTTAGTGCACAACCTCTGATCATCAATGTATTAAACTCACCGATAGATTGAACTTCACTTCACCACTGACAACCTGCAACTTATTTCATTACAATTTTCTCAATATCCTTGACATATGTAGCCTCTCAGAAATTAATGCTAATAGTGTTGACATCAATGACAACCATGTATCAACAACACAACCACAAAATCCAATAGGTGTGATGTCCTTCAAGAGCTTGATCTCTCTTAGCATATTATATTCCTCTTAGTGGCTTCATGCGACACATTGCATCCCCTAAGTTGTGAATCTTCTATTCTTCAATTTTTCTCTCTTGGAGACATTAGGCACGATGTTCCCTAAGTTAAGACCTTACATGAACTAAGAAAAAATCCTTTGAACTTTCTTTACACTATTTACAATTTATAACATCTGATATATGGCCACCTTGCTTGCCTATGGATCCATCTTGTTTGTTCATGAGTTTCAAGCATACGAAGCTTTTCTTGCCTCATAAAGCTCAAAGTTCATTGTTATGTGGTGTCTTACCAAAGTTATCAAGAGGTATAGCTTTTATTTCATTGTATGTAATGGAGCCAAACTTAGCCATAAATTTCCCATGTGCCCACTTTCTTGTCCATGTGAGCACATACTGGTTGTGTATGTATGTGTCTCACTTGGGGCTCACCTAGTGGACAACCTAAGGTTCCACTAGCCCTTGTGAGCGTGCATCTGGTTTGCATGGTGGACATTTTGTTCCACTTGTAAACTTTCTTAGACAAATAGCTTAGATCTGATCCACAGCATGTGAGACAAATGGTCGAGGCTTGATCCAACCCATTTTATTTTATTTTCTTTCTTCTTTGTCTTTGGCAGTGTATGCTTGTGCCTTTTTTTTCGTCCTTACATCATTTACATGAGTGATCTTTTGTGCCTATTTTAGTTTTCCATAGGATCTTGATCCTAGGGTCTTGTGCAACTATCCTGGTCCTTGTAGTCTTATCTTACTAACATTGGTACACTTGAACCCCTCTTGATGTAAGTTTTATCTACTTTAGTGTGAGTTTGAAGCAAGTTTCTCTTCTCACTAAAGTGGGGGCTAAATGTAGTGTAGAAGGGTATGTGCAAGATCATGATGAGCCAAAAAGTGGCAATATGATGGGTATGTGGCTGACGAACATTTTTTTACCCAAATTTGATGAAACAAAAAGGGTTTTTAAAGGAGATTCTCAACTTTCCACCAATATAAATTATGCTTTACTTTGAATTTAATAAGTAATTATTATTCATTTTCTATTCAAATTACGACTAAAGTCCTAATTGATAGACTGATTGAAAAAAATATATAGCTTTCAAACGGTATCACATTTTTTGAATCCAAAACAGCGTCACATTCTATGCTTCGCATACTATAGGATTAAAAAGAAAATTGAATTTCATGAAGTTTTGACCAAGTTAAGGTGGTCAAACATACAAGTTTTATATTTTTAAAAGTTGTAATAAAAATTCATAATTAATTATTTACTTGGAAAAAATTACAAAAAAATATGCATCACATTGGGACATGAGTCCTCTACTTATATCTAAAATATTATAAAAAATATTATCATTTTATTGTGGTTAGGGTGGCGGACACCTACTTCTTATTTTTCCCTAAAATTTAAGTACTATATTGAAATTTCAAATTTTCACCAAATAGATTTCCTTTTTTAAACAAACCTAGTAGTTTAGAAACTACATTCAATTTTCTATAGATTCTATTCTTACATATTTTTGAAATAATATAGATAACTTATTCAAATTTCTACATCAAGTTGCCTAACTCTGATTTTTAAAATTTTTTTGCCACTGAAGGGCCTGTTTTTTCCATGATGATCCTGCACATACCCAGAAAAATGTCATCCTTTACATTTTCACACTTGTTTGAGCCCACCTTGCTAATAATTGGACTTTTTTATGCCTTATTTGGTCCTATTCTGCATTCGCAAGCCTTAATTAATGCATCATTTTGAGGATAATCTTGTCATACATCAAGTAACCAATCATAATTTAATGATTTTTGTTTCCATGTCTGTCACCAAAAAATGTATAGTTGGATATTTTTACATTCACTTGAGTCTCTTTCATGGACTTTGGCTTGATTTTTCCTAGATTTAATGTTGTAATGTGGTCAACACATTCACATTAGGTCTTGGACCCTTGAGAATCATTAAGAATTCTAGGTTGTCTTGTAAAAGTGTTTTGAAGTGTTGTAACAGACTTTCACACTTTTCTAGGACCCTTTCAATATAATTTACTTAAATCGCCCATTTTTATCACTTAACAAGTCTTATTTCAAAGTGTTGTAAAGAGTTGTAACAAACTCTCATGCTTTTCTAGGCTTGTCATCACTAAATTGACCCTTTCTTATGTTTAAATGACCCATTAATGTACTTTCCCGCCCTACTTAAGTGTATTTTTGAGAATATCCCCATTAAACAACATTAAATACGCTTCAATCCATGAAAGCCAATAAAATTGGCCTAGTGGGACCAACTCATCACCTGGGGCAACTTAGTCCCATTAGGCACAAAAATCAAAATAATTTCTATTTTTTGGCGGGATTTTATTATCTTACCCTTGAGGTCGGCCTATGATGTGTTATTTTCAAGAAATAATGGAAAATAAAGTATAAATAAAGGGTTTTTCCCTCTCATTTTTGCCCCCATTCATTCACTTAATCATTTAAGCAATTATCAAGCATTCAAGTGCTCTAAACATCATCAAGTCATCCATTGGAGCACTTCATTGCATATCTTCGGATTTCTAGATCAAGGGTTTGGTGGGTTTGTGACATTGCATGTTGTTTATTCATCATTCTCTTTCTATTTCATTTCATTATCTAGGGTTTGATTACCAAAACGGGGTTTTAACCAAGGAAAATCTCTATTCTCTAACCCTTAACCCTTTTTCCTCTCTTTGCATGTGTTTTTTTGGGTCTTGTATGAAAATTTGTCAAAGAGTTTGGTGTTAAAAAGTGGTCAACGATTCATCAAAGTCAAAAAATCCCTAATTGAAGCTTGGAGACCTCTTTCAGCCTATTTTCTACAGAATCTGGATCAGACACCTCTCAAGAAGGGAAGTGTAGACCGAAAGCTACAAAATCCTATCCCAAAATTTTTGATATTCTCAGGTGGACTAAGTAACCATCTATGGTGAATTAGTCCCACTACCAGGCCTAAAAAGTAGTTTCTGCATTTTTGGACACCCATTTGGCAAATTCCTTTTCTGACAAATTTTCCCCAAAATTTGACTAAATCGCCCAACTTGGTGTAAGTATCTGAATCAACACTTCCAGTCAACTTAGTAGGATTCTAGAGCTTCCCTACATCAAAATTTAGATTCCAGGTCCACTTCTCTAGTCTTGTTTAAATTTGTCATTGTTTACTTGCATTCTTAGGTGTTTTTGCATACATCACTGTGTTTTCAAAAAAGTTGCATTTCTTAGGTTTCACATTAATAATCATCTTTCTTCTTTTTAGTTTATTGCATTAGGACATTACATGTAAATGTACATTGCATCCATCCTTGCATAAATATTGAATGTGTACATTGCATTTTGGGTCCATTTCTCTCCTTTTAGATGAAAAATCCTAGAAGAGTTAGAGAACCCTTGGATATCCAAAATCGGTTTCTACATTTTGGTGAACCAAATTTTTGAACATTCTCCTTTATATTTCAAGTGCATTTTCATCCTAGCTTTAACTTGCATCAACATTGCATTAAGTGTTGCATCGTTTAATTTGCATCCTATGGTTTAAAAATTACATTAGTGAAAAGCTCATATTGCTTGAATTTTTGCATCATATTTCATTGGAGAACAAAAAATTCTACATTTTCACATTGTAGCTACATCTGTGCATCTAAAAAACATCAAATTACATTTAATTTTTTTGAAAAATTACAAAAAAATCATCATTATGACTAATTTGTCACACTGGGTGACTTAGTCCTTTTGCACATTTTGCATTGTAATTTCTGGTATTTTCTGCATTTCTATTTTTTGTTATTGCATTACTGCTATAGTTTCCATAATTGTCTAAAAATAATTGTCTAAAGTTATCAGTTTTTTATTTCTCTTAGTTTGCTTTGCATTTCAATCCACCTGCATTTAGAGACCTTTGCATGAGTGCTTGGTGTCCTATTTCTAATACCTTGGTGAGACGAAGCTCAAGACTCATGTTATCCCACAATAATACACTCGTTGTGGATCTTGGATTGTCTAATGCTTCCACTGAGCCTAATATTGCAACTAGTACACTAGGCATGGATCCTACCTTCATGAGGACAAAACGATCACAATTTGATCACATTCTGCAAGACAAAGTCATTAACATTCATGAGGACTTAACATATCTTCAACATAACTTGTGTCTTGAAAACATTTCAACCACTGTGATTCCTCCTATAGAAAACATCCATTGCTTGATTGAAAGTGATGAAGGCCTAAACGTTATGAAATAAATTGCTAAAATATACAACAAATATGCTCCTTCCACCTTTGGTACATCTCAATCAACAAAAACTATGGTTAGTCAAGGAGAAATTAACACTCCTCCTCCTTCCATAGTAGCATCCATACCTACCTACACCACTCCCCAAGTTGCAACAGTCATACAATATGCTAGTAATCAGATACCTTCCTCCACTATTCCTACTAGCATTCCTAATTCTTATGTGGCATCACATGTTCTCTCCTCTTCCACCATACCATCTATTAGCATTCCATTCACTTTCCCTACAACTACATACACTCCATCACCACTTTCCCTTCCACCTCATACCCCTTACACTGACCCTCTCATCACAAAAATTTTCCAAACTATCTCCTCCATGCAAAAAAAAATATCCACCATCAACCAAAACTAGAATGGACCCTGTACCTATTATGTTCATAGTAGCCCACTATCTCTAGAAATATTAAGAACACCAATGCCACAAGGAATATAGATGTTGAGATTTGAGAAGTATGGAGGGAAGGGTGATCCTACTAATCATGTTAATGCTTACACAACCTTTTGTAGTGACTTTGTCCTTGACGATAAACTATTAGCCAAAGTGTTTCCTGGGACTTTAAAAGACACTACCTTAGAGTGGTTTTCATCCTTACCAAACAATTCAATCTATTCATTCAATGAACTAGTTGATTCCTTTATAACTCATTTTCAAGTGCATATGACTCCAAAGAAGACCTTGGCCAATTTGATGAGATGCAAATTGTACCGTAGAAAAAAGTATCTCTTGCTTGATGTGGGAATAATTGATGATAAATTGGACTTAATGAGTCCTTTATTTTGTGTTGTGAGGTGTTTTACACATCCACATTAGGTCTTTGGCCCTTGCAAATTGAATAAAATGCATGTCTCGTAAAGGTGTTGTAAAGAATTGTAAATGATTTTCACACTTTTCTTAACTTTTATTAAGCATTTAAGTCTAAAATTATTTTTAATTTAAAAGTTAGCCTTTCCCTCTTCTATAAATAAATAATTATTTCAATTACTTAATTATTCATTAGCCTTTTCTCTCTCTATAATTAAATAAATGTTATATCTATGGGTATGTGCAGGATCATGATGGGCCAAAAACTGGCGATATGATGAGTATGTGTAGGGTATGTGGTTGACGACTTTTTTTTTACCCAAAATTGATGAAACGAAAAGGGTTTTTAAAGGATATTCTCACCTTTCCACCAATATAAATTATTCTTCACTTTGAATTTAATAACTTATTATTATTCTTTTTCTATTTGAATTACGACTAAAGTCCTTATTGATAGGCTAATTGAAAAACATCTATAGCTTTCAAACGGTATCACATTTTTTTAATCCAAAATATGTGTCACATTCAATGCTTTGCATACTATAGGATTAAAAAAAAATGAATTTAATGAAGTTTTAACAAAGTTAAGGTGGTCATACGTACGAGTTTTTATATTTTTTAAAAGTAATAAAAAATTCATAATTAACTATTTACTTGGAAAAAATACAAAAAATATGCATCACATCGGGACATGAATCCTCTACTTATATATAAAATATTATAAAAAAATATTATCATTTTATTGTGGTTAGGGTGGTCAGACAGACACCTACTTTTTTTTCCCTTGAAATTTAAGTACTACTTTGCATTGAAATTTCAAATTTTCACCAAATAGATTTTTATTTTTTTTAAATAAACCTAGTCGTTTAGAAAGTACATTCAATTTGCTGTAGATTATATTCTTACATATTTTTGAAATAATATAGATAACTTATTCAAATTTTTACGTCAAGTTGCCTAACTCTGATTTTTCTGAATTAAATTTGTCACTTAAGGGCCTATTTTTGCCATGATGATACACATACCCCTATTTAATTATTTATCCTTTCTTTATCTCACCAATTAAATTATTATTTTAATTATTTAACTATCCCTTCCATCTCCATTAAATAATTGTTTTTAATTATTTAATTTTTAACACCCCACCTTTCCTTTATAATTAAATAATTATTTTTAATTATTTGTTCCCACCCTTTAAATAAATAAAATCAATATTTTATTTATGTCTCCTATGTTTTCCACCTAAATTAAATAATCTTTATCACCTCTTCGTTCGTGCCAATCTTATCTTCAACCTCAAGTCTTTATCTATCCATGTCTTTCTTCTCTCAATTAACCTCCACCCTTGATTAAGTTATTTTCTAATTTAATCTTGGCCCTTGATCATGATCCTTATTCTTAACTCTCCTCTATAAAATGAGACCTTGAAACCCTAATTCTTAACTCTTGTTCATCATTCATTCATCACTCATTCCCCATCTCAAGTCAAGCAAGCTAGGGTTTAACATTTTGAGTCCTCACAAGGAAGCATCTTCAACAACATCATCAAGGCATTCAAGAGAAAGAATCTTCATCTATTGTTACAACAATTCAAGATCCATCATCATGGAAAGTTTCTACTTGCATCATCTCATATTTCATGTTTCACTATCTTATTTCATCATTTTGGTTGAATTACCTAATTAGGGTTTGACCAAGGCAAACCCCCAATCCCTAATAAACAACATTTTCTCTCTCTTCTTTTGTGTGTTTGTAGATCTAGGTACTTTAAAGACTTGAAAATAATTGAATATTAGGTTACAAACTTGTTGAAGTCATCTCCAGTTTTGTAAGGCCAAAATCAACACAAAACGTCACCAACAGTGCTAAAAGTTAGGGTTTCATATTTGGACACCTAGATGTGCAGATTGAGCAAATTGAAAGATTCAAACTCAATTTTTGAGTTTTCAAAAAAACTTGAATGTACTAATTCGCATAGAGTGGTGAATGAGTCCCACAGTACCTATTTTCTAAATATTTTTGCAGATTTGCACACCCATTTGGCTAAAACGGGGCTTGGTGTAGTTTTCTAGAACTGGGACTGATTCACCCAGAATGGTTAATGAGTCCCACCAGGCCTAAAAAATAACATTTTTAGATTTTCAGAGTCATTTCCAGCCCTCAGCAAGTTTATAGGTACACACATTCTATTTTATAGCTTTCTTTTTTATTTCACTTGCATTTCTATTCATATTTCTAAGTCTTTTGCATACAACACTGTGTTTTCAAACAAGTTGCATTTCAATAGTTTCCACTTAATAATCAATAGCTTTTATTAGTTGTTTGCATTTATTTTATTTCATCTATGCATATTACATTCATATTTACAATAATCTTGAGTGTAGACATTTCCCATTTTAGCCTACCTTTCTCCTTTTAGGTGAAAAACCCTAGAAGTGTTAGAGAGTCCTAGGGTGCCAAAATCTATGGTTCATTTTGGTGAACCTAATTTTTGAATACCTTCTTTACTGATTTGGATTCCAACATTATCATAGAATTAGCTTGCATTGTATTCTGCATTAGTTAAGTTTCCTACTATGGTTTCAAATATTGCATTAGTAAAAGTGCATATAGGTTGCATTTTTTGCATTGTAAATCATTGAAAATTTCTAAAATTTTACATTTGCATCTTAGGTCTGCATTATACAGCATAGAAAACAAAAAAATCAACCAAAAAAAAAAAAAAATTGAAAAAAAATCCCCCTTGGGACTCATTCGCCACCTTGGGCGAATCAGTCCCTTTCCACCCCTAAAATTGTATTTTACAGCACTGAAAACCCTGTTTCTACACTTCTATTTGCTGTCATTACCTATCTATATCACTGGGTTGAGTTTTTGTTACATGCATTTCACTAAATCTAGCTTAATTTGGCTCATTTTAAATTACATCTTCAGATCATTGGATAGTGTAATCAGTAAATTACCTTGCTTGAAATCTAAAAAATTGTACTTCATCTTATGTCTTTCCATTACATTTAAATCATTAGAAATGAGCATTTTTTGCATTCATGGCAATTATGGATAGCGTTAGATTGTTGCAATTTTCATTTTTAGCATTAGTTCCTAGTTCATTTAGATCAGATTCATTACAAAACAAAAACAAAAAACAAAAAACATCAAATGATCCAATTCAAAAGATGATTCAATTTAGAAAAAGCATAGCATCCAATCCCTTTAGTAGTGATGAATTAGACATGTTAGATGAATCCCTTAAAAAATTCATCTCTCCTAGATCATCCACTAAAGGTTTGACACAAGAGGATGCAAGCATCAATACTCATGATAATCACACTTGTTCTTCTCCCGATATCTCTCCCATTGGTGATGAAGGTATCTTGATGAAATAAGAAACAATCATTGAATATCATGAAATTCTTGCTTGTCTTCCTCCTCCTCTCCCTTGGAAATATAAAACTAAGCTCATGGCCACTACTGCCAAGACCTCCCCTAATTGTGAGAATGCTTTATTGAATAAGGATACAATCATGAATGATCATGACAAACACATTTTTTTGGAGGATATGATTAAGAGCTATGAAAATACTACCTCTCCCACTCAAGAAGACATTCTAGGACATGAGGATTTAAGTGTAGATAATCATGACAATCAAACCTTTTCTTCTCCTAATATCTTCTCTAGACATGAAGAAGATAGTTTGGTGTTAGACGATATCCTCATTGTGACTCATGAGAATCTTATTCCTCCCTTTCCTAATACCCCTACCATTTGGGACAACTTATTTGAACAAAAAAGTACAATCATTGGTAACCATGGAACTCCTAGTCACCCTTCCAATCCCTTTCCTAGCTATGAGAGTTTTTTTAGTGCAAGAGAATAACAATGTTGACATACTTCATAATTCCACACCCTCTAATATCTCTTCTATTTGTGGGAATAAAATGATAGAAGAATGTGAAAGCATAGGAAATCATGATAATCATAGTTCCTCTTCTCCCAATATCTCTCCTACATGTGATGATGTTATTTTGGAGCTAGAAGATACACCCATTGAGAATCATGAAAATTTTGAAAGATCCTCTTCTATAAGCTCTCCTACTTTGGAACATATTATGGCACAAGAGAATGAAATCATAAACACATCTCTTAACGTCCCTCTCCCTAGTCTACATCAATCTCCTAACTCCTCCCCTATTTGTGAGAATGTTTTTGTGAGCAATCATGACAATCACATTACTTGTGAGGAGGATATTTTGGCATTATATGATCAAACCTTTAAGACCCATGGAAATTCTCTTTATTTTTCTTCCTCTGTTTTGGAAGACATTATTGGACAAAGGGATGTAATCACAGATAATCATGATAATCATAATTGTTCTTCTCCTAATGTCTCTTCTACTAGTGAAGAATATATTTTTGGATTACACGAACTAGTCATTGAAATTCATGAGAAACTTCTTTCTCCCTTTCCTAATGTTTCCCCCATCCAAGAATGCATAATTGAGCAAAAGGATCCAATCATCAAAAAATAAGAATGTGATGATTTTTCTTCTCTTGATGCCTCCTCTCCTAGTGACAAAGTTACTCTACAAAAATTATTAATGGAATGTGATCAACATCTTTTTTTCCTCTCTCCTAAAAACTCTCCTAATAGGGAAGGTATCATCAACATTGGGTGATCCTACAAAGTTGGTTTACAATTACTGGGAAATTCTATTTTTTGTTGAAATCAAATATTTTTAGAAAATATAATGATTTAAGCCTTAAAAATTTCTATTTAAAGCATTCCAATTGAAGAGGGTTTGATAAAACTACCTTATATCAAACCCCCTTGGATAGAATCCCGCTAGTTTTAAACCATACCTATAATAGAGTCTCCTTTACACCTATCAAAATGTTGATAAAATTTGACTTTTGATTTACCTTTTAGGGGATCAAATGAATTAGTTTAAAATTTTTTTTTTGTAAGTATGCAATCCTTATTAGAAGCTTCCCAAAATGTATAATTTTAAATAAATTTAATTTTACTATTATATTTATTTTTTATTTCCTGTGAATGTAGGTTTTTCACCGAAAATCAAGCTCTTTGTTTTGCACTTGTGGAAAAATAGAAGATTATCAAAAAAAATTAAAAAATATGAGTGCACTAGATATTGAAGTCCTCAATCCAACAAAAAAAAAAAGATTTTTGATACATACCAGAAATGTTGTGTTATACAGTCTGCCTATGTCTGAATTGTAATTGGTTTGACTTCGAAACTTGATTAAGTAAAAAATGTTCAATAAAAAACTATGAAACCAATTGGAAGAACTATATATCATAGTTACAAATATAAATTCAAAAAAAATATAATTTTTTCATTCATTGAAAAAAAATTGTGTTATACGGTGACTGTCACTCCTTAAAAATGGTGTTTACTAAAAAAACTAGTTTTCGAAGGAGATGAAAAAAGAAGTGCAATTTGATTCTGAAAATTTTGAAACAAATATATTTAGAATCAACATACAAAATGTCACAAATCACTAGTTTGCATCATCTTCAAATTCCTCATGGTTTAGCCACTATAGGTGCCCAAAAGTGAAGATTTAGTTAGAAAAAATTAGTTTAGTGTCCAATTTGGCCAAAAATTGTAAACCAGTACTGTAGGATCACCCTAGTATCATGTGCAAACCAAAAATCAAAAGTTATTGGAAGATTCTTCAGAAACCTTTGATTTCATACCTCTATCCATGGGAGAATACAAGATCATAATAAAAGAGTCTAAAATGAAAAAAGAGAAACTGATACCGACAATACAAAATTCAAAAGCATCCACTTCAACCAACCTGAAACCAAAAACAACATCCAAGACAAACTTTCAAGAAATTCAACAACCACCAAATCCAAAACAAGTGACAAAAATTTTTGGAAGACAACTTGGGAAAGGATGTGATACTATAAAACAAGGTATCCATATCCCTATCAAGCCTAAAATTCAAGAAAGGACTAATGATCTTGGTTATTATCCTTCAAAACAAAAACCTTCATCCATTTTCAACACTATCACAAACAATTCTTCCACGAAAACTCTGACCTTGGTACATCCTAAACTGATTGACATTTCATTAAATATGTATCCATCAAAAACTTTGTTTTCTTATCACAATAAATAATATTAGTTGTTGCTCCTTTCCCTAGTTGCATGATTTACATTCATCGCAAGGAGAAGCATATCATCATCCATTCCTCGCTCACCCTTGTGCTGCACTTAGTGGGGGAAAGGGGGTTAGGAAGCCTTATCCCTGTATGTCACCTATTGTTGTCTCTTTTGGCTACTCGTTAACCTTTCATGAACATATAAGAGAAAGCTCGGGATGTGGATGACATGTCTTAAGTTGACTCGCATGTGACATACTCATTCATGATGTAGTTGGATTCAGAAACATCTGACTTGGCATAGGGCTTTCCAAGTTGGTTCTCATGTCTTATTTCATGTTACCATTTATCATTCGCTACTTTAAAGCAATTGCTCACAATGATGGTGTAGCAACAACTTTAAAGTGGGGGCATACATATATGGCATCTTTTGACAAAATTTCATGGCATGATTTTTCTTTTTTCTTGTGACATGTCCTCTTCTTGGTGGTGTCGTTGGGTTTGATGCCTTCCAAGAGTGTAGGATCAACTAACATGGCCTAATGCAAATGAGGCATCCCATGGGAAACGATCTGACACCCTAACTTGTCCTCTCTTGGAGACATTAGGCACAATGCTCCCTAAGAAGAAGACCTTTACTTGAACAAAGAAAAATACCCTTTAACAAACTTTTTACATAACATTCAAAAGTATTTACAAAAAGCATTTTGATTGTGGTACCTTATCAAAGTTAGTAGGAGCATAAATTTGGTATGGGTTGTATAATGAGAAGTTGACACTCTGGCATGAATTTCTCATTATATGGTGGGAAACCGACACAGTGGAATGACTTTCTCACCAAACCACTTCATTGGGACAACTCACCCTGAAGATGACCTGATGTTTTGTGGCCCCAGACTGAGCGCATCTTTGATCCACCTCATTTTTTCTTTCTTTTAGTTCTTGTCATTGCATTATTTTGTATCTTGTTTTGTTTCATATTATATATACACCTTCTATGTGTCCTCTTGTGCTTATGTTGGTTTGACTTAGGATCTTAAATCTTGAGGGCTTGACCGATGCCTTGATCTTTGTCATCCTTTGTCATCTGCATTGGTACGATTGGACCCCTCTTGAATGTTTACTTTAGTGCGAGTTTGAAGCTAGTTCATCCTATTATTAAAGTGGGGGCTAAATGTACCATAGAAAAAAGTATCTCTTGCTTGATTTGGGAATAATTGATGATAAATTGTACTTAATGAGGCCTTGATTTAGTGTTGTGAGGTGTTTTACACATCCACATTAGGTTTTGGGCCCTTGCAAATTGAAGAAAATACATGTCTTGTAAAGGTGTTGTAAAGAATTGTAAATGACTTTCACACTTTTCTTGACTTTTATTAAGCATTAAAGTCTAATATTATTTTTAATTCAAAAGTTAGCCTTTACCTCTTCTTCTATAATTAAATAATTATTTCAATTATTTAATTATACATTAGCCTTTTCTCTCTATAACTAAATAAATGTTATATCTATTTAATTATTTATCCTTTCGTTATCTACCCAATTAAATAATTATTTTAATTATTTAATTATCCCTTCCCTCTCCATTAAATAACTATTTAATGTTTAACACCCCACCTTTCCTCTATAATTAAATAATTTTTTTAATTATTTAATTATCTAATTATTCATTCTCACCCATTAAATAAATAAAATCAACATTTTAGTCATTTCTCCTATGTTGGCCACCTAAATTAAATAATCTTTATCACCTCTTTGTCTGTGCCAATCTTATCTTCCACCTCAAGTCTTTATCTATCTGTCTTTCTTCTCTCAATTAACCTCCACCCTTGATTAAGTTATTTTCTAATTTAATCTTGGCCCTTGATCATGATCCTTATTCTTAACTCTCCTCTATAAAAGGAGACCTTTAAACCCTAATTCTTACCTCTAATTCATCATTCATTCACCACTCATTTTCCACCTCAAGTCAAGCAAGCTCTATGGTTTAACATTTTGAGTCTTCACAAGGAAGCATCTTCAAGAACATCATCAAGGAATTCAAGAGCAAGAATCTTCATCTATTGTTGTAGCAATTCAAGATCCTTCATTATGCAAAGTTTCTAATTGCATCTCTTCATATTTCATGTTTCATTATCTTATTTCATCATTTTGGTTTAATTACCTAAACGGGGTTTGACAACAAACCTCCAATCCCTAACAATCAACATTTTCTCTCTCTTCCTTTGTGTGTTTGCAAATCTAGGTACTTTGAAGACTTGGAAATCATTGAAGATTAGGTTGCAAACTTGTTAGATTCATCTCCACTTTTGTAAGGGAAAAATCAACACAAAAAGTCACCAACAGTACTAAAAATCATGGTTTCGAATCTGGACACTTGGAGGTGCAGATTGAGTAGAATGAAAGCTTCAGATTCCATTTTTGAGTTTTCAAAAGAGATAAAATGGAATAATTCATCGAGAGTGGCGATTGAGTCCCACTATACCTATTTTTCGGAGATTTTTGTAGATTTAGACACCCATTTGGCTAAAACGGGCCCCAGCGCAATTTTCTGGAACTAGGATTGATTTGCCCAAAATGGTGAATGAGTCACACTAGGCCTAAAAATTAGTATTTTCAAAATTTCAGAGTCATTTCCAGCCCTCAACAAGTTTAGAGGTACACACATTCTGTTTTACAACTTTCTATTTTATTTCACTTGCATTTCTATTCATCTTTCTAGGTCTTTTGCGTACAACACTATGTTTTCAAACAAGTTGCATTTCTTAGGTTTTGCATAAATAATCAATCTATATCTTTAGTTTATTGCATTTAGATCATTACATTTAGGCATAATTTTCATTGTACTTGCATTAGTTTGAGTGAACCACCTAGATTTTATGAGGGGTCTATCTCTCTCCTTTAGGTGAAAAACCCTAATAAAGTAGGAGAGTCATAGCATCCTTACAACACAAAAATATATGATTCACAAACAAAATGAAGAAGAAAAAGCAACTAATTTTATCTCACGATACCAATCTCTTTACTCTCAAATCAATGTCAGATTTTTGATCCACATCTTTAGAAAATGTTTATTGAAAACTTGCAAACTAAACTTCAAGAAAAACTCACAATGATGAAATTTCCCTCCTTTATGCACTTATGTACCTCCCTTTGTGATTATCACAATTGAGTTAGTAGTCGTGATGTAAAGTCCACTTCTAGCCAAGCTGGGAAATCTGAGCATGTCAATCCAAAAAAATAACAACCATTTAGAAAACAAAACAAATGGTTCTTACAATTCCATCCCCCTCAACAACCAACTCAACCCGTCAACAACTAGGTAGCAGCTATTAAAGCCATGATACCTTATAGTTCTGGACATCCAAAATGATAGTTTACAACTTTACCAGACACTCTTCATAACACAATGTCCAAAATTTTGTAGCAACAGATGATTACTTTACCTATTGTTAAACCACTCGATCCTACTAAGCCTTTACCACCAGCCTTTAAACCTAATGCTTATTACCATTATCGTAGACAAAATGGACATGACACAGAACAGTGCAAGTGTCTTAAACACCTTGTGCAAGACCTCATTGATTCTGGTCATCTATCTATTTCAAATATTAATGTTGACTTAGGCAATATGTTTGTGGCCCCTCCAAATCATTTTTTAAAAATTTTTACCGATCCCATGCCCAAACATAATGTTTCATTTGTCAAATCTAGCAAAACTCAAAACAATGATCTCATGAATATTCATATAGATATTGAACATTCTGATCCTATTCCACATACCACTACTATTAGTCCTATGAATGAAATGGTAGGTGCAACAGACATTACCCCTTGTAAGGGCCAACCTAAGAAATCTCCTGATACTACTTTCTCATCTAAAGACATACTCCCAAATCTTCCCGATGGTCCTCTTTACATAGTCGGTCATATTTATGATAAGCCCACAAATGGGATACTCATATATCGCTCCTGTGGTGAGAATGTGATCACTGAGGAATTTTGGGTATTACATGATCTTTATCAAGATGATTATGATAAACCAAAAGCATGGATCAAAACATAGGGTATGTGAAGGATCGTGATGGGCCAAAAAGTGGCGATATGATGGGTACATGTGTAGGGTATGTCGTTGACAATTTTTTTTTAACCCAAAATTGATGAAACAAAAAGGGTTTTTAAAGGAAATTCTCAACTTTCCACCAATATAAATTATTCTTTACTTTGAATTTAATAAATAATTATTATTTATTTTCCATTTGAATTACGACTAAAGTCTTGATTGATAGGCTAATTGAAAAACATGTCTATAGATTTCAAATGGTATCACATTTTTTGAATCTGAAACATGCATCACATTCTATGCTTTGCATACTATAGGATTAAAAAATTGAATTTCATGAATTTTTGACCAAGTTAAGGTGGTCAGACATACAAGTTTTTATATTTTTTTAAAGTTGTAATAAAAAATTCATAATTAATTATTTACTTACAAAAAAATATGTATCATATCGGGACATGAGTCCTCTACTTATATCTAAAATATTATAAAAAAATATTTTCATTTTATTGTGGTTATGGTGATCAGACAAACACCTACTTCTTATCTTTCAGGCCTAAAATTTAAGTGCTACTGCATTGAAATTTCAATTTTCACCAAATAGATTTTTTTTTTGAAATAAACCTAGTAGTTTAGAAACTACATTCAATTTTCTACAAATTCTATTCTTACATATTTTTGAAATAATATAGATAGCCTATTCAAATTTTTATGTCAAGTTTCCTAACTCTATTTTTTTTTAATTTTATCGCCACTTAAGGGCCTATTTTTTTCCATGATGATCCTGCACATACCCCACAATGGTTTCACTTTCCCTATGATAGGATCAATCATCCTTCCATTATAGATAGGACTTAAAATAGTTGATGTTACATTATCCATCATCCTGTAGTCGGATCAGTTTCATTTGTGGCTAGGCCATCCATGGCTATGCTCAATGAAAGTTGTTCCTTCGGTCATTAACAAATGTTTAAAGTTTTTGCTTGAAAATGACATATTCGCTATTAACCATAGTAGATTTAACCCTTTGTATTCTAAAGGAAACTTCTACTTAGAAGCCTTTTGGCCTGAGCCCATGGAACCTATAACACCTCGCAAAGACTTATTTTTAATTGCTTACCAAAAGTTTAAAGCAAATAAAATTGCAAAAATGTCTCTATGCAACACATCCCCATCCATTTCCAACACTCCTATCCTAGATGAAACAATGTTGCAACCTAAACAAGAACCAGCCCATCAAACTCAACCAACACCCGAAACCTCCCCTACATTGTCCAAACGACTGCAAGATAATGATAACAACCCTATCTTACCTCATAATATAAAACAAGTTTATAAGGAAAAGGAGAAAGTGGTTGAACAACCTTCCATGGTTTCTTTTGTTCCTCCCTTTAGGGAAGAAAAAAAACCAATGGTTGATCAACCCACTCCTTCACAAGCACAACTTGATAATAAAACCAAAATAAATAGAGGAGCTAGGGAGTGTAGACATAGATGTTGTGCCCTTGCTTGCAAGTCACAAGATGAAGAAAATAAAGAAAATAAAAATATGCACTTGACATAAGCAATTCATGACAACCCTCCTCCCCAATTACAACAAAATTATCCCATACAACAACCACAACTTGTGATACACCCTTCATTGGACATTGTCATCAGTCCTCCTATCGTGATTAACCTGGATGACAATGATGAGATTACTAAAATTGATGAAGAGGTGCATAAAGATCTGAATACATTATTTTCCTCTTCCATGAGCTTAAATGAAAATTTTCCTACAACAAGTGTAGAAAAGGTGGTACTTCCCCTAGTTCAAAACTTGCACTTGTCCCTCTAGCTAGTTTCCCACCCTCGATACATCATGAACATGACTGGGTAGTGGGTGACTTGCTTGATGGTTGACTTGCATCTTCCTTACTAGTCTTTTGCATTTCCTTTTTCTTTTGTATGCGTACCATGTTCCCTTGTGTTGTGATATTTGATGTTCTCCTCTCTTTGTGACATTCTTCTATTTGTATCTTCATTCATCTATATGTCGTACATTGCTTTTTCTTTTTTCTTTTGTTTTTCCTTTTCCTTCTAGGGATGAAGCAACACATGAAGACTGCAATGTCTCTTTTATGTTGACCCAAAAGGACCCTCCCCCCTTTTCCTTTTCTTTTCCTTTTCCTTTTTCTTATGTTTTCCTTTTGTGGCTCATGCAAGGCATTAAGACCACAATGTCTCTTTCATGTTGACCCAAAAAAAATTCCTTTTTATTTTTCCTTTTCATTTTTATTTTCTTGTGTTTTCCTTTTGAGGATGATGCAAAGTGTTGAGACATCCTGTGTCTCTTCCATGCTGACCCAAATCATGGATCTTTCTTTTTCCTTGTTTTCACTCTTTTTGTGTCATTCTTCTAGTTCTATGTATTTGGGGAATGATGACAGTTTAGAGTTGTTTACAAAACATTGTAGCAAAGAACATACTGACCCCAAATCCATAGATCCCTTATGTGTTTGGTTTTTTCATTTTGGTGGCAACTCCTTCCTTTTTCTTTTTTCCTTTCTCTCACACGATGTAGCCTTACTTAGAAACGTATGACTTGGCATAGGGGCTTTCCAAGTTGGCTCTCATGTCTTCTTTCTATTTTCATTTTTCATTTGCTACTTTAAAGTAATTGCTCATAGAACGGTGTGTAGCAATTCCTTTAAAGTGGGGGCATACATTGGCATTATTCATTTTCATTTTTCCTTCTTCTTGGTTCTTAGTGCATCCTGGTTACTTCATACAATGTGTTTCTCACTTGAGTGGATGACATTGGGTGTGATTTCCTTCATAAGCGTGATCTATCTTAGCATATTACATTCCTCTTAGTGGCCTGAAGTGACACACTGCATCCCTTAAGTTGTGAATTTTCTATTCTTTGATTGGTCCTCTCTTGGATACATTGGACACAATGTTCCCTAAGCTAAGACCTCACATGAACTAAACAAGACTCATTTGAACATTCTTTTGCATGTTGCATTTTTCATTTGTTAGATGACCACCTTGCATAACACAAATTGCATTCCTATAGTTCCATCACATTTGTTCACGAGTTCTAAGAATATGAATCTTTTCTTGTCTCATGAAGCACGAAATGACATTTTCCTTTGTGGCACCTTATTAAAGTTATTAGGAGCTATAACTTTGCTATTAGATAGCCATGAGTTCTGTCACCATAGAGTGAGTATACATTTCTTTTTTTGGACAAATAGTCTAGATCTAATCCTCAATAGGATGGAAAAATGATTGAAGCTTGATCTGACCTTTCTTTCCTTTCTCCTTCTCTCTCTTTCACTCTTTTTCATCATTCTCTTGTGTGTTGCTTTACGCTTATGTTTGGTTTTCCATGGGATCTTGATCTTGGGTGCTTGATCATCCCTCTTGATTTTTGTTGTCTCATCTTACCAAGCATCAGTGCATTTGGACCCCTCTCAATGTGCATGTTGCACTACTTAAGTGCGAGTTTGAAGCAAGTTCATACCCTCACTAAAGTGGGAACTTAATGTGTCACCAAAAAATATATAGCTAGACATTTTTTATGTTCACTTGAGTCTCTCTCATGGACTTTGGCTTGATTTTGCATAGATTTAATGTTGTAATGTGGTCAACATATTCACATTAGGTCTTGGACCCTTGAGAATTATTAAGAATTCTAAGTTGTCTTGTAAAAGTGTTGTGAAGTGTTGTAACCCACTTTCACACTTTTCTAGGACCCTTTCAATTGAGTTTACTTAAATAACCCCTTTTTATAACTTACCAAGTCTTATTTCAAAGTGTTGTAAAGATTTGTAACAAACTCTCATACTTTTCTAGGCTTTTCATCACTAAATTGATCCTTTCTTATGTTTAAATGACCCCTTAATACGCATTTTGGCCCTACTTAAGTGTATTTTTGAGAATATTCTCGTTAAACAACATTAAATACACTTCAATCCCCAACACCCAGTAAAATTTCCCTAGCGGGACCAAGTTGCCACCTGGGGCAACTTAGTCCCACTAGGCACAGAAATCAAAATAATTTCAATTTTCTGGCGGGATTTTATTCTCTTACCCTTAAGGTTACCCTGTGATGTGTTATTTTTGGGAAATAATGGAAAATCAAGTATAAATAAAGGGTTTCTCCTCTCATTTTGACCACCATTCATTCACTTAATCATTTAAGCAATTATCAAGCATTCAAGCACTCTAAGCATCATCAAGTCATCCATTGGAGCACTTCACTGCATATCTTCAGATTTCTACATCAAGGGTTTGGTGAGTTTGTGACATTGCATGTTTTTTATTCATCATTCTCTTTCTATTTTATTTCATTATCTAGGGTTTGATTACCAAATCAGGGTTTGACCAAGGCAAACCCTTATTCTCTAACCCTTAACCCTTTTTCCCCTCTTTGCATGTGTGTTTGTAGGTCTTGTATGAATTTTTTTCAAAGAGTTTGGTGTTAAAAAGTGGTCAGCAATCCATCATATTCATCAAAGTCAACAAAGCCCTAATTGAAGCTTGGAGGCCTCTTTTAGCCTATTTTCTACAAAATTTAGATCGGACACCTATCAGGAAGGGAAGTGTAGACCGAAAGCTATAGAATGTTGTCCCAAAATTTTTGAGATTCCTAAGTAGTCTAAGTTTCCATTTGTGGTGAATTAGTACCACTACCAAGCCTGAAAAGTGGTTTCTGCATTTTTGGACACCCATTTGGCAGATTCTTGTTTCAGTAGATTTTCCCCAAAATTTGACTAAGTTACCCAGCTTGGTGTAAGTGTCCTAGTCAACATTTCTAGTGAACTCTATAGGATTCCAAAGCCTCCCTATATTAGAATTCATATTCCAAGTGCACCTCTCCAGTCTTGTTTAATTGTCATTGTTTACTTGCATTCTTAGGTGTTTTTGCATACATCACTGTGTTTTCAAACAAGTTGCATTTCTTAGGTTTGGCATTGTAGACATGCAAAATTAACATTGTGCATTCATTAACTAAACTAGATTTCACATTAGGTCCATTCATCAATTAATCAGGTTCACTTTCATCCATTCATTAGGCAATCTCATCTCCTAAGGTCATTTATTTAAAATCAAATAAATATTATCATCAACCTTTTAATAAATCAAATGGCCATTTAATCAAATCCCAAATCATATTACATCATTTTCTGATTTAAATAAATCAAATATCCAAGTCCTAAAATTCAAACTCACCTAATCATCATTAAGCTAACCTAATCCTAATTAGCCTAACCTAACCCACCCACTTGCATTATCTAGATTTAGCCACTTGCACAAATAAATCAATTTATTGATTTATTTAAACCCTCATTTTCACTCAACATGGCATTTATGGGGAATATTCCCTCAAGATTTGAAAAACATGACAAGTTGATTTGTCCCTCCAACATTGCATCTATTGCTCTTTTTCTTGTCCCCCTCTCTAAATTTATTGCAAGATTTGAATTCAAATTCTCCCTCTCATGGGCACTCTTCCCAAATCTTGCACATCCATTAGCCTATCACCACTTGACAAGTGGCCTCTTCTCATTGGTGGATCTTTAGTCCCACATTCACCCTCTTGGCCAATCTCTCATCAAGAAAATCTATAAAAGAAGGCCTTAATCCTCATTCATACATCTAAAACTTTCATGCAAGGTCACTCTCTTCATTTGAGAAATGATCTTGTCCATCATTATCATTAGCTTATCTAAAGGGGTTGGGAAAGGGCTATTTTCCATATCAAAATAGCACCAATCCCCCCATAAGATCAAGAGTTTGTCTTGTTTTAGAATAGGGATAGTTATTTGTGTTTGTATTTGATTATATCATCTTTTTCCTTGTTTTCTAACAATGCAGATGGATTTTATGGGGAACTCATGTTTTAATCTTGCATTTTGATCTATTAATGTGTTTGTTTGTTCCTTCCATGCTTATACTGATTGCATTTGTTGCTAATTTAGCAAATTTAACATTCAATGTTTTGGATTCAGCTTTTGTTCATACTAACTACATTTGTTGCCAATTTCATTTGCCACAAAGCTTCTAAGAAGGTTTTAGAATAAAATCTATTTTATGCATATTTACATTGTCACTGAAGTATTCTTCTTAGATCCACAAAGATAGGATTTTCTTTGTTGGCTAAATAATTTTAGCTATATGCTCCTCATTGGAAGGCTCATCCTCACTTGCTTCTTATTTATCTCGTCCAGATCTTTAATGAATGCGTAAATGGTCACTGAAATCGACCTTTGAGACATATTGGCTCATAAGGACTGAATAGCTATGAAATCTGTTGCTGCAACTTTTTTTTTAGTGTGTATCATTGGTTTTATTCCAGAAGCCTTCACATTCTCTATCATTTCTCAATACCTCCATTGTTGATGAGATCCACATCCTCATAGATGGTGAAATTGAAGAGTTTTTTGGACTCTTTCTTGGCAAAATTTTGAAGAATATTTGAGAAGTCAGTAAAAATGCATGAGCTTAGGGAGTAATCTGCACCTTTTGCATCCTCCTATACAGTAGTTCACATGCCTTGCATAAATGGATTTTGTTTGAATCAAGTGCATTCAAGTGCTTGAAAGTTTTCTTAGCATTGAAATCGATGTTGTTTGAGTCAAACATCTGGAAATAATTTCAAATCATCACTGCTTGTTCTCTAAAATTTGCGTAGGTCTTGCATTCATGACACTCTGTCAGAGAACAGTAGAAGTAGGCTTTACACTTACCATTTGTATTTGCTGTAAAGTGTCTAAAGGTGTGCCAATGGCTCAAAATTTGAAGAATTCAAATATTTTGAAAAGGTAACAAATGCATTTTCTGCCCTAGGCTACGCACTTGTCTAGCATACTTATTATAGGTTGATGTGAGTTGTAAGTTGAACCTGTACTGTGTTTCAAAGAGTGATGTACACTGTGAAAACATATTGTGCAATTATAAGTTCAGAAATTTTGTATTGCAACTGTTGTTGTGGGCAAGATTGTATTTACCAGATGTGCTTCCAGATGTATTGCGATTAAATCCTACCAACTTGCCTTCTGGCTCAAGCCTTGTAGATGATCAATTTTGTGATTACTTTGAACCTACTTTTGTCACTGAGAAGGGCACAGGTAAAATGTACAAACTGTAGAAAGATATGCATCTGGGCTACTGAATAAATATGAATGAGATTGTTAGATTTTTGTGCTCAAGTCAGATCTGATACGCATAAGTATGTCAGGTATGCAGTTGTGCATTAAGTTTGAAAGCGATTGGAGTTTTGTGCTTTTTCTTTTGCAACGTAAAAAGTAAAAAAAAAAAAAAAACATATCCAATACTATCATATAATATACAGCTCCCTGCCTGATTAAATGCATTCCAAAAATTTGACCTACTAGCTTCAGCAAGGATAGGTGGCATATCCTACAGTCAATACATTCCATGAGCTAACTTTTTCTTTCAAATGTTCTGTCAAATGAGCAGGGCAGTGGATCGCTGATCCAAGGCTGTAGAAGTCAAATTTTAAACCTGCTAACTACTGTCAAAAGTTTTGGCACGATTTTTCATTTTCCAAATACCTTGTTTAACAATTTGTCTTTTCAAAATCAATGCTTACCACTTGGGATTGACCTTCAAATCCTCTTTAAAGAATGTTTGCTTATATTTATTTTTCTATTATTGCGCAGCTTTATACTCACCAATTTCATTTGATATTTCATTTTATTCTTAATTGTGCAGAATGAAGTTAAATATTGACATTGAAGTTGTGAGTATCTGAGAGGTCGAAGCTATGCATAGGTTGGGAGAAGTGAAAGGTTAGATGACTTGCCAAAGGTGTGAATCTGTCAGAATGCTCCCAAGACTTCACAACTCACTTGGAATCAATGGGAAGGACGTTCATCGAGAAATGAAGGCTGGTATGCGTTGGTAGTAAACTATTTATTCGCTAGGAAAAGGTTGTATAATTTGATTTTACACCTGTTATTTACATTGGCCTGAAAGTCTCCCATCAGCATTTGGGCATGGCTAAATATGCCTGCCAAATGCATTAAAATACCTTTATATATGCTATTGTTTTTAACATATCTTGTTCGCTGGCTTCACACCTGCTAATTGTGTTGAATTCTCTCTGTTCACTGGTATCTTGTTCGCTGGCTCTCACAACCAAATCAAGCTTGTTGTCAGCAAGCCCAAGGCAAGGTTGGAGAGGCGTTACAACAATGATTAAAGGTCCATTGCTAGTGATGGAGTAGATATACGAAAAGCTATACCATAAGATTTAATATTCAAAAAACCCTACCCCGCAGCTGTCAAAATTATTAGATTTCAGACACTTTCTAAAAGGCAATAAATATTGAGGGATGGCTCTTTCATGCTATCCAGCGTATAAAAAGCTGTCCAGTCCACCTTGCAATAAAGATAACATTTGAAGTTGTTAAATCATACCATCCCAAAGAGTACAACATTGACCTTTTGTTGTCTAAAGTAGTCTAACTTCTTGCCTTCAATTTGGCTTAGAATATAACTTTTTTTAGCATTATCAACATTATTCATTGCATGGAAAATGTAATTTATTTTATTCTTGATCTTAAACATAGTTGTGATTTTTAAGGAAAGTCTAATTTTGTGTTTTTATTTTGCAGGTAAAAGTTGACATTGGAATCAAAAATTGCAATTGAGTGAAAGCCAGCAAGAGTGAAATTGAAGAAATCAGACATTAAAAACTTGAAATCAAAAAAGCATTTTTTAATGCTTAAGGCATCCATTATACGATTTAATTTTTTGTTTTGAATCAACTCACATCTCTTTTTGGGCTCTTAAAAGGAACACTTCAATTTTTCGTTGCAAAGGGTTAAAATTGAACCTTGGAAACTGACTAAACTTTACTTTTTGGGCTAAAATTGAAGAAATCAAATCTTCATCTTTCCTTTGGTGCTTAAAACAAATCAAATCATTGCTTTGAAGGATAAAATGAATGTGTGCTTTCATTTTTTTGTAATTATTTACACAAAATAATATCATCAAAAGATGTATGTGCTTCTCTCGTGCCTCACGGTGATCTTGAGAATCAAAAGGCTTTTGGTGACATTAAGTTGTGTAAATAATTTCCCATACACACTTCAATTTGGGTTTAAAATTGAACATCTTGTGCGAGTGTGAGTAGAGCATCATCGTGTATATTCTCTCTCTTTGAGTCATCAAAGATTGATCGAGTTACAGATTGTGTCTTTGCTCACTTTTGTTTATCCTAGAGGGCCTGCCTTGGGGAAAAAGTACTCACCCAAGGGAACGACTCAACCCATAACACTCTAAAGCCAAGATTATTTCCAGCTGGGATATAAATGTGGATATTGGAAGAAATGCCAATATCATGCGGTTGATTCCAACAAGATGGATCTGAAAGCAAACTCTTGCCACGTTGGGTCAACTCCTACGAACAGAAAGTCCAAAATAAAACCCTTGTTTGTAGTGGCCTATTGATCCATTGAGCGAGTTTATAAAAGTGGTGCATTGGAACTTAGATTCCAAAAAGTTACTTGCCATGTCCGATCTTGGTTGAAATATAGAGGTTAAGACTTCATTCTTAACATACCTTTATATTTTTTCCTTGGTTGATTGTAAAATCATCTATTCTACGAAGGGCATGATGCAAGCCCACCAAGAAAAACGTACCCATTAAGCTAGGATGTTGTATTACTTGTGGTTTGAAAACACTGTGCTTTGATCGAAAACATTGAAACCAACATTCAACGAATCATCAAAATTGCAAACCCTTTAGGAGATGCAAATATCCTTGAACAAATTCACATGTTATTGCTTGCCCTTGGGATTCATATCCTTAGAGGCTTCTAAACATTTGGATTTCATCTCAATTTGCTTCTACTAAAGTCAACTTTAGGTAACTCTTGCCTCAAATTTCCTTGGTTTCCACATAATACACTTTGTGGGATAAGGGGAAAGTTGAGACATTAGACATCTAGATTCAAAATCTAACCAAGAGTGTGTTTGTGGTAAAAAGAATCCATTAAGCAAAGATTAAATCAATTGGACCCCACATATGTGCTTGGCATCTTTTGGTCATATGGTTTTCATGCTAACATTAGTCTTTTGATTTTGAACTACTCTTAGAAAAAAGCATGTTCTTCAATATCTTGGCCTAGTAGACAAAGTCTCTCTAAGTCTTTTAGGATCAAATCAAACACTTCATCCATCCCAAATATTCATCAAAGTTCATCCATCCAAACAACTTTTGAGCTTTTTGGAAACATCATTCTAGACTTGGGTAAATCATCAAAATCAAAATCACCTTGTTTAGTTAGGTGTATGGGAATGCATCCTTTCTCATACATTTAATTGAATCAGAAATCCTTTGAACAAGTTCATCCTAAGATAACATCTAACATCTTAGGGTTTACAAGTTCATTATCCAAATCCAATCAAACCAATCAAAATCAAAACCTAAGTCTAGCATTGATCCAAAGTCCCTAAACGTTCAACACTCATATCATTTACACCTTTTGTCCTTCATCTTGCCATTAGTCCTAAGAATCTTAGAGGTCACTTTTGCAACAAGGTCAAAACACAAGGAGAACATGGAATACAATCATGACCCATACATCATGAGTAATCCAAATCTATTGAACACTCAAAGCCCTAGAATGCCTATCGATTATCAAAACTCGCACCTATACAATCTATACATGGGATCATTACCTTCTACAAACTTCAATGGTACAAATGTGAGTATGCCCAATCAAGAGTTTGGAACACCTCTTCCGATGGTAGATCTAAATCCAAACCTACAAGTCTGTCAATCAAACAATCAAAGCATGAGCCTTCAAACGAACAACATCATCCCATCAAATCCCTACAAGCCAAATGAGAAGGTACCAAGTACAAGTGTTCAAAACATTAATCCGGAAAACTTTGGGATAAATACATTTGCAAATCATATGAATATTCCAAACATCAACAATGGTCAAATTCAACCTATCATGCCAAATCTGAACATCATCCTAAGTCAGAACAATGCCCAAAATCAATTTTTCCATGATCCCATCCAAAATCAAACACAAGTACACACTCCAAATCTGCTTAAACACAAGCCAAATCAACAATATCAAGGGATTCAAGATCGAAATCAAGAACAAATTTGGCTAGATCAAATTGCTACACTTACCAAAATAGTTGAATCATTACGCGAAGAGACATCTCCACCACCATTACCCATATCAACATCATTCCTTGGTTTAGGGCTTCCCCCTTTACCTAGCACCAATCACTCCATCCAAATCAATCCACCTAACACCAAGCAAGCCATCACATCAAACCCGTTGAATATACCATCGACATTGCACCAAAAGATGGTATCTAATCAAATAATAACGATGATCCCAACCAATCAAAATATGGTCTCCCAAGGGCCTATCACCCTGTTCATTCCAACCATCCCTATCACTTCGATCATTCCAAGCACCACCCTCATGATCGCTCCAAGTGTATCTCAACCACTTGTCACTGCATCCAACACGATTCCAAATACACCACCACTACCACCAAAACCAAGTGCAATAAGTCAATATCATAGCATCGCACTAAAAGCACATCAAGCCTACCAACAAGCGCTTCAACAATCTCAAGCTACCCAAGTCTCTCAAGCTACCCAACCAACATGAGCACAAACACAAAAAATGGAAACTGTTGAGAACAATCATCAAGATCAATCCACCAGTGAAACTATGTCTACTTCATCCAATGATCAAGTCAACATATGTCAGGAGCCACTTTTCAATCATGATCAAAATCTACCAACCAACAATGATCCAATTCAAGAAATGTCAACATTGTTTGACCCTATGGTTGAAGACATTAGAAATTCCTCCATCACAATTGTTGAAAATAATGTTCAAGATCTCTCCATCGACGAGCACCTTGAAGATGTTTCCACCCCACTTGATGATCAACTCACCATACATCAAGAGCCACTTTTTAATGATCTCTTTCAAGAAGTGTTAGGATTATTTGATCCTATTGACATAATGCACAATCCGTTGACCTATGATCATGTTGAAAATGTCTCTACATCGCCTTATGAGTTAGAGGACATATCTCAAGAATTTATGCCAAAGCATGATCAACATCTTTCACTAAGGTCTAGCAATGGTTCTTTCCAAAACATGTTGACACCCTTCGACCTCATGGTTACAGATACTGAAGGAACCCTGAACTTAACACTTGAGGATATTGAACCACTTACCATGTCTAATGATGACATCCAAGAACCCTTTGTAAGCAATCCATCCTTTGAAACTAATCCATGTCAAGAACTTGATCCAAAGCATGTCGAAAGCAACTCCTTCAAGGTTTGATTACCAAAACAGGGTTTGACCAAGGAAAACCCCTATCCACTAATTTATTTATTTTCCCTCTCTTTGATGTGTGATTTGCAGAGTTAGGTTGAAGATCCATTGAAGAGCGAGATTGGAGAAAAGTTGTCAAGATTGCAAAGTTGTCAAAGTTGTCACATTACTTGCAAAGTCATGGAAAGTCACTTATAGGATAGAATTCAGTGTTTCAAAACCATAGATTTGGCAAGAGGGAAGCTACATGAAATCATTAGTGGATATTAGAATTTTGAAGAAACCTTGATACTGGGACTAAATTTCCACTTATGGTGTATGAGTCCCAGTATGTACCTATTTTCAAACCTTTTCTGTAGATCCTAATTTAGGAGTTCCAAATTCTAGTTTCAACCAGAAACCTTAAACTAGGACTAAATTTCCCCTACTAGCGTATGACTCCTAGTGTGTTTCAAAAGTTATAATTTCTAGGATTTCAGACCCGTATTCAAGCCTCTTTAGTTTTTAAGTGCACCTTTGTACTTTTCCAGCTTACTATTCTAATTTGAGTTCATTTCTAGGTCATTTATTTGCATCTTGGATATGATTTATGTTTCTTGTCTTTCGAAGCCCTAGCTTGGTGGTGAACCCCTCTTTAGTATTTAATCATACCCTAGGACACCTTATTGAATCTCTTTGCTTCAATCCATCCTTGGATTGAGATCTAGGGTTTCCTTGATTGAAACTTGGAGAAAATTGTTGTGCTAGGTCCTAAAGTTACATAGGGTGACAATTTTTGACATTTTAGGGAGTTATAATTATATTATGAAACTATTACCTTGGTGGAATACTTGGTAAATGATATTGTCTTGTGAATTCATTATTTGAACTAGTTCTAGTATGGGCTTGTCTTTTGGATATTGTTTAATTCTTCTTGTAGAATGCCAATATATCATAATGAGATGATCAAAAGATTCTATTCTAAAATTTTCCTTGATTTTCATTGATTATATTCATAAATGTATCGTTTTGAGTGACTCACATTCTATTCCATAAAAATGTGCTCAATGGATGAGTGCATTAGATATGTGTTGCATTAGTATGTATGTGTATTAGCTTGATAGTAATTCACATAGTGAATTGGATTATATCACACATGATGTCCCATACTGTTAGATCCTTTGTGATGGGTCAGGCTCCTCCAATGGAGTAGCATGAGGAAGCTAATGCTTCATGGTGGGGTGGATATCACCTTGATGATGATCTCTCTCTCTCTCTCTTTCTCTCTCTCTCTCTCTCTCTGTCTCTCTCTCTTGCTTCATGGAAAAGGAATGGTAGAGGTTTTGTAATGCAAATTTATATATTATATATCTTATGTATTACCATTGAAGGAGTAGATTTTTTTTTCTTATGTTGTCATTTATAATTCTGAAATCGTGTGTTGAAGAGCATGGATAAAATAATTAAATTTTTGCATGTGTCATTATAGTTTTGGGGTGTGTGTATTTCCATCTAGTCATAAAATAAATCATGTAGCTATGATAAAATATTGTGCATAGACTTGTATCACTTTGGAGATTGTAGACTCATTTATAGGTTTTGAAAAGAAATAATTTAGTCAATTGTTTCACCTGACTCTGGATTATTCTTATATTATTCCCTAATGTTCATATTTTATTAGTGATTAATTGGGTGTTTGTTATAGCAATCGCTAAGAGAACATGGAAAATATAAAAATGGTTATATATTTTGGCCTCCTTAAAATAGTTGCATAAAATAAGTGCATGAAATAAGGTAGGTGAAAGGGAATAGTGTAAGTAAATGGTCCTTGAGAAGGACACATGTAGCATTTTTTCCTAGAGAATTTTTTTTTATATGCTCCCAAATTATAGGTGAGGAAAAAAGTGGTGAAGAAGGTTAATTTGTTAGCCAAGAAAGGGAAGATGGTTGCATAATATTGTGCCACAATAAAATTCCAACAACCAAAGAATAAAAGTTGTGTGTAACAAATAATAGGTATTAGCACAACTAGTAGAATAATTACTAGAAGAATCACTCAATCATAAAGAGAAAGTGATTTGTTAACTCAGTGAAATCTACTTCACAAAGAGAAAGATGAAGACAATTCTTCAAAGATAGAGATGTAACATGAGTGGATATAAAAAAAATTATGAATAATGTATACAATGGAATGAAGCAAACTCCCATGATAAGAAGAGAGAAGTATATTAGTTATGATGCAAATGGGGAATATACAGGGTATAGGAGAGGACTTAGAAGAGTGGTAGTGTGCTTAGATACATATACCAATGGCATAGTGTCACCAAGTGAAGATGAAAGAGGTGTATCATAAGAAAGAGTGATGTCAACATCATCAAGAAGATCTTGAATCTTATATTTTTTATCATGAAAATAATTTGTAGAGTGTCCAAATATACACATGAAATAAGGGATGGGGACCAATGATTATAACTTGGGTATTTGAACTAGTTGGGTTATCATCTAGGATTATATGAGAATTGGTAATACTTGCTTAAGGGGGTTGGAAAGAGGGGTATATGATCTAGGTTCATTTTTGGATGCATAGGAAAAGGGTTAGGTAGATGGGGAAGAGCCACAAGGGAAATCCATGGGTAGAGGGGTAGGAGAGGGTTCATCATATTTGAGGTGAGGGTTCTCTAAAAGGATTTTATGAGTTTCAAGAGCACAAAGATGAAGCCAAAATGAGAACAAAGTTGCTCAAAAAGTATAGCATGTTGTATTTTTGGTAGTGAGTTCTCGCCAAAAGGAGGTAAAGCAAGGCCATGAGGGGAATGGAAACCCCATCAAGCAAGCATGGAAATGAAATTATAAATGAAGCCCTAGACACTCTCATCAATGTCTTGTTTTTGTTGCACCAAGTGTCTAAGAGGGATTTTAGGCTTCATGTTTTATTGAAATTTAGAGATGAAGGCATGAGTACCTTCATGAGATTATGTTTAATCACTTGAATTGATGATTTAGAAACTAGAGAATGGAATATATAGATATATTTTTGCACATTTTGATCCCTAATTTAGTGTAGCTATGCAAACTAGATGTATAGTATCTCATTCTTCACATTTGAGTAGTAGGCTTCATTAAAAATTGTTATGAAAAATGGTTTAGTTATCTAGATATTCAAACACAAGTTCCTTCTTATGATGCATGGAATTTTTTCCACCATTGTTTAATAGGAAAGGAAAGACTTAGAAGGGTGAAGGTAATCATTACTAGTTAGTAAATAAATTATTTACTATGGAGCATGAATAGATAAGATTGAGCTAGTTGCCTAAAGTATATGTTGGTGTATGAATAGATAAAATTAAGCTTCTAAAGTATATGAGTCTATATTGCCTTCAAAATAAGATGTTTAAATTGACTTATTAACTTTCTATTAATTTAAAGTAATACTGTAATTTAAGATAAAAAATCACTTAACTTAATTATCAAATGGTTCAAATTTTGTTTACTAACAAAATATTGAATTTTGAACTATCAACCACCAATCATATAATTCATTAACAAAATTATAAAAATCTAAAATAAAAAGAATTCACTTTTAACTAAGAAAAGTAAAATATACCTCTAACACAAACATAACTGCCACTATTACATCTATAACCATTGTTGCCATTGGCAAAAGTTCGTATTGACAGAGCATGGTTGCCAATACCTAAGTGAAGAGTAAAAAATTATATGGAGATGAATTTAATGAATATACTGATCACGTAACTGTTCATCTTATCGTCAATAGACTATTTAGCCAAAAAACATCTACACAAAATTATTTCAAACTTATTTACACTTTGCATTCGTTGACTGTATTAAAAGCTTGCCTATACATTAATATATTATATTCTCTATAAATTAAAGTATTGTTTCTGTCTTTCATTATTTTAAGATCAAAAGTATTCGGAGGAGATTGAGAGTGAAATAGAAATATTTACATAAAAATGTCTATGAAGCATTCTCGACTTTGTCGTAGACAGAGCGTCTCTGCAAAAATAAAGGAAGCACAACAATGATAATTTCTATAGCTCTCCAACACATTGCCTTATCTTGGAGAGGGAAGGAAACTGCTGTCGGTTGCCGATGAGAAATGTATAGCCAAGGTAGCGTCCTTCACCATTCCGTAATCTGACTCATCTGTCGTATGAAGTAGTGCAAGAGCTTCTTTCAGTTCATTCACAACTTGGCTCATGGTGGGCCTCTCATTTGGTTGCCTCTCTGTACACAACAATGCTAACTCCGCAACTCTCCACATTGCACCCAAGTGAAACTCTTCTCCGGCCTCTGCATCTATCAAGCTCTCAATACGTCCTTGAGAAATCAGGGACCTTGACTGCACCCATATAAAACAATATCACTTAATCAAATTGTAACTTTATTTTTATTGAATGATTTATATGTGGCAGAGGATAGTTTCGTGCTTCTTCTTACCCAGTATACAATGTGACTCTCTTCACCTGAAATATTTGTATCAACAGGCGTTCTTCCTGATATGATCTCTAAAATAACTACGCCGAAGCTATACACATCACTTTTCTCTGTTAAATTGTTTGTTAAGGTATATCTGTTAAAAGAAGAAACCAGTATCAGCATTTCTACTCTAATTTAGTCGATAGTAAATGAATAGCTATAGAAAAAGAATATAGAAAGAATTTACTGAGGATCAAGGTAGCCAAATGTGCCCTTCACTTTCGTTGAAACATGAGTTGCTTCACTAGACGGCCCCTCTCTTGACAGCCCAAAATCTGCAATTTTCGCTTCCATTTTTTCACCCAACAATATATTGGATGATTTGATGTCTCTGTGAATTATGTGAGGTTTGCAACCAACATGCAAGTACTCCAATCCTGCTTTTTACACCATTAATTATTCCCACAAAAATTTCAAATTAGTAAATGTTGTTGTATCAGGGAAGGCATCTACCTTGAGCTGCATTTATGGCTATGTCAAGCCTTGTTTTCCAGTCTAGGATTTGCTTTGATGGAGACGATCCTGCATGCATGGAGGCATATATTAGACGAAGAAAAAATCTCTTTGTATTTTTTCTAGTAAAGAAGAATAGAGAGTTTAGTCCATCAACTTAGAGTTTAATTCTTTAAAAGATGAACCCCATAATCTTTTGAGTGGTGTGCAACTGACCCTAATCCATATTGCAGAAAAATCAAAAGTTGAACAGCTAACCAGAGTTCTAACTCTTCATACTTTTGATCGCAACTTTACAAAATAAAAGAAAGCCAGCGGCCTTGTTAACTGGTTACTGTTTTCCAAAAGGGTAAAAACATCAGCAGTTGACTAGGCAACGTGCAATATTTTTAATGTAACTGGATCGTGTAATTTAAAATTTAGGAAAAAGAAAAGATAAAAAACAAATGGCAGGAAAGCTTTTAAAAGTATTTTTTACTTTTTGTACATGAATGATACCCTTTTCCTTTCCCTTTTGGTCAAGATAGGTTTTCAATTAGGAGCAATTGAAAAGCCCTTATTATGGATAGCTTAGTCAACCATCAAAGCTTTGGACTTGGTAAAAGTAAATTACAAATGTAACTTAAAAACAAAAATGGAGTAGAAGATTACGATGGAGAAGTTGATGCAAATTTCCATTGGACATAAGCTCGTAAATCAATATTCGGTGTGTTCCTTCACAGCAATACCCTAGTAAAGACACAAGATTTCTATGATGCACTCTGGAGAGCAAGACAGCCTGCAAACACATTTTCATCTAAGAAGACATTAGGTACCAAATTATAATGGAAATCTTTTTAAGGCCCAATTCGGCAGAGAATCAGACAAACCTCCATAGTAAATTCTTGAGTCCCCTGCTTAGAATTTTCCGAGCATACTTTGACGGCTACCTCCTGTCCATTCTTTATGCAGCCATAGAATACAGGCCCAAAACCTCCTCTTCCAATTTGCTTGCTAAAATTACAAGTAATTTCTTTGACCTCTATGTAACTATATTCTCTGGAAGTCCGGGGTATTATGTCCTTTGGCATTGGAGAACTAAGAGATCCTGTATCATGGCTATGCTTTCATTGTTAGAAATGATTACATCCCGTGGGCAGTGCTCTAAGAAAAAAGGAAAAGTAACAGTCATACTAGCCTGTAGATTCGCTTTCTCTACAATTCCTGCGAATAATTAGCACGACACCACATGATAGGATACATAATATTAAGGCACCACCGATTGCCAAACCAATATTCAGACCTTTGTTTGTAGATTTGCCTCTACAATAATTTTCGCCTGTGGCACATAGGTGCACATTTCCTGAAAGACTGATAAAAACAGGAATCTGAAATCATCAGAATTCAAGGTCATAACTGTTATGTGTCAAACCAAATAGATGTCTTCATTACACAATATAAATGACCCACAATACTATGTCATTTGTAATGGACTCTAAGACCATTACCTGAGATTGAGGTTCTTGTTGTTTAACAATGCCGCTGGTACTGGTCCCACCAGATTGTTGTTCTCTAAATTACTAAAAACAATGTTTCATTCACAAAATACATTTAAATTAAAAAATAAATAGTCTCTACTTCAATCCATTGAAATCTCTCGATATAAATCAGTAGCACAACTAAGAAGACAGAGAGCTCAAGCAATTTTAAATTTTAAAAATACTCACAGTTTTTTCAAGTTTACCAAACTACCCAGCGATTCAGGTATTACTCCATTTAAATTGTTATTAGATAGATCACTGCAAAATCACAGCTCGAGAACGAGTTTTCTTAGTGGCAAAGAAAACAAATAGAGAATTAACAATAGAATATATTAAACATTTAATGGTTTCCCCAAGTCAATATATTTAAAGTTTCCCTTTGGTTATCAGCCTCTGCTGATTTGTAACTTTCAAGCTTGATTATCCCACACTACTTATATTCCTTTGTAGAAGAAGGTGGAGAAAGATGTGGAAGTCAATAATAAGGTTTATAATAAACATCAATTATTGGATATATATTGCAGTGGTATTACATTTGAGCAGGAAAATTTAAGAAATACGTTTGTTGTTAAAATAGTAATAAAATCTGTTTTTTGTGGTTGTAAATGGGACAGTTTCCCATAGTTTTGATTTTAAGTTGGGAAAGTTTCCCATTAGAAACTTTTATAGTTGTTCTATATATTTCATATTTTCTGGATAAAGCTGTGTAGATATTTGCTGCACATTTATGAATAAAAATATGAAGTTTTTTTCTCTGCCTTTGTGATTTTTAATCAGAGTATATTGCTCAATATTAATTTTCTGTTTTTTATCTGTGTACTGGGATTTTGTTTTCTTTTAGTTTTCTATTTTTAACATATGGTATCAGAGCCTCGTTCGAAATGGCAATGAATGCTAACAATACACAGTTGCAGATTCCTAAATTTAATGGGAAAAATTATGATTTTTGGAGTTTTCAAATGAAGATTTTGTTTAGATCACAAGAGCTATGGGACCTTGTGCAAAATGGGTATTCAGAACCAACAGATGTAGCAGCATTGGCAGCACTCACACAAAATGAAAGAATTTCATTGGAGAATAATCGGAAAAAAGATCAGAAAGCATTATTGTTTATTGTGCAGGGTCTTGATGAGACTCTCCTTCCAAGAGTTACAGCTATTTCAACAACAAAAGAAGCTTGGGATCTTCTTGCACAATCATTTCAAGGTACAGAAAGAGTAAGAGCAGTTCGTTTACAAATGCTTAGAAAATATTTTGAAATTTTACAAATGTCAGATTCTGAGAATTTAGGAGATTACTTTACTTGCACAATGGGGATAGCTAATCAAATGAAAATAAATGGTGAGGTTATGAATGATCAAAAAATTGTTGAAAAGATTTTAAGAAGTTTTCCTACAAAATATGATCCTGCAGTTATAGCTATTGAACAATCAAAAGATCTAACCACTTTATCTGTAGATGAGCTTATGGGTTCATTATACACACATGAACAAAGAGTAAATAAATCAGCAAAGGAGCCACTTGAGAAAGCTTTAAAGAGCAAAGTATCTTTGAAAGAAAAAGAAGTTACACCAGAATCATCTTCAGCACAAAGAGGAAGAGGTAGAAATTCAAGAGGAAGAGGAGGACGTTTTCAACAAAGAGGCAGAGAACAAAGAGGTAATAGAAGTGATGAAGAAAATTGTAGTTTCACTCAAGCAAGAGGTAGAGGCAGAACAAATTTTCAGCAAAGAGGTAGAGGTTTTCAGAGGTATGATAAATCATCTATTCAATGTTATTACTGTCAAAAGTATGGACATATTGTGGCTGAATGTAGAAAAAAGATTGCAGATGAAAGTAAACAGGAAGCCCAGTTTGCAAATGAAGGTGAAGGGCAGGAAGGTTATGTCTTGCTAACATGCAGCACAAAAGAAGAAGTAAATAATGACAAATGGTATGTTGACAGTGGATGCAGTAATCATATGACAGGATGCAAAGATTTATTTCAGAATTTGGATGAGTCCATTAAATCTGAAGTTAAGATGGGAAATGATACAATTGCATCAGTCATGGGGAAAGGGAGGATATTAATCACAACAAAACAAGGTGAGAAAAAATATATTGGTGATTTATTTTATGTGCCAGGTTTAAAGCATAATTTGTTAAGTGTAGGTCAACTTGTGCAAAAAGGCCACACTGTCATATTTGAAAATGATTCATGCATTATTGTTGATGGTAAAAATAAGTTGATAACCAAAATACCCATGACTACTAAGAGGATGTTTTCTCTTAGTATCAAAAATAATATGCATTTCAGTTTCAGGGCTCTTGTAAAAGATACACAATGGTTATGGCATCTTAGATTTGGGCATTTGAATTTTGGTGGACTAAATCTTTTGTATAAAAAGAACATGGTGACAGGTTTACCACTTATCCAAAAACCAGATGAAGAATGTGAAGGTTGTATTGTTGGAAAGCACCGTAGAGAACCCTTTCCAATAAGGGATTCCTGGAGAGCTTCAGAGCCATTGGAGCTAGTTCATTCAGATCTATGTGGTCCAATAGAGGTTGCTTCATTATCTGGTATGAGATATTTTTTGACCTTTATTGATGACTACAGTAGAAAAATTTAGGTGTATCCTTTGAAAAATAAATCAGATACTTTCAAGAAATTCAGATAATTTAAAGAATCAGTTGAAAAGAAAAGTGGTTATTTTCTCAGAATTTTAAGGACTGATAGGGGTGGAGAGTATATTTCTCATGATTTTCATAATTTTTGTATTGAAAATGGCATAAAAAGGTAGCTAACAACAAGGTATACACCACAGCAAAATGGTGTAGCTGAGAGAAAAAACAGAACAATTTTAAATATGGTAAGGAGTATGCTTAAAGTTAAGAGTTTACCAAAAGTTTTTTGGGCAGAAGCAGTTTGTTGTGCAGGTTATATTTTGAACAGATGTTCTACAAATTCAGTTTGGGGCATGACACTAGAAGAAGCATGGGGAGGATACAAACCTCGGGTAGATCATCTAAGAATTTTTGGTTGTATTGCTTATTCTCATGTTCCAGATGCACTTAGAAGTAAATTGGATGATAAGGCAGAAAAATGTATCTTTGTTGGGTACAGTGAAAAATCTAAAGCATATAGGTTGTACAATCCTGAGACAAAGAAGTTGGTGATAAGTAGAGATGCAAAGTTTATTGAAGATCAGGAGTGGAGTTGGAATCTGAAAGAGAAATATAGGCAAGTTAATATTCAAGATGAAGTTGCAAACACAGGAGCTAGTAGTAGCATTCAATAATCAGCATTAAGAAGAATTTCTTCTTCATCTCCACCTAGTCATGGTAATGTTTCATCATCCACCTTTGTATCTCCAAAAACGTGGCAGAAAACAAGGAGCTTGTCTGACATATATCAAGAAACATCAGAGGTAAATGAAGATACTTGTCATTTTGCATTTTTTGCTGATAGTGATCCTATTACTTTTGAAGAAGCTATAAATGATTATAAATGGATTAAAGCTATGAATGAAGAAATTGCAGCGATAGAAAAGAATCAAACTTGGGAAATTGTAGATCTTCCTGAGCATAAGAAGCCAATTGGAGTAAAATGGGTGTATAAAAAAAAGTACAATGAGCAAGGTAAAGTGAATAAATACAAGGCCAGGTTGGTACTGAAGGGCTACAAACAAAAATTAGGTATTGATTATAATGAAGTTTTTGCACCTGTTGCTAGAATGGATACTATTCGTATGATTTTAGCTCTTGCAGCTCAAAAGGGTTGGAAACTTTTTCATACGGATGTAAAATCAGCATTTTTGAATGGTGTATTGGAGGAAGAAATTTACATTGAGCAACCACCTGGTTATGAGATTAATGGTGAAAAAGGTAAAGTGCTCAAACTAAAGAAAGCTTTGTATGGTTTAAAACAGGCACCTAGAGTTTGGTATGAAAGGATTGAATCATATTTTTTGAAAAATGGTTTTGAAAAATTCCCTTATGAGCCCACCTTATTCTTAAAACAAAATCAGCAAAGAGATGTAACGATAGTTTGCATTTATGTTGATGATTTGTTTTATACTGGAAATAATGAAAACATGCTTAGAGATTTTTCAATGGAAATGAAGGGTGAATTTGAGACGACTGATCTTGGTTTGTTGCATTATTATCTTGGTATTGAAGTAACTCAAAATAGTGATGGGATTTTTATTTCACAAGAAAAGTATGCAAATGATATTTTGAAAAGGTTTAAAATGGAAAATAGTAAATCAGCAATTACACCTATTGCCATGGGTATGAAGTTGAGCAAAAAGGATGAAAGCAAATAAATAGATTCTACTTTGTATAAAAGTTTGGTTGGAAGTTTAATGTATTTAACTGCAACAAGACTAGATATCATGTATGCAGTAAGCTTGATAAGCAGATTTATGGAGGATCCACATGATACACATCTAAGGGACAACAAAACATGGAATTTTTTATGAAAAGAAGAATGATTTGAAGTTAACTGGTTATACAGATAGTGATTGGGCTGGAAATCAAGATGATAGAAAAAGTACTTCTGGGTATGTTTTTAATCTTGGTTCAGGTGTAATTTCATGGTCCTCAAAGAAACAACCCATTGTTGCATTGTCTTCAGCAGAAGCAGAATATGTGGCAGCCACTTTAGCAGGTTGTCAAACAGTTTGGTTAAGAAAAATGCTGGAAGCATTGTTGCAGCCTCAAATGGAAGAAACAATTATATTTTGTGATAATCAATCAGCTATTGCACTTTCTAAAAATCCAGTCTTTCATGGGAGAAGCAAGCACATAGACATTAAGTTTCATTTCATTGGGGAGTTGGTTAAAAATAATGAAATTAAACTTTCTTATTGCAGGTCCAAAAATCAAGTTGCTGACATTTTGAAAAAGCCTTTGAAAGAGGAAGATTTCAATAGATTGAAGAATCTTTTAGGAATGAAAGTTGTCACATAAATCAGATTTTAGGGAGGATGTTAAAGTAGTAATAAAATCTATTTTTTGTGGTTGTAAATGGGACAGTTTCCCATAGTTTTGATTTTAAGTTGGGAAAGTTTCCCAACATACTTTAGAAACTTTTATAGTTGCTCTATATATGTCATATTTTCTGGTTAAAGTTGTGTAGATATTTGCTGCACATTTATGAATAAAAATATGAAGTTTTTTTCTCTGCCTTTGTGATTTTTAATCAGAGTATATTGCTCAATATTATTTTTTTGTTTTTTATCTGTGTACTGGCATTTTGTTTTCTTTTAGTTTTTTGTTTTTAACATTTGTCAGTTTAACAGTCATATTTATTATTTGTAAATAATATATTTATTAAATATTGAAAAATAAAATTTATACAATCTTTTGAAATAAAATAAAAAATTATTATACAGTTTATTTACAGAATTTATTGAAATGTAAAACTTACATAATCTCAAGACCCATGAGATTGCTAATATTGGCTGGAATATTGCCTATTAATCCCTTCCTTGATAGATTCCTGAGTATCAAATAAATGTACACACTAAACTAAGCTAGCAAGTTAAAGTTGAAAATAAATGAATGAAGGCTCAAGTTATCACTCACAAATTTACAACTCTAGGTGTTGTATTAGTGTTGCAAACTAACCAATCCCATGGATAATCAATGGGCAAGCATGGATCACCGACATATGTGTAATTTAAGTGTTTTTGAATAGCAATTAATGCTTCCACTGCAATTTCAAAATTAAAAAATAGCTGAATTAATCTACCCATCATAATTAACTAAGATCATAATGTAACATAGATCACACTTCCTCTAATCTTATCTAGATTTCATCATGCTTAGTACAGACCTTTTAGATACTAATTTTATAATCCTCTCTCAAGAAAATACATTTAATATTGCGGTGCCATTGGGCCATTTCACCTCATCCTTTACGTAAAAATTGTTATGAAGTTTTAGGATAATATGTTGCAAAATTTATTGCATTTAAATTTCTAAATATTAATTATGAAATAGTAAGACTTTGCTTTGATATCTGGAAAGAATTTTGAAGAACAGAACCATACAAAAATTGAAAATCAACCTAAAAATATTTTAGTAATGATACTTATTGGTAGCTATTTTCAAAATAGGTTATCTAAAAGAATTATTTTTGTAAGAACCCCATCTCGAGCACATCATTTTTTTATTTTTTTCAATTTACAACTACCTACATAATCATCTAAAAATATTCTAACTAGATTAGAAGTGTTAATTTCAAAATTTCTTCATTAATCCTGGTGATGAAAATAGTTCTCTAGTCTTATCTAGATTTACTGAATGGAGATTAGAAGTGTTGATTTCAAAATTTCTTCATTCAAAAGTGCTAAGCTCCTATGGCTAGGGTCCTTATTAGACCCAAACCTAATCTTCAAGGGTACATGGTGACCTTGCCTACCTATTCCCTCATGGGAATAAGAGGCTTTGTAGTTCGCTTACCACTATTGGAGGGAGTTCATTCTCTCCTCTTGCACAAAATATTGGATCTCAAATTTAAATGAGGACTATTCATTAAACATAAGTTATCAACATAGTCCAAATATAATATAATGATAATAGCATTGTCATCAAGTGTTGGTCCCATACCAAACATTAGCAATCCTTAGTGTACAAACATGGACCAATACACAAAGTTCATATCAAACCATAATCCCAAAGATCATACACAATGATTGTCACAAGAATATGTCCATATACACAAGTTTACTAGCTCATACACATCATAAGCACAACAATGTCTGGATCATGCACACATCACAAGTACAATGGTTATTAGCTCATATGTTTATCACATGTACAACAATGATTGTCTCCTATGCATATCATAATTGCATTAGTGATTAGCTCCAATATATGTCACAAATACATAGTGTCAACCTCCAACATACATCACATATACACAATGACAAGTTCCACCATACATCACAAATACACAATAGCGAGCTCCAACATACATCACAAATACATAGTGATGAGCTCCAACATACATCACATACACAGTGGAAAGCCCCAAAATACACATACACAGTGACGAGTTGCAACATGCATCACATCCATAATGGTTGAATAACACATGTTTGTAATGCATTCCAGATAGAGAGAATATTGGTGCATTACACACTACACCACAGGTCCTATCCTTTCCTCTAGTCTTTTGCACCATTGGACAAATGGGAAGAGGATTCAGTGCATCCTATACTACACCGTGGGTCTGTCCTCAACCCAACAAGGCTGGGTATATAGTTTGATAACTAGGAAGGGGATTCAATGGATTCCATACTACAACGTAGGTCTGTCCACCATCCCAAGGCTTTCCCCAAGTACCAAACCTACCATAAACTAATGGATTCTGACTTCAATCACCTATAGGCCATCAACAACAAGTTTGTCCACCCAATAAGAAGTAGCTTCTGACATATACCACCTTCTGACCTTAATGATAAATTGTCGGCTATGTTCTTCACAATCCTGGGTAACATTGGCATTGGCCAGTTCCGTTCCCTTAGTGATATCCAGTGAACCCCCACGATCAAATAGTTAGCCCCATATTACCATTACCCGCACAAATGTCTCCCTACCTATGCAACCATTAACATATCATAATCATAACCAATGTAGCCCTAGCAACCTTCACCTCCATGAACCAAGTGAATGTTGGCTAGTCCCTAGCAATAGCCTAGACATTAGTCATTGGCACGGTCCAATGACTTCTTGTCACTATTCAAATATCCTGAAGGTTCACTCTTGGGAGGGCCATACATAACATGAATCACAATCACAATCAACAAATGCATAAGCCTATACATAGAGACCTCTAGATATGGAGCCAATTTTTGCAACACATACAAGTTACATGGAATGAATATGAGATGGACTTTAGGGTGAAGTCACAATAGTGGTTTACAATTTGATGGAGGAAGGAAAACTCACAAAAAATGACCCCATGGAAAAAAAATGATTTTAGGGGTTCGAACGAACCTATTGGTTTGAGCGAACCCATAAGGTTCGAGCGAACCAATTTAATTGCTGCCCACTAAAAACACCAAAAAAAATGCATTTAGAGAGGTGGTTCACTTGAACCAGGGTTTGAGTGAACCATGGTTCAAGCAAACCCCTGGGGGTTCAATTGTATGCATAGGGGTTCATTTGAACCCCCCTTATCCCTCATTCTCCCCCTTAGACACAAAAAAAAAAAAATTGCACTTTGGAGCTCGGGTTGATGATGAAAATGGCAGAGACTTCACAAACCCAACTGGAATCAGGTAGTCCTTAGAATGAGCTATCCAATGAATACAATTTTAATATGTTTTGGTTTTATTATGTATTTGTTTTCCTAGTTTTATTAAACATAGGTTTTTCACCGAAAATCAAGCTCTCTATTCTACACGTGGAAAAATAGTAGATTATAAAAAAAAAATTGAAAAATATGAGTGCACCAGATATTGAAGTTCTTGATCCAACAAAAAATAATGAATTTCGATACATACAAAAAAATTTACATGTTATTCGGTCGTGCTATGTCTAAATTGTAATTGGTTTGACTTTGAAACTTGATTAAAGAAAAAATATTCAATAAAAAACTATCTAACCAAGTGGAAGCACTAGATATCAGAGTTACAAATCTTAATTCGAAAGAATTAGAATTTTATCCTTCATGGAAAAAAAAGTTATGCATTATACGGTGAGCATCACTTTTTAAAAATGTTATTTTCTAAAAAAAAAAAAACTAGTTTTTGAGGGAGATGGAAAAAGAAGTGCAAGCTAATTCCAAAAATTTTGAAAAAAAAATATTTAGAATCTACAGAAAAAATGTCACAAAACTCTAGTTTGCATCATCTTCAAATTCCTCACGGTTTAGCCGCTATAGGTGCTCGAAAGTGAAGATTTAGTTAAAAAAAATTATTTCAATGTCCAGTTTGGCCAAAAGTTGTAAACCACTATTGTGGGATCACCCTTTACATATACTCAAATGTAAATTATAATTTTTTTAAATCCATTACTTTATTTAAATTAATATTTAGAAGTACATTATGTATTAAATATAAGTTATTAAATTCCTTTAACTTGATCATACCCATTCGGTACCCATTCAGTCTTAAATCAAAGCTTATGAAGGAAGAAGGATCAAACCATATAGGAACAACTCCAACCCCAAAGTTATCCCCTTGAACCCTCCCCCTTTTGGACTTTAGGTCACAAGGACATCCATCGCCCAAGGACCGCATAGTACTCACTTCCAAATAGATCAAAGTCACACATAGTTCTCCTTACATGATCTCTCAAAAGATACCTATGCCTTGGCTCTCATAGTCAAAGTTTTGTTAATGTTTTCCCTCAAATAAAAACACTTAATAATAGTTTAAGACTTATAAGTGAGTTCAATATTTACCAACTAGTACCATACACTTCATTTTAAGAATATTGAAGTCCTCAAAATATGCCCATTATTATTCATAAACCAACTTGGTTGTCCCATGAATTATCTTATCCACCTAGGGGCTAGACTTATTAATTGGCATGAAATTATCTTGTTCACACAAACTAGTACTTTTGTTTGAAATTCACATCATAGATTGAACATGGAGGTTCTTATACTCAAGGGGTCAATTTATATCTTGTAGTCACCGTAAGGCTTTTCCCTAATATCCAAATACCATAGTAGGAATTATATAGCATTTATTATTTTTATATTAAGCTAAGAGGATAAAATGACACTTAAGGAACATATGACCCATATTTCCATTACAATAGAGTTTCCTAAATGGTCCAAAATCCCTATTTTAATTATTGTATTTACAATCTATAAGTATTTAAACTTTAGAGAGAACATACATGACACTACTTTTGTGGGTCCGATTAAAATCCTACTTGAGAAAGTTGAAAACACTATATCCATTGGATCAATATATGAAAATATAAACCCAATAATAACTTTACTCCTTTAATATGAATTTAATCTTCCAATTTTCTTTACACTGTGGTGCAACTTTATATTCTTATAATAATTAAGTTCATAAATTGGATGATTTGGTCATACTTTCCATTTATATAAATATGACATCGATGGTCAATAGTAAGGTATCATGAGATGTTGCATAACATGGTTACATAGGGATTATCTCTTATCCCAATAACAACAATATGGTCAAATTAAATGTTAGTTGTCTTTCATTTAGTGTGTGATTATATTGTGATTCTTTATAGCTAAAATATCCTTCTTTCATTCACATGATAATTACAATACTTTTAAAATAATCCAACTCTTAAAATATGAAATATTCACTCTAGCCACTTATAACAAAATATGAGCTTACTGGTAAGCAATGATACATCAAAAGATGTTATCTAGTATGATTAGATATAGGTTATCTCTGAATTCAAACTCAACAAATCCATCATATTAAGAGGAAATTGTCTCTCAGATATTACAAAATCATACTATCATTAATTTAACTTATATACCCCTCCTTCAAAGCCACTTGATAGGTCAAATATTAAGGTTCATATTTAAGAGGTAATTTTTTTTTTGTAGGAATATAAATACCCTATCTATAGGTCTGAAGTGGATTACCAAAAGTATCCAATTGCATCCTTAAAATTTGTTCAATATGATGTGGTTCAAGTGTTATTAAATAAAATCATTATCACCTATATTATTATACAACCATAAACTAAAACCTGCATTATATCTCTAGTTTACTTATAAGAGTCATATAAAGGTAGTATTCATACATGAACTAATCACCGAAGAACCTTCATGATTATATTTCCTATTTCAACATGAACTTCCCAAAATATCACATAGGTCGTCTTCTTGACGTAGAAGTTAGGCTGATTTCTTCAGACCATACTTATCACTAAACCAAGACAATGTGTCATAATGAATATATATATATATATATATATATATATATATATATATATAAACATGAAGTTGCATTAACTTAATCATAATATTACCACATCCAAAAGTTATATTCTAAGGTAATCCAATATTTGTAGTAGGACAACTAGTTAATCTTTCAACATGTGCATCACTAAATTTATTTCTAGATGAATGAAAGCATTGGGCCACCACATTTATTTCTTATGGACTTTATTTCTATAGCATTCATTTTTTTCAGTATTCCTTGGGGTCATATTTCTATGAAGCATTTTCTAATGCATTTTATTAACAGTCTATGCACTTTGACTATACTTCCATTTTGTAAACAAATTTACCATGGCTATGTGTGGAGAGAGACCTACCTTTAACCTTAAGGCTCGTCACTTGGTAGGGATGGGCTCTAATGATGTTGACTCTAAGTCAATTTTCACATCTACCCATATCCTACCTCCTCCTTTTAACCTTTAAATCCCCCTATATTGTCCCCATCAAAATCTCATTGAAAGCCTTACTTTATTTTCCCACTCCTTCCTTTCAGCTTTGGCAATGTCCCTCACTTCTTCGAAGTCCCATTCTAGCACATGCAGGAAGAATTCTATCAAGGGTTGTGGGGTATATAGCTTCAATAGTTTTCATTTTCCTCTGCTTGAATGATTATAAGGATTTTCAAAGAATGATTTTGTGTGTCCTCACATGATTCTTCTTCCTCTCCTTCCCACATCTCCTCTTGCCCGAGCTTCAAGACTTTTCCCTCCTTCCACTCTCTCTGCCCACCGAACTAGTATTCATCTCCTTTCTCTTTCTCACCTTGCTTTGCATTCCTCCCTTTCTCTTTCCCTTTGCATTTTTTATGTTCCTTAAACTCTGTCCAAAAATGTGTGCCTCCATACCCATGCCATTGAAAAATATGGAAAAATCTCCTAGGAGTTCATGGTCTTACCTACATTTATTTTCCATACATATTTTTGGTCTCTCTATTTTCCAACCCAGACTTAATGAGAGACTAAGGGGGTTGCGATAATTTAAAGTCTTCCTTTTCCCCTTTTTCTCCACATAGCATGCCATCTAGAAGGCTCTTGAAATGGGATGCCATGCCTCTTAATGGCATGGACACCCTTTTGTTTGACCCATTCCTCCTTCCTACATGCTACACCATTCTTATTTAATTATGTTTGTCTCCTACATTTACTCTATTTTCATTCCCTCCTTTCTTCTCTAACAACTACATTGATTCTCGCTTATGTTGCATTAAATTGAAATGTCTTTTGCATTTATTTACTTCTTTGATCACATGATGTCTGATGCCGAGGGGTCTTTTTTGGGGATGTGACATCTTTTCACTAGAAACCACTACAACATTTTGTGCAGATTTTTATTTAAGTAGTTGTAGATTGCATAAAATTTTCCATCTCATGAAATCTAAATTTACAGCCTCATAATCCCTACAAATGAGCTTACCAATCATAAGTTCTCAAACCTCTATGTAATTTGTTTATGTGATGGTATAATCACCCTTACAATAGTTTTTGTATGCAAGTTATGAAAAATATATGAATGTTGTGCTTAATGTGTAAGCTCTTTATATGGGTCTCTCCCTACTTATAAACAATGTGCATGTTGAACAAAAAACATTGGCTATGCAAGATCTCAAGAAAGGGTATCAAAATATATAAAATAAAAAATAATGTCTACATGCAAAAATATTCTAATTGTTATTCATGCACTATCTACAGACTTGAATTACATACCATATGAAGCCAATCCCTTAATTATTACATTTGAATGCACAATGTAGAGATTTGAATTACATACCGTCTAAAGTAAAAGTCCCTTGTTGATGCATCATAGTTTGATGATATATCTCCAAAGCGCTTGCTATTGGAGGTAAAGTAGAACGGTTTGTTGCTTGCAACTGAAATGAAAAATAATTAGTAACATTATAGGATATGAAGATAGATACATTTGATGATTGTAGATATTTGGGTCGTACAGGGTTATGATTAAGCTTTCTTCCATCTAGAAGTAAGTCAAATTCCCGAAGGGTCGTTGAATTCAAAGTGGGCTGTAGTTCTACAAAATATGCAGAAATGTAAAAGTTATCTTTCCCTTTTCGCAAGTGAAACTTGAACAAATCCATAATTGAAGGGGAGCTAAGATAACTTGTTTCTACTGTTTGCATGACAAGAGATGGAGGTTGATCATAAGCCACACCAATAGATATATTCATTATAGTCGTAATCATTGGAAAGTGTGTTGAACTTGGAGACCAAAATCTATCGAATGGATCATCTGGATACCTATTTATTACAAAGACAATGTTAAACATTTGTATAATTATAACAAAATATTAACAAATAACTAATAAATTTCTCAATTAAACATTATTTTTGAAAAATATTAAACAAAACAATAATATTAAATAACTTTAATTTTTAGTTAAATAAATTTATTTTTAAAAAGAATTATTACAAAGAACCCTAGACAACATAATCAGCTTGCTTGCAAATTAAAAAGAACCGACCAACAAAAGAAAGAGTAAAATTTCCAAATTTTGTCTCAATTTTATCCATTACATTGACCGCACCTTAACACTGCTGTCACATCCAGTGGTTCCCCAACGACCCCAAACTATTAAATGACGTACTTAAAAAGTAGATGGTTATTCAATTATCTAAAGTTCTATAACTCTGAAGTTTGATCTACATTAAAATTCGTTTAGCAAAGCTACATATTAGACAAATAAATATATATTCCAGTCAACCTGAACTACGTAATAGCTTGAAAGATATGGATACCTTAAATGTAAAAATTACTGCCCATTATCTTAAAGTGAAATTCTTCCATTGAAAATGATGCTCGAAGTTGCTCAGTTTCTATTAAAGCTAAAAGGTAATATATAGTCTGGTTTTAGTGTTTTTCAAGAAGAATAGAGCTGAAACTAATGTAAGAAGTTTTCTTAAAAGAAGTACTCAGTTTATTTGCGAAGTGCCTGCACAACAAAGAGCTGAAACTCTGTAACAAGTTTGTTTTTATTTCAATAAATGCAACAGTCTTTTTTGTATTTTATTTTTCTGGTCTGTTCTTTGCTCTCTCTGTCTCCTTCACTTTGAACTTTAGATCTTGCACAATAAAATTTGTACATGTTTAGGTGACATGATGGAATAGCAACTAAAGGCTGAATTCTTACTTTTAAGAACAAAATTAAAGCAGTCAAGAAGAAACTGTTGTTTATGTTTTTGAGATGCTGGGTTGGTTCTATTCTTTCTAGATTTGTTGTTGTATTATGATCAGTTATACTAAAGTCTGGTTATAAGTGTTGGTGAACTTTTAAATCACTATTTTCATTTAGTGTTAGAGAATTTTCAAATCAATATTTTCGTATACTATTAATTTAGTCTATAAGATCATTTGTTCAAAGGTGTTTGGTTAATTCAATGTTCGGTTCTGATGTAATTTGGTGGAATTGAATCTAAGTTGAAGCTATGATACTACATGTAAATTAGTCATTACACTGAAACTTGCAAGTGTCACTGAACTTTCAAATTATTGAACTTTTCATGCACCAGCTAGTACTCGAGCCTAGGACCTTTCATTTGTTGTTGGAGTGCTCTACCAATAAACTACTGGTCCATATAGGACCAACCCTTCTTTGGTTAAGATGTGGCTTATTTCCAACCCCCCTCCCCCGTAAGTCACTCTAAGAATGTTTGGGGCTCCTAACTTGACTTGACTTTGATACCATGTCAAATTTTTCATGGATCAGTTAGGACTCGAACCTAAGATCTTTCATTTGCTGATAGAGTACTCTACTAATGAGCTACTAACCCCTATAATATGAACCCATCTTTAATTCGAATGTGACTTATTTTGAACATAAAAATCTTCACCTATACTTAAAATGATGATTAATCCATCATCATAATTTCCAAAACTACAAAACTAGGAACATATTTGAATGTAACTATGCCCCTTCACCATAGGATCTTTATCTAGGATGCTTCAATTGTGCAAAATATTAGATTTATAGATTATCGTTTGGTGGATGCTAGAATTGAAGGCCAAAGGCAGAGGAGAAGACATAAAACTAAAACAACTCAACTAAGAAATTTTAAATCACTAAATAATATTAAAATTTAGAACACATAAAATTAACCCAGAAAGATTGATGATTTTATTCATTCAAAATATTTGATTCCACAGAGTTGTTGCTCAAACTTTCTCTACAGAGCATTCTCCAGAAAACTTGCTGTCCACTCCTCCTATTTTCTATTCTCTATATTTTTAATTAAAAAATTCTTACATAAAAAGTACTTTATGGGAAAATTTTACCACCAAGAAAAAGGAGAAATAAATGGCATACATTACTTTATCATTAACTTGACTTTCACATCAAGTAAATACCTTTTACCACACAAAATATTAAAAGATATGCCCAGGTTTAAATATAGTCCTTTAAATATAAAAATCTCGTGAAAAATAAAGTATCAAAAATGGTGCCAAAAGATAAAACCGTACTGCTGCCACTGTTTGGAGATGAAGGTTCCGCGACACCAAAAAAATAAAGAGTACGAATAATTGACCTAAGCAAGGAAAAGAGGAAGGTAGCATCAAGAGATGAAACTACTGCTTCAGGAGCCATCAGGAGATGGGCATGCTGCATCAGGAGTTGAAATTACTTCCAACACTCCCCCTTAATTAAAACTACTATTGTTTATGATACCCAAATGGTCTCCCTGATAGATGATTTTTTCTTTTCCAAGTGCGTTTGTGAAAATATCTACACATTGATCTTCAGACTTGCAAGATTCCAAAAATATTTATGCATTGTTGATTAGTTCTCTAATGAAGTGATATCTTGTGTCTATATGTTTGCTTCTCTTTTGGAAAATTGGATTTCTTGACAATGCTATAGCTGAGTTTTTGTCACAATAGATCTTTGTTCCTCAATTTTGTTCTTCTTTCAACTCTTTCAACACTCTTCTCATCCAAATTGCTTGAAATGATGCACTTGTGGCTACTACATACTCTACTTTAGCTGATGAAAGAGTGACAATCAGTTGTTTCTTTGAAGCCCATGAAACTATACTAGTACCAAAATGAAACACATAACCTGAAGTGCTCTTTATGTCATCAATGCTACCAGCACAATCACTATCTGTGTACCATGTGAGGTTGAACTCATTTGAACTTGAATATTGAATTCTATAATGTTTTGTTCCATTTAAATATCTCAGAATTCCTTTCCCAGCTCTCCAATGCGTATCTTTTGGAGTCTCCATGAATTTGGAGATTAAAATTACAACATACGTTATGTCTGGCCCTGTGGCTATTAAGTACATAAGACTGCAAACAAGTTTTTTTGTACAAGGTTGGATTTACATCTACTCCTTTGTCATCTTCACTCAATTTCAAACTTGTGACAATAGGAGTTGGAGCTGCTTTGCAATTCACCATATTAAACCTTTTTCAAAATGCCATTTGCATATTTTGTTTGACAAATGAATATACCATTTTCATTTTGATTCACCTCAATGCCAAGAAAATACTTCATTAAACCCAAATCAGTCATTTCAAATTCTTTCTTCATAGCTCCTTTGAAAAAATCAATTGATAAGTCACCTATGAATATTAAATCATCCACATATAAACATACAATCAGAATTTCACTTTTTTCATTTATCTTGGTGTACAAAATTGGCTCACTGTTGCACCTGTTGAAGCCATTTTGTAAAAGATAACTATCAATTCTATAGTACCAAGCTCTTGGGGCTTGCTTGAGTCCATACAGTGCTTTCTTGAAATTATAAACTTTGTTTTCATGTCCCAAAATCTCATACCCAGGTGGTTGTTCCACATAAACTTCTTCTTCAAGATAACCATTCAAAAAAGATAATTTTACATCCATTTGGTAAACTGCCCACTTGTTTTGAGCTGCTATGGCCAATATTGTTCTCACAATGTCCAAATGAGCAACCGGTGCAAATGTCTCATTGTAGTCTATCTTGGGTTGTTGTGAATAACCTTTGGCTACAAGCCTTGCTTTATGCTTTTGTACTTCACCATTTGCATTCAATTTGGTTTTGTAAACCCATTTAACTCCAATCATCTCTTTTCCTTGTGGAAGATTCACTAAATCCCATGTTTGATTCTTTTCAATAGCATCTATTTCTTCATCCATTGCATGCACCCATTTTTCTTCTTTAATAGCATCTTTAAAATGAATCGGATCTTCAACATGTGAATATAAATCAAAAAGAGAATTCTGACCTGCATCATTTTCACCTTCACTTTGCTCATAAATGTCCCTAATACTTCTAATTTTTTGTCTCCTTAAGCTTGCTAGTGTGGGGTTTGACATGTCACTTGAACTTGGACTTGTGTAATGTGGACTGGCTAGTCCTGCACTTGAAATCCCTGTTGTAGATGGTGTTTGTTGTTCTCTTGTTGTTGTTCTTACATTTGATGATGGTGTCACTTGTGGACCACATTGTTGACTATGAATGGGTGTGGAAGGAGTCACATTTGATGGAGTATTTCCTGCTATAAAATCTTCATTATCTTCTTGTGGCAAGTTAATATTGATTGTTTTCTCCAAACTTCCATCCCATGCTTCATCTTCTACGAATTGCATATCCTTGCTGATTATAACATTCTTGCTAATTGGATTTTATAACTTGTATGCCTTGGATTCATCACTCTATCCCATAATATGCACTTTTCTCCTTTATTTCCCAACTTTCTTCTCAATTCATCTGGCACATGAGCATATACTACACAACCAAAAACTCTCATGTGTGAAACATTATGTTTCATTCTAGTCCATGCTTCTTCCAAAACATATTGATGACACTTTTGTTGGACACCTATTCATTATCTATGTTGTACATGATATAGCTTCATGCCCTATATTCATTTGGAAAATGTTTGGCTTTTAACATGCTTCTAGCCATTTCCATGATTGTTCTATTTTTTTTCTTTCAGCTACCCCATTTTGTTGAGGTGTATATCTAGTTGTAAACTGCTTGTGAATCCCATGATCTTTGCAAAAATTTAAAAACTCTCTTGAGATGTATTCACCACCTTTGTTCATTCTCAATGCGTTGATGTAATGCCCACTTTGCTTCTCAACAAGAGCCTTGAATTGACGAAAGTAATCAAACACTTCATTCTTATGTTTTAGAAAGTAGAACCATATCTTTCTTGTGTAATCATCAATGAATTTCAAGAAGTTGTAGCTTCCACCAATGGAGGTTTTTTGCATTGGTCCATACAAATCTGAATGAACAGTCTCTAATGGTTTATTTCCACAAATTGACTTCCCTGCTAGAAATGATTCTCTATGTTGTTTTCGTAAGATGCATCTTTCACATATTCTTTTGGTTATTCTATTAGAGGCAGCCCCTTCACCATTCTTTTCTTATGCAATAGATTTAAGCTTCCAAAGTTTAAATGTCCAAATCTTAGGTGCCAAAGCCAATATACATCTTTTATTTCTGCATGAAAGATTGTTTGCATGACTGCTGCGACTTTTTTTTAATGCACTTGTGGGTTCATTAAGGGGTGTTCTTGAGAAAAATCTACCTTTAAATATGGTTTTATCCTTAGGGGAAACATTCTATTGTTTCTCATTTGAACCTTAGCTATAAGTTGATTACTTGGGTATTTGTCTAAAATTGTGCATTCTTTGTTTTTGAAAAATACTCTATAACCCTTTTGAACAAGTTGTCCAAGTCTCATTAAATTGTGTTTCAAACCAAGCACAAAATACACATCTAAAATATACTTCTTCCCCCGCCCCCCCCAGCCTCCCCCCGCCCGCCCCCCACCCCCGTTTAGTTAGAATGTTGATGTTCCCTTTTCCTTTCACTTCTACTTTGTTGTCATTTCCCAATGTTCCATCTGATTTCACACTCTCATCCAAACTAGAAAAAATTTCTAAATTTCCAGTCATATGATTACTACAGCCTAAATCTAAAAACCATACATCTTTTTCATTTGCTTGTGCAACATTACATGCCAAAAAAATTATGCTTGGTTCTAACTTTTGATTTTGATTTTCTTTTGTAAAATTTGCATTTTGCTTACTAAAATCATATTGTGTTTTTCTACATTCACTCAAATAATGTCCAAACTTTTTGCAATAGTGACATTAGACTTGAAGTTTATCATACCTTTGACCTTGAGGCTGATTTTGAGATGAATTTTGAGTTGGGTTATGGTTGCTACCTCTTCCACTCGAGCTTGATGGGTTGCTTCTTCCACCTCTGTAATAGTTTCTTCCTCTTTCTCTGAAATTTGATCTACCCCTTCCTCTTACTTGGTTGACTAAAACTTGTGACTTGAAAGCATGCTCCAGTGATGTGTTTCCTAATCTACTCAACCTGTGTTCATAAGAAATGAAAGATGCATGCAACTCATCTACTGAAAACTGTGTCAGGTCCTCTATTTCCTCTATGGTTACAACAATTGTCTCAAATTTTGTGGGCAAGCTCCTTAGAATCTTTTCAACCACTCTTCTATCTTCAAGTGTCTCACCATGTGATCTAATTTGATTTATCAGTCCAATGATCTGGGTGAAGAATGAGTCTACTGATTCATTGTCCTTCATGTATATAGTTTCAAAATCCCTTCTCGGTATTTGTAACTTTGTTGTTTTGACTTTTTCCATACCTTGATAGGTTGTTTGAAGTATATCCCACGCTTGTGTGGACCTTTTTGTTGTTGCAATCCTTGAGAAAATGCTCTCATACACTCCTTGGAGAATAAAGAAAAGATCTTGTGAATCCTTCTTCTTATTATCCTTCAATAAATCCTTCTCTACTTGAGTCAATGCATTATATGCTGCTGCATCAGCTGGTTCTGGAAATCCATTCTCTACCAACTCCCATAAATCTTGTGAGAAAAATAATGCCCTCATGGTAATTTCCCAATACTCATAATTCTTGCCATTAAATTGTGGAATTTGTCGATTTGTCTAGCTTCTGCTTGTGCTTGCCATTGTTGGTTGTGAGAATACCTTTATTGGAGCTTTTTAAGAAAACCCTTTTTTCTGTGAACCTACTCTGATACCACTTTGAAGGCCAAAGGTAGAGGAGAAGACATAAAACTAAAACAATTCAACTCAAAAATTTTAAATCACTAAATAATATTGAAATTTAGAACACATAAAATTAACCCAGAAAGATTGATGATTTTATTCATTCAAAATATTTGATTCCATAGAGCTGCTGGTCAAACTTGCTCTATAGAGCATTCTCCAGAAAAGTTTCTCTCCACTCCTCCTATTTTCTATTCTCTATATTTTTAATTAAAAAATTCTTACATAAAAAAGTACTTTATAGGAAAACTTGACCCCCAAGAAAAAGGAGAAATAAATGACATACATTACTTCTTCATTAACTTGACTTTCATGTCAAGTAAATACCTTTTACCACACAAAATATAAAATGATATGCCCAGGTTTAAATATAGTCCTCTAAATATAAAAATCCCATGAAAAATAAAGTATTAAAAAATGACACCAAAAGATAAAACCGTACTGCCACCACTATCTCGAGATGAAGGTTCCACGACACCGAAAAGAGAAGTAAAGAGTATGGATCATTGACCCGAGCAAGGAAAAGAGGAAGGCAACATCAAGAGATAAAACGGTTGCTTCAGGAGCCCTAAGGAGATGGACATGTTGCATCAAGAGTTGAAATTACTTCCAACACTCCCCCTAATTTGGTGTTAGTGAATTTTCAAATCAATATTTTTGCGCATACTATTAATGTAGTCTATAAGATCATTTGTTCAAAGGTGTTTGGTTAATTCAATGTTTGATTCTAATGTAATTTGGTGGAATTGAATCCGAGTTGAAGCTATGATACTACATGTAAATTAGTCATTACACCGAAACCTTGAAGTGTCATTGAACTTTCAAATTGTTGAACTTTTCATGCACTAGCTAGTACTCGATCCTAGGACCTTTCATTTGTTGTTGGAGTGCCCTACCACTAAACTACTGGTCCATATAGGACCAACCCATCTTTGGTTCAAATGTGGCTTATTTCCAACCCTCCTGCCCATAAGTCACTCTAAGAATGTTTGGGGCTCCTAACTTGACTTGACTTTGATACCATGTCAAGTTTTTCATGGATCAGTTAGGACTCGAACCTAAGATCTTTCATTTGCTGATAGAGTGCTCTACTAATGAGCTACTAACCCCTATAAGACCAACCCATCTTTAATTCGAATGTGACTTATTTCGAACATAAACATCTTCACCTATACTTAAAATGATGATTAATCCATAATAATAATTTCCAAAACTACAAAACTACAAACATATATGAATTTAACTATGCCCCTTCACCATAGGATCTTTATCTGGGATGCTTGAATAGTGCAAACTATTAGATTTATAGATTATAGTTTGGTGGATGCTAGGATTGAAGGCCAAAGGCAGAGGAGAAGACATAAAACTAAAACAACTCAACTCAGAAATTTTTAAATCACTGAATAATATTGAAATGTAGAACACATAAAATTAACCCAGAAAGATTGATGATTTAATTCATTCAAAATATTTGATTCCACATAATTGTTGCTCAAACTTGCTCTTCACTCCTATTTTCTATTCTCTATAAACGGGAAAACTTGACCCCCAAGAAAAAGAGAAATAAATGGCATACATTACTTCTTCATTAACTTGACTTTTACGTCAAGTAAATACCTTTTACCACACAAAATATAAAAAGATATGCCCAGGTTTAAATATAGTCCTTTAAATATAAAAAGCCAAGGTTCCGCGGCACCAAAACAAGAGTAAAGGGTACGGATCATTGACCCGAGCAAGGAAAAGAGGAAGGCAGCGTCACGAGCTGAAACTGCTGCTTCAGGAGCCCTCAGGAGATGGACATGCTCAATCAGGAGTTGAAATTACTTCCAACAAGGATGTACCTATTCCAAATTAGTCTAGTATAGTTACAAACGAAATTCTGAAAGAATAAATATTATTCATCGAAGAAAACTTTAAAAGTAGATGGTCACTGCGTCTAGAGACAAAACAAATGAACTTTGGAGTGCTAGCTTTTTAACAGGAGACCATTTATTTCACAGCTTTAGTGGACTTGATAATGCACACCTCTTAGAACAATGTCTAAAGTAATAGTAATAACAATTCCTTTATGGGATTGGGTGACTTGACCTAAATATCTATCTTTGACAAGAAGAAACAAAAATATTTGGCCAACAATTTACTGCATATGAATACTTCTGCCAACTACTTGCTTTATTAATCTAAACTTTGTGCTCGCCCCTTGTATTTTAGAAAATGTCAATCAGAATGTCAGTATGGAACGCTCACCTGATGTATTTGCCAGGTGCTTGAGCTCCAAAATTTATGTTCGTCAATCTCGAAAGAGAACACTTTTTGCTGACAGGCCAGTACATGCTTTGATTGAGAGGCCGCAGTTCCAAAGAAGAAATAATGGGTAATCTGTCATTGATTCGGGCAAGGCAGACATTAGTGGGGTTGAACTTTGCCATGAAAATAATTTCCCTGCGAACAACATAAACAGATGAATTTCTAAATGATAAGCGGCTCCAAATGGTGGCATCCAAAAGGAGATCAAATCGAGGAGCCATGTTGAGATTGTCATAGTTCCCATAGACGAATGTTGCACGGAGAAGATATTTTGTTCCAATCTCCACTTGTGTAAACTGGTAACAACTTTTCCTTCTTTCGGGAAAAAATCGAAGGCTGTTCAATTGCTTTGATGCTACTCCTCCAACAGTGACATTTGAAAGAATCACTTTTTGTCCAGAATTGATGTAAGCGTCATCTGGCATCCATTGAATTCCAGCATCATCTGTATAATTCTCAGTGCTTCCGCAGTCGAGGCTAATGAATCCTACAATCAATCATTTATCAGTATTTTATATACTTATATGAAAGATTTAAATGAATGGCCAGAAAGGATCCGTAGGTAGAAGCAGAATTTTGGGACACACCATGCTGACTAAAAACAGGAGAAGCGAAAATTGTAGCCACCATCAACACACTCAACGTCCTCAGCATCATCATGGAGAAGACTGAGCTAATCTAAGAGTCTTGCCTTCTCAAAGCCCACTTGGACTACGGAGTCTCAAGTATAAATAAGAAATAAACACAACTGAATCATAATATTTATAAAGTAGAAACGACAGTGAGCCATTGTCATTTCTGGCCGTCGTTTTGAGACTTAGCCGTATGCTTTCAAGCATTTATTTTAATATACTTTTTCCAACAAGAAAACTTTTAATTAAAAGATTAGTCAATAAGGTTGTTTTGGTTTCTTATGCTACGTACTTTAGTTTGAATTCGAATCCTTTTTCAATTAATTTCGATTCCTATGTTAAAGAATCCCCAACCAGATTCCCACTCCAACCTCGATACCACAAAAATCAGAGCTGTCCTCCTCGGGCTTGAATTATTATTAGTCGAGAAGCATATTTTGGCCGTCCAATTTTTTTAGTCTCTGTGCTGTTCTGCCGAAAGTTTGACTATGAATTTATAAAAATGATTTTGCTATATATTGTCCAAATCAATTAAGATATGTTAGTCCAAGCTTTGAAGTTGAATATCTGTTTTTGGTGATAAAATGTCGGTGCTGAAGTGTTTGTCGTCTAGGTTATTAGCTGTAGATTTGGTTTTCAAAAATTAAGATTAAGTTTTAAAATGATATTAAATTAGGAATCTAGACATTCTTTGTAGGCAATAGTTACATAATTATTATGAGTTTCAGAAGTCTACCAAAGTCAAGTTTATAGTTGTTACATAATTACACAATAGGAATCTACACTTTTGTGTAAATTCTTTATTTACAAAACTTTATTAAAATTTTGGATCTCAGTGAAAATGTACTAAGAGTTTTCCATTAATTTTACTAAACTTACCAAAACCTACATGCCAACAAATCCTAATTTTCCTTGCTTGATTTTTTGGCATAATTCTCTATGAGAGTGTACCTTCCATTTTGTCATTCCACACCTCTTGATGCTTGATCTTTACCTTTAAACCATTGCTTTGAACACAAACACACTGGCATGTGTGTATCTATTATATTCCTTTTTCTTGTTGAGGAATAGTACCATTATTATACTTGGGTTTCATTGGTTTCTCTAAAGTAAGAGTTACAACTCACACTGGAGCCACAAAAATTCAAGCTACTTTACCTTCCAAAAGTCCAACAAGTTAGTTTTGTACGGACCCAATGTTTATAGTTATCCTTACTTGACTATGTTTCCTTCCATTTTCCATATTGTTAAAGTATTTCATTGCATAAAAGTGGGGTTTCTTTGCTAGTTTGTAGTTTCTATTTAGATTCATATAAATCCCCAAAAAGCTAACTAATCTTTTTCTTTGTGGGAAAAAAATATGCTTTTATGTATCTTAATAGTTACTACATATCTAACCAAACTCATTAGAACCCCAACAACATCTTTTATTGTGAGGAATTGAGCTTTCCTTGTAGCCACTACATAACTACGCCAAAATCTCAAAAGCTTTTCCTACACTATTATGTCAATGATCTGGACTTGCCATGTACTCTTGTAACTCCTACATACTTACATCAAAACCCTAGAATTTTAAAATTTTCTCTATCTTGCTAAGAATGCAAACATTACTCATGGTTTTTTGTTCTTACATGTAACTACATCAAAACATTGGAACACCACCAAGCTACATTGGGAAATTTATCGAATAAACTTCTTATATCACCTATGATCATTGAATCTTAATTAATATCCCTAATTTCATTTCTACCCCTACATATTCAAATTTGTATATCCCTTCTAATACACAATTTCTATTAAAATATATTCTTTTAACCATATATCTTAGGTGCCTAGTTTTTTAATGACAATTTTCTACCCCTCGTACAATTAAATTAAAATTTTATCTCCACCACTATCACACCTAGCTCTAAATTAAAAGCCTTAAATCAAATTTTTATAGGAGAAAATGAAAATAAAATATGTTAAAAGTATTTATATAATATAATTGAAAATTTTTAAGGTTAACTATTTGATGTGAATATGCTATCATTTTACACTATATTTATATATGTAGATCAAGAAAATGAATTAATACTTGTGCATAGGGTAAATCAAAAGAAATGAGAAATATATGTGTTCACTAATATACTATCTACCAATATCAACTAAAAGTAATCTTTAATATTAATATGTTGTAATCCTTTAGACATAGAATCTATTAGTCTCTACAAAAGATGTGAAAAAGGTAAAAAGAAAAAATTCATTGTCAAGTGATAGATTTTATGTACAAGACCTTCTTGTTTTTTTATTAGATAAGCAAGGCTAGGGCCCTAATCCCGTACAAGACCTTCTTGTTGGATACCTACACGGAGAGTCATTTCCGATTTACCCTATATATTTTCCTACATAGGACATAGGTCAAATACCCTTTTCTAAATTAAACATATATCTCCTGCATGGCATAAAAAATACCTTCAATATTTAATCCACTAACGACTAAACAAATATTTGTACAATCCCTATAAATAGAATAGCCAAACCCACTTTGTGGCCTCATGAAATCCAATGTAAAGAGATAAATATAAATGTATATTTTATTCCTCAAGTTCCTATCTATTAGACCCAACCTCCTACCCTTCCTTTCTCTTACAAGTCCAATGCCTAGGGAAAAAACATTAATATAATTAACCTCTCTACACCTAATACCTAATAAAATATCTATTTATCATCTTTGATGAAAAGATATAATTAAATTGACTAAATGATTGACAATGACTAAAATTAAGCAGAGAAAAAAAGGAAAGGTAGGACTCCTTAAAGGTAGCACAAGCAAAGAAGAAGGGGAATCCGCAGAAGAGTTGGAAGTGGATAATGAAGTGTAGGAAATCAAAAAAATCATTTTGGAGCCAGAGAATGTCTACCACAATGAATTGGGAAGTATCAAATGGATGTCAATCAAGAATGATAGCCTAGAGATCTCAGAAGAAATCCCCGATATAAGAACCCCCAAGGAGTTTCTCAATTAAAAGGTGGAAAAGATAAAAAAGAATGTTGTAATTATGGAATTCATCAATATTTGGCCAATGATGGAGAGGATTAGGGCATGGATTGGATAGAAAAAATTATATTTAAATCCTAAAATCATTTTTCTCACTCTAGGGTTTATCCAAATTGTTTTTCAATCGAAATTTGAGCATGATAATTTTTTGAAGGGTGGCCCCTGGTTCATGGGAAATGTTGAATTGTACATTAGGGATTGGATGCTTGGCTTTGACCCTTAGAGAAAAAATTAAAAAAGGTCCTATTTGGATCCAAATGTAAAAAATCCCACAAGAATTATGGATGGAGGAAATCTTTAAGTTGATTGGCCAGTCCCTCTGTGTATATGTGCATAGTTCCATTGCCTCACAAGGGGGCATATTTTCCACTTATGCAAGGATATGCATCAAGTTAGACTTCAGTAAACCAATTTTACATATGATTAGGCTTTCCTCAACATTGGGAGTATGGATGAAAGAACTAGAATATGAATGTTTATCAATTCATTACTTCTCCTACTTGAAGTAGACCTCATATGACCAAGAGATGTGAGGTGAAGGTTATGGGGTTGTACTAGATAGGGGTGACAATAGCCAAAAAAGGCATCCATTGTGGAATGGAGAATGCAACATAAAATATCCTCCCCTAAGAAAATATCTCTTGCAATGGGATTGAGGTGGGTGATGAAGGAGGCTGCACCCAGGCTAGAGAAGAAACAAATAGAACTACTCCATGTAAGGATTTTGGGGAAGAGCATGATCTTACCCAAAAATCTTGGTCAGAGCAAGGAGAGGACCCTCCAAAGGATGAAGTAGCAACTAGGGTATTTGTATCCAATAGGGGGATCATGTCCAAGGAAGGTGATTCATCCAAGAATGTTTGTTAGTATTTGGGAAGTAGAAGTCCCTTAATGGAGGAGGCTAGTAAGGAGAATTCATCCTGAGACAAAGGGAGGAAAGTGCCTCCTTGTTAGTGTAGGTTTTTATTTTCCTATATTCCTAGGTTTTCCCTACACTTTAATTAAGCTTGCTTAGGTTATATTATGTGAGCATTAGTGTGAGTGGGTACAAGGTTCTCTTTACTCACCTTGTTAGTGTGAAAGGGGTACTTTATATAACTAGTTAATTCTTAACTAGTTCTCCACTAAAGTCCTCTTCACACTAGCTTAACTTTACAAAGGGATAAGGTGGTTGAGCCTTTAATGACATGAGTTGTCACACCTCATAGGATGCCAACACTTGTCATAATCTAGTTGCATCTATCTCTCCCCTTGACCTATATAACCAAGGCATTTCCTTTGTAATTCTCAAGTTGGATATATCTTTGCTTTTGTAGATCTTCATAATGCTATTCTGCTTCTAGAGCATTTTCATTCCTCTTGTGGAGACTAACTCTATGTTTCTATTTTGATCTTGTGTCATTTGCTTTCACAGTTTCATATCTATTTATTTGCGCTAGTTTTTTGGGTTATGCATCTTTTCAGATTCTAACATGGTATCAGAGTTGTTCTAGTGCAATATAGATTGTAGTTTCCTTATTTGAGAGTTTTTGGGGGGCTAATAAGCTTTGTTACAATTTTCTTCAAAATCTCGTATACTCTTCTCTTACGTTTTTGAATGATTTGAAGAATTTGAAAGGATTAATGAAGATCTTGTTAAAATTGTAGGTTTTAGCATGCATTTGCTTGACTTAGGTAGCTGATTGAGCCTATATAGGACATTTTTTCATTTTTGGGGTCATTTTTTTGTTTTTAGGAGCATTATTTTACACTAGATCTACATTTTTTGTACAATTTAAAGAAAATCCGTCATCTAGGTTTTGTTCACAGTAGAAAAAAACCATCTGGGTCGTTGCTAGTTTTTGCATGTAGGTTATATATTTTGAAGAAACTGAAAGTCAATGTTTCAGCAGACCCCCTCTTTGTTGATAGTTGTAGATTTGAAGGTAGTTTTCAAACGCATCATTCTCACTCATACTAGCTTCGTTTCTCAAGAATTTTTTTTATTTGGGCTATTTTATCATGATCTTTGCACTAGTGTAGGCATTTTTTTAGTTTTGATGCAATGATTTTTCAAAAATTGTAGATTCTCACCCGTGACACTGTACATTTCTCATTTTGGGAACTTTGGAGACTCGTAAATCTATCATATGATGTCGGATTGAGGTGATTGTTTGTTTTAAAGTGCATGATTTTTTGAGTAGATCGTAGTGGTGTTGTTAGTTTCACTCGTATTAACTCCAATTTTATACTTTCAAAATACACCCAATGTGTGAGAATTTTGTAAAGCATTGAGATCAAGACCACTAATTATTATTGCTAGTGGAAGTTGTAAATGCACTAATTATAAAGTGTCAAATCATATTTTCTTGGGGAGGTTCTTTCTTTGAGTTAAAAGGGGGGTTGTCTTATGCATGTTATCTTCTTTTTAGCATCTCGTTTTTTACATTTCTTCATCATTGATCAAACGAAATTACCCATATTAACTCCTTACAACTAATTTGAGTGGAAATCATGCATGACAATCTACTTAAGGAAAGCTAGATTACATAGAATAACAATGGGACTTGAAACTAAACCTAATAAACATGAAGATAAGCCTAAGTGGTTTAAAAAATGTGATGAGGCCTATGGAACATTGTGTTTGTCTATTTCACTTGATTTACTATTCCACATTGAGTCTTTGAATTCACCAAATGAAATCTAGAAAAAGCTAGAAACATTATTTGGCACACAAGATTCAATGAGTGGTCATATGTTGGAAAATGAACTAATTAGTTTAAGTCTAGGCAATTTCAACACAATTCAATATTTTTTCACAAAATTGAAATCAATAAGGCTGTAGTTAAAACAATGTGGTATTGATAAGAAAGATGAACAACTAATTCTTAGTATTCTCTCTAAACTAAGTTCAAAATATTTTTTCTTTGTTTCTACCTTCTATGCTACTAAGGGTGCACTTGGGACACAGTTCACTATGCCATCTTTGGATGATTTTGCTATCCCTCTCACACGGGAACAAGATAAGCTAATCCAGATGGGCACTCTTAAATCCTCTAAGTCACATGCCCTAGCTGTCAACCAAGGTACAAAAGAACAAAAAGGATAAAGTAGTAATAATAAGGATAAGAAACAAAAGAATAGCAAGGAGAAAAAGGATCAAATTCTAGTTTCTTCAAAAGTAACCAACGAGACCCAATCTTCTAAGGGAGAAAAAACTAAGAAAGAGAAGGTCAAATGTGCCTATTGTCAGGAATTGAATTCTGACAAAATCAACTTTTCCAACTTGTAGGTGGGACTGATTCGCCATTGATGGCGAATCAATCTCCTCCAAAAATCTGCAAATTTAGGAGTCAACACTGTGGGTACAGATTTGCACTTGTCTTCTTGTCAGATTGATGAAGTCAAATCTACAGAAAACGGGTTGAATGTTGTCTCCAAGCTTGAATTAGGGTTTAGTTGACTTGAATCACTTTGATGAGTTTTTTACCACCTTTATACACCTATTTAGACAAATCTTCCTACAAAACCTGCAAACACACATGCAAAGAGGGGGAAAATGGTTAAGGATTAGAGTCTAGGGATTTTCCTTGGTCAAATCCCACTTTTGTAATCAAACCCTTGATAAAGAAATGAAATGAAAACAAGAAAGGAATGATGAATTAACAACATGCAAGTGTCCTAAACTCACCAAATCCTTGTTGTAGAAGTCTGAAGATATGTCAATGGCTGATCCAAGATGCTTGATAATTGCTTGATCAAATGACGTAATGATGCTTTGAATGCAAGATTGCTAATTGATGGTGTATGAGTGAATGCAATGAATGTGGGTTAAAATTGATGGAAAAACACTTATTTATACACACTTATTCCCTAACAACCCAAGAATACAACATCACAGGTCAACATAAGGTCTTAATGAAAAAAAAATCGAAATAAATTTTGAATTATTTTGAATTTTGAGTCAAGAGGGACTCATTCGCCACGCATGGCAAATGGGTCCCACTCTGGGCAAGCAAGTGGGTGTCTAGAATTAAGTTTTATTTAATGTTGTTTGTCAAGTTTGTATTCAAAAATACACTTAAATACAGCCTATAAGTGTATAAAGGGGCCAAATAAAGCATAAGAAAGGTGTAATTAGTGGTGACAAGCCTAGAAAAGCATGAAATCTTGTTACAAGACTTTACAACACTTTGAAATAGGACTTGATAAGGAATAAAGAGGTGATATTTAGATGAATTATAATAAGAAGAGTCTAGAAAAGTGTAGAAATGTGTGACAACACTTCATAACACCTTCACAAGACATCATAATTTGAATATCCAAGACCTAATGTGAATGTTTAAGTTACATTGGAACATTAAATCAAATTAAAATAGGTCAAGCACCACAAGAAAAAGACCTAAATAACCATGAAAATGTTAATGATCCATTTTTCTATGGTACATTTAGCCCCCACTTTAGTGAGAGGATGAAATTGCTTCAAACTCACACTAAAGTAGCCATGCATATCGAGAGGGATCCAAATGCACTTATTCTAGCAAGATGGAATGACAATGATCAAGAGGGATGATCAAGCCCCTAGGATGAAGATCCCATGGCACACTAAATATAAGAATAAAGGAACACACAAGTGAAAGAGAGAAGGAGAAGGGAGAGGAAAAGGAAAATATCATATCAAGATTTGATCATTTGTTCAGCTAGTTGTGAATCAGATCTAGGTTATTTGTCCGAAAAGGAAAATGCATACTCAATCTGGGGTGACGAAACTCATGGTTGTCCGCTGGGTGAGAAGGCCCGAAAGGTGAGAAACATATGCTCAGTTGGTATGTACTTGCAAACACACAGGTGGCTATGGGGAAAGGCGTGTTTTGGAATGGTCTTCCCACTCAACCATACCAAAGTTATACCTCATGATAACTTTAATAAGGCGCCATAAAGGAAAATGTTGGTTTGTGCTTCATGAGACTTGAGAAAAGCTTCATATGCTTAGAACTCATGAAAAAAAAGGATGGTACCACAGGCAAGAGAGTTGTGTTATGCAAGGTGGCCATGTAAATGTAGAATGTAAAGTGAAAAAGAAATGTTCAAATGAGTCTTGTTAAGTTCATGCGAGGTCTATAACTTAGGGAACATTGTGTCTAATGTCTCCAAGAGAGGACCAACCAAAGAATATAATATTCACAACTTAGGGGATGTAGTACGTCGCATTAGGCCACTAAGAGGAATGTAATATGCTAAGATAAATCACACTTATTAAGGACATCACACCCAATGTCGTCCAAAAAGTGACAAATGCATCATATGAAGTAACAAAGTTGCACTAAGAACCAAGAATGCAAATGAATAATGCCAATGTATGCCCCCACTTTAAAGGAATTGCTACACACTGTTCTGTAAGCAATTACTTTAAAGTAGCAAAATGAAAAATGCAAAAAGAAAACAAGACATGAAAGCCAACTTGGAAATCCCCTATGCCAAGTCATATGTTTTCAAGTAAGGCTACATCATGCAAATGAAAGGAACAAAAGAAAGAGGGGTTGCCCCCAAAAAGGAACACACCAAAAACATAAGGGATCTATGAATTTAGGGTCAGTATGTTCGTTGTTGCAATGTTTTTATGAAAGAGCTCAGAATTGTCATCATTCCCCAAATACATAGAACTGGAAGAATGACACAAGGAGAGAAAAAACAAAAGGAAAGAAAGTTTGTTTTGGGTCAACATGGAAGAGACATTGCGGTCTCAAAGCTTTGCATTGTCCCGAAAAGGAAAACACAAGTGAAGGAAAATGAAAAGGTGAAAGAAAAGGAAAATCTTTTGGATCAACATGAAGGAGACATTTTGGTCTCAATGCCTTGCATCATCCCCAAAAGTAAAACACAAGAAAAGGTGAAATAAAAAGGAAAAGTGACCGATTGGGTCATCATGGAAGAGACATAGGGTGTCTCTACGCTTTGCATCATCCCCAAAAGGAAAACGCAAAACAAAATTGAAAAAAGAAAGGATAAAGCACAACAGATAGAAGAATGGAGGTACAAATAGAGGAAGTGTACAAAGGGAGGAGAACATCAAACAAACATTATGAGGGAACACGATAGGCACATCCAAAATAAAATGTAAAAGGCTAGTACTGCAAATGCAAGTCAACCATTAACCGAGTTATTGGATTCTCAATATCAAGTGGTATAAGCGGAAGATAAATAATGTAGCTAAGAGACAAGGAAAAATGCACTACTAGGACAAGGCTAACAACTTCGTGCTCCCACTGAGTGTAAGGAAAGAATGAGCCAAGATGGATTATGTGAAGGATCATGCAATAGTGAGAATGGAGAATTCTACAACTTTCGCATGATAAGGGGATCCTTTTTAGGAATTATGGGATGAGAGGATAACAATCGGTATCAGTGAATTGATACTTCTTTAGTATGCCCTTCAATGTCTGACATTCATCAGTTCGGTGGTCAAGAACACGATGATATTTTCAATATGGCATGTTAGAATATTTAAGAGAGATGACCAACCTGTTTGAAGGTGGCAAGAGTATAAGACCTCTATTTAGAAGCATTTGTAGTTTCCTTTCACATTGAGGTGGTGGGTGGAGATGAAACCTTAGTTTTTTCAATTTGTAAGGTCATTTATGTTCACTAGATTCACCTTTTTCATGGATTGAAGGAGGAAGAGGACCCATGGGGATCCTAGCATCCTTTTCATTGGAATCATGTAAGGGTTGTTCACGTGGAAGGAGAACATTCAAGTTAGGAGGGGAATCAAAGATCACTATGCCATCATCTCGAAGTCTCCAATATTCAAAAGGAGGCTTATTGTAATGAGGAGGATCTTGATATCATAATCTTGTTGTGTTTTCTTTTGTTGGTTTTTTTTCTAAAAGTTGGTGAATGTCATGTTCGGTTGTTATCACATCCTTGTTTTCTTAAGATAGTAAAACCCTTGCCATAGGTTTCTTCAAGATTGATTGGTGTGTTGGTAACTTTGTTATCATAAAATGGTTGAGGATGTGGTTGTTTAGAGTCAACTAGGTCCACCTGTCAAAGGGAACTTAGGTACGTTGTTTATTTCAGGATGTAGGTATCCAAACATGTCAGGAGGTGAAACAGTAGGAAGATCTTGTGGCTTCGTGAATGGATAAAAGGTTGCATTAGCTTCAAGGTTGTCAAGGAATGAATTTAAGAACTTATTCATGCTATCATCATCTTCTCCAATGATGTCAACAACATGAGGAGAAAATAATGAGGAGTTGAAGAAGCATGAGGAAGCTCAAGGTCATTAGGATCACAACCAAAAGCACAATTTGACATGTCCACTAAGGATTTTAGTGAATTCCAAAACTTATTATTAAAGAAAAAAGCCATGATAAAATTAAACTAATATGCAAGAAAGAAGATAAAACAAAAAATCTGGATAGTGTGACAAAAAATAATAGCAGAATACTATAATACAAAAAAATGCCCTGAAAATGCCTAAAAATGCAATTCAAAATGTGCAGCTGGACTGATTTTCCCAAGGTGGCGAATGAGTTCAGGGATCAGATTTTTCTATGCTTTTCAGAAAATTTAAAGTGATTTTATGCTTTTCAGATGCAAAATGAAGATGTAGATGCAAAATTTGAGTTTTTGGAATGTTTTAAGATGCAAAAATGAAATCTATATGAGATATTTACAAATGCAAATTTGTAAATCCTAGAATGCAAAAACAATGCAAAAAGCTAATGCTATGAATTCTAGGATGTAAATGCAATGCAAATCAGAAAGATAATGTGTTCAATACCCAGGATCACCAAAATGAACCATCAATTTTTGTATGGATTCTATGAACTCTTGCACTCTTAGGGTTTTTCACCTAAAAGGAGAGAGATAGAACCCCAAAATTGAGGTGGTTCACTCAAATTAAGGAATGATGTGTAACTAAACTAAATTCAAATACAAATAATAATGGAATGTCTGATGTAATTATGACTAAATGCAATGATCTAAATACAAATAATGTATAAAATTGATTGATTATGAATGCAAAACTAATGAAATATGCAATGTTTTAAAACATAGTGTGATATGCAAAAATGAGCTAGAAACATAAACAAATGCAAACAGAACTGAATGAGATTGAACAAAGTGCACCTAGAGATGAAATTTTGATGTTGGAAGATTCTGGAATCTGGTAAAAATCACTGTTGATGACAAGTGGGACTCATTCGCCATTGATGGAAAATCAGTCCTTCTTCTGGTAAACTGCCCTGAAACTAGTTTTCGACTATCGGGAACTAAATTTTGAAAAAATCAACTTTTCCATCTTGTAGGTGGGACTCATTCAACACTGATGGAAAATCAGTCCTCCTCCAAAAATATGCAAATTCAGGAGTCAACAATGTGGGTCTAGATCTGCACTTGTCTTCATGTTGAGCTGATGGAGTCAAATCTGTAGAAAATGGGATGAAGGTTGTCTCCAAGCTTGAATTAGGGTTTAGTTTACTTGAATCACTTTGATGACTTGTTGACCACCTTTCTACACCTATTTCTTTGACAAATATACCTACAAAATCTACAAACACACATGCAAAGAGGGGGGAAATGGTTAAGGGTTAGAGTATAGGGATTTCCCTTGGTCAAATCCCCCTTTGGTAATCAAACCTTTGATAAAGAAATGAAATGAAAAAAAGAAAGGAAGGATGAATAAACAGGATTCAAGTGTCCTAAACTCACCAAATCCTTGTTGTAGAAGTCTGAAGATATGTCAATGGCTGCTCCAAGATGCTTGATAATTGCTTGATCAAATGATGTAATGATGTTTTGAATGCAAGAATGCTAATTGATGGTGTATGAGTGTATGAGTGAATGAGATGAATGTGAGTTAAAATGGTTGGAAAAAAACTTATTTATACACACTTATGCCCTAACAATCCAAGAATACAACATCACAGGATGTCATAAGGTCTTAATGAATAAAAACCCGAAAGAAATTTTGAATTATTTTGAATATTGAGCCAAGAGGGACTCATTCACCACCCATGGCGAATGGGTCCCACACTAGGAAAGCAAGTGGGTGTTGGTAATTAAGTTGTATTTCATGTTGTTTGTCGGGTTTGTATTCAAAAATACACTTAAGGCCTATAAGTGTATAAAGGGGCCAAATAAAGCATAAGAAAGGTGTAATTAGTGGTGACAAGCCTAGAAAAGCATGAAATCTTGTTACAAGACTTTACAACACTTTGAAATAGGACTTGATAAGTAATAAAAAGGTGATATTTAGATGAATTATAATAAGAAGAGTCTAGAAAAGTGTTGAAATGTGTTACAACACTTCACAACACCTTCACAAGACATCATAATTTGAATATTCAAGACCTAATGTGAATGTTTAAGTTACACTGCAACATTAAATCAAAGCAAAATAGGTCAAGCATCACAAGAAAAAGACCTAAATAACAATCAAAATTTCAATGATCCATTTTTCTATGGTACAATCATTTATTTTTTTGCAATAATGCAAAGATAGGGGTTGTAGAAATGAGGATACAGAACAAAGCAAGCCTCTTGAAGGCCAAATAATTTTGATGGATCACTTGGAAGGGTAGATTAATGACATGGGATAGGCTTCAGAGGTTGGTTCATCATGGCCCTTCCAGATGTGCAATATGTAGATTTGAGGCTAAGGATAACGACCATCTATTTATTCATTGTGAAGTGGTGAGAGATATGTCGAGAAGATTTTTGCATAGATGGAAGGTAGATTAGGTCAATTCTCAAAATATCAAAAAAATTGTTGGAATGGTGGGAACTCAAAATCAAGAATACGAAACTTAAATTCATCGAGAATATTGCTTTTTTGATGGTTGTGTGGAGTCTTGCTATATTTTAATAGGATGACTTTCTAGGAGAAGAAGAGAGGGATGGAAAGGTTATGGGATCAAGTGGAGAGTTTTATCTTAGGACTAGGAGATGTCCACAAATTTGAGGATTTGAAGATTAGCTTGAGGAGGAGATATGGGAAAAAATTTGGCCTCAGTTTAGATGGATAGGTAGCAAGGGAGGTAAATTTAAAGGAAAGAAAAAGGAGAGGAAGATTAATTGGTCTTGCTTGGATCAGGATTAGATAAAATTCAATTTTGATGGGGAAGCTAAGGGAAACCCATGATTGGCAGGAGGAGGAGGGGCTTTTAGATATTATAGACGACAATCATTAGGGATTTATGCAAAAAAAATAAATTACTGACTCCAAAAACAATGTAGAGGAAAGGGAATTATGGTAAGGTCTTCTATTGGCAAGTAAGGAGGGGTGGCAACAAGTTTGGGTTGAAGGGGATTCAAAGATGATAATCAATATATTAAAGCATAGTCTCTCAGAGTTGGAAATTGGGGATGATAATGAATGAAAATGAATGGTTGGCTAGGGGATTTAGGAATATAATATTTTTCACCCACATTAGGAAAGAGGGGAACAAGATTGTAGATTGGATTTCCAATCAAGGAATTACAAAAGATGATTTAGGAGAGGGAAGTGCTCTTGTGTGGAACGATAAGTATCCTAGTACAACCAGGCTATTAATCTAATAATATATTAAGTTGCATCTTCTTGATAAGGGGCAAGAAACTTAATAATATGCTCAATGTATTGTGGAAGGAAGGTGGTGTTGGTTCGATTGGTTCATAGTTTGAAAGTATGGAAGAGTACCAATGGGGTAATTTTTGACTTAGTGTTCTTATGGGTAATATCTTATGTTGGTGCATGAGATATGTATGTTAAATATATGGTTATTCATGGGCATGGTGTTAATATAGGTCTTTTTTTAGTTCCTAGACTTATAACTAGGTTTTTTATCAAAAAATATTTAATATCTATTTAGTTTATACCCAATATTAAATATATTGTTATGCAATCATTGGATTTGATATTTCCATCTATTTATTCCCTTAGGAAAGATACAAGTTGTAGGGTGTTCACTTACGCAATCACTACAAAATTCCATTCTAGGATTTTCCCCCTACACAAATATTTTAGGAAACTATCACTTAGTGTGTAAACCCATTAAGCACTTCCATGTTTTATTAAATTTATTTTATTTCAATGTCCAATTAAAATAAAAAAAATTAGTATGAATTTAAGGCTATCACACTCCCTTCCAAGATTGAGTTTTGAATCTCCTAGATCTCCAACATAGACTTGTGGCATATTGACAAGGACTTTCTTACAAGGGTGGGAAAAAAAGGAGAGAAAATTCCTTTAGGAATGATCAGTTTTACTAGTGGAATCATTAAATTTTTTAACTTTCCTACTTCTTTTCTATGAATTGAGTTGCTAATGGCATATGATCATCACTATGAAACTAAAAGAAGGAAAACTTTGAACTTGCCAGTTGAAGCAATTTTAGATACAATGTAGGAAAATACATGATACACATCAAATCCCTAACCATGAAGAGAATGTAAGAATAATTATTAATAAAAATAGTAATTTTAATATAAGGACCAATAAATGCATATTTTTTTTATCATTATACTACTCAAAAATTTCAACCATTGATATACTAGTTCATGAAGATATCAATTAAAAATAGAGAAAAAATTGGTATTAAATTAATTAGTAAATATTTACACAATCAACTATGCAAGGTGAAGTAGAAAATTCATGTCTAAATGACATCATACCTTGTTTATTCCCTTGTCAAGAGAGGAAGTTTTTCTTTGTTGGATAAATTTGGTGCAATTCCTCTCATGTTGTTGTCATCGTTCTGATACTCTTCTCATGTTGTATTGCGTACTTGAGACTATCATGGTGATTGTTTCACCAGTTTTCCTTGTGTGTTTTGCTTGGATGCTCATGATATTGTTTTATGATGTTGATGTTATGATGATGCATGGTTTTCATCTTTATTTGGTTATGCTTATCATCTAGATGAGGTATTATGTGGTTATGTAAATTGATTAATCCTTGCTTCATGATATTATGATATAATTTGTTACTATTTGGAGTTGGGTGAGGGGACGGTGTAGCATCGCTCATTCGCGAGTGCCCTGCTATGCTGAGACTCCCTCTCACAGTGTGCTTGCGATTGGACATATATGTTTCTTGATGTTTGGTTTGATGCAGGATGCAGGTACTGGGAACTGAATCCGCCTACACTATCAGGCTTGAGCGTGCCCTATAAGCCCAATGGGCATGATGTGGAAACTGGAGTTGACAAGAAAGTTCCCCGTCCTAGTTTTTCACCCCATCATTTTGTTTGATGACGTCGTCTATTTGCGACCGTGTTCTTATTTTGGTATCACTTTGTTTGAGTCGTTCATTTTAATTGTTCATTTAATGTTCTTCTATTTTGTCATTCAATTTAATTGGTTAATTAATGTGTTTCAATTATTTGGCAGGGTTCATTGTCCTTCAGGTATTGTTTAGGGCTACGTTGCTCGCATTTGTAACATTCATTTAAGGGTATGTGCAAGATCATGATGGACCAAAAAGTGGCAATATGATGGGTATGTGTATGGTATGTGGTTGACGACTTTTAAAAAACCCAAAATTGATGAAATGAAAAGGGTTTTTAAAGGAGATTCTCATATTTCCACCAATATAAATTATACTTTACTTTGAATTTAATAAATAATTATTATTCATTTTCTATTTAAATTATGACTAAATTCCTGATTGATAGGCTAATTGAAAAAAATCTATAGCTTTCAAATGGTACCACATTTTTTGAATATGAAACATGAATCACATTCTATGCTTCGCATACTATAGGATTAAAAAAATTGAATTTCATGAAGCTTTGACCAAGTTAAGGTGGTCGGACATACGAGGTTTTTTTTTAAAGTTGTAATAAAAAAATCATAATTAATTATTTACTTGGAAAAAATTACAAAAAAATATGCATCACATCTAGACATGAGTCTTCTACTTATATCTAAAATCTTAAAAAAATATTATCATTTTATTAAGGTTAGGGTGGTCAGACAGACACTACTTATTTTTTCCCTGAAATTTAATTACTACTGTATTGAAATTTCAAATTTTTACCAAATAGATTTAAAAAAAAAACCTAGTAGTTTAGAAACTACATTCAATTTGCTACAGATTCTATTCTTACATGTTTTTTTAAATAATATAGATAACTATTCAAATTTTACGTCAAGTTGCCTAACTCTGATTTTTTTGAATTTTTCGCCACTTAAGGGCCCCTTTTTTCCATGATGATCTTGCACATACCCTTAATTAAAATATTAAATTAAATTATTAAATTATTAAGAGAATTTTAGTAATTATTTATTAAATTAATTTGAAGGGAATAATGATCTAATAGCTTATATTATCCCTTTATTAAAGATGGAAATATAAATAAAACATAAATTTATAATGTTTATTTTAAATTTAATATAGTAGATTAATAATGCACTTATTAATAAAGTTTATTTTCAAATTTAAAATATTTGGATAAAGAGGTATTGAATGAAATATCAAAATGGATATTTTATTAAATATTATGTTTGAAACAATGAATTTCAAAAAAATAATAATAATAATTAAAATAATTTCATGATAGTTATGATTTATTAAATTTCAATAGTTTGATCTAATGTTAATCAGTAATATAATAATAAATGGTGAAAAATGGTTACCCTTAGTTGTTAATCTATAATTTTGGCAAAATTTAGGTTTCTAGATTAAATAAAAGCCTAAAGATTTTCTAACAGGTGGAAAAACCAAGTTAGGAGAAAATGTCGGGTGCACCCTTGGAAACAGAAAAGTGAATTAGGAAAATTGACATCTGTCCTATTGGTTTATCGAAAAACTATAGATTTTTTCCTTAATTTATTTTGGGAATGGGGTGAAAAACAACATACGGGAATTTTCAACAAAAAAAATTACTCTGTTTTGTGCTGGGGTGAAAGTTAAAATAATTTTTACAGTAGGGGAAATTTTGGAGAAGGAACGATGTTTTCTTTCTGGAAAATGAAATTTTGGAGGATTGTGGTGCTCGCAAATCTCGTTGTCAAACGTAGATTTCCAGGTTGGTCAAATATTATCTCCTTGCATTTGTTTAATTTTCAATAACTCCTCTTTATTCATGTTGTTTAGATTAAATATGATGACTGCACCTTCACCCACCAAACAACTGACTATGGAGCATGTTAAATTTTCTTGGAATGAGTCTTTTGATTTTATTTCTCTTAACTTTTGTAGTCCCTTTTCCTTCTGATGGATTCACCTTGAGTTATATGCACTCTCATTCCTTCTTTTCCGCCTTGACTCCTTATAATAGCTTGGTTTTCAATTTAGATCTCTCAGCATTGAGGTTTCTTACTTCTTATATTTTTTTTAGTCTCCTTGCTGATTAAATTTCTAGTAGGGGGGTATGTGCAGGATCATGACAGGCCAAAAAGTGGTGATATGATGGGTTTTTGTAGGGTATGTGGCTGGCGACTTTTTTTTAACCCAAAATTGATGAAACAAAAAGGGTTAAATTAAAGGAGATTATCAACTTTCCACCAATATAAATTATGGTTTACTTTGAATTTAATAAATAATTATTATTTATTTTCTATTTGAATTACAACTAAATTCCTAATTGATAGACTGATTGAAAAACATCTATAGCTTTCAAACGGTATCACATTTTTTGAATCTGAAACATGTGTCACATTCTATGCAAGTTGCATACTATAGGATTAAAAAAAATGAATTTCATGATGTTTTGACCAAGTTAAGGTGGTTAGACATACAAGTTTTTTTTTTTTAAGTTGTAATAAAAGATTCATAATTAATTATTTACGTTAAGTTGCCTAACTCTGATTTTTCTAATTTTTTTGCCACTTAAGGGCCTATTTTTTCCATGATGATCCTGCACATACCCAGGGTCAATTTCCCTAGAATGGCTTGAATTTTAACAAACTTATGTCATCTCCTATAGATAATCACCCATATGATTTCCCCTATGACAAGACTATAATTCTACTTCCTATAGCAATAATTTTTATTGGTTTGGTTTTGGGTGAATATGTATATATGCAGTTAAGCCTGAAAATCAGTTTGATTGAAGTAATGCTCTTGCTATTAAAATTGCTAAAGGCATGGTAATTAGTTTCATTGCTTGGTAGTATTGCCGAGTTCATTTTCCTCTTGAAGGCATAAGTATTTAGGTTGTTGTGCCTAATTTAGTGGATTGGTTTTATTTATCTTAAGTTTTGATTAGATTTGAGTCGATTCCTCATATGCTTCACTGCATTCACAGGAATTGTTAAATCTTGGTGTTTACTGGATTCTTTGGGTCACCGCCTTCCTGGACTGGTACCAGGTTTTTAATTCTTTTTAATGTCTAGCTTTTTGGATGGGATTTGATCCTTGCTAAAGGAGTAGAGTTCAGCCTAAGTCGTGCATCCTCCTCCTCTGTTCATATTGCACAGTAGCTCAAGGCTATTGTGCACAACCCTTCTGTTGGTCATGCCCCATCATTTGGGGTTTATTTAGTTTTTATTTAATTTTGTATGTATAGGTGCTGAGAGTTTTTCCTATTGTGTATATAAATTAATAAACAAACATTGAAATATGTATATATATGTATATGATTATATATATATAAGTATATGTGTATATTTATATATTTATATTTTTTTTATTTGCATCGGGTTATAATTAAGATAAGATGTGTGATTTAATGTTTATAGAGTTATTTAAATTTAGTAAATTCAATTTGGACGTTTCAGTTAAATGATTTAGAATAAGTTATATATCATGTTTGTGTTTAACTAAACGATTTTACTAGAGACAAGTAATTTGTGATACTGGGATGAAATAATTTTATGTGCTTCCTTAAGTTTATCTTTTCTCTGCATTAGTAAATTAAAGGTTGACTTTCATATGTTCCACGTTGGTGGCTTTCTTTTCCCCTTATAATATGTCAATTGGATGAGATTTGTGTGTTTAGGCATGAGGGAAGCCTTAGATTTGAATTATATATTCATATATATAATTGTAATTATTTACATTATTTGTTAATTCTGTTGAAGGATTGTTTTAGACAAGTGGTATTTAAATTGATAAATTTCAATTATTTCTAAGTTTGATTTAAATAATATCATTCAGAACATACAATTAGAATGTAATTTGATTAGTTAGAAAATATTCTCTTAGAATGTATCTATTTAATTGGCTTCATTTATATATATATATATATATATATGAAATTTATTATGTGGACTCTTTAGTTAAAATAGATTTATGATTATTATATTTATGTTTTATATTGATATTTTTATGAGGAAAATTTTATATTTATTTTTGGATAATTGTTAGAAAGAAATAATTAAATTTGTTTAATTTAAAAGAAGGGCATATATATCCTAGTTACTTAATAGAATGGATTTAATTAAACAAACGAATTATGTCTTTGCAAATCATTGTATTACTAGTTAGGAAAATAGAGTTTAATTATTTGATTTAAGGATAATGGGTTGAAGAAATTATTAACGTTAAAATAATGGTATTAATAATTTTGGATAAGTTATATCTTGGTTATGTATCTTAAATTTAATTGATTATTTTAAAGGGTTTCCATAAAGTATTGTCTTGAATATATGTAGATAGTTATGTGATTTTCTAGAATACTCGTTGAAATTAATCCCTTATGATGGATATTGTGGTTTCATGTTGATTATACTTTCCTTTTTATAGTATTCTATTAGTTGAGGAGGTTTTATGAAATTCCATGTTTTGATGTTGGTCGGGAACCGTATATGTGTGAGTACCCTCAGTAGGGAGCTTATGGGTAGTTATTCTAAAGGCTTCCAGAGGCAATGGGAAATTGGTTTTATGTGGATTTCCATGATTTGATTTATTTTTGAGTCATTGATTACATTTCTAGTTTTATGCTCATATGGGTGTACCTTTTATCATGATGTTCTACATGTTGGTATGGCTTGAGTGAGAGGGTTTATGCCTCACATATGTTCTTGGTGGTTGTGGTTTTCAGTGCTTTATATGTATTGGTACACCCCTTCATGTTGTGATATTTTTTTTTTGTCTATCAGGGCGAGTGGCTCTTCATGGGGGCTGATGCACAAAGGGGCAGCCTAGATAACCCATGGAAGAGTTGGTTAAATAAGTGAAAACCTAATAAATTAAACTAGTGGGTTTGGGTAGGAACACATTAACAAAAGATAAGTAAGATGCCTTTCCCATGCTGTTAGTGCTTTCATAGACTAAAGATGGGCTGAGAAGGCCATGGTCGACAAGATCGCTACCTCGTCCTCATGAGAGACTAGTGGTCCTGCACGTGTCACCCTATGGGGCCGACACCTAGTGAGAGGTAGCCAGGATAACCATAGATAGGGTTCAACGCCTATTGAGAGGCAGCTAGGTTAACCCATGATAGGGTCGTGCGATGAAACTATCCCATAGTATCCCTTGTTATTTCCTTTGTGTGCCTCTAGAAGCATTTGTCTTGTAAGTATCATTTGGTGTTGATGTTAATTATGTTTTCTGATTACCCCTTGTGGTCAAGTCTTGTTGTTTTTCCATTTGACTGGTCTTTGTCATGGGTCCTTCTTGTTGACTCCTAGCATGGGGGGTGGGCCTTCGGGTCCACGTGGTCGGGTGGAACATGCTTTGCACCCCATTGGGTTCCTAGTTAGTGTTCCATGTTTTGATGTTGGTTGAGAACCTGATATGTGTGAGTACCCTCAGTAGGGAGCTTATGGGTAGTTATTCTATAGGCTTCCAGAGGCAATGGGAAATTGGTTTTATGTGGATTTACATGATTTGATTTATTTTTGAGTCATTGATTGCATTTCTAGTTTTATGCTCATATGGGTGTACCTTTTATCATGATGTTCTACATGTTGGTATGGCTTGAGCGAGAGGGTTTATGCCTTCCATATGTTCTTGGTGGTTGTGGTTTTTAGTGCTTTATATGTATTGGTACACCCCTTCATGTTGTGAGATTTTTTTTTGGTCTATTAGGGGGAGTGGCTCTGCATGGGGGCTGACGCACAAAGGGGCAGCCTAGATAACCCATGGAAGAGTTGGTTAAATAAGTGAAAACCTAATAAATTAAACTAGTGGGTTTGGGTAGGAGCACATTAAAAAAAGATAAGATGCCTTGCCCATGTCGTTAGTGCTTTCACAGACTAAGGATAGGCTGAGAAGGCCATAGTCGACAAGATCTCTACCTCGTCCTCATGAGAGACTAGTGGTCCTTCACGTGTCACCCTATGGGGCCAACACCTAGTGAGAGGTAGCCAGGATAACCATAGATAGGGTTCAACGCCTATTGAGAGACAGCCAGGTTAACCCATGATAGGGTCATGCAATGACACTCTCCCATAGTATCCCTTGTTATTTCCTTTGTGTGCCTCTAGAAGCATTTGTCTTGTAAGTATCATTTGGTGTTGATGTTAATTATGTTTTTTGATTACCCCTTGTGGTCGAGTCTTGTTGTTTTTTCATTTGACTGGTCTTTGTCGTGGGTCCTTCTTGTTGACTCCTAGCATGGGGGGTGGGCCTTTAGGTCCACGTGGTTGGGTGGAACATGCTTTGCACCCCATTGGGTTCCTAGTTAGTGTTCGCGAAGCGCAGATTTTGTGTTGTTGCAGATGATCTAGAGCTTCGCCACAGTTCAGTTGTACCATGTTCATTTATGTAACATTCTTGTAATCTATGTATTCTCTCCTCTTTGTGTCAGAAAGCACGGATGTGCATATATGTACTCCTAAAATGATGTAATGTACTCTTGAAATGATGTAAGGTATTCCTGAAACAAATGTAATGTATTATTTTAAATTTGTAGCCCTTATGTGGTTAATGGTTCATGGTAGTTGTTATTTGATGTGTTGTATCTGTGGAAATATGCTCCATAAAATTCTCTTGAAGAAAATATGTTCATGGTTATTGGGAATGAATTAATCTCGTTTATGTTGAGTTATCATCTATGGATGTTTCTTAATTGATGGACTATAATGGATGTATGTTTAGTGTAAATGTATGTTTTATCATGGGTTTTAAAGTAACCTTGGAATTCGTTCATTATCATCATGGTATGAGTTTAGGTTTTGTAATGTCGTGTGGTGTACCCTAGAGGATGTAGTTGATATTATAATTGTATAATTTATTTACATGTAATGTATGTTCATGTTCATCTTATGTAATGTTCTACTTTCAAAAAAAAATTGTATGACAATTTGTCAATTTTAGTGTCCTTTGGGGTTCGCACATTAGGGTATTACATTTGGAATCATGAGTCTCATCGAGTAATTGTATGAATACTACCCTCATCTTGAGTTGAAGGATAGCATTGAGGATTTCAAGCATGACAATGAAGCCTTTCTTTTCTATCACACCATTTTGAATAGTCAGAATACTGAGAGGGGGGTGAATCAATATGTTATTAAACTTTTGAACACAACTTATCCAATCACCACAACATATTAACTAAAATAAAGAGTGAAAGCATGAATCATCCACAAAGTCACAAAACATATGAATACTAGGATTTCTACGTGGAAAACCTAAAAAGGGAAAATGCATGATGAGGATTAGCTCACAATATATTATATCCAGATATAGTATATTACAAGGGCTCACTACCAAGACACACTGTCCTTATAAGGCTCACAACCAAAGTTAAGGGGTGATCCCACAATACTAGTTTACAATTTTTGGCCAAACTAGACACTGGACTTTTTTTTCTAGCTAAATCTTCACTTTCCGGCACCTATAGCGGCTAAACCGTGGGGAATTTGAAAATGATGCAAACTAATGATTTATGACATTTTTTTCTATAGAATATAAATATTATTTTTTCAAAAAAATTAGAATCATATTGCACTTATTTTTCCATCTCCTTCGAAAACTAGTTTTTTTTAGTAAACACCATTTTTAAGGAGTGATGCTCACTGTATACAACATAACTTTTTTTACATGAAGGATAACATTCTTCTTCTTTTTTAATTTAGATTTGTAACTATGATATATAGTGCTTTCATTTGGTTTCATATTTTTTTATTGAATATTTTCTCCTTAATCAAGTTTTGAAGTCAAACCAATTACAATTTAGACATAGGTGAACTGCATACAACATAACTTTTTTTGTATGTATTGAAATTCAATTTATTTTTTTTTTGGATCAAGGATTTCAACATCTAGTGCACTGATATTTTTCAAAAAAAAAAATTATAATATGCTATTTTTCCACATGTGCAAAACAAAGAACTTGATTTTCTGTAAAAAACCTATATTCACAAGAAATAAAAAATAAATATAATAATAAAATTAAATTTATTTAAAATTATACTTTTTGGGAAGCTTATAATAAGGACTATATACTTACAAAAAATAAATTTTAAATGAATTCATTTGATCCCCCAAAAGGTAAATCAAAAGTGGTTTTTTATTAGCATTTTGATAGGTCTAAAGGAGACTCAATTATAGGTATGGTTTAAAACTAGCGAGGTTCTATCCAAGGGGGATTGATCTAGGGTGGTTCAATCAAACCATATTCAATTGGAATCCTTTAAGTGGAATTTTTCAAGGCTTAAATCATTATATTTTCTAAAAATATGTGATTTCAGCAAAAATCAGGATCTCCCAAAAATTGTAAACTAGTATTGTGAGATCACCCTAAGTACAATACAAAAAGGGTGGCTCACTGCCAAAGTGTGAACTAATGTAAAGTGCACCTCTCTTGTGTTGTATTTCAGTTCCTTTGAAGCTCTAAATATGGAGTACTGCTCTACTTAGCAGTTGCTCAACAACTCTGCTCTAATTTAGAAATCTTCACCACCAGTTGCGCATGTTCGCATCATCTGAGACTACTCACACCTGATATTTCATTTATGCTCACTCATCTATATTTTTACACACTTCAATTCCAAAATATCTCATATATACCCAACTACATCTTCACACATCAATTAGATCAGCCTAAATTTTAGATGTAAACAAAAACAATCCAAAACAACTTTTCTCGACATGACACATGATTCAAAATCATCTTGACACCTAAGAAAAAAGTACAATCCTTAATTTATGTCAGAATGAATCTAAACTAGATCCAACTAACATCCATGATGTATATTTAATCTTCTCAACACATATCATGTATTAGGTTGGCTAGGAATATGACCTAATCACAAAACTTCCAATCATACACATGCTTCCCAATACACACAACTTCCAAATTCAATCTTTCTTTAATTTCTCATTTCTTCAACATCAGTGAGACAAACTCTACAACTATAGTACCAAAATATTCTTCTTAATGAAATGCAAAATCTCCCACACTCATACACTGAACAAAGAGATGATAGTGATATACAGAGTTGAACTCTATCATTGATATCTTCCAGTATGCCTCACAAAACTTCTCAAGATCTTGAATATAGTTGTATAAGCTAGTGATAATGATATGGTTAAAAGTGTGGAGCTAGACCTCTTCTTACGGTGAAGTCTGGACCCAAAAACCAATCCATTAAACCACAACACCATTAGCAAAGAACACTTAGTCAAATTCCTGATAGATCAGCTTTCTGGTATAGTCAATATTGTACAAATGACACCAAAAATGCTTCCCCACAATGTTGACATCAATGGAAACACCAGTTCATCCAAATCAACCTATGTATGTATATTTCATGCTCATGTTGCCAGACTGCATCAACAATGACAAACTTCCAAACTTCCAACAATCTCCCCCTAAATAGTTTTGAGCAAAACTATTTTCCCTAAATAGTTTCAAGCAAAACTATTTTTCCCTAAATGACAAATGATATTAATTAAATAAATATAATATTATTTAATTAATTTGAATATATAGGAGGGGATTTAGAAAAAATGGCAAGGTAAAATTGACCAAACACAAGTGGTCAATTTTAGGTTTCTACATTTTTTCCCTTATCGAAATAACATTAAAATAATGATGTTTTGAAGAAGATTAAAATATAGCCGCTATTGGCATGGTGTGATAGTTTATAGGTGGCATTGTTTTTCTTGCCACCAAGGTTCAAACCCCATTGGGGTGGTATTGTTGAATGGTTGTATCCGGTTCATAGCTCCTGTCAAAAAGCATTTACCCCTTGAATAAAAAAAGAAGATTAAAATATAGTTGAATTAATAGAAGAAATGGATGGAGAGATGCCCCAACATGGAGGAAAAATATAACATCTAGCAGAAAAGTGATATGAAGGGAGTGATGCCCATTGAGAGGGTGAACAAGAAAAAATGGCCTAAGTGGCCTCTTGAAAGATGGAAAAGAAGGAAAAAAAAATCCACAATGGAAAATAAGTAAGAAACACAAAGGAATGGAAGAAAATAGAGTTATAGGGTGGAAATGTGAGCAAAAATCAGAAATTAGAGTTTTCTATAAACAATAATTAGGGGCTAATAACTATTCATTTAAACCCTAAGCATTTGAGAGAGCACATAGAGCAGAGTGATAATAATGGTGCACGGATGAGTAATTCCGCACCAAGCTAACATTGTGAGGGCACAAGTGTGGAGAGGAGAGTGAGGTGATCATGTACACCTTTAAAATTTATCTTGTAATTTCCATTTGAGTGCATTTATGATAGGTCAAAAATCAGCAGTCAGGTGGATTCACCATTGAATGATAGAGCAAATATTCCCTCTATGGGTGGATCTACCCACACTTAGGCAGACGCATCAAAAGGAAATTGCACTATTAGATGGTAAGATGCATTGAGAAGGGGAAAATCTTCCAAAGGGTGGATCCATTGGGTATGGTAAGATGTGCCTACAATTGGTGAATCCGCTAGAGGATAGGTAGATCTTCCAAAAGTTGGATCCATTGGTAGAAGGGTGGATATGGATGAGAGGAAGATTCACTCAGTGGGAAGATCCGCTAGAGAAGGGGTAGATGCATTGCACAAAGTAGGATTAGCCAGAGAAAGGATAGTTGTGCCAAAATATGTATCCATGGTTGCACATTTGGATTCACCCAAGGGGAAAATCTACAGAAGAATAGGTAGATTTGCATCCATAGGGAGGATCCACTGAAAAAAGTTAGAAAAACATGGAATAAGAAAAAAATAACATGAAAATTAGATGAATGCAAGTGAGAACAAGTCTATAGAATCAAGAGAGGAGTTATGTGGTACTACAAATCACTATACAGTTCTTGGATGTAGATTGGGCTTTATCAAATGTGTGTGAAATAGTTTCACTTGAAACTATTTAGGGCAAAACAGTTTTTCTTAGAACTATTTAGTTTTCCAAAAGTGTGACACATGTTTGTACATTTACCCAAATATAGATTTATTTTTTTCATATTTTGATCCCTAATTTATTGTAGCTATACAAACTTGATGTATTACATCCCATTGTTCATATATAAGTAGTAGGATTCTTTAGGGGATTTTATGAAACCACTTTACTTTTCTAGATATTCAAACCCAAGTTCCTTCTTATAATGCATGGTATTTTTTACAACATTTTTTAATAGGAAAGGAAACATTTGGGTAAGTGCACCAAGATATGATACAAAAAGGGGGTCTTAAGATGCCACTTATTTTCTAAACTTAGAAAATTCTGATATTCGATGAGAAAATGAAGATAGTTATGCTCAAAATTTGAAGATGCAACAAGAATAAGATATGTAATGCTCTGAATCTTCTTTCTAAACTACTACTTTCTAAAAAATGGTGAAGATTAAGGGTTTCAAAAGGGCAAACACAAAAAGTTGTCTTATTAAAAAAAAAAAACATAACATAGCATTTGGTGTACCCCCCCTACAAAGTTAAGTTCTTTTTAGAATTTTAAAAATCTCTTTGGTGAGAAATTAGCTAACACCATGTAGTTTATACCAGATTTTTGGATTTTTTTAATGAATATATAATTTTTTACTAATTTTTGATGTGGACACATCAAGATGAAAACTAGAAATTTGAGCGTGCTCCTCCCTAAATTTTTTGAAAACTAATCAAAAGTCTTTTTTTTTCAATAAGTGTAGAATGGAGTATAGTTTCTAAAAATGTAATTTGTTTCAAAATTTATTGAACGAGTAAAAAACTATACCCAAAATACCACACGTTAGTTTTTGACAAAAAATAAACACACTAACAAAAGAAATTAAAGATAAAAACCTTAACATAATAAAAACATAAAAAAAGTATATGGTTAGATAGTTAAGAGAGATTAATGTCATCCTGGTACTTTTATAAATTTACATTGAAACGCATATAAATCTTATGGAAAGCATGACCAAAAATGTGTGAAATTTTTTTTATCTTTTCTAAAAAATATGTCTTTGGCATTAAATGGACATCCAACCCTTTGGATTGGATGCCCAAGGTATATCCAACCCAAATGATTGGTATTTCCCAATGCAAATCATTTAGCAAGCACTAGCCAAATGTGAATGATGTCTCTATACTAATATCGTCAGCTATAAATTAAATACCCTAAACCTTACACCTCAATCCTAGATACATAAAATAAACATTTATGTATTGAAATTTACTTTCTTATATTTTAAGTTATACTTCATGTATATAGTTTTAGGATGTTTGAGATTGGTTTTGGATCTCTGAAAGTTATAGTGAAAATTATTGTTTTTTGAAGATCTTATAATTTTTCACACTTAGTCAAATTTTAGTATTCAGAAAATTATATCATCTTTCTCTCTCTATCTCACTCATTGTTTATCCCTTATCATCTAGACCTCTCTCTCTCTCTCTCTCTCTCTCTCTCTCTCTCTCTCTCTCTCTCTCTCTCTCTCTCTCTCTCTCTCTCTCTCTCAGACCCTCTCTACTCTTTAACTCCCTCCCTCCCTCCTTCCCTCACTACATCTCTCTATCTCCCCTCTCCCTTGTTAGGATTAAAGTTTCATTCACCTTTTAAATCCTATGTCATGGTTCCAACATCCTTGGAAAATGTCTCTAGGCCCTTGGGGTGAATTCAAAAATATTTTGTAATATTAATTCTCACTATTTTTTGCAATATACTCATAAGGGGTGATGGGTTTACTAGCAACAGTAAAGTTGGGTTGTTGACATAAATATTTGATATTATTTTCCCCACATGTGGACATCTAGAATGGGATAATAAAAGATAAAGGAAATGATAAATGAGTTTCAAGCAGCCATGGTAGGAGGGTCCTTAATGAGAACAATCTGGACCGTGCAGTAGGAGTAACACAATGAAATCAACATGGAATATGGAGGAAAATGAAGATTAAAACAATCTCATTAATAGAAATCTCAGTTACATTCGGCCAGCAACATCTAGGCTTACAGATTTGGCTCACAGGCTTGATACAACATATTCATAAATACAATATTTTAATATGCTCCTATATGCAAGCAAAGTCTTACAAATAAAAAAATCGAACTTATCTATCTATTCTTCACTGCCTATTCTAATGATCTATTAAAATATTTATACTATATCCACAATTTTGGAAATATCCATCTTCCAAAGATCATCACATTCTCCAAGGAAATAAAATGTAATGTGCACATGAATAGGTCAGCCACAAATTGAATTACTCCATCAACGGGTGCATAAGATGAAGTTTGGACCTATAATGAAGGTCAGAGACACTCCAAAGAATATTTAAAATCACACCGTTAAGATCCGCAAGTCACGAGAATGATCCACAATTGATTAGATTAGCCGTTAGGCTTGAAAACTATTCTGGTGTCGGTTCAAGAAACTGTCATGAAATCCATAATCGATAACTTGCCAAAAAATGATCCAATCTCGTTCAAATCTTGGAATAAGGAAAATGAACATGTCCATGATGTATGTGGAGATCCACAGGGTCTAGTGAGCAAAGGTGATGAATCCACCAACATGAACTAAGAAAGAACAAAACAAGAACAAACCTAAAGGAAAATATTTTTTGTTGATGCAAGATTGTCTAAAACCAAGGATGCTCTTGCATCATACATCTGGGGCTAATTGAAAGTGAGTCTCTCACTTTGATGGGGCCAAAGGAAAACCAAAGCAGTTTGCCTCAGCCTGAGAAATCCATGAAGAATCCTCCACTGGCCTACCTCTCCACTTCACAAGATATTATTTATACTATCTTCCATGAGTCTTTCTCCCATCTCTGATATCTAGAATCTCCTCAATCTCATCTGGCTGTTGTTTAGGAAACTGATTCTCCAATTCCACTGTACTGCCCTCGCTGAATTCTGCTTCATAATAGTGACGTAGGTCTACAATGTTGAATATAGGTGATATACCCATACCATCCAATAACTCCACTTCATATGCATTTCCTAAATCAAACTTCTTCAAGATCCTACAAGTTCCAAACTTCCTCATCTTCATCTTGTTGTATGTCCCAACTAGAAATATTTCCTTCCTCAAATATACCATCACTTCATCTCCAACTTCAAACTCCTTATGTCTCATTGCTTCATATGTTTTCTCCTTATACTTCTAGTTCATGTCTTCCAATTGTTGTTTCACTTGAGTATGTACTTTCTTCATATGTTCTACAAACTCCTCTGCTTTTGCACTCCTTTTATCTTCCATACTAATGTCTCTTAACTCTGATATACCTCTAGGATGAACTCCAGTAACAATCTGAAAAAGGTATCTTTACTGTACTTGTGTTCACTAAATTATTATAAGCAAATTTTGCATGTGCAAGGACTAAATCCCAATTTCTGGTCTTCTCCCCAACCAAACATCTCAGCAAATTTCCCAAACTCATGTTCAATACTTTTGTCTTTCCATCATTCTGCAGGTGAAACATAGAGCTAAACTTTAAATTTGTCTTCAATTTCTTCCAAAGTGTCCTCCAAAAGGAACCAACAAACTCTGCATCTCTATCTAAAACAATACTCCTAGGTAATCCATGCAATCTAACCAACTCTTTGAAAAAAAATCCTGCTACATGTGTTGTATATGTTGTCTTCCTACAAGGTATGAAATGTGCCATCTTAGAAAATTTGTCTACCACCATGAATATAGAATCATTACCTCTTTGTGTCTTTAGCAATCCAAGTATGAAATCCATGCTTATGTCCTCCCAAGGTCTCTCCAGTACTGTCAAAGTCTTATACAATCCAACATTCTAACTATTCCCCTTTGCAACTTGACAAACTCTACAACTCTGCACAAATCTCCTAATATCCTTATGAATCTATGGCCAAAAGTAATTCTCACTCACCAACGCTACTATCTTAACCATTCCAAAATGTACTGCCAATCCTCCACTATTCTTTTCTTTAACCAAGTTTTCCCTCATTGAACTCCAAGGTATACACAACTAATTACCTCTGAACAACATATCCTCCTAGATGAAATAATCCAACCATTGGCTTCTATCCTCCAAAACTAGTTCCTTACAATCTTTCCAAGGTTCTACAAAATCCGGGTCTTCCTCATACAAGTTCTTCAACTCATCAAATCCTAATACTTCCACTCTCATCTCTGTCAGCAAATTCCTTCTACTCAATGCATCAGCAACTCTAATTGACTTTCCACTCCTATGCTTCAAAATAAAAGTATAGCTCTGCAATAATTCCACCCATCTCATGTGTCTCTGATTCCGCTTACCCTAACTGTTCAAATATTGCAATTCCTAATGATCCATATACAACACAAACTCTTTAGGCAACAAATAATGTCTCCACTTCTTCAAGGCTTGAATTATAGCATAAAATTATTGATCATACACTGAATATCTTCTCCTAGCATCATTCAACTTCTCACTGAAATAAGCTACAGGTCTTCCTTCTTGACTCAACACTTCTCCAATTGCATTCCCACTTGCATCACAATCTACTTGAAATACCTTAGTGAAATCTGGTAAAGAAAACACAGGCTGCTCAGTCACCTTCTGCTTCAAAAATTCAAAACTTCGATCTGCCCCAGATTTCCATCTAAAATCCTTTCAATCTCCTCTCATTGTTTCTTTCATTGGGCTACAAATAGAACTAAAATTCCTAATGAACTTTTGGTAGAAACTAGCCAAGCCATGAAAAGATCTTACCTCTCCAATTCTTTTAGGTGTAGGCCACTCAATAATTTCTCTAACCTTCTTAGGATCCATCTTCAATCCTTCCACAGATATCACAAATCCCAGATATACCAATTCCTCTTTCATGAAACTACATTTATTAGTGTTTATCAAAAATTGCTCCTCTCTCAAACTTTACAAAACTTGTCTTATGTGCAACAAATTTTCTTCTCTACCCTTACTGAAAATCAAGATGTCATCCAAGTAAACAATCACAAACTTACCCAAGAACTTCTTCAATACCTCATTCATCAACCTCATGAAATTACTTGGTGTATTTTTCAATCCAAAAGGCATCACCAACCACTCATACAATCCTTCATTTGTCTTAAATTATATTTTCCACTCATCCCCTTCTCTGATTCTGATCTAATGATATCCACTCTTCAAATCTATCTTTGTAAAGTATCTGGCTCCACTCAAACAATCCATAATGCCATCCATCCAGGGTAAAGGAAATCTATACTTCACCATGATCTTATTTATGGCTCTTGAATTTGTACACATTCTCCATTCTCCATCCTTCTTAGGTTCCAATACAATAGGTACTACACAAGGACTTAAGCTTTCTCTTATCAAACGTTTCCTTAACAATTCTTGCACTTGTCTATTCAACTCTTCATTCTCTGCAGGTGCCATCTAGTGTGCTGCTTTATTAGGAAAACTAGCTCTAGGAATCAGATCCATGCAATGAAAAATACTCCTCACAGGTGGTAATCCATCAGGTACATTGTTTGAAATGATCTCCTCATATTCTGTCAGCAACTCCTTTATCTCTTTCGGGTGTCCTTCCACATGCTTCAAGTCTTCAACCTTCTTAGGAACTAAGGCATAACACACATTCTCATGTCTCAACCCATCAAGGAATCTTCTTCCATCAACCAAAGAAACGCTAGCATTCATACAAACCTCAACTGTAGGAACATCTTCCAATGGAAACAATAGTATATATATTCTTCTTTCCATCATGAATAGCTTGTCTATCATATTGCCAAGGCCTTCCCAACAAAATATGACATATATCCATAGGAATGATATCACACAAAAATTCATCATGGTAATTTCATATCTTCAATTTCATCAAACATTGTTCACTTACCAATATCTTATGCTCATCTTGTATCCATGCTATCTGATAGGGTTTCAGGTGCTTCAATCTCTCCAACTTCAACTTAGTCACCATCTCTTTAGAAATCAGGTTCTTAGAACTTCCACTGTCAACTATCACCTTGCAACATTTACCAGCTACCTTGCATCTTGTCCAGAACAAACTCTTCCTCTGCAATGGTTCACGCTCCAACTCACTCTGACATAGTACTCTTCTATTCACCAACACTTCTCCTTCTTCTGGTTTGTTAGATGATCCAACATGATCTTCTTCAACAAAGGTTTTTCTTCTATTATTCTCTGTCTTTTTTCTCATCTCTCCCTAATTACATTCAAATGCTCTATGTCCTTCTCCACCACATTTATAATAAGTTCATCTGAATACCCTTTTCTCTTGTCCTCTATCATCTCTTCTATATCCTTCATTCCGGTAACCATCATTTCCTCCTCTTCTATATGAGTTACCATCATTTTCTGATATGTTTTATCATTCTCACTAACCTCCTTATCCTTGTTCTAATCTGGGAAAGGTCCTCTTCCTCCTACAAAAGTTCTTCCTCTTTGAAATCTTCCACCTCTTCCTCTCTGTCTCTGCTCATGTCTCTTATTCAATTTCTCTTCTACTTTTAGGGCACACTAATATGCCTCTTCCACATTCTGCAACTTGATCAAACTAATCTCATCCTATATAGATGACCTCAAACCATTCACATATCTGGCTACTTGCTCCATCTCATCCTCCAAATGTCCAGATCTGATATTCAGCTTATAGAACTCCTCAGTATACTCTATCACACTTGAATCTTTTTGCTTCAAGTTTTGCAATTTTCAGAACAAAGTGATTTGATAGTCTATAGGCATAAATTTTTTCTTTAAGTTATTCACCATCCAATCCCAAGATTTTATCTTTTATTTCCCTCTTCTTTGTCTATTTGTCTGCAAATGTTCCCACCAAAGGGATGCATGTCCTCTCAACTTTGTACAAGAAAATTTCACCTTCTTATCTTCAATGGTACCTTTAAATTCAATTTTGTTTTCCATCTATGTAATCCAATCAAGCAATTTTTCTGAATCCAACTTACCAGTATAATTTGGTGGATTGAAATGTGACTTCGTATTTTCTCTAGTTAGGGCTCTTATGAACCTCTTTTCTCCCTGATCCAGGCCAAGTTTCTCTTCTCTTCCTCCTTCTTATTGAACTTCTACCTCTTCATCACTTATATCACCAATTGGTTAGCCTCTTCCCTGGGTCATTTCAATTGCATCTAATATGACAAAAATTCCTCTTAGCATCTCCATTATACCTTGGTCTGCATTTCCACGTGCTCCATTTCCTCTAACATTTCTTCTTCCAGCCATCTTTACAACAATCCTTTGCAGCTGCAGGTCAGATCCTCAATCGACCAACCCACAACAAATCTTTTACAGGACTCTACAAATTCTATCAACCTCGCATGGATCGAACGTCGCTCTGATACCAATCTAAAGTAGCTATGGTAGGAGGGTCCTCAATGAGAACAATATGGACTATGCAGTAGGAGTAACACAATGAAAGCAACACAAAATATGGAGACAAATGCATATTAAAATAATCTCATTAATAGAAATCTCAGTTACATTCGGCCAACAACATCCGGGCTTATAGATTCTGCTCACAGGCCTGATACAACATGTTTAAAAATACTATATTCCAATATGCTCCTATATGCGAGCAAAGTCTTACAAATTAAAAAAACTGAACTTATCTATCTATTCTTCACTACCTATTATAATGATCTATTAAAATATTTATACTATATCCACAATTCTAGAAACATCTGCATCAGCCAAAGATCATCACATTCTCCAAGGAAAGAAAATGTAACGTGCACATGAATAGGTTAGCCACAAATTGAATTACTCCATCAACAAGTGCATAAGATGAAGTGTGGACCTATAATGAAGGTCGGGGACACTCCAAATAACATTTAAAATCACACCGTTAAGATCTGCTAGTCATGGGAATGATCCACAATCGATCAGATTAGTCATTAGGCTTGAAAACTATTCTTGTGCCGGTTCAAGAAACTATCATGAAATCTAATATCGATAACCTACCAGAAAATGATCCAATTTCACTCAAATCTTGGAATAAGGAAAATGAACATGTCCATCATGTACATGGAGATCCACAAGGTCTAGTGAGCAAAGGAAATGAATCCACCAACATGAACTGAGAAAGAACAAAACAAGAACAAAACTGAAATGAAAATATTTTTGGTTGCTGCAAGATTGCCAAAAACCAAGGATGCTCTTGCATCAGAGTGGTTGTTGGGATTCTCCAAGTGGGTTCTTGGAAAGAGGAAATATGTGTCACTTGTTTTTCTATCATTTATTGCATTTAATGTAATTTGTTTATCTCTCAAGTTTGGGAGCCCAATTTGGAAGGTGTAATGATGAAAATTTTACTCCCTTGGAGATGGTCCAATTTCTCTTAATTTATGAATAATTAATGTTAAATTGGACTTGATATCTCCTTGATCTAGTTTTTTGATGTGTTTTACACATCCACATTAGGTCTTGGGCCCTTTTTAAGCTAAATAAACCTAACTTTTCCTTAATTTAGTGTTGTAAAGTGTATTTATTTACATCTTAACATTAAATATAGGAGGCTTGTAAACTAAATGGACCTAATGTAGTTTTGAAATGTGTTGTACACATTCACATGGGATTTTGGGCCCTTCTAAGCTAAATAGACCTAATTTTACTTAATTTATTATTGTAAAGTGTACTTATTTACACTTTCACATTGAATTTTGGGTGCTCTTGAATTTATGACCTTTATATCATCATTAATAGGCCCCTAAGACCCTATATTGTGCATCCCAAGACATATTTTAACCAAAATCTAGACATAGACCTCATATAAACTTAATTTATCCACTCCTTGACATTCTCTCTTCAAATAGACCTTGTGGGACCCATACGCCACCTTGGGCATATGAGTCCCATCCAAGTGGGACCCATACACTATTGGTGGTGTATGAGTCCCATTTGGCCAATTTTTTAGGTTTTGAGTGGGAAAATTTGGGTTTTCAGTTCAAATTTCATGTATGTTGGCCTTCAGTATCTAATACATGAGATATTAGATGGATTACCTATATAAATGACGTCTCAAATCATTATTTCAGTGATCCATACCTCCATTCTATCTTCTTTAGTCTTCTTGGTGCACACTTTTAGTTTCATAGCTTTTTGTTTCCTTTTATTCACCTTTCTTGGTCATTTTACATATTATACTGTGTTTTCCAATTCATTGTATTTTCCAATTTTACACTTGGTGGTGAACCCCTCATTATATATCATTCATTCCCTAGGAAAGCCCTTTGCAAGATTTCAATCTCCTTTGAATTGAAATCTCAGGGGTTTGTTCTTGAGTGAAGAGTAAGGAAATAGCCTCTCTCCTTTTAGGTCCAAAACCCTAGAAGTGAAAGAGAGCCCCCTATTTTTGTATTTTCATTTTGGTGTTCTGAGCTAGTGTTGTGATGTAGCATTAAAGATCCAAGGTTAAGTATTTTTCTACACTTATTTCAAGATCAAGATCTACATCTTTCATGGCCACTTCATGTTGAGTTATAGATTTACAAGACATCGTTCAAGGTATGATTGTTCATGATTCATTTTCTTTGTTTCATGTTTCGTTCCTTCATTTCATTATCTCATCATTTGGTTTAGTTACCTACAAGGGGTTTGACCAAGGCAAACCCCCATTCCCTAACAATCAACACTTTTTCTCTCTCTTTGTGTGATTGCAGATCTAGGTGCTTTAACTACTTGAAGATCCTTTGAAGATTAGATTGCAAGGTGTAGATAATTCTTCAAGCCATCACAAGGTTGTCATCTTTACAAAAAGTCACCTATATGTCTGAAATCAACAGTTTAAGATTCATAAACAAAGTGGAATAGAAAGAGAAAACATTGAAGAGAAGATCCAGACCTTGAAGTTCAAAAAAAACCCCAACTAGACTCATATGCCACTTTCATGTATGAGTCCCAGTTTAGGTCATTTTTTTAGATTTTAGCAGATTCAAATACCCATTTGCCAGATTCTTGATTCTGCACAAAAAACCCAAATCTGGGACTGATTCGCCCAACCTAGTGTATGAGTCCTAGTAGGCCTAAATTTCAAGTTATTTAGCATTTCAGGCCTCCATTCAAGATCTCTCAGGTTTCTTGGTGCTCCTCTATACTTTTACATTTTATTTTTTTGATTTATTTGCATTCATAGTTCATTTAATGAAGTTTCTTGCATCAATGAGTTCAATCATTAGATCTTACATTTCATACATTTTTCCAAGCCGTAGTTTGGTGGTGAACCCATCATTAGTTTATAATTAGACCCTAGGAAAACCCTATTACAAGGTCTCTTTCCCCTTTGCATACTTTAGATTCAGATCTTTAGGGTTTCCCTTCAATGAGATAATTATGAAATGGGTTTACTCTACATCTTAAACGATACGAAAGTGAATCCATTTTCAGCTATTTCATTTTTGTGAACCTACATTTAGAACATTTCATTTTTTTATTTGGAGTACATCATCATCCTAGATCTTTCTTATATTAACATTACATTAGGGTTTGCGCTAGTTCATTGGTATTCTAGGGTTTACAAATCTTTCATTAGTGAAAGTGCATATAGCTTGCATTTTTGCATCTCAAATCATTGAAAATCATATAAATCTATATTTACACTTAGGTTATAGCTCATACAAACTAAAAATCATAGAAAACAATTAAAATTTCTTGAGACTTGTGAAAAAAACCCTAACTAGGACTCATACGTCCCTCTGGGCGATTTAGTCCTAGTCCATACTTTAAACTTCCTTATACAGCATTAAGAACCTCATTTGTGTGCTTCCTAAGCTTACTAATAACATATAGTATCAATTTGGAAAGTTTAGGTAACTTCTGTTTTATGAATCTAGATCAAAAACATCAATTTAGGGTAGTCATTTTTTAGATCATTTCAATAGAAAAAATCATCAGACCTAAATATATTCACATTTCTAAAACTTTGCATCATATGGATAAAAGTGCTTTTCACTTTTGCATATACAATGTTTACATTCATAAAATTTTGCATAAGTTTAATAAAATTGTTTTCCATTTTTGGATATACATTGCTTGCATTCTTAAAGTTTTGCATATGTTGGCTAAAATTATTGTTCATCTTTGGATATGCATTGTTTACATTATTGAAGCATTGCATGAGACGGTTACAAGTACTTTTCATTTTTGGTCAAACAATGTTAGTATCTTACCTATCTAGGAATACTAAGAAAAAGTTCATATCCCCTTACTATGAGAGTGTTTTAGTAAAAGAGAATACAATAGTGGATAATCATAACAATCATAGAATCCTTAGATCATGATGAAAAGGTGATTCTAGATTTCCCTTTATTAGAAATACATAAAAACAAAGACCTTCGAGGTTATGAATGCACAAGTTTTTATTAGGCCCCGCTTGACTATTGGACCTCTGACATACCATGTGGGACATCCTAAGAATCCTCTAATCCTTTACCCACCTTAACACAAACCTCAAACTCAAAACAAACCCAAACTTATCTTCTACCCACCTAAGAATAATGTGTCACAAAAACTGAGTCATAATATTGTTGCTTATACATATAACACTAGAAACAATCCACAACCAAGAAAAACACCTTCAACATCCCTCCCATTGCCTAATCCTATCTTTCCTGGTCCTCCTCGTTTGCCTGCACCAAATGGAAAAGAGTACAATCTTTTTGAACAACTAAAGAATACTCTTACCAAGATATCATTGTGGGACCTTATTCAAGCCTCCCCTCATTACCATAACATGATTCAAAGTTCCTTACAACAAGCTCCTATCCCCTCTAATGTGCAACCAAATGACATAGCAACCTTGATTCAAGAAATGAACATCGAAATTGTTTTCCAGCAAAGTGAGCTCCCTTCTTTGGAAGTGCCAAAAAAAATGTAGCTTGAATCATAATATCTTGATATAAAAGGACAGGCATAAAGAAAACCCTCATTGATAATTTCTCAACCCTTAATGTTTGTAGTGTGACCCTTTTGGATAAGCTTGGTGTGGATAAATCAAAAAATCAACCTAACTCTTTATCTATTAAGGGATTTGACAATGTAGGAAAATAATCGCTCGGTGTGAAAATAATGTTATGCCTCTTGATCTCTCATATAATCTCCTTTTAGGAAAAATTTGGATTCACACAATGAATGGAGTGCTTTCTACTCTTCACCGTGTAATGAAGTATTTCTACAACAACAAAGTGTACAAACTCAAAGCTGACCCCAAACCAAACATTTGTTTGAACATTAAAAAAACAAAGAGAATCCTTTGTAAACATTAACACCAACTACACAAGTGGAACCCATGCTAGACAAATAAAAACACATTGAGGATGTCACGAAGCTATTAGAAGATTATTTGGGTTCCTTAGACTTCAAACCAACATTCATGGGACAATAAACTTGATCATAAACAAAGAGTCTAAGAAGGGAAAATAAAAAGCAGTAATGTCAACATAAAATTTGGAAGACCCAAGTTCGAAAGCATCCACCTCAACCACTTTAGAACAAAAGACAACAAATTACACAACAAAATTTGATGAACTTAATTATGAGAAACCATAGAATCCAAAAGAGATGAAGAATCTTTATGGAAAAGGTTATGAAATTATGAAACAACTTGGTTACAGTGGAAAAGGATGTGGTGCTAGAGAACAAGGTATCCATGTCCCTATAGAACCTCACACATAGGAAAAGTCTAGTGGTCTTGGTTATTGTCCTTCGAAAGAAACAAGCATATCTTCACTTAATATCAACACTCTTAGAAAAGATTCTTCTAAGCCAGCTTTAACAATAGAGCATCCTGAACTGATAGACACTAGTAGTCTTGATTGTTATCCTTTGCAAGAAATGAAACAAAAAGGAAATCTTCGCTTAATGTCAGTGTCATCATGCAAAACACTAATGATTTGAATTCGTTAGATTTTACATCCTCCTTTCAAGGAGAGAAAAAAATCTCACAATCTAAAGAGTCTTGTGTAGGTATGACACCTTGTATTAAGCAAGAGATATCTTTGTCACAAAATAATCAAACATCCTCTACTTTTGATCAAGAGAGTATCTTGATGAGACTCCTCCAAGATCGTTTGATATCCCTTTCTCCATGAACACGAAAGAAATTTTACTACAAGAGTTCATTTTTCACATATCATAGAGTTCACGGTAATGTTACTAATGAATGTAAGGCTTTGAGTAGCAAAATTTAATATCTCAAGGACTATGGTGTTCTTCCTTGGGTTGAAGCATCTAGTTCCTCTTTTCATTTTGACTCATCCTTGTCCTGCACTAAGTGGGGGCAAGGGGTTAGGTAGCCTTGTCCTCATATGTCACTTTTCGTTGTTTCTTTTGGCTAGTTGATCACCTTTCATGTATATATAAGAGCAAGCTTGGGATGTGGATGACATGCCTTAAGTTGTTTCACATGTGGCATACTTCTTCATGGCATAGCTTATTGGAAACATATGATTTGGCATAGGGCTTTCTGAATAAGCTCTCATGTCTTCTACTTTAAATAAATTTCTCACAGTAATGGTGTTAGCAACCGCTTTAAAGTGGGGGCATACATCAACACTTATGTTTTACTGTGTGATTTTCTTTATTCTTGTGATGTGTCCTTTTCTTGGTGGTATCATTGGGTTTGATTTACTCCGAGAGTGTGATATTTCATTGACTTGTCCTCTCTTGGAGACATTAGGAATGATGTTCCCTAAGAGGATACCTTGCATGAATTAAGAAAAATCCCTTTGAATGCACCTTACACTATTTTTTATATGGCCACCTTGCATAACACACTTTTCATGCCTATGGATTCATCTTGTTTGTTCATGAGCTCCAAGCATACAAAGTTTTTCTTGTCTCATGAAGCTCGAAGTTCATTGTTTATTCATGAGCTCCAAGCATTTGAAGTTTTTCTTGTATCATGAAGCTCAAAGTTAATTTTTGTGCGGCGTCTTATCAAAGTTACTAGGAGGTATAACTTTGGTATGGTTTGATGGGAATCCAATCTGAGGCATGACTTTTCCTTAGCCACTCGCATATGTGTGTGAGCGCACATCGGCAGTATGTGTCTCACCTTCTTGGATTACTCACCCAGTCGATAGCCAAGAGTTTCGTTGCCTCAGAGTGAGAGTGCATATTTGGACAAACAAATTAGATTTGATCCACATCATGTTGGACAAATGGTTGATGCTTGATACACCTCTTTTTATCTTTGCTTTTTTTTTTTCTTTCTTTTAATCATTGACATTGCATGATTGTGTATCTTGTTTTGCTACATATCATAAATCTTGTGCATGTCCTTTCATGCTTATGTCGGTTTGACTTAGGATCTTGGATCCTAGGGGGTTGACCACTTCCTTGATCTTTGTTATCTTAGACCATCCACATTGGTATGCTCAGACCCCTATTGAATGTCTACTTTAGTGTGAGTTTGAAGCAAGTTCCTCCTCTCACAAAAGTGGGGGCTAGATCTAATGATGAAAATTGTACTCCCTTGGAGATGGTACAATTTCTCTTAATTTGGAAATGATTAATGTTAAATTGGACCTGATATCACCTTGATATAGTGTTGTGATGTGTTTTACACATACACATTAGGTCTTGGGCCCTTTTTAAGCTAAATAAATCTAACTTTTCCTTAATTTAGTGTTGTAAAGTGTATTTAATTACACCTTCACATTAAATTTAGGATGCTTGTAAACTAAATGGACCTAATCTAGTGTTGAAATGTTTTGTACACATTCACATGGGATTTTAGGCCCTTCTAAGCTAAATAGACCTAATTTTTCCTTAATTTAATGTTGTAAAGTGTATTTATTTACACTTTCACATTGAATTTTGGGTCGTCTTGAATTTATGACCTTTATATCACCATTAATAGGCCCCTACGACCCTATATTGTACATCTCAAGAAATATTTAAACTAAAATCCCAATATAGACCTCATATAAACTTAATTTTTTCACTCCCCAACATTCTCTCTCTTCAAATAGGCCATGTGGGACCATACGCCACCCTGGGCGTATGAGTCCCATTTGGCCTATTTTTAAGGTTTTGAGCAAGAAAAAATGGGTTTTAAGTTCAAATTTCATGTATGTTGGCCTCTAGGATCTAATACATGGGATATTAGATGGATTGCCTATATAAATGAGGTCTAAAATCATTATTTCACCTAAGCAATATTAAGCATACATGATATCAAGTCAAGCACTCGAGAGTTAAGCATTCCAAGACTTTACAAGATCATCACTTGAGAGAGCATTCAAGATCATTTCTAAGGCATTCAAGGGTGGAATTCTCTATCAATTATTGTAGAAATCCAAGATCCATTATCATGTCAAGATCATCGAGTATCAAACATGTTGTTGAGCTATTGTTGTGATGTAGCATTAAAGATCCAAGGTTAAGCATTGTTCTACACTTATCTCAAGATCAAGATCTACATCTTTCGTGACCACTTCATGTTGAGTTGCAGATTTAAAATACATCATTCAAGGTATTATTATTCATGATTCATGTTCTTTGTTTCATGTTTCATGCCTTCATTTCATTATCTCATCATTTGGTTTAATTACCTACAAGGGGTTTGACCAAGGCAAACCCCCATTCCCTAAAAATCAACACTTTTTATCTCTCTCTCTCTCTCTCTTTGTGTGATTGCAAATCTAGGTTCTTTGAAGACTTGAAGATCCTTTGAAGATTAGGTTTCAAGGTTGAGAGAAGTTTTCAAGCCATCACAAGGTTGTCATCTTCACAAAAAAGTCACCTACAAGTCTAAAATCAATAGTTTCATATCCAAAAACAAAGTGGAACAAAAAGAGCAGACATTGAAGACTAGATTCAGACCTTGAAGTTTTAAAAAACCGTAACTAGACTCATATGCTATTCATAGCGTATGAGTCTCAGTTTAGGTCAATTTTTTAGATTTTTACATATTCAGATACCCATTTTCCAAATTTTTGATTCATCACAGAAACCTAGATGTGGGACTAATTTTTCTAGCCTAGTGTATGAGTCCTAGTAGGCCTAAATTTTAGGTTATTCAACATTTCAGGCCTCCATTCAAGCTCTCTCAAGTTTCCAAGTGCTCCTTTGTACTTTTCCAGTTTAATGTTTTGATTTATTTGCATTCATAGTTCATTTAATGAATTTTCTTGCATCATCAAGTTCAATCATTAGATCTTACATTTCATACATTTTTCCAAGCCCTAGCTTGGTGGTGAACCCCTCATTAATTTATAATCAGACCCTAAGACATCCCTATTTTCATATCTCTTTCCCATTTCTTCATTGGATTGAGATCTCTAGGGCATCCTTGAATGTGGATCATAGAAAGTTTGTTGCCCAAGGTCCTAAACCCTAAGGCAACAATTTTCTATCTTACAAAGGGAAAGTATTTGAGCCAAAACTAGTTTCCTTTGAAATTTCAAGGAGGTAATCCAAAAGTTGAGGACATTTGGAATGAAGGGTCATCTTTGGGCATCATGTTTGGTGCATTAGATGCCTTCAAAAGTCTATAAAATCAACCTCTTGGATGTGAAATAAGGAGGAACAGTTGAATGTCGTGTTACTGTGCAGGAAAAAGGAAACGTGGAGTCATAAAGAGGTCATTCACAGGTACACAGGTGCTACCATGGTGAAGGAAAATAGGAGAATGGAAGGGTTGTATTGTAATCTAATTTATTTGATGATAATGCATACTTGGCCTCTTTTCTTGGTAGAGGTTTTCCCACAAGGGTTTGTCCACAAAAATCCTATGTTATGTGATGCTCTTATGTTGTTGATTTGTGCCTCATTGTTTCTATCTTATTGTGATGTTATTCTTCATATATTATAATTATATATTCCCATAAGGTAGTGTTTATAAGCATGTGATGTTGGTTGTTTTTCGGCATCATAAAGAAGACGGATCTAATCATGGTAATTCCATATTAAGACAACTTAATTTTAGATTTGCATATATAAGTTTTAGATTTTCATGTTGTTGTAGTCCAAGCCTTGAATCTCATCCATTGAAGTCATATTTGGATAGAGAATGAATTTCCTAATAATTGATATTGAACCTAATTATTTCTCATCATTTGGAACTAGAGCTTAAGGTGAACTAGGTTCTAGGTATTCTTTATTTTTTATTTCTTAGCTTGGAAAGCTTCTAGGAATTTTTTAGAAGGAATTGGAGGTTCTTGAAAGGCTTGTGGGGAAACATTGAATGTTCTTTGAGTTAACCTTGTTTTGTAGATTTGTGAAATTGGAATCCATGCATATTGTTAATGTGATCTATGTTGGGCATTAGAAGCTCGTGATTATGGATCTTTGTGGAGTTGGTTATGTTTTGGTTATTTGGAGCTCTTGTTTGGCATGTGTATATCCTCTTGTTTGGTGGTTTTGTTTCTTTACCTTGTGGTCATGTGTAATGAGAAGGTGTTCATGTTGGATGGGTAGAGACATCTTTCTCACATGGAGAAAGACCCTCCATTTGGACTACATAATGGATTACTTATGTTGGCTTCATGGATTTAGCCCTTGATTACACAAAAGCACTGGAAGATAATCCACTAAGCTCTTTGTGAGTTGTGGAGATGATATGTTTCATATGTTATAAGCTCCTAAACAACTTGATTTTTCCTATTGGGTTGCAGTTTTCTCTCGATTTTAGTTGTGGATTTTTTGATTTATGCTTATTTCATTATTTAGATAACATATTTGATGTGAATTTATGGATGGTTAAATGGATTTCATATTTACAGAGATGGTTTTGCATATTTTACATGTTAACTAAAATATGTGGTATGTACATCTATGATGTGACTATATTCAGGGTGTTTTGGATGAAGGAAATTGCAGGTTTGCATGTCTGCTTGGAGGATTCTTATTGATCTATGGTTACTCCTATGTGGGTTTGTTTGGAAAATTAGATCTAGCATTGATTCTAGTGTTTGATTCTTGGAAGTCCACATGTTATACCTGATTATCTCTATTTTTCATTACACTAATGTGGAGTTGAATCTATTTTTTAGTTATTTGAGATTGGAGCACTGATTATGTATTTCTCCTATGAGATGTTGCATATGTGTAGATCTTGGAAAATCATCTAATGTGGATTTTTTTGGTAGGCCATATTCTTGGTCACGATAATTATATTGGTATACTTATTGTAGTGAGAGACAGTTATTTGGAGTACCTAATATAGTTGTTCATTTGAATCTATATCAGTTGTTTATGGTGTATGAGAATCTTTATACACTTTCAGTAGATCATTGGAAATGATATTTGTTGCACGATGCCATGTATAACTCAGTATTACTTTCATTGGGAGCTTTATGTAGTTACATATTGTGTTTTATCTTCTTTGTTTCAAGATTTGTGTTCTAAGTTGTTGCAGTGTGTGGTGAGCCACGGATAATCTTTGATTAGAAGAAAGATGGTATTTTGCAATGGTTGTTGGTATAATAAAGAGCTCTTGGATTATATGTTTAGATAGTAGTGAGAGTTTAATTACATCTTTGGTTCTATTGAAAAAAGATGTATGGAGCTTGTATCTTCCTACTTTAGAGATTATGGTTGTACTTTATCTTTTGGGAGCTAATGGTGTTGAGTTCTTTGATTGTGTTGGGGCCATGGAGGATCTTCAGTTAGGAGATGGTTATCACAATGCATAGAGAGCTTGGTTACATAGTTCACTAGAAGCATTGACAATGATGTTGATTAATCATTTGATGATGGATGGTTAATTTTTATGTGATCTCCTAGTAGGGGAAGTTAGATCATGATGTCATGATATGTTCCCAATTCTATAATTATGATTTTGTAAATGACCTTGTTTGGTTCTCTTTGGTTTTGAGTATGGGTATGTACATGATCATCATGGAAAAAATAGGCCCCTAAGTGGCAAAAAAAATAGAAAAATCAGAATTAGGCAACTTGATGTAAAAATTTGAATAAGTTATCTATATTATTTCAAAAATATGTAAGAAAAGAATCTGTAGGAAATTAAATGTAGTTTCTAAACTACTAGGTTTGTTTAAATATATATATATATATATATATATATATATATATATATATATATATATATATATATATATATATATATTGGTGAAAATTTGAAATTTCAATGCAGTAGTACTTCAATTTTAGGGAAAAAATAAGAAGTAGGTGTCTGTCAACCACCCTAACCACAATAAAATGATAATATTTTTTTATAATATTTTAGATATAAGTTGAGGACTCATGTCCCGATGTGATGCATATTTTTTTGTAATTTTTTTCCAAGTAAACAATTAATTATGAATTTTTTATTACAACTTTTAAAAATATAAAAAATCATATGTCGACCACCTTAACTTGCTCAAAATTTCATGAAATTCAATTTTTCTTTCTTTAATCCTATAGTATGTGAAGCATAGAATGTGACGATGTTTTGGATTCAAAAATGTGATACCATTTGAAAGCTATAGATGTTTTTCAATCAGTCTATCAATTAGGACTTTACTCATAATTTGAATAGAAAATGAATAATAATTACTTATTAAATTAAAAGTAAAGAATAATTTATATTGGTGGAAAGTTGAGAATCTCCTTTAAAATCCCTTTTCGTTTCATCAAATTTGGGTAAAAAATAAGTCGTCAGCCACATACCCATCATATTGCCACTTTTTGGTCCATCATGATCCTGCACATACCTGTATTAATCATTTGCTTAGAGCTTCATGATTTTATAGGGTTGTATTTGAGTTTGGCATGGTTTGATTGGTGGATGCTCATGGAGAATAGAGAGACTTGGGTGAGGCTAAGAGATCTCTTATTTATGGGATCATATGTTTAGATGGTTACTCTTTGATGAGGATTTTAGAATAAATACCAAGAATCCTACACCCAGTTATGGATGTGAATCCATTATGGGCCTAAAGAGAAGATTGTCACTTCTTGGTGTTGTGTGCATATGATACAATGTTGTATCTCATTCTTGGTCTACTTGGTAGGTGAATTATTTGAGAGCTATTTCCCACTTGAATATCATTTGCATTCTTTATTTTGTATCTTGCCTTCTCATATAATTTAGTCTTGAATATAAACATTCTGAAGACTTGCTAAGAAGAATATGCATGGTTATATGGATTTCTATTGTTCTCCTTGCTTTGTTCTTAAGCTATGTATCTAGTTCTGGGGACTTATTTGGAGAGGTACATGAAATATTTTGTGGCTTGGGGAATATTCCCTTTGTTATGGGAATGATTGGTTTCTTTGATCAACCTTCGATGTGAGATGTTTACAACTAATACTGACATGTATTTATTTGATTTGAATGTTAGATGTTGATATCCTTTTAGTTTGGGAATGGTGAAGGAGATCTTACATTACACATCTTGGTACATGTTAGTGTGGAACAAGGATATATGGTTTGATTTGTAGGTTCTCTCTTTGTTCATGGTATTCTTCTTGGATGTTTGGTTTCACATGGTTGAGTGTGAAGAACTTGAGAGAGCTATGGAGACTAATGGTGAGAGAGGTATTGCAACATATTTGTTTCTAGGATTTTCATATCATTATATGTTTCCTTAACACTATGTAATAGAGGAATTATCTGCATCCTCTATTTGAAGTACTATAGATATACTTGTTATGCCTTGATCTATTTTCATATTTGACATTACTCATGTAGTGGCAATTTCTAGATATATGTCTAGTTATCCTCTTTAGTATCTTGGTTTATTGGTTACTAATGTGATGATGATTTTGCATGCTTCATTGGATTGGGATCTACCAGTTATGTAATTTTTAGGTGTGTATATAGCATATTCATTGTAGTGGGATGAGTCAAATGTGGACTATCTATATCCGCAAAATTATTCCAGTGTTTATTTAGAATTTATTAGTTGGCCTTGTCTGTGGTCATTTATTTATTGGTATGTTTCATTGAGATAGGAAGATGGATATATAGAGGCTTGACTATAGATTTTGGGTTGGTATGTTAATAGTATGAAGTTTTGTCTATGTTTTGTATACCCTAGTTTGAGGTATGATTAGCTTGGATGATTTGTAATTTGTTGTTGTTGCTATTCTAGGTGGTATGAGTAAGGAAACTAATTTTATCCTTTTTTATCATTTAAATGTGATGCTTATACTCATTGGTGTAGGTTTCAGTGATAGTTGATATGTTTTACCTTGGCATGTTCCTTTTTTCTTTCCTTAGGTGGCATGTTGGATGATATGAAGGAGTTTTTTGCTTGATTGTGGTTATCATGGTTACTTTTACATCTTTCTAGAGTATGAGAGCATGGTGAATATTTGGATGGAACATGTTTGGCTAAGGAATATTTTTCCCTTAGTTTTTATTTCTATGGGTGTGTTTACAATGTTGACGTCAAGTGGGAGAATGTTAGTATTAAGGTCCCATCCACCTTGTAAATCCTATGCCATGGTTCCAACATTCTTGGAAAGTTTCTCTAGGCATTTAGGGTGAATTAAAAAATATTTTGTAATATTAATTCTCGCCATTGTTTGTAATACACGGGTGATCCCACAATAGTGGTTTACAATTTTTGGCCAAACTGGACACTAAAATTATTTTTTTAAACTAAATCTTCACATTCGGGCACCTATAGCGACTAAACCATGAAGAATTTGAAGATGATGAAAACTACAGTCTCGTCACATTTTGTCTATAGATTCTAAAATATTTTTTTCAAATTTTTTGGAATTAGATTGCACTTCTTTTTCCATCTCCCATGAAAAACTGGTTTTTTTCAAAAAACAACATTTTTAAAAAGTGATGCACACCGTATAACGCATAACTTTTTTTCCATGAAGGATAAAATTATAATTCTTTCGAATTTGGATTTGTAACTCTGATATCTAGTGCTTCCACTTGGTTAGAAAATTTTTTATGGAATGTTTTTTCTTTAATCAAGTTTTGAAGTCAAACTAATTACAATTCAGACATTGTGGGACCGTATAATGCATAACTTTTTTTGTATATATCAAAATTTTATTTTTATTTTTTTGGATCAAGGACTTCAATATCTGGTGCACTCATATTTTTCAATTTTTTTTTTTGATAATCTACTATTTTTCCACATATGCAGAACAGAGACTTTCATTTTCGATGAAAAACCTATGTTTAATAAAACTTAAAAAACAAATACATAATAAAACCAAAACATATTAAAATTATATTCGTTGGATAGCTCGTTCTAAGGACTACCTAATTCAAGTTTGGTTTGTGAAGATTCCTCCATTTTCATCCTCAACCCAAGCTCCGAAGTGCCAAAATTCAAGTTTTTTTGTGTCTCAGGGAGGGGATGAGGAATAAAGGGAATTTGAACGAACCCACAAGGGTTCGCTCGAACTAGGGTTCATTCGAAGCCCCCTTCTATAAGGGGTTTTGATGGCTTTTTTGGCCGGAAAGTATTAGGAAAGTTCACCTGAACCTAGGTTCTAGCGAACCCCTAATGGGTTCAGTCGAACCAACAGGTTCGTACGAACCCCTAAAATCATTTTTTTTGCCACGCATTGATTTTATGTGAGTTTTCCTTCCTCACTTCAATTGTAAACCACTATTGTGGCTTCACCCACACTCATAAGGTGTGATGGGTCCACTAGTAGCATTAAAGGTGGGTTATGGACATAAATATTTAATATTGTTTTCCCCACATTTGGATGCCTAGAATGGGATAATAAAAGATAAAGGAAATGATAAATGAGTGATTGTTGGGATTCCCGAAGTGGGTCCTTGGAAAGAGGCAACATGTGTCACTTGGTTTTCCATCATTTATTATATTTCATGTAATGTTTATCTCTCAAGTTTGGGCACCCAAGTTGGAGGGAAACTGTTAGAGCTAAAACTGGTATCTTTTCAAATTCCAAGGTGGTAATCCAAAGGTTGGGGATGTTTGAATGAAGGGTCATAGTTGGGCACCATGTTTGGTGCATTAGATGCCTTCAAAAGTCTATATAATCAGCCTCTCAGATGTAGAAATGAGGAGGAACAGTTGAATGTAGTATTACTCTACATGAACAAGGATAGATGGAGGCATAAGGAGGTTGTTCATAGGTACACAGGTGCTACCATGGTTGAGGAAAAGAGGAGAATGGAAGTGGTTGTATTGTAATCTCATTTATTTGATGATAATGCATACTTGGTCTCTCTTCTTGATGGAGTTAATTCTCGCAAGGATTTCTCTATGTAAATCCTATTTTATGTGATTCTCTTGTGTTTCTGATTTGTGGCTCATTATTGTAATCTTATTGTGATGTTATTCTTCATATATTATTATTATATGTTTGCATAAGGTAGTGTTTATAAGCATGTTATGTTGGCTAGTTTTTGGCATCATAAAGAAGATGGATCTAATCATGGTAATTCCATATTAAGATAACTTAATTTTATATTTTCTTATAAGTTTATATTTTCATGTTGTTGTAGTCCAAGCCTTGAATCTCATCCATTGAGGTCATATTTAGACAGAGATTGAATTTTCCAACAATTGGTATTGAACCTATTTATTTCTCATCATCCTTCTCCTTCTATCTCTATCTCACCTCTCCCTCCCTACCTCTCCCTCCCTCTCTCTCTAAATGAAAATGCATTTTTAGAATGCTAGAGCCAAATAAGAGAGAGAGAGAGAGAGGTGTGAGATAGAGGGATACTAGAGAGGGAAGGAGAGAGAGGAGGGAGGGAGAGGTAAAAAGGTATAGGTGATATAGATAGAAGTAGAGAGAGGTGAGATAGAGAGGTTGGTGAGAAAGAGAGAGAGATGGAGAGAGATAAGTAGAGAGGGAAGGAGAGAGAGAGGGGGAAGGGAGGGAGAGGAGGAGAGAGAGGGGTGAGAGAGAGAGAGAGAGGTGGGTAGAGAGAGGGAGAGGAGAGATTAAAAATGTGGGAGCGAGAGATGGAGGGAGAGGTAGGGATGGAGAGATAGGTAGGTAGAGAGAATGATGGGGGGAGATAGATAGAAGTAGAGAGGGAAGGAGAGGTGGAGGGAGAGGTAGGGAGGGAGGGAGAGAGAGGTGAGAGAGAGGTAAAGATAGGTAAAGAGGGATAGGTGAGATAGAAGTAGAGAGAGAGAGAGGGAGTTAAAGAGGTAGGTAGAGAGAAGTAGAGAGGGAAGGAGAGATGGAGGGAGATGTAGGTTAGAAGAGAGAGGGGAAGGAGGGAGAGGTAAGAAGGGATAGGTGAGATAAATAAAAGTCGAGAAATCTAGTGGTAATATAGAGAGAAGTACAGAGGGAATGAGAGAGAGGAGGGATGAAGGGATAGGTAGAGATGGATAGCTGAGATAGAGAGAAGTAAAGAGAGAGAGAGTGGTAGGGTGTGATGGAGGGAGAGGTAGGTAGAGAGAGGGAGAGGGGAGATAGAGAGTAGAGAGAGAAGGATAGAGAGGGAGAGGTAGGAAAGGGGAGAGAGGTGAGAGAGAGATAGAGAGAGGGGCAGGAGTGATAGAGGGAGAGGTAGAGAACGATAGGTTAGATAGAGAGAAGTAGAGAGAGATAGAGAGAGTATGGTAGGGAGTGATGGATGGAGAGGTAGATATAGAGAGAGAGTGAGAGGGCAGATAGAGAGTAGAGAGAGAGAGAGAGGTGGGGAGATTGAGAGAGAGGGAAGGAAGGAGGGAGAGGTAGAGAGAGAGAGAGAGTAGACATGGAATGAGAGAGAGGTGGGGGAGGAGGGAGGGAAATGTAGGGAGGGATAGAATGAGATAGAAAAAAGTAGAGAGGTAGGGGAGATGAGAGAGGGAGAGAAATGTGAGATAGATAGAAGTAGAGAGAGAAGGGGATAGAGAGAGAGGGGGGAGAGGGAGAGAGAGAGAAGGAGAGGGAGAGAGAGAGAGAGAGAGAAGGAGAGGGAGAGAGAGTCAGATAAAGGGATGGAGATAGTGAGAGAGAGAGAGGTCTAGATCATAAGGGATAAATAATGAGTGAGATAGAGAGAGAGAGAGAGAGATGATACAACTTGCTAATTACTAGAATTTGACCTCCTGATAACTGAAATTTGACATGTTGATTGTTAAAATTTAACTAAGTTTGAAAAATTATAAGATCTTCCAATACCTAAAATTTGCATTATAACTCTAAGAGATCTGAAACCCCTCTCAAACATCCTGAAACTATATACATGAGATATAACTTAAAGTATAAGAAAGTAAATGTGAACTTATACTTAAATGTGTCTTAGTTTAGAGTATTCAATTTATAGTTGAAGATATCAGTATTAAGGCATCATTCACATTTTGCAAGCACCAAAAATTTGTTCTTGCCGAATGTTCATTTCAAGCAAAAAAATGAATGTGATGTCTTTTTTGTGTCACATCTTTCTGCACTTACCCATTTAGAAAGGTGTAGGTAATTTTTAATAAATTTTTAAGAAAGTATTTATCATTGAGTATGAATATATGAGATTAAGTTAGCTATCTAAAGCATATGTTAGAGTACGAATAGACAAAGTTAAGTTTCTAAAGCATATATATCCATATTCCTTTCAAAATAAAAATAAATTAATGTTAATTTCAAATAAATTTATGATTTAGCAATAAAAACCCACTATATATTTAATAATCAAATAGTTCAATTTTTTTTTACTAACAAAATATTTAGATTTCAACTAACAACCCATTACATTTTCAAAAGAAAATAAAAACTTACCATTCTACTAATCACATAATTCAATTAAAAAAAAAAAAAATCACCTTAAAACTTACCATTCTACAAATCACATAACTCATTAAAAAATGATAAAATTTTAAAATAAAAGAATTCACCTTAAACTATCTTTATCATTATGAAAAGTCCATAGAGCTGCCTCTAACACAAGTATAACTGCCACTAGTACAACTATAACTACCATTGCCATGGGCAAAATTATTTCAAACTATTTACCCCTTGAATGTCTTAAAATTTTACCTATAAATTAATATATTATATTTTTTATAAATCAAAGTGTTCTTTCGTCCTTCATTATATTAAGATCAAAAGTATTCGTAGGAGATTAGGCGTGAAAGTGGAATATTTATATAAAAATGTCTATGCAGCATTCTTGACTTCTGCAAAACTGAAGGAAGCGCATCGTTGATTACATTTATAGCTCTCCAATACATTTCCTTATCTTGCGGAAGGAAGGGAACTGTCGTCGGTTACTGATGAGAAATTTATAGCAAACGGAGCGTCCTTTAACATTCCATAATCTGAACCATCTGTCGTGCGAAGGAGTCCAAGAGCTTCTTTCAGTTCATTCACAACTTGGCTCATGGTGGGCCTCTCCTTTGATTGGCTCTCTGTACACAACAATGCTAACTCTGCAACTTTCCACATTGCACCCAAATGAAACTTTTCCCCTGCCTCTGCATCTATCAAGCTCTCAATACGTCCTTGAGAAATCAGGGACCTTGACTGCACCCATATAAAACAATATCATATAATCAAACTGTAACTTCTTGTTTTTCGACTTAATGATTTCTAAGTGTTAGATAATAGCTCCGTGCTTCTTCTTACCCAGGATACAATGTGACTCTGTTCGCCTGAAATATTTGTATCAATAGGCGTTCTTCCTGATATGATCTCTAAAATAACTACGCTGAAGCTATACACATCACTTTTCTCTGTTAAATTGTTTGTTAAGGTATATCTGTTTAAAAAAAAGCAGTATCAGCATTTGTGCTCTAATTTAGTCGATGGTACTTGAATGACTATAAAAAAGAATATAGAAATAATTTACTGAGGATCAAGGTAGCCAAATGTGCCCTTCACATCCGTTGAAAAATGAGTTGCTTCACTAGATGGCCCCTCTCTTGACAGCCCAAAATCTGATATTTTCGCTTCCATTCTTTCACTTAATAATATATTGGACGACTTAATATCTCTATGAATTACTTGAGGTTTGCAACCAGTATGCAAGTACTCCAATCCTGATTATCACACTATCAATTATTTTACAAATATTGCAATTTAATAAATATCTTGTGTTGTATCAGGGAAGAATCTACCTTGAGCTGCATTTATGGCAATGGTAAGCCTTGTTTCCCAGTCAAGGCATTGCTTTGATCCATATGATCCTACAAGCATAAAACCATATATGAGACGAATAGAACCTCACTTCATACTTTTGTTGGAATATTAACCCTAACTGCTGCCGTCCCCGCCAACCGCCGCCCGCTATATCGCAATCAATAAATTAGTCATTGCGATACCGCGGGAGTCTTCGGTAATGTTTTTTGTTTTATATCAACCGCCTGCCGTACCTCCAACCAATGCCCGCTATATCGCAATCAATAAAATATTCATCGCGATATCACGGGAGACTCCGTAGAAGTTTGCTTTATTTTAACCGCCAGGTGTTTACCGCAGTTAACCGGGCCGCCAACTAACCGTCGCCCGCAATATCGCAATCAAGAATTTTACCATCGCGATACCGCGGGGAACTATGGAGAAAGCCGCCATCGCCAATGGAAATATCGGGATGTGAAATATTTAATATTTAAGTTTGAATTTTATGAAAAGGACATTGTATTAAATGCATTTTGACGGGGGAAAAGTTAGTTAGGTGAATTTGAAAAATTGTATTCGTTTCCTCTCATCCGTGAAAATTCTTCACGTGACTTTTTACCTTAGCATATATTATGTAATTGTAATTTATTTTTTAACAAGTGAAGGAGAATGAGAAGAAGGTGAATGTGAGCAAACAGAAAATTACGAGCAGCAGCTCTGTGTGTTGATGAAAAATATATTTTATATTTTAATTTTTACTGTGTGTGAAAACTTCCTCCTCTGCCTCTGGCCTTCACGTGGTATCAGAGCAAGTTCGAGTATCAGATCAAAGCAGATTATCTGGGTAAATTTCAAAAATGGCAGCAAGCACAAGCTTGACAAACCCACAAATTCCACAGTTTAATGGGAAGAATTATGAGTACTGGTCAATCACCATGAAAGCACTATTTAGCTCACAGGATATATGGGATTTAGTAGAGAATGGATTTGCAGAGCCAGCAGATGCAGTAGCATACAATGCTTTAACACAAGCAGAGAAAGACTTATTGAAGGACACAAGGAAGAAAGATTCAAAGGCTTTATTTTATCTGTTTCAAGTTGTACATGAGAGCATTTTTCCAAGGATTTCAGCAGCAACAAAGTCCAAACAAGCATGGGACATACTTCAAACAGCCTATCAAGGCATGGCAAAAGTTAAAACAGCAAAGCTACAAATGCTGAGAAGAGATTTTGAAACAATATGTATAAAGGACAATGAATCTGTAGATTCATTCTACACCCAAGTCATTGGGGTGGTTAATCAAATTAGGTCTCATGGAGAAAATCTGGAAGATACCAGAGTTGTTGAAAAGATTTTAAGGAGTTTGCCCACAAAATTTCTACCGGTTGTAGTTGCTATAGAGGAGACAAAGGATCTCTCACAGTTCTCAGTTGATGAGCTGTATGCATCTCTAATTTCTCATGAACAAAGGCTGAAAAGGTCAGCAGATACATCACTGGAGCATGCTTTCAAAACTCAGGCTTCAGTCAGTCAAGGAAGAGGCAGAGGTAGATCAAGAGGAAGAGGAAGAAACTCTTACAGAGGTGAAAGATACAGTTTATCAAGCTCAAATGGAAGAGGCAGCAATCAAGGCTCAAGCCAAAACTCAACACAGAATCAGTCACAAAATCAAAGGTATGATAAATCTCAAGTCCAATGTCACTACTGTAAAAAATATGGGCATTATATGAATGAGTGTAGAAAGAAGCAGTATGATAATAATAGACAAAATGCAAATTTTTCAAGAGAAGGTCAAAATCAGGATTCAGATAAGAGAACAATGTTTTTAGCTTGTAATGTTGCTCAAGCAAATGAAAAAGATGTATGGTTTTTAGATTCAGGCTGTAGCAATCATATGACAGGGAATCTAGAAATGTTTTCAAGTTTAAATGAGAATGTAAAGTCTGATGTTACATTGGGTAATGACAACAAAGTGTCCAAAGGAAAAGGAGATGTCAATATTCTAACTAAACAGGGGGAGAAAAGTATATTTCAGATGTGTATTTTGTGCCTGGTCTGAAACATAACTTAATGAGTGTAGGGCAACTGGTTCAAAAAGGGTATAGAGTAACCTTCAAGAACGGTCTGTGCACAATTTTAGACAAATACCCAAGCAACTAGCTTATTGCAAAAGTCAGAATGACAAACAACAGAATGTTTCCCTTAAAGATAAGGCCAGATTTGAATATAAATTATGCTCAAGCACAACATTTAATGAATTCACAAGTGGGTAGAGAAGAAACTACAGCAGTAGTGCAGACAATCTTTCAAGCTGAGATAAAAGATGAAAACTGGTTATGGCACCTAAGATTTGGGCATCTCAACTTTGGAGGTTTAAATTTACTTCATAGGAAAGGCATGGTCAAGGGACTACCTTTAATAGAAAAACCAAAAAGGGTATGTGAAGGGTGCATTTTAGGAAAACAACATAGAGAATCATTTCCTGCAGGAAAGTCAACTAGAGCAAAAGCCCCTTTGGAAATTATACATTCAGATTTGTGTGGACCTATGCAAACACCTTCAATAGGTGATAGTTTTTACTTTCTGACATTCATTGATGATTATTCAAGAAAAACATGGGTTTATTTTCTAAAGCAGAAAAATGAAGTGTTTGATCTGTTTCGTCAGTTCAAGAATTTGGTTGAAAAACAGAGTGGTTATTATATTAAAGTGTTGAGAACAGATAGAGGTGGTGAATATATTTCAAGAGAATTCTTTAATTTTTGCAAAGATCATGGAATTCACAAGCAATTCACAACTAGATACACACCTCAACAAAATGGAGTAGCTGAAAGGAAAAATAGAACAATCATGGAAATGGCTAGAAGTATATTGAAAGCCAAACATTTGTCAAATGAATATTGGGCAGAAGCAATATCTTGTGCAGCCTATATAATGAATAGGTGTCCAACAAAAAGTGTTATGAATATAGTACCTGAAGAAGCATGGACAAGAAGAAAACATAGTGTTACTCACATGAGAGTATTTGGATGTGTAGCATATGCACATGTGCCTGATGAATTGAGAAGGAAGCTAGATAACAAAGGAGAAAAATGCATATTTGTTGGATACAGTGAAGAATCTAAAGCTTATAAGCTCTATAATCCAACAACAAAGAAAGTTATAATCAGCAGAGATGTACAATTTGTAGAAGATGAAGCATGGGATGGAAGTATAGAGAAGACAGTCAATATTTCAGCTAGTATACCTCAAGAGGAGAATGAAGTTCCAGCAACAACAAATGTTCCAGCTATTGTGACTCCTACCACTCCCATTCAAGCTCAACAAAGTGGTCCACAAGTGACACCAGCATCGATTGTAAGAACAGCCTCATGCATTCAAGGAAGCAGTCCAACAAGAGGACAGCAAACACCATCTACAGCAGGACCATCGGGTCCACATTCCACAAGTTCAAGTGATATGTCAAATCCTACAATGGCAAGTCTGAGAAGACAGAAAATCAGAAGCATAAGAGATATATATGAGCAAAATGAAGGTGAGAATAACTCAGATCAGATTTCTCTTTGTGCATTTTATTCTCAAATAGAAATCCAATTCATTTTGAAGATGCAGTCAAAGATGATAAATGGGTAAGTGCTATGGATGAAGAGATTGAAGCAATTGAAAAGAATCAGACATGGGAACTAGTCAGTCTTCCAAAAGACAAAGATGTAATTGGAGTGAAATGGGTTTATAAAACCAAATTGAATGAAAAAGATGAAGTTCAGAAGCTTAAAGCAAGATTGGTTGTAAAGGGCTATTCACAACAGCCTGGAATTGATTACAATGAAACATTTGCACCTGTAGCACGATTGGATACTATAAGGATGATTTTAGCTTTAGCAGCTCAGAATAAGTGGTCTGTATTTCAAATGGATGTAAAGTCAGCTTTTTTAAATGGTTATTTAGAAGAAGAAGTTTATGTGGATCAGCCACCTAGATATGAAATTCTAGGTCAAGAAGACAAAGTTTATAAATTGAAAAAGGCACTGTATGGATTGAAGCAAGCCCCAAGAGCTTGGTACAGCAGAATAGATAGTTATCTTTTGCAGAATGGATTTAATAGATGTAGCAGTGAGCCCACACTGTATACAAAAATGAATGAAGAAGGTGAAATACTAATAGTATGCTTATATGTGGATGATTTAATTTTCACTGGCAATTTGTCAATTGATCTGTTCAAGGCAGACATGAAGAAAGAATTTGAAATGACAGACTTAGGTCTGATGAAGTATTTTTTGGGTATTGAAGTGAATCAAAATGAAAGTGGTATTTTTATTTCACAGTCAAAATATGCAAATGACATTTTGAAAAGGTTTAATATGATGAAGTGCAAACCAGCACCAACACCTACAGTGACAGGTCTGAAACTAAGCAAAGATGATAGAGGGTCTAATGTTGATCCAACTTTGTTTAAGAGGCTTGTTGGAAGCCTCATGTATCTCACAGCCACAAGGCCAGACATTATGTATGGAGTAAGTTTGATTTCAAGGTTTATGGAAACACCAAAAGACACCCATTGGAAAGCAGGGAAAAGAATTTTAAGGTATGTAAGTGGAACAAGAAATTTTGGCATTAAGTATTCAAGTTCAGATGAGTTCAAACTCATAGGATACACAGACAATGACTGTGCTGGCAGCATTGATGACAGAAAAAGCACGTCTGGTTATGTATTTAATTTTGGGACTGGAATTGTCTCATGGTCTTCAAAGAAGCATCCAATAGTTTGTCTTTCATCAGCCGAAGCAGAGTATGTGGCAGCCACAAGTGCAACATGTCAAGCAGTCTGGATGAGAAGAATTTTGAAAGAATTGCAAAATGAACAAATGGAGGCAACAAAAATTTACTGCGATAACAATTCAGCCATTGCTCTTTCGAAAAATCCAGTCTTTCATAAGAGAAGCAAGCACATTGATACCAGATATCATTTTGTCAGAGAATTAATTAACAATGGTGAAATATTTTTAGAATTTTGCAGATCAGAAGAACAAAGTGCAGATATTTTTACAAAGCCGCTGGGAAGAGATAATTTTATTTTTCAAAGGAACAGATTGGGCATGGTGGATAGCGCAGTTATGCTTAAGGGGGAGTGTTGGAATATTAACCCTAACTGCTGCCGTCCCCGCCAACCGCCGCCCGCTATATCGCAATCAATAAATTAGTCATTGCGATACCGCGGGAGTCTTCGGTAATGTTTTTTGTTTTATATCAACCGCCTGCCGTACCTCCAACCAATGCCCGCTATATCGCAATCAATAAAATATTCATCGCGATATCACGGGAGACTCCGTAGAAGTTTGCTTTATTTTAACCGCCAGGTGTTTACCGCAGTTAACCGGGCCGTCAACTAACCGTCGCCCGCAATATCGCAATCAAGAATTTAACCATCGCGATACCGCGGGGAACTATGGAGAAAGCCGCCACTGCCAATGGAAATATCGGGATGTGAAATATTTAATATTTAAGTTTGAATTTTATGAAAATGACATTGTATTAAATGCATTTTGACGGGGGAAAAGTTAGTTAGGTGAATTTGAAAAATTGTATTCGTTTCCTCTCATCCGTGAAAATTCTTCACGTGACTTTTTACCTTAGCATATATTATGTAATTGTAATTTATTTTTTAACAAGTGAAGGAGAATGAGAAGAAGGTGAATGTGAGCAAACAGAAAATTACGAGCAGCAGCTCTGTGTGTTGATGAAAAATATATTTTATATTTTAATTTTTACTGTGTGTGAAAATTTCCTCCTCTGCCTCCGGCCTTCAACTTTTGGGCACTCCTAATAAGAATCACTTACATTTTATAATTTTAACTTAGAAGAAAACGGTAACAGGCTGTCCAGTCAACTGCTAACAATTTTATAGAGTGAAGGATATGGGCAGTTTGAATTACAAACCTACATAATTGATAAGCACACTTCTAAGGATGTTCTGTCAGTGTGTTGGCTTTTTAAAGAAAATAAGAAAGCACACAAGTTATCTAATCAACTGCTGGCACTGATTTTTTTAGAGTAGTAATATATGCATTGACCGGGTAATCAGCCTGCCCTTTTTTCTTTTTCTTTTTTAATTTTAAATAAGATCAAAACAGTTGAGTTGTTGAAAAATATGGAGAGTGGTCGTATATTTGAACTCCAATTTAAATGCTATGTCTAGATGAGGGGAATTCAAGGCACAGCCAAAGAATTATAGAATCAGTCCTACTGGGTTTTGATTCTCCATGTAAAAAATAATAAAAAATGAAAATAAAAATAACTGTGAACTTATGTCAATGAAAAGCCCTTCCTTTGATCATTGAAACTATGAATTGGAGATTTAGATTTGGTAAAAGCGAAATACAAATACATACTAACAATGGGTTTGTGTTGGTTGTGACTGATAAATCCAACCATGAACAATTCACTCTAGATCGAAACCCTCTGTCCCTTCGGATTTCCAAACTTCAACATGTGCTGGTGGTGGAGATCTTGGCATCTGTCGATGAGCCTAAGAGGAATCTTTAGGGGATTACTGGGTTCTCGAATCTAGATGGTGGGGTTGTGCCTTTTGTGCATGTAGCTTGATCCCCTTCTCATAAATCTTATGCAGATGTGGTGAACAAAAAACTCTTTGTGAGTACCTTCAACACTTATGGTTTAGTTGTTATTGGAGTGTAGAATGGAACTAATGTGGGCATGGGTTTTTCATCTAGGAATACCTTGAATTCAATAGGAGGACAAAATAGTTGCCTCTTCCTTGTGCTATAGTTACTCCTGCGGTGATTCTAGAGAAGGAAGTGATCGACTGTGAAAATTTCATGAGTAAGGGTTTTTCTGCCTATGGCCTTCTCTATTAGATTTGCATTGATAGATTTCTAAGCATTGGATTCCTTCGTTTGAGGGTAAGATGGAAATTTACCTTTTTACTAGAGATTTATTTATGGTATTCTTTGAATTTTTTAAAGATAGAGAGGTTGTGTTAGATGTGGAGACTAGATGTGGGATTTGCATCCTCTTTTGATTCACCCTTGGTCTCTTAGTTGAAAGAATCTATTGACACAATGTCTATTTGGATGAGATTGCCTTATCTACCCTTACAATTCTAATGCATGTCCTATGAAGCTAATGCATGTCCTATGAAGTCATTGGCAATGCTCTAGGTTGATTCTTGAAGGTGGACCTAGCTTCTAAGACCTTTATTCACACCTCTTTTGTATGCATCTTGGTGGAAGTTAATTTGATGAAAGCTTTACCAGGTGATTTTTTTTTATGGATTAATGATGAAGTTTGGTCTCAATTGGTTGGTTACAAGGGCATTATCTTTCAATTGGGCACTTGGCTGTAGATGGTTTTCATGGTTTACATAAAAATTCTTCAACTTGGTGGAAAAATGGTCTTTCTTACCATCTTACAATATATCCTAAAGATTCAATACTTGATTTAGGGATTTAGAGCCTCGCAAACTCCACCCTCTGGGCTTGGTGAGGCTCGTTTTGAACCTTTGGATAATGTTCTTAAGAAGCTCAACAACCTGTTGCAAATATTCCTATTTTTCCTTCAACTTCAAATCATTAGTTGATTGTTTGTGAAATGGTAGTAAGTTGATCGAAAACTCCTCATTGTTCCTTGGATTTTGTAATTCTCTCAGATGGATCCTCTAGGGGGAATCCTCTCCCTCTTCTCTTAGGTCAATAGATTTGGAAGTCAACTCTTCATGGATAGTTGATCAAAGATGAAAGAAAGGTCTTCTTAAATTGATCTCTCACCCACACCAAATCTATAGGTGTAAGGGTGCACAAACTTGGATCAAACATGGTTTAGGCTTGATCCCTTTGATTGCTTTTTGTTTTGAGCAACTGACTGTTTTTGTTTTGTGTATCTGTTGTTCTGTTGTAACAGGGTTTGAACTCTGTCAAAAATCCATTTACCTTGATAAAAAGAAATGAAGCAGAATTCCTTGGGGACCTAGTTCATTCAAGTGTGCATTATCACTAAAGAAGCAAAAATGGATCAGAAGATTACCATGGAGAAGTTGATGTAAATTTCCCTTCGACAAATGTTCGTAAATCAATATTTGATATTCTCCTTCACAGCAAAAGCCCAAAAAATTTACAAGATTTCTATGATGCACTCTCGAAAGCAAGGCAACCTGCAAGTTATGCATTTTTTGTTTAGCTAAAGAAATTTTGTACCAAAAGAGTAGCAATGGCTCAAACAAACCTCTGTTAAAAATTCCTGTACTCCTTGCTTCGATGTTTCCGAGCGAACCTTGACGGCTACCTCCTTTCCATTCTTTAAGCAGCCATAGTTTACAGGCCCAAATCCTCCTCTCCCAATTTGCCTACTAAATTCACTTGTTATTTCTCTCACCTCTCTGTAACTATATTCTCTGTAAGTTGGAGCTATTAGGTCCTTTGGCATTGGAGAAATAAGAGATTCTGTAGCATGAGTATATTTTCATTATTGGAAATACTAATTTATTACATCCCATTAGCATTGTTAACAGAGAAAAAGAGAAAATAACCGTCATACTAGCCTGTAGATTTGCTTGCTATGTAATTCCTGCGAATAATTAGTACAGCACCACATGAGAGGATACAAAATATTATGGCGCCGCCGATTGCCAAACCGAAAATCAGACCTTTGTTTGTAGATTTGCCTCTACAATCATTTTCGCCTGTGGTACATAGCTGCACATTTCCTGAAAGACTGAAAAACAAATGAACTTGAAGTCATCAGAATACGAGGCCCTAACTGGTAGGTTTCAAACCAAATAGAAGTCTTCCTTACACAATATAATTAACCCACAACACTATATCATTTGTAATGGATTTTATGATTATTACCTGAGATTTAGGTTCTTGTTGTTTATCACAGCCACGGGTACTGGTCCTATGAGATTGTTATTCTCTAGATTACTGAAAGAAAGTTTCACTCACAAAATAAATTCAAATTCAGGATATATTACCATCTACCTTAATTACATTGCAGTCAAGGAAATCCTTCGACATAAATCAGCAACACAATTAAGAAGACAGACAGCTTGAGCAAATTTAAATATCAAGAGTACTCACAGTATTTTCAAGTTTGTCAAACTAGCCAACGATTCAGGTATTGTACCGCTTAAATTGTTATCAGATAGATCGCTGCAAAAGCACAGATTGAGCACGACTTTTCTTAATGAGAAAGAAAGTAAACACAGAACAAACGATAAAGTGTACTTATTAACAGTAAAACTTACATGATCTGAAGAGCCGTGAGATTGCTAATACTGGCTGGAATATTACCTGTAAATCCTTTCTTTGAAAGATTCCTGAATATCCAATAAATGTATATACACACTAAGCTAACAAGTGGTAGTTAATAAGTTCGAATGATTCAAGAGTATCTAATAAATGTATATACAAACTAAGATAACAAGTTGTCCTTAATAAAGAGTGAATGAATGTTGAAATTATCACTTACAAGCTCACAATTCTAGGTGATGTACTGTTGTTGCAAACTAACCAATCCCATGAATAACGAAAGGGTAAGCATGGATCACCAACATAGGTGTAGTTTAGGTGCTGTTGAATGATGATTAATGCTTCTACTACAATATCAAAATTGAAAAAATATAATTAAACAATCTGTTATAATTAACATAGATCATAATGTTATTTTGATAACAATTTCTCTACTCTTTTCTAGATTCCACTATTCTTGGCACACACCTTTTAGATATTGAATGTAAAACCCTCTATCAAAAATGTATATTTGATTTTGTAGTACCATGGAGTTGTTGTGAAGATTTTCAGTTAAACAGTTATATTTTGAATAAAATTAGTTGTCTAAAATTTTAAATACTAACTTCTTAGTATCTATAAGTGAGTTCATCAATCGCACAAGTTCTCAAACCTATGTCAGGTTTCCAATCCATAATCTTTTACACAAATCATTATTATTGTGGTCATTATGTGCATGTTTTGAAAAATAGAGAAAGTTTTTCCAAATACTCAACATTATCAACCAAAAGTAAAAGTTAAATGCAAAAGTAGATAACAAATACTTACTAAAAATAAAAATTCAACACGTTATACTTAATGCAATGACTATTTATATGGAGCTCTCACCCCATGTAAATAGCTTACACTTTGACTACAAAATGTTGGCTATTTGAGATCTTACACAAAGAGGTTAAAAAACATATTAAAAAAATTATAATATGCTCAAATCTCTTAATTAAATTTTTAATGCACCATTTCGAGACATGAATTACATACCATCTGAAGTGAAAGTTCCTTGTTGATGCTGAGCACTTTGACGATACATCTCCAAAGCACTTGTTATTGGAGGTAAATTGGAACGGTTCGTTGCTTGCAACCGAAATGCCATAGTATTTGTAACACCATAGGGTAGGAGCACAGACACATTTGATGATTGCAAATACTTGGGTTGTATAGGTCTATCATTAAGCTTGTTATTATCAAGAAACAAATCAAATTCTCGAAGGGTTGTTGCATTCAAATCAGGTTGTACTTCTGCAAAATACATAGAAATATAAAGATTCCCATTTTGTCTACTTCGACGCAAGGGCAAATCCATCGTTGAAGGGGAGTAGAGATAACTTGTTTCTACTGTTTGCATAACAAGAGATGGAGGTTTTGTCATAAGCCACTCCAATAGATACCGTTATTCCAGTCGTCATATTAGGAAAGTCTATTGGACTAGGAGACCAAAGTCTATCAAATAAATCATCTGGATACCTATTTATAACAAATACAAAGTTAAACATTTCTATAATTATAAGAAAATAGCACTTAATAACTTTTAAAAGAAATTCATTTATATAAACATTTATGGTAAACAATCATAAACAACAGGATCCACTTACTTTCCAATAAATGTGAATGAACTATTAAATTTTTAAAAAAAATTAGAACTTAGTCATGTTAAGACTTGATCTTGAAACCTTCCATTTATTGCTGGAATGCTCTACCAACAATTTGCCCCCACCACAACAGCGCTGTCATATAGGTTGCTGCAATAGCCATTCTAGGCTGTTAAATGCAATCTCTTTTAAAAATATATCTGATATTCAATAATATAAAGTTTTGAACTTTTAAGTTTTCTCTTCTTCGGAATCCCTCGTTACCAAAATTTTGGATCTTATTTCTTTATACTCATATTCGAGGAAGATTACCTGTCTCGCTATGTATATATATATATTCTTATTTGAGTTTACTTAACCAGCTAATCCTTCAACATTTCGGTACATTGTATTTTTTACCAAGAGTCAATATGTTTTAAGCTAGAGGGGTCGGTGGAGTTGATTCTGTGCGAAGTAGTTGTGAAGTCAAATCCTATCAATATCTTCCTGGTCAGCCTCATACGTAAGGTTGGGTAGAGGCCGGAGTTTAAAAATGGATTGGTCAATTTCGAACGTCCAACTTCCTCTTTACAATGCAATATAGCATACGTAAGATTGACTTTTTCTTGGTATTATTTGGACCAAGGTCGAAATTCCAACTTACCAGCTCTCTATCTTATATATAAAAATTTCTGCCCCCACATCACTTTTGGTTTTTATTTCTATCCAATTGCTAGGCAGATCAATATCAATCAGATTTCTTTGAATTTTACATGTTGCACAATAAAATTGGTTTATACTCAGATGACACAATTGAGTAACAAGTAAATGGTCAATTCTTACTTTTTACAAATAAAATTAAGGTTGCCAAGACGTAACGGTTGTTTATGGTTTTGAGATGCTCAATGATCAAGTTTTTTGGGATTGTTTTGCAACTGAATTCAACTGTGGCCTTTTTCCACAGGGGTCTTTCCCTGGGATGCTCAATTGTCAAGAGTAGTAACAATTTTGAATTATTATGTTTATAGATTTTCTTTTGGCGGACACAGAGAGATGTAGCCATTCTAATATAGCAAAGATGGAGAATGAAGATTATGTTGGATTAATTATCGTTTTTTGGAAATTGATTTTGTCAATTAATCAGTATTACAAGTTTAAGTGAAAATGTTGATTTGGAAGTTCATTCATTCTGACAAATTTTGTAATAACGAAAATCGACACATGATATCATAACCTCAACCCAAATGCAATTTCTCTAAATCAGATCGAAAGGGGTATCAAACTAACCACCACCCCTCTAAAGGTTATCTTATAAAATATACAATGACGGTGTTTTGAATGACTTCATGAGAATGTTACAATAGAAGAAGACATTCATGGAAGGAAAATCTAAATGTAGGAGGTCATTGCGTGTAGCCACAAAAGCACATAAACTTTAGGGTGCTGGCGATTGAAGAGGAGACCATTTATTTCATAGCTTTAGTAAGCCTGATAAGTAAGAAGACTTTATCTTAATCTGAAGGGGTGAACTTGATTATGTACACCTCCTTGAACAATGTCTAAGGTAATAGAAATACGATTTCCTTTATCGGCTGGGGGTGACTCGACCTAAATAACTCTTCGAGTAGAAGATATTCGGCCCACAAATATAAATCTTCAGTGCTTATGAAATCTCTTACCCACTCTGTGTTTTATTCACCTAAAACTTTTTCTATCAGACCCATTTTAATATTGTATTTTGGAAAATTTAAATCAGAAGATCATGGATGGTATGGAAAGGCTACCTTATGTCACTGTCAAGTACTTGAGCTCCAAAATTGCTGTTCTCCAACCTCAAAAGTGAATAATCTTGGTTAACAGGCCAATACATGGAGTGATTGAGAGGCCGCAGTTCCAAAGAAGAAATAATGGGTAATCCATAGCTGTCATTGATTCGGGCAAGGCAGACATGAGTGGGGTCGAACTTTGCCATGAAAACGATTTCCTTCTGAACAACATATGTGCTTGAATCTCTAAATGACAAGCCGTCCCAAATATCAGCGTCCAAAAGAAGATCAAACTGGGGAGGCAAGTTGAGATTGTCGTAGTTCCCATAAACAAATGTTCCGCGGAGAAGATATTTTGTTCCAATCTCCACTGGTGTTAACTGGTAACAACTTTTCCTTCTCTCGGGAAATCTTCGAAGGGTGTTCATTTGCCTTGATTGTTTTCCCGCAAGAATGTTATCTGTAAGATTCATTTTTTGTCCAGAATTGATGTAAGCGTCATCTGGCATCCATTGTATTCCAGCATCGTCTATGTAACTCTCAGTATCTCCGCAGTCGAGGCTAATGAATCCTGCAATCAATCGTTTTTCAGTATTTAATAGGCATATCAAAGATTTAAGTGGCATGATATAGTCAGAAAGGACCCATAAAGGAGAACAAGAAATTCTGTACTCATCTCGTTGACTACACGCAGGAGCAGCAAAAATTGCAGCCACCATCAACAAACTCAAGGTCTTCCCCGTCATCATGAAGAATACTGCGCTAATCTTCTTTATTTCAAACATATTTCAATTAAAAGAAAGGAACATTGGGCTAATGTAACAGTGTTGTCTTCTCAAAGCCCTTATGGATTACAGAGTCTCAAGTATCAATAAGAAACAAAAAATTATTGAATAATAATATTCATAAAATAGAAACGAAAGCGAGCAATTTCCTCACAGCCCACAGTGTTACTTCTTTTATAGTATATATGCAGAGGAACAGATTCGAACTCGGCGGCCATAGCGCCTATAACACAGCTCACCCGAAAAAAATGTCCCGCTACATTACATGATTTTTGACGACAGCTTGATGCTTGTTCATCATTTGGAGATTATATAATAGATAATAAAAATGACATTTATAGTTAAAAAATTGGGTACTGATAGGCTTTTGGTTTCGTATGGATCAAGTAATTGACTTGAAATCCGGATCGATCTTTTATTATTTAAGATTCCTACCTCAACTTTTCTCCGAACCAGCTCCCCAGCCCAACGTCGACCCCACCAAAAAACAATCAGTTCTAGATCGTAAATGTATTGGCAATTGTATCTTGGTGTGCAATGGGAAAGTCGAAGAGGTGTGGAAGGTCAATTAGGGAAAATCTTGGTCTATTTTTTTTCACATATTTGTGTTGTATACGAGGTCAGTCGGTAGGTCATTTAGCAAATGATGTATTTTGTGCAATAAAGGTCTCAATGGAGAAGTGATAGCTTTAAATCAACTAGGCATCCATTTAAAGGGTCCAAACACGAGTGAGACAAAACCTCTGAATCAAGAAGATAACTAAGCTACATTACCAATAGGCCCATGTTATGTTTGCAATAGGGAGAGAGAGAGAGAGAGATAGACAGACAGAGATAGAGACAGAGACAGAGACAAACAAACAAACAGGGGAGGGCGAGAGGGGGTTGAGGGTGCGGGGAGAAGGGCGTGGGGGCGTGAGGGGGTTGGTGGGTAAAGAGATAGAGATAGAGAGGAAGATAGAGATGGATATGGAGAGAAGGAGAGGGGGAGATAAAGAGAGAGATGAGAGAGGGATAAATAGATATGGAAGAGAAAAATATAAAGAGAGGGAGAGAGAGGGAGAGATAGATAGAGACAGGAAGTGATATATAGAGAGAGATAGAGAGAGGAAGAGAGATGAAGAGATGAAAGAAGAAATATGGAGAGATAGAGATAGAGAGGCAAGGAGATATATGGGAGAGAGGAAGATAGAGGTAGATATTGTTTAATTGGAAAAAAAAGATCTAGTTCTTAAATCACACTTCTTCCAATATGACACATAGGGAGGATTAAAAAATTTCTTAATACCCACTTGGCTACAAACCTCAATGGAAGAGTCAAAATGGTGCATCAGGGTTTTAATCCTCTATGGTGAGATGATTTTGATTGGATTAATTGATTGCTAATTGACTGAGTTTTATGATGTAATGATTTTCCTAGGTTATTTATGAAAATGCAGCAAACTGTTGAGATTTTTGGAAAACATGGAATTGATAAACAAAAACAAAGTTCAGAATAGCAAAGGGCGGACACAAAAGAACCTGACATATAAATTTGGTTTTGAAACAACTAGACAGGGGTGTTGGGTGCCCTAAACTGAGTAGCAACTATCCAAAATATGACTTCACTCTCATGTTACTCTAGATCTGCAAGTTCTTCTCTTTTGGGATCACTATTGGAAGTTTGTTTATCACTAATAAAATCCACTTTCCTTAACTTGATGACTTGTAGGGCTTTAATGTGTGAATGAGTAATTTGTCTTCAAATCTTCCTCCAATTCACTTCAGATCTATAACCTACACACATGAAAGAGGAGGAAGGGTTGTGCCATATAGGGGCTTCCCTAAGTCAAACCCTATTTTGGCATTTCTACCTCCATAATGGCTATGATGATGTAAAAAGAGAGCTTACCCTCGATCAGGAAAAGACTAAATGATAAACAAGTGATAAATTGACAATTTTTGCAACTCACCACTCATATTTGTATTCCTTGATGTACTAAGTCATGTACTCATCACCTTCAAGGACAAATTGATACTTGATTTGAAGTCCTGCAAGTGCTAGTACTCACAAAGAAAATGAACATAAAACATGAATAAACTCACATAAAAACATGATGCATGGCTAACATGATACTTGACTAGAATAAATGTTACTATAATTTTGGGTGATCCCACAATAGTGGTTTACAATTTTTGGCCAAAATGGACACTAAAATATTTTTTTCTAACTAAATCTTCACTTTCGGGAACCTATAGTAGCTAAACCGTGAGGAATTTGAAGATGATGCAAACTATAGTTTCATGACATTTTGTCTATAGATTCTAAATATAGTTTTTTCAAAAAATTTGAAATTAGATTGCACCTCTTTTTCCATCTCCCTCGAAAACTACTTTTTTTCAGAAAACAACATTTTTAAGGAGTGATGTTCACCGTATAATGCATAACATTTTTTCCATGAAGGATAAAATTCTAATTCTTTTGAATTTAGATTTGTAACTTCGATATCTAGTGCATCCACTTGGTTAGATAGTGTTTTCTTGAATATTTTTTCCTTAATCAAATTTTGAAGTCAAACCAATTACAATTCAGACATAGGCGGACCGTATAATGCGTAACTTTTTTTGTATGTATCGAAATTCTTTTTTTTTTGGTTGGATCAAGGACTTCAATATCTGGTGCACTCATATTTTTCAATTTTTTTTTTTATAATCTTCTATTTTTCCACATGTGCAAAACAAAGAGTTTCATTTTTTAGTGAAAAACCTATGTTTAATAAAACTAAAAAAAAAAACACATAATAAAACCAAAACATATTAAAATTATAATCGTTGGATAGCTCATTTTGAGGACTACTTGATTCCAGTTGGGTTTGTGAAGTATCCTCCATTTTCATCCTCAACTCGAGCTTCGAAGGGAAAAAAATGATTTTTTTTGGTGGCAGAGAGAGCATTCAAGGAAAAGGGGGCTTCGCTCGAACCAAGGGGGTTCAAGTGAACCAAGGTTCATTTGAACCCCCTTTCAAAATGGGTTTACATTTGTGTTTTTTGGCGGGATGCATTAAATGGGTTCGCTCGAACCTAGGTTCGAGTGAACCCTCTTTTGGTTTGTTCGAACCCCAAGAATGAAATTTTTTTGCATGGGGTCATTTTTTGCAAGTTTTCCTTCCTCAATCAAATTGTAAACCAATTTTGTGGGTTTTCCCTTTCGCTAATTATGTTTCTTGATTACTCAATTATTCAATCAATTTCCTTAAGTTTTTCTCTTCAATTTTCTAGGATTAAAATGGTGAAAATGGTTTGTATTTACATTTAATTCTTTGAATTTCCCAAAAATAAAATACCAATACATAACAAATAATTTTATATTTTCAAATATTAAAATTTTAACATTGACATATTTAAATTTTACCCAAAATAGGCTGGACAAGGGCATTGGGCACCTTAGTCCAAACCCATCCTTTTTGAGGCCTTAAACATCAGTATTAAATATTAAATGTTTATTTTCAATTCCATCTTTTAATTTTTTGAAGATATTTATAAAATAGGAAAATTCAATGCATAATTAGGTCCAAGTACATAAGGGGGAGCTAAACCTAGTGTGAAATTGTCAAGGGTGATAATTTTTGTTGCTACATTTAGCCCCCAATTTAGTGAGAGTATGAACTTACGTTCAAACTCACACTAAAGTAGGGATAAGCCAAGAAGGATTCAATTATCCAAAAATTGAAGAGATAAGACAACATCAAATCTAGGGGATGTGCTAGCCGCCAAGCTCAAGATCCTATGGAAAAAAAATGTAAGGACAAAATAACACACATATGAAGTGTAACACAACATGGAAAAAACATAGTATACATGATGAAGACACAAAATATTACATGATACAAACATGATACAAACACAACACAAACACAATGCAAAAAGTGGGTATGACAATCATAGACTAGCAAGTGAGCTACATAAATCTTACTAGGATCCATACCCAAGATTTTCATGAGTCACAAGCTAACAAAGTATAATATTTGCTAGGTGATTGATGAATCAAACCACCCCAAGCTAGTGAAGTATGATATTCACTAGGTGAGCTTTGACAAGAAACAACACAGGCTAGTGAAGTATGATATTCACTAGGTGATTTTCTGCAACAGTAACAAATGAGAAACACACAAGGGCTAGTGAAGTTCAATATTCACAGTAGGTGTGTTCTCATGTCAACCATACCAAGAAATATAATCTCAATAATCCTAATAAGGCACCACAAAAATGATCAATATGCCAAAGACACATCACCATTGAGCTCAATGTGTGTGAACAAAGTGAAGAAAATAATGGAATGCATGTCCCCACCTTAAAGTAAATGCTAACACCAGTTATGAGCAATTTCCTTTATGGTAGAGTAAAACAATAAATGTAACATGAGATGTTGTTGGAAAACCTTATGCCAATGGTATGTTCCCAACAAAGCTAACTCATGACAAGGGGTTTCCCTCAAGAGAAATCCACATAAATAGATACCACATAATGGATCCACTGATTCAGGGTCAGTATAGACAATAGATAATATATAAATGATTATGCTCAAAATTGACATCATTCCTCAGGTACCCATGGAACTATGAACACAATGGAGGAATGACACATGAAAACAACAAACAATATTTTGGGTCAACATGGAAGAGACCTAAATGTCTCAACATTTTGCATCATTCCTAAAAAGAAACACAAGACAACAATTTTTTTGAGTTTTCTTTGGATGACCCTTGTTGTTCTTGTTAGCACAAGGATACAAAGAAAGTGGATATTTCATGACATTTGTGAATTTGTATCTCTAAAGATGAATGGAGATACAAATTCACAAATTTCATGACATATCCACTTTCTTTGTATCCTTGTGCTAACGAGAACAACAAGGGTCATCCAAAGAAAACTAAAAAACATAAAGGCACGCTAAGCAACACATCACATGCAAGAAAACACATAAAAAAACACAAAGGTACAACACATGTGAGCCAAACTAAAGCAAATTGTTTGCATCCCAATATTCCTCATCATAAATGGAAGGAAGATAATATGCTAAAGGGACTATAGAAAGTGTGATATAAGAAGTATCACCATTTTCAATGCATGGTGAATCACTTTCTTCAGAAGGATCATCATGTTTCCCCCATTTAAATTCATCAATTTAGAAAATATGAGAGCTAATTCATTATGATCTACTATTTATTCTTCTTGTTTATATCCTTCTTCAATATCTGAATGTATCACAATAGGCTACATATTAGTACTATCAACATGATTTTGAGAACCATCATTTATGTGAGTATATTTTATTATTTACTTAGGTTGAGATAGGTATGGTTTGACTTCATGGTTTGGTGATGGTGACAAGGTAGAGTCAGGTAATGACGAAGATGGACAAGCAGGAGGTAATTCATTGGAGTTGGATTGGATTGATGGGTGGTCATTAGATTAAGGCTAACACTTTTCCACAAGTTGATGATCCATAGCACAATGTCTTTGTTTACACTCTTTTTCACTTCTATTTCTTCTTGCACGAGTTTCAACTTGCGAAGGGGTATGTGAGGTGTTCCCCAACATTGATCTCTTTTCTTTCTTTGGAGGAAGAATTGAAAGGACCATTGCAGGTTCCGAGGCCACCAAGTTCTTAGATTTTGGTCTAAATAATTTATTTTCTTTCAAAGGAACAAAGTTAATTATATGGTTATCTCTTGGTCTTTTATAGGATGGTAGAGGTGGGACCTCAACATACATGCCAGGTTGTTGAGGGAGAATACCTAATTTATCCTTAGATTCATCCACTACTTATGGGGTAGGAGGAACAACAATCAAAGTCACTGTAGACCGAGGAGCCTCAAGTGGTATATTACTAAGGGATAACTCGCCTATGCACTTAGCCTTAAAATTTTGATATTCAACATGAATAAAAGGTCTTCATGGGGCTTAAAAGGTTCAACTAGTTGAAGCCATAAGTAATCTGGTGAAAAATTTCCACGAGAGGCCAAAGGTTTAAACCCACTATGATAAATAGTCTGTATTTCTTCTTCAAATGGGAATTTAAGACATTTGAGAATAACTGATGGGATTACATTCATGGATCATAGCCATGCATAGCCTAACTTCACACAAAATTGGTTTGACATTGAAACTATGGTAAATGAAACATCCATTTCTTGAGATCTAACTTATACTAGGAGAATTATCAAATCTATCATAGGGAAAATAGAACCATCATGAGTTTTTAACCATGCTTTCAATTTTTCTTAATTATCCTTGCAAATTTCATGCACAAATAAGAATTATTTTGTGAACACATTCTCTACACACACTAGATCAATGAGTATCATCCTTGTGGGTTTATCATTAATTCAACTAGTTATATAAAGAGGACCATCAGGTATGTTTATGGATGCATCAATATATGTGCAAAAGAAATCTTAGGGAGCAAAGTGGATTGGCCCTTATGAGGTTGAAATTTTATCATATTCGCAAATTTGGATAAATCATTATCATCTTCTTCATTATTAGAAGATTGCACAATTTTTGTTGAATTAATTAGTAATAGGTTTATAAATATTTGCAAGTTTTGATTAGATGGCAAGATTGATTTATTTTCTTTCTCATTAACAACATCCAACTAGATTTGATTAAAGTCAATGAGGTCTTGCACTTGGTGCTTAAGATGCATACATCTTTTCATATCATGTCTAGGTGTATGATGATATTGAAAAAAATATTTTGTGCTAAAGTTCATTGGTAAAGGTTTAGTTGTATCAACAGGCCTAATCAAAGGGAGTTGAATAATATTCTTATTTAACAACTACAACATCATCACATGAAGATAATCAAGCCATTGTGAAAATTTCCTATCTCTTGGCCTAAATTGATATGGAGTTGTATTTGCGACAATGACTCATGTTTCACTATTATTAGTAGTTTGAAGAGTGTTTATCTTAATGAATTTTTTATTTTTATTTTTAAATTTAATTGGTAATTTTTTTGAGGCATGACTTTGGATTAACTAGTAGGAGTTAATGAAGGTCTAGCTTCATATTGACTAACCAATATCTAATAATCATGAAGGATTGTACAAAAGTGTGTAAAAGATGGATATTTCATCAATGATATATTATCTCAAATACTAGGTTGTATGTTTCCTATAAACACCTTTTGAATGTTAGCATTTAGAAGACTATAGGAGATTTGTGAGTATTAAAGTGATTGGTATTGTCCTATGCAGTTTGTTATCTTTTCCTTAGGTCTTTTTTACAATGAACTAAATTTGTTGATGTCATTTGAGGACCAATGTTTGCATGAAAATATTTGAGGAATATGCTAAGAATTTGAATGAAGGAGGTAATTGAGTTGATTGGTAATGAAAAAAACCAATCCAAGGACATGAATTTCAATGATCTCAAAAAGAGTTTTTCTAGGAGTGCATCTTCAAAAATGAAGTCGCTACACAATGCCGTAAAAGTTGACACATGTGGTTATTAGGATCTCCTTTACCATTGTATTTTTCAAATCGAGGTATTTTAATGTTTTGAGGTATAGATGTTTTTAAAATAGCAAATGAAAATGGGCTATGTGTAAGATACATTAGAGGTTTAATATTGGTTTGATTTTCATTTAAGTTTGAAAGTTGTTGTTGTCACGAGGTCATGATTTGCAAAAGTTGATGTATCATGGGATCATTGGGTGACATGTTTTGAGAGTTTTTCAAGTATGATGAACTAGTATGAATGACCGGTTAGTTATTGTGTTGCATGTTTAGGAAAGGAGATGAACATGGTGGTGTTGTGGGTGAAGTGAAAAAACTATAAGGACTCCCACTAGGAAGCCCTAAGCTTTAGTTTCGACCATTGCTATATTGTATTACTGATGTTATAGCTAGAGGTGTAAATGTGGGAATAGAAGGTATTATTGTGGGAGAGGAAACTTACTTTCCTACTTGGTTTTGAGTATTGGTAAATGCTTGGGTGCAACTAACTATTGTAGTCCAATATTAGCATCTACTATGTGAGCTAGACTACACAACACTTCTATTCCTTGGAAATCATTTATTAGCTTCTTAAGGCTATCCACAATAGACATTGTTTCTCCAACTAAAGGCTTAGTACTTAGGTTAGTCTTGAAGGCCTTTGAAATCCTTATCCAATTGTTTTAACTTATCTTTAGGGACATGGGAAATAGTAGCCTCTACGTCCACATGAATGTTAGGTTGTGATGAATTCATGGGTAACATAGGTTTAGGGAGGGAATCCAAGATGGATTAGGTAGAGGCAATATCTTGTGTGAAAGAGTTATAAGACTCAGGCTCAATATTATTTGTGAAATCAGCACAAGAAGCCATAAGTCTGAAATTACATCTCATGGGGTATTAGTAATAGGAGACCATGTTGTGAAGCTCATAAAATTATTATGAGTTTCAAAAAAAATTAAGTGTACATGTAAGGAATGCTAAATAGAACATAGTCATAGAAATAGAAATAAATTTACAAGCACAAAACCTAGAAACACATAGAAAACACAGAGATAGAACTGTGATCCAATTTTTAGGAAAAACTGACTAGACAAGGGTGTTGGTCACCCTAGACCAGTAGGTTAATTTTATTGATTTCAAAATCTGAATATGTTCTATAGTGTTTGAGTGTCTTAGTCTGTAACTGTTCAGGTCTGATAACAAGTAGGTTTCCAAAAATGCACATAATTTCACTATTTTGCAATATGGACAACACAATTTTGTATGCAATTTTCAGATTTTTCAAATAATAATGTTTTCCAAATGTAATTTTCATATTATCAGGTGTAGTAATTTACTGATCCTATTTTTGATAATTTTGGAAAGTGAAATTTTTCTATCTTCTTAAAATGACAATAAGAATAATGCAACGTTTCACTTTTCAATAGCATGCATATGCATAAATGACAAAATTAAACACTTTCATATTTCTTTAGACTTAATTATGACCTAATGCAAATTTTTCAATGCAATTGTGAACTAGATCTATGTTGTAACAATTGAAATAAATCAATTTTATGTTTTGAATGCAAATTTTAACTTTTTCAATGCTTTTTATGAAAATTGTGAATATGAAAATGTTGAATTCATACAACCTAAGATTGTACTTAGATTTTAAAATGATATGCTTCATATTTTAGAAGATTTTAAAATGCATGAATAGTCAGGTTCACCAAAAAATTTAAATTGAAAAAGGGATCTAGGTCTTAAATCACACTTCTTCCAATATAACACATGGGGGGGACTTAAAATGATCTCAACGCCCACTTTTCTACAAACCTCAATGGAAGAGCCAAATTGATGGATTAGGATTTTAATCCTCTATGGTGGGATGATTTTGATTGGATTAATTGATTTTTAATTGACTGAATTTTGTGATGCAATAATGTTCCTAGGTTATTTATGAAAATGCAACAAACTATTGAGATTTTTGCAAAACAAAAAATTGGTAAACAAAAATAGAGTTTAAAATAGTAGAGGGTAGACATATAAGAAACTAGCATATAAGTTTGGGCCTGAAATAGCTAGATAGGGGTATTGGGTATCCTAGATTGGGTAACAGCTATTCAAGATCTTATTTCACTTTCTTGTTGCTTTGAATCTACAAGTTCTCTTTTGGGATCACTATCAAAACTTTGTTTGTCATTGATAAAATCCACTTTCCTCAACTTGATTACTTGTAGAGCTTGAATGTATGAATGAGCAATTAGTTCTCAAATCTTCCTCCAGTTCGCTTCAAATATGTAACCTACACACATGAAAGAGGGGGAAGGGTTGTTCCATATAGGTTCTTGCCTAAGTCAAACCCCATTTTGGTATTTCTACCTCCACAATAGTTATGATGGCATATAAATAAAGATTACCCTTGGTTAGGCAAAGGATAAATAATAAACAAGTCATAAATTGACAATTGTTGCAACTCACCACTCATATCTGCATTCCTTGATGGATTGAAGTCATGTACTCATCAACTTCAAGGATAAATAGATACTTGATTTGAATTCATGTAAGTTAATCACAAAAAAATGAACATAAAACATGAATAAACTCACCTGAAAACATGATGCATGGCTAACATTTAATGCTTGAATAAAAAAATACTATTGTATTTGTGCAAATTCTACTTTTGACAACTCAATTATTCAATTAATTTCCTTAGGATTTTCTCTTCAAAATTGCTAGGATTAAAATGGTAAAAATGGTTTGTATTTATATGCAATTCTTCGAATTCCCCAAACATCAAATACCGATAACCAATAAATAATTTTAGATTTTAAATATTAAAATGGTGACACCAACATATTTAAATTTTAGCCAAAATGGTTTGGACAAGGGTGTTGGGCACCCTAGTCCAGACCCATCCTTTTTAAGGCCTTAAACATTAGTATTAAGTATTAATTATTTATTTTCAATCCCATGTTTTAATTTTTTGAAGATATTTATAAAATGAGCAAATTAAATGCATAATTAAGTCCAAGCACATAGGGGGGAGCTATAACTAGTGTGAAATTATCAAGGGTGATAATTTTCAATGCTACAAATATATATAGAGAGAGGGGGGGAGAGGGAGACAAATAGATAGAGAGATAGAGAGAGGAAGAGGGAGAGATAAAGAGGAAGAGAGAGAGATATAGACGGAGAGGGAGAGGGGGAGATAGAGATATAGATGGTGAGATAGAGAGATAGAGATATAAGGAGATATAGAGAGAGGGGGAGGGAGACAAAGATAGAGAGACAACAAAAAAATAGTAGAGATAGAAAAATAGAGAGAGAGAGAGAAAGAGATGTAGATATATGTGGGAAGAGAGAGAGAGAGAGAGAGAGGAAGAGTAAGGGAGAGAGGTAGAGATAGAAGGATATATAAGGGAATAGGGAGAGAGTGAGGGAGGGAGAGATGGGGAGAGATAGAGAGGGGGGATATAAAGAGAGGGAGGGAAAACAAGGGAGAGATATAGGTAGAGGAGGGAGTGAGAGAATAGGGATAGAGTGAGGGAGGGAGAGATGTGGAGACACTAACTCATTTGACTGCAAAATTCGATGAAAATTTCTGACGAAATATGTATAATTTGATGTATTGTCAGGTGCTTGTAAAATTTGATGTGTAATTTTTAACTTTTTAAAAGTTTATCCCCGACGTTCGTCGAAATTTTGACGAACCTAGGTTTCGTCAAAATTTTGACTAGCAGTTTTTTCAAAATTTTGACAAACATGAAAAATAAGAAAAAAATAAAATTGTGGCCGACATAAAGAAAAGTGAGTTCGCTGATTTATTGCAACAATGTTTTTCTATACTTGCGAATTTGCTCTACTTGAGACAGTTTGTGGAGAACTAAGGACAATTTTCTTGGGAAAAATCAGAAAAAATTCAAGAAGATATCGCCAGGTTGAGGGTAGTCATTGTCTTTTTGCATAATTCAGTTGTGAAGTCAGATTTGTAGTTCCAGGTTTCAAAATCATATTTAGAGCAATATCTCATCATATTTCATTTTTAGAGGTTTAGGATTTTGAGAATTTCATTTCCAGATTTTGTTGTGTGGAATCACCATAAGATCACAACCAAGGAACACATTCTTGTTACTATAATTATGTGATCCATAACTCTATTGGTCATGTAGCACAATTGTGCTATAACAAATATAGGATGCATTCATGTGTGACCCAAGTTTAATGTGGTTATGTTGTGATAGAAATGGAGGCACTCATATAATGTAGTTAATTCAGGTTGTATAATGTAGGTGTCAATCATCATTGGGTGCATTCAGGTTGTCTCAAGTTTAACAGGTTAGGATGTAATTATAGCATGATCGAAGAGTGATTACCTCTTGCTGCAATAAAGAGCCTATAACTTTGGTTTGATATGTAGAGTGGTTGTGTTTATATCAATTATGTAGTGCATTCAAGCACAACCCATGTTTAATGGGCTATTCTAGAGAGTGATCAAGATTTTCTAAACCTTATGAATGTTACTTAAAAGTGTATAGCTTAAACTACAAACCAAGTCTGTTATATACTTGAATGCAATCTTGGGTTACCGCAAACTATAATAATGTGATATGCTAATAACCATTATGGAAAGTATTAAAGCAAGACCCATGCTATATAGGATACATTTCCTTTATCAGGTTTACATACCTTAATGATCAAACACAAGCTTCCCACACACTCTAGGATATAATCCAAGATCATACCACAACCTTGTCAAGACAACTAATTTTCTGACCCAAGATTTAAGGTTTTTTTTAATACCAACATAAGCATTGGTAAGAGCATGATTAGGGTACAAACCCTAGGCCTTCGGATAAACATAAATAATAACTCTAGTGGATTAGTGAGGTTGCAATACCAAAAATATTGAGACATTGTAGCTAATAACAAAATCTTGCAATCTAAAGACTGTAGCCAATAACAAGCACACTCTGTAGTTTAGTGACATTTGTAAATGCAATCTACAGTAAGAAGAATGACAGTCAAAAAGAGGCTGAGCAGTGACAAGATAATAAAGCTTACTGTTAAAATCAATGACCAAACTAGTAATTTATTTACTCATTTATAGCTGAGTTGCAAAAAATAGTAGAATTTAGTCATTTTTAGTTATTGTGACTAAAATTTTTAGTCACCTAGTCATTTATTTTCCAAATTCTACTATTGTGTGCTTCCTTGTGCAATTAGAGCTCTCTCAATGTTGAGGGCCCTAAGGATAAGCTCGTCATAACAAGTGATGCATTGCATCTTTAACTAAAAGGATAAATTTGTATTCACATTAGCAATGATTATTCTGACTTGTTGCTCCTTAGTAATGGGTCACTTGCTCTTACTAGCTTGCTACCACCATCGTTGTAGGAAGTTTGCAATCAAGTTCAATATTCTGATTTTAGGAGTCTAACGATTGGAAATCATAGTAAAATCAAAATTTAATAAGTTTTGGAATTAGCATTTTAAAGTGTTTTTTGGGGTTATTAACTTTAGACTATCTTCTCTTTTGCAAGGGTGGTTGCATGCCAAATGTTTTTGGTGTAAAATATCAGAATTATTAGATGTTGTTACTTGTCTATGAATAAAAATTATTGGAGTGTGAGTTTGATTTTTTTGAAGATCTAAATAGTCAAGCTTGGTAAAGAAAAATCATTTCGGATAATATTAGTCTAAAACAAAATGAAGAGACACTTGATAGATTGTGGCCTAGATTGAAAAAGGGGTGATGGAAATGTTATTGTCCTTGCAATAATTGCAAGGGCTTAAAACAAGGCGACTTTTAATCCCAGCTTGGTTAGAAACATTGTAGGCAGCATGGTCACATTGAAGGGGGGCATGATTCTCGTCCATTGGTAAGTTGTTCATTATATGTGTTTATATTGATTGAATTTGTAAATGTTTATATCATTTTAAAATTATATATATATAATCACTTGATCATGATCATGGTTTATTTGTGTCTATCATTATTATAAAGGTGGAGCGCCCTAGGGCACATGATATGGATTATCACAGCCTAGAGAATGTGGTTTTGCAAGTGGACGAATATGGAGCTATGAATATCGAAGATGAAGTTAATGATCCTATGGAAGAAGATGATCATGCTCCAAAAAACACAGTTGAAGATGATGGTACATATACATTGATCCATGACACATTTAGTGGCAGAGCTGATCATGATGATCGAGATGACTTTGATGATGTTCATGATTTACCTGTACTTGAGAAGGCATACGAGCCCCTTTATGAAGGCTCCTAAACAACTCCTCTCTATTGTATTGTTGTTGTTGAACTTGAAGGTTATGAATGATTTATCAAACATAGCAATCTCATGGATGTTAAGGTATGTCATATATGTCATCTTTTTTCATCTATTTTAATTGTTGTTTGTTTATCACTAGTAAATAAAGGATGAAATATGTACCATTAATATTCTTTATATTAACAAATTATTTATTGTTGTAGATTGATTGGTAAATTTTTGTTACCACCATCAAATATTTTACCTCACTCATACCAAGATTTATCTGGCATTATGAAAGATATCATAATGGAGTATAAAGCAATAGATGCATGTCCCAATGATCATATTATATATCATAAACAACATGAATTTGCAACAGAATGCCCGAAATGTCATATCAGTAGATATCGAACAAATCAACTAATAAAAAAGATGTCTCACAAGGTTCTTCGTTATATTCTCATTATTCAACGTATGCAAAGATTATTTAGGTGTGAAAGCTTAGCACAATTTATGGATTACCATGCATGGAATAGAAGTGGAGATGCATTCTTCAAATTCCTATGGATGGTTCTGCATTTAGGGACATGGAGGAAAAATGGCCACACTTTAAAGAAGAACCTCATAATTTCAGGCTTTCATTGGGAGCCGTTGGTGTCAATCCATTTGGAGAGCTGAGATCTATTTACTCAGTGTGGCCTGTTTTTGTTATCAACAATAACATTCTTCCATGGATGTCAATAAAGAGGGAGTACATAATGTTGTCAATGATTGTTCCAGGTATTTGTTTACATCAATTTTCTTTAATCGCATTAGCATCTCTATTTGTTCATTTTTGCATATAATGACATATTTTTTCATTCAATAGTCATGTACATTAATTTATATATATTGCAGTAAAATGGTTATAATAATTATGTAATGTTTATGTTCATTCAACTAGGTAAGTACCAAGTTAAAGATATGAATGTATATATAGAGCCTCTTATCGACGAAAGTTACTAAAGTTATGGAATGGCTACTATCTATAATGTCTCTAGACCAATAGGACAAAGACAATTTAATTCCATGCAATGCTTGTATGGATTAATTCATGATGCCCTGTGGCTAACATTATTTTGTGCACTTTAACAATATTTAATTTGATGAAGTAGATATCATGCATGTTTTTAAAATAATCTATTCATTATATATAATTAAAAAAATTGACATATTTAATCCAATTATAAATGATCTTGTAGGTCTTCAAACAAAGGGAAAATTTGCATGTCCAATTTGTGGTCCAAAGATGAAATCTCGTCGTTCAACAAGTTTAGGAAAGTAGGTGTTTGATGAGTATAGTCACTTCCTCCATAGAAATCATAAGTATCGAACTACTGAAAACATCTTTTCAATTGGAAAGAAGAGACTACATCAAACTACTTAAGAATGACACCTCGCCTATGGAAGTTGGAATATAATAGAATTAATCGTCAAGGTTATACATCGTGATCAAATTGTTTATTCATCATATATGATATGTTTTGAATTTATATTTTTATATTGTATTGTGTTTTACTCATGTCAGAATTGACAATGATTGTCGTTGTTAATTTGTTTAATTTATATGCTTCATGAAGGTCGTCAAGGCATTAATGGCCAGCTTCTACAAGGACTGAAAAGTTATCCCAGACAATTTAGTAGGTTTCCCTACTATGAGCAGCTAAAAATTGTGCATTTATTTGATACAATGCATATCAAAAGAATATAACAGAAACATTATGGAAAATATTGGATGGAAAGCATAACAAAGAAAAAAAATTGTCAAAATTTGTAGTGACATTAAGGAAGCCAATCATACAATGAAAAATGTCATTCAATTAAATAGCGATGGAAACCAAATTAATATAAGTTCCCTTATTTGGTTATTAACGGAGCAACAAAGCAATGCTATAAAAGAAGTCATACGAAAAATTTGATTTCCCACAGGATTTGTTGCGAACATAAACAATATAATAACAAAGAAAGGTGAATTTGGGTCAGTGATGAAAATGCATGATTGGCATACCTTCCATTGGTAATTATTTTGGTATATTATATACACTTGTATAATGCATGTACTTTTCAGTGTATTATGTTTACTACTTTTGGAAAAATAATGAAAAGATCATTTTATAATTGTTGCAGTACGTTCTACCTTTATCTCTCCCAGACAACTTTAACAACAATGTCAAGCAAGTAATATATGATCTTGGAAAATACATGAGGTAAGTAGCGATATTTGTTCAATTCGTTGTATACATCTTATAATTGTCATTTGTTTTACTTGTTATGTAATATATTGTATATTTTTGTTAAATATCGTTAATATATTTGTGCCTTGAATCACTTGTAGATGGTTGTCATCTAAAGAAATCCATAAAGAATATATAAATTATTGGAAGAGAAAAATTCCTCGTCTAATGTGTGAAATGCAAAAGTGTCTACCTTCGACATTTTTCAATGCACAAGAACACTACCTCATACACCAAGTTGAGGAGATTGAATTGTGTGGACTTGTACACACTGTAAGGTCAATGTGGATGGTTGAGAGGCACTTGAAATTTTTGAATGCTTTGGTTAGACAAAGAGCACATCCTAAGGGTTCTATGGCGGAGGGATATATGGTATACCAGACCATGGTGTACATTAGTGAATATCTTCCTAAGTTTGTAGAAAAGATCCATGTAGATCGCATTTGGGATCCCAACTCCATTAACAAATTCAAAGGGGAGTACCTGATGGGGAAAGATAGATTGAGGAAAGTGAGAGGTAATTATAAGATGGTCATGGAGATTAATTGGAATAAATTTTACATATATTTTTTTATGTATATTGTACTTATTTAATTTTTAATCCTCAATATACATCAATTATAAATTAAGGTTGTATACTGTGGTATTTAACTAATTAAATGTCTTTTGTGAATTTCATTTTTTTTATATAGTTGGTCGAGAGTGGGATGCACTACATTTGTACGTCGCAAAAAATCTTGATTAGATGAAATTATGGATTGAACAATGTCAACAATATGGCCATGCATTAACATGGGAAGGTGTGGCTTCATTGGTTAAAGAAGCTCATTGTAATGGAGATTCCAATGTTACACAAAGGGAAATTGATTTAGCATATGGTTTAAGAGATAAAAAGATATGTATAAATGTATTAATCACCCATATTATTTAATTATTTTCAATTATATTGATGTATATATATGTTGAGATTGTTCTCTTTGCATACATTCGGCCAAGAATAAATATGTTTATCAATTGATGATATTGCAATAATTTTTACATGTTTGACATATTGCAGGTGGAACAACACAAGGTTATGTGGTGCAATGGTCGTAAATTTTGAATCAAAATGTTGGATGACATGAAGAAAACTTGTGATTCTGGTATAACCGTAGCCTTTCAGGTGACTAATGTTTCATCTAGAAGTGGCATACATCTAGAAGTCTCAAAAAATCGATACTATGGGATTTTGAATGATATACTTGAGTGTGACTTTAAGTCCTTCAGATTAATTTTGTTTGTCGTCCTATGGTACAGGCTATGATTGAATGAAAATTATCCTGAGAGAACTGTTATTGAACATGATAATGGATTTACCATAGTTAATACAAGGTCAATCGAGCGAGCTAGAAATGAGCCCTATGTTCTTCCAAGCCAATGTGAGCAGGTATTTTACTCAGAGGTTCCAGGTAAACCAGGTTGGTCATTTGTTGCTAGACATGATCCAAGAGGAAGGCTGGTAAAGTATAATGTGGTGGAAGAAGAGGATACTGAAGAACTATAAGATTATGTAGATGATGATCAAGATCAACAGTTAGTTGATGATGTCCCTAACGAAGATGTCGAAGAGGAGGAACTAGATCATGATGATGTAGGAGTTAATGTTCATGAAGATGAAATTATCGAGACTAATATCGATGATGATGATGATGATATGACCAATCCTTACAATTTCAAATCTGCATCAGATGATACAGACAAAGAGTTGGATGAAGAAGAAGATCAATGACATTGAAATGTATGAGTTATGCGATTATATTATCTATTTGATATTAATTTCTTGATAGAATTATATTTGACTTATGCGGTTACATAATTAATTCATGATGTTTTTAATTTTTATGCCATTACATAATTAATTTAATGATGTACTTTTTAATATTTGAAAGGTCAAAAAATTAAAACATTTCAATAGTGATGTTAACAACCTTGAAATTAGTGTGTTTTATGTTTCATGTGATCATAAAAGATTAAAAAATAAGTTGTAGAGGTGGTTTTTTAGTGGTTGACATGTAAAGGACTTTAAAAGGAATAAAGTGATCTTTGTAATGGCTGTTTATGGTTGAGGATTTAAAATACAAGCTCTTGACATTCAAAAATATGTGTTTTTCTTCAGAAAAATTGTATTTTTCTTGTTATGCAGCACTGGATGGTCACATGCAGCCATATTTTGATGTGAAATCAATTCCAGGTCATGAAGATATGTGTTAGCTTTGATTTGAATCAAATTTGAGGGCTTAAGGCGTTGATTTGAGCTAGAAAGCTTCATTTCTTTGCATACAACCCAGTTACCCTATTTTTTAGGGTTTTGTAGTCCAAACGTGATATAAAGGGGCTCTTACACCTTTTTGTGATTACTGTAGCTTGTGTAAGAGGCTCCATGGATACTATTGTAATTGTAGGATGCATGAATAGGGCATACGATGAGAAATAAAGAAGGTATATTTGTTGTCCTCAAGAGTTTTGTGAAGAAAAGCATGTGAAATGAGAGGTTCAAGCCTAGGTTTCAACAAAATATGTATGGGAGATCTAATTTTATGAATTTTTTATCCATGTGCAGACCTAGTGGGTTGTTTCTGAACACTGAATATAAATGATATACATACACACACACACACATATATATATGTATGTATGTATGTATATGTATTTTTAAATGTAAATGTAAATTCAATTACTAGATGCTCTCCTAGCACAATAAATGCAACATATCATTAAAGAAAACTATATCTATGTATATAAATGTGTATTTCTAAATGCAAGTGTAAATGAAAAGATCATATGGTTTTGTAGTGTTATAGATACAACATATCCATAATATAATGTAATTGAAATTCTAAAGTCTTCAACACATATAATATGAAATCGATCAAACTATTAAACTACATTAGAAATAAATGAAAATAGTAAATGCATATGTATGTGTATTTGTAAATGTAAGTGTAAAATAAATAAGAATAATGAAAATTATAAAAGAATACAAGGGGAGACCAGTGCCTTATTGGGTATATGGAGTCTAATGAATATCTGCAAATGTGGATTTCAATAATGGAAATAATTCAAACTATCAAGCACATAAATTTTTTATAACTTGTGTAAACGTGCAAGTGAATAATTGACAAACTCTTCTTGAGATAGAATGGAAATTCTAGTTATGTGATTATTCTTATTAATTCAAGTAACACTTCCCAATTGTTGTGATTGATTAAAATATTTTAATCCCTACATTAGAGAACCAAATAACCAGATCATACATATATAGCAAATTTACAATGATAAAATGAGTATAAACTTGTTAAATCAATTTAAACAATAGAGAAGCATCAGAATGTAGACAATCAAATAACTAAATAAATTTAACAAACAAATGATACAAAAATCTTAATCCACAACTTAGATATCTTCATTTACTCCACCAAAATACATGCATCTGAGTCTCTGTATATCAAAATTCATTGTCTGCTACAAATGACCTATATGACATTTGTCTGGTGTCTGTATCTTGGCTCTCTTCAACACAGTTATCTAGAACGGACGCTGTAATCTTGAGTTTTCAGTTCTCTAGGAGGGCTAAACATAAATATGAGATTATAGAATAGAACCTTGTAATCGCATTTGATGTTAATTCAAATACTACTTGTCGATCCTTCACTTTGGTTAGATGATCGAATGACTGCCTTCAAAACAAACTGAAATTATATCCATCATGGCAATAAGGGCCCACCATACTATACATTTTCCAAGGAAATCCACGTGCGCTCGCCCGCGATATCATGATCGATAAAGACCTCGCAACCTCTAATCACGCGATGGTAGGCAACCGTAGATCTCAACCATCGGTAATCCGGTTTGTTCAACACAGTCACCAACTTTGTCATTAACCATCAAGCACCTTTCCTACCGAGATTATAACATCTTCATTGATTTGAAACATGTGCATCTCATAAATGCTTTAGTAACCCGCTACATAATGTATTAAAACCAGATAAATGTATCAAAGTATTTCTATCATCTCTTCAGCTTCATTAAATGAGACGCGTGGCACTCGCCCGTGATATCGCGATCAACCAAAAAAGTGTGGTGGGGTCATCACAGGATGGCGGGGAATGACTGAGATCAAATGATAACTGATCTACGATCACACAAAATTGTCCCTCTGCAAAATATAAAACATTTATTAAAAGAACGAGGGAACATCACTAGGCCGATGATAAATAATGACATAAGTTGTTTTTTAAATGAGGGAGCACGGGACCATCCAAGACTTAGGAAATAATAAATTCAGGCAAAGGAAATAAAATGATAAATCAAAAGGGGCCCAGCCTAGACAAAGCGATGGGGCTTATGTTGTTTTAAAACCCTCCCCAAAAAGTAATGGCCCAAAAGATCCCACCCAAGGCGTAAGATAAACACTAGGGTTTTACATGAAAACAAAGGTAAAACCCCAACCTTAGGATTTTCCCAAACACCATAGATGACCAGAGACATAAGGCAAGGTAAAAATGGAACACAAAGAGAAAAATTTTGAAGTTTCATCAAAAGGAAAGGTCTCCTCCCTTCTTGGTAGTGATAACCTCCTCCACACACAACCCTTAAAAATTATGAATATAGGAATATAATCTTTGAAGAACTCAAAGTTGATTCTCTCCTACTTGATGCTTTTATTCATTTTATCCTTACAAACATTTATAGTGATTACTAGAGGCACATAGACCAATTCTTCATAATAGAAGAATTTGATCATACTTTTCCAATGATGGCATTATGAGAAAACCTTAGGTTAAATGAATGATTCCTAGCTAACTTCTTTAAATCATGTCCAATCGTATAAGAGAAGACCACTGCTATGTGTACCTGGATACCATGGAGAAAGGCTCTTTGGGCTCTTTCATCAATCAGTCTACCTTAAAATATACCAAAAGTCTCCTAGCAATAAGACAGAGGAGATTTAAGATGACTTAAAAAAAAATTATTACCAAAGCATAAACTTATGATGACTTAACCAGGCCTAGTACACACTCCCTCCCCATTAACCACTTAGACATATGGAAATTAAATGTAAATTTGCTACTATTTTTAGTCATGTAGGTGTCCAATAAACCACTTGGTGGTGTTTCCCTTCAAGTTTATTTACTTGAATGAAGAGAAAAAGTCCTTTGATTACAATTAGAGAATACATTTGAGGCCTTGGTTGTGTAATTGGTGGACCATAGACACATTTAACACTTGTTACAAAGTTTGGGAGTTAAAATGTTAAGTAGATTTGATTTGTGATGGACACATTTGGACGGTAGTAACAATAACTTGCAATCCATCAAGACTTGATTACCTTATAACCTATGAAATTCTAGCAATGAAATGATAGATTAATCATAATGTCACCTTGGGATCACATCACCATGAAAGAACTTCATCCAACATCCTTATGAGTGTAGGTACCACCAAATAGGTATTTGTTAGATTTTTCTTCCTCGAGTGAGGGAAATTCAAGAAGAGAAGAGGGAGATCAACTAGAGGTCAAAAGATTAGAATAAAATTATGTAAACACATGGAATTTTTTCTTACTGAAGGGGGGTCATGTTCTTATGATGATGAGAGCATAGGTGACGTTGAGGTGCCCTTGAGGTACAAACATCTATAGAAACAATGGTTACCCAAGAACTTCCTCTCCCTTTCTCTCTCTCTCTCATTCTTCCCCTCTTCCTTTCCCCTCCTAATTCTCTCTCCCTTTCTCTCCCCTTCTTCCCCTCTTCCCCTCTCCCTTCCCCCTCCCAATTCTCTCTCTC
>VDFB02281492.1:574340143-574550992 GCA_007258455.2 Sequoia sempervirens | reverse complement strand
CTACCACCTAATCCCTATCAATATTATTTATAGCATCTAATAATAAAGAATATAAAGAATACACAAATGGCAATCTGTCATCAACTTTCTCATTCAAATGCCTCAATACAGTATTAACAACCTCCCTTTGCTTTAAAAGTACTCCCTCCTCACTTACCTTCAAGGATGCCTGTAACTCTGCAATTTTGTGCATAAGCTGCTTCTTTGTAGGATCAACAGAGCATTCTATTTCTTCATCAATTATCTCCAAAGTAGGGTTGAGGGAAGTATTTTGGCTGGGGGACCCTGGTGTAGAAACAATGGGAGATGTAGGAGGTACTGACCTTGATGTGGAAGGAGATGTTTTGATCCCTGGAGCACTTGATGTCTCCCCAATCTTCTTGTACTTTAATCTATCCACCTCCTTTGTTGCATCTTACTATATTCCCCAATTATGAAATTGTACTTCTCCATTAGGCTTTTCTTTTTATCCTCTTCTCTTTCAGCAGTCTTTTGGGCCAATTTGGCCACATTTATAGTCAAATTAGTGGCCTCTGTGGTTGAGGTGTTTGAAGCTCTCTTTATTATCAACACTCCTCTTAAATTTGTGTTAATATTAGTAACATTTGGATTTCTCCCTTGAGGGGCCAAAGCCCAAATTTCCAAGGTCTCATATTATTCACTAAAGGAAGAATCTTGCAATGTTGCCTTGACCTCTTCAAAATATTGCAAGGGATATTTGGACTTTAGAATAGCGTTAAAAGTTATAGCATCTGCAATGTCCCACTCAGGAAAAATCAAGACACCAGCTTGATTTACCAATTTTCTCCCCTCCTCAAGAGTGATGCTCTTTAATTCTTCCATTAATTCATCTCTCACTTCATCATCATTCTCTTGGTCTGACCTGTCAGGTCTCAATTCTCTTCTTCTCTTGCATTTATCCTAATATTCTTCCAATTTCATTTTCCATACTAGTTGCAAGAAGACCGAAGTTTTTACAAATGCATTATCATCAAGAAATTCCTTACATGCTTCCATTCTTGCATCTTGCACACATTTTCCTTTCATATATAGATCAGAGAGAGTCAATTCAGCTGGCCTAGGAGGGGAAGCCATACCCATCTACATGTCTTGGTCAGTGACAACAATTTCACTCACCAAATCTTCTTGTTATTGTTCAATCTTTTGCCTCTTAGGGCTTGGCTCTGATGGTGGTGGTGAGGGACTACTCTTAGGTGATGATTACAAATAAATAATCTTAATTGCCTCAAGCGTTTTGAGCTTTAGACCTGGTTGTACAGGCAATTTCATTATCTTTTTTTGTTTTCTATCCTCTTCTTCCTCATCGCTGCTATCATTTCTTTTCCTCCTGTAAATAGGCCTTTTCCCTATAGGTTGGTAGGTTGGCCTCATTTCAATTGGCCTGGTATCTTGCTTCTATATACCCAGATCCGACTCCAGGTTTACCTTCTTGGTCATCAAGGTACCCATGATTTCTTTGAAATTCTCCATCAAAAGGTCAATTTTCTTATGATATGGACTAAACTCCATCAATGGATCATACATTGGATCCATTTTGTGCACAATGGCCAATAGCTTGTCATAAGCTATCCATTTCTCCTTGTTCAACTCCTACCTACTTAGGTCAAACTCATTTCTAATAAAGTCCTCAGGGAAGTTGAACTCATGCACAAACTTACCACCTTTTATCCTTTATCTGAAAAGAGCAAAGAAGCCCTCAGGATCATGTTGCTGCTTGGGACCACACCTCAAATGGTATTCTTAAAAAAATTTCCCAAAGTGTACCCAACCTCCTTTTGAAAAACCAAAATCTGTCACCACAGTATAGTCTGGGAAAAAAGTTCCTTTACCTTTCCCAGTAAGGTTGTCTTCATGGATACAACCAATCTGCCACATAACCTCTGCAAATCCCACTCTTAGTGGCACATTGTATGGAAATATATGAGGGGTCCCTTGAAAACCATACACCCTCAAGACAATGTTGACTAGGTATGGAATAATGTCACCCCAGTTGTGGCAAACCTTCAACTCTGGCTTCCTCCCCTTTGGTCTGAGGAAATCATGCAACTCCTCAGGAATCCTGGGTACATTTACCATCATCTTGGCTCTTAATCTGGAAGAAAAACAATTGTCAAAGTGCACATAACTAGCATTCTCCCTATTACATGATCAATTTGTAGTCCACACCTGCACTGGCAATATTTCTCCATTAACCAACTTCCTTAACTCCATCTTCTCAGAGAAGAATTCAGCATTCTTATAAAAGAACATATAAATTAACATGGAGTACCAGAAGAATGGAGTGCCTAGATCATTTGCTGCAACTTCAATAGTCCTTCATGTATCTTTTCGGCCAAAAAGGAAGCAAAATCATAAATCACTGAGAAATTAGGGTGATGTATTTGCACCCCCATGAACATGTAAGCAATAGGCATCACTGTGTTGGGGTTAAAACCCAAAATCTGGCACAATGAGTAAAAGGTGGCCAAGAAATGATTTGCAAAGCAATTCAGTTTGAAAGGTTCTTGGTCATTAGGGATAATATGGAATCTTGAGCCTCCTACCCTAGCCAAATGAGGTGGGAGAAACTTAACTCTGAAAATTGATTTCAACTTCCCATATTCATGTTTCATCTCTTCAAGATCAATAGGAACCAAGAACATACTAGGCTCACTTAGATCAAAAACCTATCAGAATTCCTCTCTATTAATTCTTATCAGAGCCCTTCCATCATTATCTCTAATCACCCATGTGACAGGGTCATATCGTGCAGCCACTGCCCTAAGCAAATCTATATCAAGGAACACATTTGGTACCACCAGCTTCCCCATATCATACATCCAACCATTCAAAAAGGGGTGGGGAAAATTCCTCTGTCCAAACCACAATCTAAACATCTCTAAACCTATAAGAGGAACCCTAGCATCGGCTATGTTGGAACACTTATATACCAATCCCTCCCCTAGAGTTTTTCCCCGCATCAAGACCAACCCCTTCTTCCTATCATTCGTTGACAAGGGCAATTGATCCAGAAAATCATCATATCTAGGTTTCTATTTAAATAATCAATCTGGCCAGAATGTTGCTTTGACGGTGCCATCTTGGGCAAACTAGGGCTTCCTTGCTATTTCAAACTTCAAACAAACTAGGGCTAAACAAAAATATGAAATTACATAATAGAACCTTGCAATTTCCCACAATTCAATTAACCTTTATCCCTAAAACAATTATCAAAAATCCCTCCAACAAGCACACAACAAATTTCCCCCAAATTCAAATTTAGATTAACCAAGAGATACATAAATCAACTCATGGCTTTGTGTTTGCAGAAACCCAAATCTTTGTTGTAACAACTTGTAACTTCGTCCTTGGCCTTGAGACTGCTTTGTAAAGACGTTTGAATGCTTTGTGACACAATAAAAGCAAGAGAATGGTCACTTTATCTCGATCAAATCATGCTAGTAGATGTCTCATCTGCCATTAAAACTTACTTGCGCACTGCACGAATGGCTCCAATCACATTTGATGTAGATTCAAATACTAGCCATTGATCCTTCGCTTTGGTAAGATGATCAAACGACTGCCTTCAAAACAAACTGACATGATCTCCATCATGGAAATAAGGCCCCACCATACTATGCGTTGCCAAGGAAATCCAAGTGGTGCTCGCCCGCGATATCGCGATCGATAAAGACCTCGCAACATCTGATCACGCTATGGCAGGAAACTATGGATCTCAACCATCGGTAATCCTGTTCGTTCAACACAATCGCCAACTTTGTCATTAACCATCAAGCACCTTTCCTACTGAGATTATAACATCTATGTTGATTTGAAACACGTGAATCTCATAAATGCTTTAGTAACCCGCTACATAATGTATTAAAACTAGATAAATATATCAAAGTATTTCTATCATCTCTTCAACTTCATTAAATGAGACATGTGGTGCTCACCTGTGATATTGCGATCAACCAAAACAGTGTGGTGGGGTCATCACTGGATGGAGGGGAATGACTGAGATCAAATGATAATTGATCTTGTTATCTCCCAGAAATGCAGCCTATGAGACATACAAAAACTAAGCTTTCTGGGGAAACATGGGATCATTTCAAGGTTGTGGCTCACCTAAGATTGAAATGAACCTTCGGAGAAGGTCGGCTTCCTTTGGTGTCACCTAAACTAATGGTTCTGTAAGGGAAAAGGGAGAAAGAGTACATGCAAATAAAACTAACTAAGGTGATGCACCAAACTAATAAGAACAATGAGATACTACATTACACTTGAATACTAATGATGGATATGGGACTGCACAACAAGATTCTATAGATTATGCATACAAACAGGTTTGACATACACATGCTTTCAAGAAGGAAAGCATATTTTCACAAATTAAAAGCTCATGTGCAATTGAATAAACACAATTTGTAACATACATAATACTACTTTTGCAAAGAAAAGGCATGCTAGCATGAAACAAAGCTATAAGGAAAAGAAATATTTCACTAAGTAGCTTGATGAATCACTTAAAAATGCACAATACTTCACAAGAACCAAAAGGAAAAGAGTGAACCATCAATGGTAGCCAAGGTAAGCTTTATATATCATGCTCCACAATTAGTTACAAAAGTTTGCTAATCTGAGAAAGGACTGCAAAACGGTCATAGACTTCAGAAAAACAACAGGAGAACTCCTTTACAAGAAGGAAAAAATGCCTTCTATACAAAAGTGTTTCGGCCCCTCTAGGCTTACAAAAAATATTTGGCTCTGGATAAATCTCTCCTTAGATCTTTTGACTGAAATTAATGCTGCACCCTGCGTGTCCATGTCGGTGAAGAGTCACTCCCCAGAGAAGCCTTTAGATCTTTTGTAGCTACCAAACACATTTACTTATGTTCTTCGTGTACTCCTTAAACCTCTTCGGCTGAGTACTTTGAATGCTCCTGAGCTCATAAAAGATACATGTTGCTTTTCATTCCGTTGATGTTCTTCATCCTGGTCAGACTAGCGATGACTCACTTTTAGATCTCTCTAATTGGTTGAGTATACTCCAAGCATATTCTTCTGGTGGTCAAAAGCTCCTCAGTCTAAATCGCATCTCGGCAAGACACTGGAAGTGTCTCACCGATGCGATTATTCCCCTCTAAAGCTATCGACATAACATGGAACTGTCGATGAGAGTTCTTAGCGAGCCCAAAATGTTACAACGAAGGCTCCCTTTACTTTGCTAGGATTACTCTTCGGCGAGCTCTTTTATGTCGGCGAGACATTCTATCTTCGCATAGACCTCACACCGAGGTCCTCTCTTTCACCGAGTTCATTTCGATATCTCCCCGAGCTCCTCTTCATTCGGCAAGACACCCGGGGATCGGTGAGACATTTTACTGAAAGAAGGAGGCTACCCCGAGACTCTTCATCTTCTGTCAGCGAGACATCTTTGATGTCACCCCGAACGCATTCCATTCCACCGAACTCTTTATTTCCTTCAGCAAGACCGTGGCAAGTCGGGAAAACTTCATAGTGAGGTCCACTAGTCATACCGATTCCTACTTCCGTTGCTGAGACCACCTTCATTCACCGAGAAATCTTATAGAATCCCTTTTCCTTCGGCGAACTCTTCATTTCAGGAAGACTCTAAGCCATCGGCAAGACTTTACGTAGATTTAACCTTCCTTGGGTGAGAGCCCCGGCCTTCGGCGGGACATCACTTGGTCGCTGGGACCTCATGGTGATGGCTTCAACTCTTGGTGAGCCCCCTTTGTTGCTGGCGAGACATTGGCCTATTGGCCAGACCTCTCGCCAAGCTCCTTATCTTTCGGCGATGAGTTTACTTTCTCTTCAATCGGGGAGACATCGCTGGGTTGGTGAGACCTCACGCCGAGACCACCATCTCATACTGCTGCTACTTTGTCGGCAAGACACTTGGGTTAGCAAGACCTTACGCCGATCCCTTTATCTTTGGGCGAGCACGAAACATTTTGGGGAGACAAGCTTCATTCGCTGAGACCTTATGGCGAATCTACTTTCTTTTGTCGAGCGCAACCTTTCAGCAAGACCTTATGCCAAACTCCATTTCCTTCGGTGGGGGTCCCCTTTCTATCGGCGAGACATCTCCTAATCGCCGAGACCTCGTGGTGATGAAAACTTGCTTTGCCGACGCTATTTCATTCATTGAAACTCTGATGGATCGGCAAGACCTTTTCGGTCGGTGAGACCTTCTACCAACTGAAGCTTTCCTTCACCGAGCCCTGAGCACTTCGTTAGACCAGCAACCATCAATGAGACATCTCACCGAGTTCATTTCATTTTGGCCAGACTTTATCTCCTCGGCATGACATCACATTGAATCCCCTGTACTCTCGGTGAGACACCATGCTTATCGGCCAAACCTCCTGCCAAAGGAAAAATTATCGCCGAGCTAAAACTTTGGTGGGGCCTTCGTCTTTCGGGTAGACCTTTCTATAGTCACGCCGATATGTATTCCTACGTTTCATATTCATCACTGTAACATCCTCTTGTCGGGGAGACGTCCTGTAGATACCCTACGTCTCGCTGAAACCTTTATATGTCCACTTTTGGTCACCGTGATAATCTCTTTCTCTCCCCAATGAAGCAACATGTCGGTGTGACTATCACTGGTTGGTGAGACTTCAAGGCCTCATACCGATAGAACCCTTTTGTGCTTTGTCGGTGAGACCAAATGCATTCGCCAAGGCATCTCTCCACTGCAAAGTTTCTCACCGAGATGAATATCTTTATCGGTGGTCAGCAAGACTTAAGGGACTCAGCAAGACCTTACACCGAAGAAGACAACTCCTACCGAAGTGTTTACCCGATGTGATTAGTTAGTGAGACCCAAATAATTCACCGAGACTTCACCCTGAAGGAAAAATCTCCCGCCGATATGCGTATCCTTTTGTCACCGGGATGATGATTGATGTCTTGCTGATAGGAACGTGTGGGTGAATTCCATTTGCCGTGACATTCCTGGGGTCTTTCCGATGGGCAATACAGGAGCATACTTAACCAAAATGCATTATGGGTCGGGGAGACCCAGATAATATTATGCCGATAGGATCCCTAATGTGAAGCATTCAGACTTGATGGAACCCTTGCTAGTCGGCAAGACATCTGGAAGGTCTCGCCGACTTTCTCAAAGGAAAATTATGTCAAACTTGACTGAGGCTGACCTTTCAAATGAGCTCCTTGTGAAATTTCATTAGATGCATGAACTAACCCTCAATGCAAATGTCCCATTTGGCCCTTATGAACATCTGAAACATAATTTGTCTTGCCTGATTGAGCCCATAGGTGAAAATTGGGTAACATTTCCGGCGACCTTTGTTGGATGTTTGCCTGCTAAACACAAAAAACCAGTATCCTAGGCCTATCCATTGGGCATGAATTCATTGGGAAAACTTAGGAATGGACCTGGAGCAGCCTTACACATGGCTATAATACAGTTGTAACTCAATAGAACACAGGTCACTTAGAAAAATACTAAAAAAAGGAAAATACATAAGGGAAAAACTATCTAACTGTGCTGAAACAACACTTAGGGAAAACAAAGATGCATTTGAAATGAAACTAACCTACCCTACCCTAACCAACAAAGAAGCTGATCAAATGAAACCATTTATAGGATGATTGAAATAGCTTCCTTTTCTCCTCAATATGCAGCAGCTTACATGCATGGTGGTAGCTAAAAGAAGACAATATACTGAGAAATGTTCAACAAGATGATGCATCGTTTCTTGAAAGAGGTGAATGAATTCACTTACTTCACTAGATAGACCATACGCATTGTCAACCAAAGGAGGACAAGTGAGTTGAACATACTCTTGTTTGGCTATTAGTGCACCTTGGATATCTTCTTTTGTTGTACCTTCATATATGGGTGCCTCATTGGACTCCATCCGGGCTAAGTATCTGATTGGACAACCTCTGATAAGGGAAAAGCTTGAACTTTCCTTGTTGGCCTCTTGTTGATCTTTAAAGACCTCATCTTTTCCTTGAAAAGATGCTGATTGGAGGTAAGTGTTGGTCTAATTAATTATTTAATTACACTTCAGGATAAGTTTACTTAGGTAATTATTTATTTCCTAGGATAATTATCATTTAATTCTTATCTTATCTTATTGAGTTGTCTTTTTGCTCAAGATAAGATTAGGTTGTTTTTTCCTGCTTTATTGCATCATTGCCTTTTCGAAGGCTTTTGTATTATTTGTAAAACAATTCATTCAATAATTAATATTTTGATTTTTGCTTACACAACTTTGCTCGGAGTTCAGAACATCTTTCATTTCTTGTTGAATATCTTTGCGATAGGTGATTGCTTGCAGGTGTTCTTGGGGACTGTGAAGTTGTTTTTCAACTTCTACATGGTATCAAACCTATCGCTGCCTGTGATCTGAAGATATTCTCTCACAACATCTTTTTATGTGCAAGGGTTTCAAGTCAGATTGTTTTTTGGTAGATCTATGGCCGAAATTTTAGAGCATTTTGGGCTCGAACAGACGCCATCGCGATCAGAGCGTCCAAAACCCCAGAAATGCCTTGCGTTTCATCGATTTAGGTGAAAGTTCAAAAAAAAAAATTTAGCCCCAAGGTCGTACGGCCCCAGGGCACGATCTTCGAGGAAAAAAACGTGAAAAAAAATAAATTAAATTAAAAAACAAAGTTTTTTCAAAAAAATTTGCACTCCCCATTGTATTTTGGTATGCCGCCACCCTGCAGCCAACTGGCCACCAGTCTGAGCGGCAGCCACCTCTCTGCAGTCGGCGCACCACCGGACCGCCACCGGCAACCAGCCACCAGCCAACCACCGGCCGACCACCGACCCGCCACCGGCCCGCCACTGGTGAGCCGCCAGTCTGCCACCCTCCAGCCACCGGTGGAGAACCACCCAACCACCATCGGAGAGCCGCCCAATCACCGCCGGAGCACTGCCAGGCCAAGCGGAGCAACCAGGGAGCCACCAGGGCCCCTTTTTCAAGCCTTTTTTTGACCTCTTTGGGAAAATCGGGCGTAAAATTGTCATCCGGGCTCCTTTTTTTGAAAATGAGATATCGTTGGAAATTTGCTTCCGATGCCGTTCTAGTGGTGCTATTATTTTTTTATGTTTTTTCGTTTTGGTGCCTTTTTCGCCTATCAAAGCCAGAAGTTGATGTTTTCACTCCGGGAGGCGTAACTTTTGCATTTTGGCTCTGTTTTTTGAAAACAAGTAGGCGTTGGAAAGCTAGTTCAGTGATCTACGCAAATCTAAGACCTATTTTTTCATTTTTTTACCAGGTATCTGATATTTCTGTTTGATCTCATCCTTTACATTTTTAGTTCTTTTCTTGGGAAGTGTGCAATCAAGCTATTTTTTTGAGATCAGCGAGCATTATTTTTTTATTTGAGAGTATATATTGCTGTTTTCTGTCATGGATTTACACAACATTTCCCCCTTACTCCATTCAACTATTTTGGTTGGAAAAAACAAATGGAGATTCACTTGAAACATAAAGGATTGTATAGGGTAACCATGGGTACAGAAATTGAACCTACAGGTGCTACTGAAAAGAGAAAATGGTTTAGTAGGTGTGATGAAGCTTATGGTACTTTATGTCTTTCTCTTTCCTCTGACCTTCTTTTTCACATTGAATCTTGCACTACACAAAATGAGATATGGGCTACTTTGGAGTCTTTGTTTGGGAAGTAGGATACTATGAGAGGGTTTCAGTTAGAGAATGAGCTTATTGGCTTAAATCCTAGGGATTTAGACAACATCCAAGAGTTTTTCACCAAACTCAAGTCTCTTAGATTATAGTTGTCATAGTGTGGTGTTTAGAAAGAAGACTCTTAGTTGATATTGTCCATTCTTTCTAAGCTTGGACCGGATTATTCAGTTTTTGTTTCTACCTTTTATGCCATTAGGGATGCACTTGGTACGAGATTCACTATGCCATCTCTTGATGACTTTGCTTCATCTCTCACTCGAGAGCAAGCTAAGTTAGCTAGCATGGGTACGGTGAAACCTTCTTCCTCTTCACAGGCACTTATTGCATCATAGGAGCCCAGAGATCAGAAGGCTTCTACAGGCAAAGGAAAGAAATAGAAACAAAAGGATTCCAAACCTCATGAGTAGCAAAAGGAGTCCTCAGATTCATCCTCCTCTTCTAAGGGGAAATCATTTAGGAAGGAGAAGTCTACATGTGCATATTGCAAGAGGGAAGGACATGCAAAACATAATTGTTACAAGAAGGACATTAATGAACTAAAACATCTTCTTCAGAAACATCAGATTGATTTGCCTTCTAGGATGTCTGCATCATCTTCTTCTCCTCATTCTTCTTCTTTAGAGCAACATAACACAGGCACAGTTGGCTTACATACTTCATCAGATATGAAGGTACATGCTCTTTGTGCTTCTTCAGGTATTGGATCAGGGAAATGGCTTCTAGATTCAAGAGCATCTCATCATATGGCATCTTCGCAATCTATGTTCACTTCCTTTGAGCCTTGCACTATTTCTCCCATTTTGATGGGAAACAACACTTACATGACTGTTATGGGGAAGGGGTCTATTAGTTTTGGGGATCACTCCTTTTAGGATGTCTTGTCTGTCCCTCACTTGACAAATAACCTTCTTTCCATCTATCAGATAACACATGCGGGAAATGGGAGATCTGTGGAGTTCACACCTGATTCGGTTATCATCAGAGACTTGGAGAGTAGAGTAGTTATTGCTACTAGGATAGTGGATCACTCATCTCAGTTGTATTCTTTCACTGATTTTGCTACTAGTGGTGCTTTTGTTCCTACAGTTGTTCCACACACTTTGAGTGTGCATCATCTTTTAGAGGAGAGATTTGGCTTCTTGAACATTGGTGTTCTCACTTCGGATCCTGTTCTCGAGCCTTCCATTCCATCTCCTCCACCTCCTGTCGCTTCTTCTGTTTTAGTGCAGCAGGATCCAGTTGATCATACATCTTTGGAGGTTTCGATTGAGTCTTCACCTACTTCGGCTTCTTCATTTTTTGAGGTCACACCTGCTTCTGTGGAGACATATTGGGCTGCACCTATTCCACCTTCAGATATTTCTTTCATTCGGCCTCTTCCCTCTCACTTCTTTCTGGAGATGCAGTTTCTTCACTTCTTTTGGAGTTACTTCATTCTAGGGGGGATATGTGGTCTCTTTCTTCCTCTCTTATGGGGGGATTCTTTCATGTATCTTTTTGATGAATGGTGTCCTTGGGGGGTCTTATGGAGTCCTCCATTTTTCATCACTTAGGTAGTTTATTGCATTCTATTTTGGGGAGGAGTTTTGTTCCCATGTGGTTTTCTCCTTTACCCCGTTTGATTTAGTTTGCATTTCATTTGTAAATGAGTACCTGATCAGGCCTTGTTGCCGGGACTCATCTTTGCATAATAATTTTCTTCTCCCTAAGTTGCACTTATGGGGGGGTGTTGGTGTAATTAATTATTTAATTACACTTCAGGATAAGTTTACTTAGGTAATTATTTATTTCCTATGATAATTATCATTTAATTCTTATCTTATCTTATTGAGTTGTCTTTTTGCTCAAGATAAGATTAGGGTTGCTTTTACCTTCTTTATTGCATCATTTCCTTTTTGAAGGCTTTTGTATTATTTGTAAAACAATTCATTCAATAATTAATATTCTGATTTTTGCTTGCACAACTTTGCTCTGAGAGTTTACAGAACATCTTTCATTTCTTGTTCTAAATATCTTTGCATGTGATAGGTGATTGCTTGCAGGTGTTCTTGGGGACTGTGAAGTTGGTTTTTTCAACTTCTATAGTAAGATGCAGGTTGTTCCATAACTAGTATAATTCGATCTTCTTGAAAGATTCGACCATTATTGTCTATAGGAGGATTAGTTGTTCTTTCTTTCAGCTCTACAATGAAAAAGGAGTCCTGCTTCTTTGCATCATGTATAATAGTCTCTGAAAAGAAACCATTAATGTTTTCAATGGTCGGATCTTCTTGGCTAAGGAGATGATATCCCTATTGGATAACTGAAAAAAAATCTTCAAACTGTGGCTCCTTATGCTCTTTGTCCATGACAGAATACACCTCCTCTTCAACAAAGTGGGGAAGCTCGTCTAATAAGTTCACAGGCTGCAAGGCATTATCTTCAACAACTTCTTCAATAGTCTCACCAACTTGAATGGGCTGATCACATGCTTCCCTTTCATATGATACTAGTTCATCATCTATGTTGGAACAAAAAGCTTCTATGATATCATCTAGCTCATAATTTTGCATTAAATCTAGATGAATTTTATCATTTAGTTTCTCCATACCAGGCATAGATGCTATCATGCATGTGAGATCTTGATCTTCATCGACAAATTGAGGAAGCTCATTGAACAAGTCAGCAATATTCTCTAGCCATTCCAAATCAACTAGTAGAATAGGAACCTGCATGTTCTCTTCAGCTTGCTCAACAAAACCAGGTAGTTTGTCAAGCAAATAAACCAATTGTTCTTCTTCGTGTGGCTCCTTTTCCAGAGAAACTTGGGCATCCTCTATCTGCAAGTGGAGCTCCTTGACTAGCAACTCCTGCATTCTGTTTTTAGACATCTTATAAACAACATAGAATTTTTTTCAAATGAATCAAAATCTAAGGGGTTCAACAATGAATTTGATTCAACATTGTCTTAACATGTGCTATTGTTGTTTTGCTGACTGTCATCAATCAACAACTGCTCAAATTGTTTGATGTCTTCTAGCTGTTCAATACTTTGCTGCTGCAATTGATGACATTTTATAGCTAGATGTAAAGGATTCACCTTTTTAATCCCTTCCCATAGGAGTAAGCTGTCTAGATCAATGGGCTACTCTTCCTTAGCTGCAACAATCTGCTCCTTGAAACTACCCTCAATTTTCCTCTTTTGAAATTCCTCCATTAGTTGGTGTTGATAAACTGAGTAAGCCTAAGTATTCTGCACCTGAATAGAGAGTAGCTTCATTTGTTGTTCCTTAGCATCTATTTCCTATTTAAGGTCTCCTTCGAACTAGATTCTTTTCGCCACTCTTTCTTGATCATAAAAGTAGACTTTCTCCTCCTTTTCTTGCTATTGAATAGTGGTACCCTTCTGCATCTTGATATCAACCAACATCTTAGATAGACATGCAAGCACTTTACTAATATCATTAATCATCATATTGTGAAGATCTTGACTTAGATCCCACAACATATGGTCAATTTGTTGGAGCAGGTCCAATATGTTCTGGTATGGATGTGTAGGAGCAACATACACATGATATGGAGGGTAATAGTAAGTATCTTCATAAATATTTGACATCTTTTCATTCAAAGAGCTAGAAAACTTAGGACTAACAGATTATTTTGAGACATACCAAGACTTGTGCTTACGAAACCAGAAGATTTGAGATTGGAGTTGCCAGGTGTTGTTCAAACTACTTGCAAGGCTGACTGATACTGAGGTAGACACCAAATCCCTCAATATGCTGAATTTCTTATTGATGCATAGGCCTTTCTGCTACTTCCCAAACTCAGAGTCGCCATGATATGCGAATGTGTACCTCTAAAAGGCTTGAAACTGAATGGATGCATATCAAAAACCAGTAGTAATATGTACTATTTCAACTATTTTGATTCAAACAGTCCCACCAGGTGTGCCAAAAACTATTATCTCCCAGAAATGCACCCTATATAGAGTTACGAAAACTGAGCTTTCTGGGGAAACATGGGATCATTTCAAGGCTATGGCTCACCTAAGATTGAAATGAACCTTCGGAGAAGGTCGACTTCCTTTGGTGTCACCTAAACTAACGGTTCTGTAAGGGGAAAGGGAGAAAGAGTGCATGCAAATAAAACTAACTAAGGTGATGCATCGAACTGATAAGAACAATGAGATACTAGGTTACACTTGAAAACTAATGATGGATATGGGACTGCACAACAAGATTCTATAGATTATGCATACAAACAGGTTTGACATACACATGCTTTCAAGAAGGAAAGCATATTTTCACAAATTAAAAGCTCATGTGCAATTGAATAAACATAGTTTATAACATACATAATACTACTTTTGCAAAGAAAAGGCATGCTAGCATGAAACAAAGCTATAAGGAAAAGAAATATTTCACTAAGTAGCTTGATGAATCACTTAAAAATGCACAATACTTCACAAGAACCAAAAGCCAAAGAGTGAACCATCAATGGTAGCCAAGGTAAGCTTTATATATCATGCTCCACAATTAGTTATAGAAGTTTGCTAATCTAAGAGAGGATTGCAAAAGGGTCATAGACTTCAAAAAAATAACAGGAGAACTCCTTTACAAGAAGGAAAAAATGCCTTATATACAAAAGTGTGTCGGCCCCTCTAGGCTTACAAAAAATATCTGGCTCTGGATAAATCTCTCCTTAGATCTTTTGATTGAAATTTATGTTGCACCCTGCGTGCCCATGTCGATGAAGAGTCACTCCCCAGAGAAGCCTTTAGATATTTTGTAGCTACCAAACGCATTTACTTCTGTTCTTCGTGTCCTCCTTAAACCTCTTCGACCGAGTGCTTTGAATGCTCCTAAGCTCAGAACAGATACACATTTCTTTTCATTCCGTTGATGTTCTTCATCCTGGTCAGACTGGCGACGACTCACTTTCAGATCTCTCTAATTGGTTGAGTATACTCCACACAGATTCTTCGAGCGGTCAAAATTTCCTCAATCAAAATCGCATCTTGGTGAGACACTGGAAGTGTCTCACCGATGCGATATGCCCCTCTGAAGCTATCGGCATCACATGGAACTGTCGATGAGAGTTCTTAGTGAGCCCAAAATGTTACACTGAGGACTCCCTTTACTTCACTGGGATTACTCTTCGGTGACCTCCTTTATGTCACCAAGACATTTTGTCTTTGCACAGACCTCACACTGAGGTCCTCTCTTTCACCGAGTTCATTTCGATATCTCCCCGAACTCCTCTTCATTCGGCAAGACACCCGAGTGTCGGTGAGATGTTTTACCAAAAGCAAGAGGCTACCCCGAGACCCTTCATCTTCTGTTGGCGAGGCATCTTTGATGTCACCCCGAATGCATTCCATTCCACCGAACTCTTTATTTCCTTCAGCAAGACCGTGGCAAGTCGGGAAGACTTCATAGCGAGGTCCACCAGTCATACTGATTCCTGCTTCCATCGCTAAGACATCTTATAGAATTCCTTTTCCTTTGGTGAACTCTTCATTTTGGGAAGACTCTAAGCCGTCGGTAAGACTTTATGCCAATTTAACCTTCCTTGGGCGAGAGCCCCGGCCTTCGGCGGGACATCACGTGGTCACCTGGGCCTCATGGTGATGGCTTCAACTCTTGGTGAGCCCCCTTTGTTGTCGGTGAGACATTGGCCTATCGGCCAGACCTCTCGCCAGGCTCCTTATCTTTCGATGATGAGTTTACTTTCTCTTCAGTCGGGGAGACATCATTGTGTCAGTGAGACCTCACACCGAGATCACCATCTCATACCGCTACTACTCTATCGGCGAGATACTTGGGTCAGCAAGACCTTACGCTGATCCCTTTATCTTTGGGCGAGCACGAAACATTTTAGGGAGACAAGCTTCATTTGCCGAGACCTTATGGCAAATCTACTTTCTTCTGTCGAGCACAACCTTTCAGAAAGACCATATGCCGAACTCCATTTCCTTCGGTGGGGGTCCCCTTTCTATCGGCGAGACATCTCCTAATCGCCGAGACCTCATGGCGATGAAAACTTGCTTTGTCGATGTTGTTTCATTCATTGAGACTCTGATGGATTGGCAAGACTTATGCTAATATTACCTCATATCGGCGAGACCTTTTCAGTCGGTGAGGCCTTCTATTGAGTGAAGCTTTCCTTCACCGAGCCCTGATCACTTCGGGAGACCAATAGCCATCGGTGAGACATCTCACCGAGTTCATTTCATTTTGGCCAGACTTTATATCCTCGGCATGACATCACATCAAATCCCCTGTACCCTCGGTGAGACACCATGCTTATTGGCCAGACCTCCTGCCGAAGGAAAAATTATCGCCAAACTAAAACTTTGGTGGGGAATTCTTCTTTCGGGCAGACCTTTCTATAGTCGTGCCGATATGTATTCCTACATTTCATATTCATCGCTGTAACATCCTCTTGTTGGGGAGACGTCCTGTAGATACCCTACGTCTCGCCGAAACCTTTATATGTTCACTTTTGGTCATTGTGATAATCTCGTTCTCTCCTCGATGAAGCAACATGTCAGTGTGACTATCACTGGTTGGTTAGACTTCAAGACCTCATACCGATAGAACCCTTTTGTGCTTTGTCGGTGAGACCAAATGCATTCGCCAAGACATCTCTCCGCCGCAAAGTTTCTCACCGAGATGCATATCTTTATCGGTGGTCAGCAAGACTTAAGGGACTCGGCAAGACCTTACACCGAAGAAGACAACTCCTGCCAAAGTGTTTACCCGATGCAATTAGTCAGTGAGACCCAAAGAATTCGCCGAGACTTCACCCCGAAGGAAAAATCTCTCGCCAATATGCATATCCTTTTGTCGCTGGGACGATGATTGATGTCTTGCCGATAGGAACCTGTGGGTGAATTCCACTCGCCATGACATTCCTGGGGTCTTATCAATGGGAAATACAGGAGCATACTTAACCAAAATGTATTATTGGTCGGGGAGACCCAGATAATATTATGCCGATAGGATCCCTAATGTGAAGCATTCAGACTTAGTGGAACCCCTGCTAGTTGGCAAGACATCTGGAAGGTCTCGCTAACTTTCTCCTTAAAGGAAAATTATGTCAAACTTGAACAAGGCCGACCTTTCAAATGAGCTCCTTGTGAAATGTCATCAGATGCATGAACTAACCCTCAATGCAAATGTCCCATTTGGCCCTTATGAACATCTGAAACATAATCTATCTTGTCTGATTGAGCCCATAGGTGAAAATTGGGTAACAGATCTATGGTCACACAAACTTGTCCCTCTGCAAAATATAAAACATTTATTAAAAGAATGAGGGGACATCACTAGGCCGATGATAAACAATGACATATGTTGTTTTTTAAACGAGGGAGCACGTGACCATCCAAGACTTAAGAAATAATAAATTAAGGCGAAGGAAATAAAATGATAAATCAAAAGGGGCCCAACCTAGATGAAGTGATGGGGCTTAAGTTGTTTTAAAACCCTCCCTAAAAAGTAATGGCCCAAAAGATCCCACCCAAGGCGTAAGATAAATACTAGGATTTTACATGAAGACAAAGGTAAAACCCCAACCTTAGCCTTTTCCCAAACACCATAGATGACCAGAGACATAAGGCAAGATAAAAGTGGAACACAAAGAGTAAAATTTTGAAGTTCCATCACAAGGAAAGGTCTCCTCCCTTCTTGGTAGTGATAACCTCCTCCACACACAACCATTAAAAATTATGAATAGAGGAATATAATCTTTGAAGAGCTCAAAGTTGATTCTCTCCTACCTGATGCAATTAGTCATTTTATCCTTACAAACATTTATAGTGATTACTAGAGGCACATAGACCAATTCTTCATAATAGAAGAATTTTATCATACTTTTCCAATGATGGCATTATGAGAAAACCTTAGGTTAAATGAATAATTCCTAGCCAAGTTCTTTAAATCATGTCCAACCGTATAAGAGAAGATGGCTTCTATGTGTACCTAGATACCATGGAGAAAGGCACTTTGGGCTCTTTCATCAATCATCCTACCTTAAAACATAACAAAAGTCTCCTACCAATTAGACATAGGAAGATTTAAGATGACTTAAAAAAAAATTGTTGCCAAAGCATAAATTTATGATGACTTAACCAGGCCTAGTACACACTCCCTCCCGGTTAGCCACATAGACATGTGGAAATTAAATGTAAATTTGCTGCTATTTTTAGTCATGTAGGTGTCCAATAAACCACTTGGTGGTGTTTCCCTTCAAGTTTATTTACTGTAATGAAGAGAAAAAGTCCTTTGATTACAATTAGAGAATACATTTGAGGCCTTGGTTGTGTAACTGGTGGACCATAGTCACATTTAACACTTGTTAAAAAGTTTGGGAGTTAAAACGTTAAGTAGATTTGATTTGTGATGGACACATTTGGAAGGTAGTAACAATAATTTGCAATCTATCAAGACTTGATTACCTTATAACCTATGAAATTCTAGCGATGAAATGATAGATTAATCATAATGTCACCTTGGGATCACATCACCATGAAAGAACTTCATCCAACATCCTTACGAGTGCAGGTGCCACCAAATAGGTATTTTCATATCTTTCTTCCTCGAGTGAGGGAAATTCAGGAAGAGAAGAGGAAAGTGAGACATGTAGTATGTCTAAAAGAGGGAGATCAACTAGAGGTCAAAAGATTAGAAGAAAATTTTGTAAATGCATGGAATTTTTTCTTGCTGAAGGGGGGTCATGTTCTTATGATGATGAGAGCATAGGTGACTTCGAGGTGCCCTTGAGGTACAAACATCTATGGAAAAAATGGGTACCCATCGAACTTCCTCCAATAAACACTGATTTTTGTGTCAACGAGAGGATATATCGCATAGCACCATCGTCATTACATGGTTTGGGCCTATTTTGCATGGATGGCATAAAGGTCTATTACGAAAAAGTTACTGAATTGATGGAGTATGTTAGACCATGTTATAGTTACAAAGATTGGATGCAACTGGTTTGATATACATGAAGTATGCGTAGGTATGCTCTATCAGCAAATTATATATAGCTAAAAGATAAGGATCAAAATAAAGGAGTGGCTATGTACATTGATGGAAGGCCAAAAGCATCAGGAAATATGCAGGGTTTATAAATAGTACATGACCTGGGTCAACAAATAAGCAACCCAATTGCATATTCGAGGCGCGTGAGGGAAACTGGGTATTCGTATGTGCGATAAAATCAATAACTATAGGGGAAGAGTTGCTAATCGATTACAATTTGAATCGCTTAGTTACAAAAATAGTTACTATGGGGGTAGTACATACTATGTACCATTTTACCCAACCTCCAATTAATGACTCCAATATACCATTTTATTCTTATGTTTTTTTCATAAGTCTATTGTTTTCATTTCAGTAATGTTTTTTTATATTTAATTTTTTTCATAGCGGGACATTGATTGTATGGAGAAGGCTCCGGCCCAGAGCATAGATCACGATGTATCTTCAGGCGTCTCTACCCGACAGGTTTACCTCATTGTAATTGTACAAATTAGATACGAGAAAAATGTTTATTATTATGTTTTTTTCATAATTTTATTAGGTTAATTTCGATAATGTTTTTAATATTCTTGTTGCAGTTGACTAATCGGGGAAAGGTACCAGCAGTAGACGAGAGCATCCATAGGAAGGTGAAGTCAATATTATGTCATGATGACATCACTTATTCAACAAACCCTCTCGATATGATAAGCAAGACCCAAAATAAATGCAATGAATAAATCCTTAAGTTGTTATTCATAGTGCCTCAAACAGATGAGATAAGAGAGAGGGTTAAAATATTGACTGAGAGATCACAAAACTTGCAAGTAAGTTGTCATGAGGTCTTTAATTATAACATAAGTTCATTCATTGTTTTATATTTTGTACTCTTTTATGTCATGAACTAAAATATGTGTTGTTTTTATAGGATTTTTTGTGCCCTCATGATGCTCCTGGCCATGATCAAGGTACTGCAAATGCTACCTAAGGAGTAGGGGTTGGTACAAGTGTCCATCCTGATCTTCCTTTGCATACATCACATCATTTGACCCCATCATTTGTGCCTATATTGTCATCTGAAATGTCAACAACACATACCATGTAGGCATTCCTTAGTGCACCCTCTGGCAACGAACAAATGCCAGAACATGCATCAGGACATGTACCTAGGGATGCAGAGGCCACTAGAACTGGTGATATTTTAGCAAGATTTCCTAGATCTTCCCATATTACTAGCACGGGAACATTTCTGGTCACATTTTTGGTGACCGAGGATTTCGTTCCCATAAAGATAGAGAAGGTCCTAGGTACTTTAAAATGTTTTAATTATTATTATATATAATCCAATTGAAATTTACTTATTGATCACTCTTTTTAGACTATTGATCCCATGATCATTTTGCAGGAAATGATGTTTTTTAGAAATATCTAAGTGATATTACATTTGACCTCTTCAGGCCCACCATACAGACATAGTGGAATGCCCAAAATCAAGATTTAAAAGATGAACTCATTAATCATTTAGTTGTGCTCTTCGGTGATAAAACATTCAACCGAACCAAGGTCCTTAAGAAAGATGGTACCTATCTAAAGTATGTGAGGGACCAATATAGGTCACATTTAGAGAAGAACAAAAAGTACGAGCGTCCCCCCATGATTCCATAGAGGGAGTGGAAGGACCTGGTGTCAGATGGAAAGGAGAAGGGTAAAAGGAAAAAAGGAAAGACACCACCAGGCCAAGGAAGGTATGTGATACTATCAACAATATAATTATATACTGATTACTCTTTCTTTTTACATAATCTAACGTATTTCAAACTTTTCATAGGTTACCCGACACATCAAAGGCAACAAAGGCAAGACTAGAAAAACACGAGCAACACAAACTTGACTCTGGTGGTTATATGAAATTATCCGCATGAATTGTAAGTATCAATAAATGAAATATTGTATCCAAATAATAAATTGAAAACAATTTTGGTTTTATAACACCATAGAAGCAAAATTCATGATCTTATGCAAAAATGTAGGGATCTGAATTCAACAAAGTTCCCACAGAAAAGGACCTGAAGATTTCCTTCCAGCAAGGCTATGGAGTCGTGGCTAAACACCTAAGAGTCTTGACTGGGAAAAAACAATCTTCCACTACATCCGAAATGTAGGTAAATAAACTAAATAAAGTTTATTTAAAATTGAATACTTGTGCAATCTATTCAATATTAATTTCCACCATAAAGTAATTACATTCCTATTTGTTTTAAACATTCAAGCAATGATAATATTGCACATGACATTGGAATGCAGCCTAGTGAGGGTGGAGTACAACCTACAGATGAAGGTCATGGTGTGCATCCCAGTACTTTAGAGCATGTAGAGCCTGATCAACATGTTGAGCATGATCATGCTAGAGAAGATCAGGAACATGATGTGGCCCCATCAGGTAAAGAGGACCACTCTAAAGTTCTTTTAAACAATTTAGTTGCAACTGGTATATTAATTAATGTAACCTTTCGTGTTTAAACTTTAGAGCAGGTAAAGCGTGATCAACGTGTTGAGCATGACCAGGCTAGAGAAGATCAGGAACATGATGTGGCCCCATCAGGTAAAGAGAACCACTCTATTGTTCTTTTAAACATATTTAATTTCAATTGGTGTATTAATTAATGTAACCTTTCATGTTTCAACTATAGATCAGGATTTAGAGGGTGTTCAACATGTTGAGCATGAGTCTATAACAGAAGTTTAGGAACATGATGTGGACCCATCAGGTAAAGAGAACCACTCTAATGTTCTTTTAATTAATAAAATACTTGTAACAATAATAATAAAACATATCAATTTAACATTTCTTTGTTATTGCAGTAGACCCCCCCTTGCAGCGGCGTCCACGTCGTGAGCAGATGACTAGGTGTACATTAAGATCATGAGCAGAGGGTTGAACAAATAAAGGGGGGACAAATGATTTAGAAAACAATACACCACTTCAGATTTTTTAGCTTTAAAAAAGAAACAAAAAAAAGTGATTGCAATCATATCATGACAACCATATTTTTGATAATATGTAAAAACTGAAAGAATGAATATTATACATGTTAAAGAATGAATGTGAATATGTTAATTAATGAATGTTATATGTTAATGAATGAATGTTATATGTATTAATGGATGAATGAATGAATGTTATATGTTATTAATGGATGAATGAATGATTAATGTTATATGATTGGGTATGGGGAATTGAGAGTGATGTGAGGGAGGGGGGGCAGGAGGGGCCAAATGAGCTTCCATCGTCACGTGGTTGGCCCTGTTAAGTAGAGAATATTAAACTATTCTCGAAACAAAGAGAAGCTCAATAAGGCAATGCACTTTTCAATATAAGAAATGCATCGTTTAAAGCATCAAACCAATATGCAAAGATGAAAGAAAGTGCTAACTTTTCACTATGGTGGTAGAAAAATGATTCTTTATACCCTGAATCCATGCTCTGCATCATAATTTGAAGTTGTTTCCATTCCAATGTTTTGAGTTTAATTTGTTTGTATGGCTTTGTATGAATACCACATTGTGTTGTGTGTGGATTTGGTTTCAAAGCTCTGTTTCTTCTATTTTTAGTGGTGACATAACTCTAAAATTTGACTTTTGTGCATAACAGGTTAGTGGAAAAATTGATAGCTCTGAAGGGTTTAGAGGCTCGATTGAGATAGATACATGGATATTTGGATCTTGTTGTTGATGGGAGGCTTCCACTTAACCATGAAATTTTGTACCATTTGCAGGTATGCAAAAATTTCTCTACTTACATTCATTCTTGATCATAAATGTTCTAAATGATATTAATGCTTCAAACTTAAGATTCATTTCATTGTTATAATGATCAAAATGTTATTACTTTGCTATACATTCAAGCATTCTCTTGCCCCCTACCCTTTTCTCTCTCCCCCCTCCTTTTAAGAATTTTCTGTCATAAAAGATTCACATTTTTTTCTCATTTACACAAATTTATCTTAAGCGCTAGGAGTGAATAAAGATATGTAAAAGATGATGGATTATGTCTAAACAACAACTTTCCATCTCATAGCTAATTAAATCTTGAATATTTGAATAGTTTAGAGCACGAATAATTCTTGTATATGCATGTGTAGCAATAAGGGAGCCTATGTGAAGATTGAAATTCAAAACATCACTTTGGTATTTTTCCTTAGACAATGAAATGATATTTTGAGTAATACAAACCTACACACATTGATATTTTTTGGCATTGCATTGAGGAAAAAATTGTCTCTTATACCTACCCTTGGCTAGACATGGAGATATATAATATTGGTTTTTGCCCATGTTTTTTCTGTAAGTAGTTAATTTCACAGAGGAAGACTAAAATCTTCTTAATGTCCTGTCAGGTGTGAAAGCATATGAATCACTTGTTGAAGGCACCATTTTGTATTCATCCAAAAACTGGTTTGTTCTTTTTTTATGTTTCTTGCATGTGTTTTTTTTAGGCTCTAGAGATGTAGCTCGACTCTTTCCTTTGCACTTTTCATCTATTTTGATGATTACAGTAGATTGTCCTCATAATTTTTTATGTAGATCTGTTTGTAACCTTATTTTCTACCAATCAATTTGCAAACCAGTCACATATTAAAGACCATTTCACTAACTTTTAGTCATCCATTACTTCATATGTTGCAGGTTGTGTCTGTGTGCCAATAAATCCTGATGATTGCGAGAACTTTAATCCTACAAGTGTACCCAATCTTTCTCAAGGAAAAGTCTTACCTTATTTTATAGTACTTTAAATGGTTAATTGAAGGTGCTTCTTTAGATCTGAGATAGTTGAACCCTAGATTAAAATATGGTATTAGATGGGCAGTATAATGATAAAATTGAGGTCCATTGAACACAAATTATGAACACAATTTACTAGGACTATGAATAGTGTTACAATTATAATTATTTTATCCTTTACCTACCTCTGCATTAATGAAAAAGATAGCAGATATTGGAAGTTCATTACATGTCTCATGTATGTGTTAGTATTTTAATTTTTTTAAGTTGTTCAAGAGCTTGATTAGGTCAGAATATGTTCTACAAGCTCTGTTCTCTTAACACTGCTCAACATTTTCTCTTCAATCCAGACATTTCTTAACTCCTTCCCTTGTTAGCCCTTGGTTGTTCTCAAGTGTAATGCTTTTTCTATGCATCTTGCAATCTGTATGTATGATCAGTCATCTCTTATGAAGCATGGATAACCTTTCATGGAATTGTTGTTATGATTAGATAATTTCCATTATGAGAATAATCATTTAATTTGTATGGAAGTAATTATTTTTCATATTATTTGACTTGGTATTGTACACTTGTCTTTGTAGGATTCTCTAGGGGGGAACAACAGAACTGTAATGATAGGTAGAGTTGTACAACACCATAAATCATTTGGCATTATCAATATATCATTTATAGAATACTCTGTGCAAGTAAAATGGAATGTGCAATGAAAATTGGTCTCAAATTCAAATATGAATATAAGTACATTATACACAAGAAAATGGTATCTATTCTACAATTTAAAGAACCCCAAAATAAGAAAATTAATAGGTTCCATCTATTTACTTGCTCTTAGACACTTGTTTCATCGGCGAGACCCTTAGAATGTCTTGTTGATAACCAACAGTGTTCAAAACTCTTGAAGAGGTCAGATCGGTGTGACATTGGATTTGTCTTGCCGACAGAAGTCATCGACAAGACATGGACTATCAGAGTGAGTTTTCTATCCTATGCCGATGATTGATCTCTCACTGATGGGTTGGCTTCGGTGGTCATCACCAAGAGTCTCCACGATGACATGGTGTAGGTCTATTTAATACTCCTGAAGAGGTTATATCGGTGTGACATTGGATCTGTCTTGCAGACATAAGTCATCGACAAGACATGGACTATTAGAGTGAGTTTTCTATCCTGTGCTGATGATTGATCTCTCACCGATGGGTTGGCTTCGGTGGTCATCACCAAGAGTATCCGCGATGGTACATTTCAACGAATATTTTAAAAAAAAAAATTGCATTGTTTCATCACAATTTCGATGAAGGTCACCAACGAATCACCGAAAAGGTCTGATGAAGTTGCTATAGCTGCGATGAAGGCTTTGTCATAACTCCTTGCCCATTTCATTGAAATGGCGATGAACATTTGGTGTTGTTTCTACGCTTCGGAAGAGCCATTGCAATTGTATTTTGGTTATAATTCGTCAATGGATACACGAAGTTGTCGCTAATATTTCAATGAACATTTGAGTCATTTTATGATGCCGACGATCGACGAATCTACCCCGTTATTTCAACATTTAATTCGTTGTTGGAATTTTGACAAAAAAATGACAGAAAATTCTTTCGTCAATTCGTTGATTTTCTGACAATTTTTTGTCGAACGACCGACAAACATTTTTCGGAAAATGGAGTCAAATTTAGTAGTGAGAGGTAGAAAGGGGGATATAAAGAGAGGGAGGGAGAGAAAGGGAGAGATATAGGTAGGAGGGAGTGAGAGAATGGGGGTGAGAGGGAGAGAGATATGTAGAGGAGGGAGAAAGAGAAGAGGGTGAGAGGGATTGAGAGATAGGTAGAGGGGAGAGAGGGGGAGAGATAGGTAGAGAGGGAGAGAGGGATAGCTCAATATATAGAGAGGGATGAGGAGAGTGAATGGGAGAGATAGAGAGGGATAGGGGAAGAGATAGAGTTATATGGAGAGAGATAGAGATATAGGGAGATAGAGGTAGAAAAATATATGGATAGAAAGAGATAGCTTGAGAGGAGTGTAAGGGAGATAGAGAGAGGGGAGAGGGAGAGATAGATCAATATATATCTAGAGGGAGTGATATAGATAGAGGGAGATATCGAGAGATAAAGAGATAGAGAGATATCAAGTCTTGAATATGAGGTATGACATTCAAGTCTTGCAAGTATATGAGTATATCCATGTGGAGATGTGTGGACCAATTCATAACTAACATATCAACAAATATGTTGACATAGGTTGACACCTAGTATGGTGACTATACCTTTGCTAAATCTTTGTACATGTATAACCTCCTTTTTTTGGTCATATATGCACTATCATTTAGTACCCTTATCCCCTAATATTTCACAAGATAGAAGAAATTTGAGGGATCAAAATATTAAATATTTGCAACTAAAATATTTGAAATGTTATTCATAATTACATTAATTGGTAAGTTGTATTTTGTAGAGAGAGTGCCAAGGGAAGTTCAGCTACTTGGAAATTGCATAAGATGTGCCATTTTTCATTGAATATGTATGAAGATATAAAATAGTTTTTGGTTTGACTCTATTGCAATTGATCTATTGTATCTTATTTCTCACTTCTCTTGTTTGTACTTGTTTCTTACCTTTGGAAGGCTTCAATTACACTATGCAATTATTTTCCTTTTACGCATACTTGCTTTGCTTTAGTTTCACATACAACCTTATGACTATGAATATACCATTTTGATTATATGTTCTTGAATATTGATACATTATGAGGTCAAGTCCTCCTAAGTCCCATACAACCTCACGCACTTCTAATGGCTTTTGTGTGTTGATAATCACATTCTAAAATGAATTAACATTGCTAGCTTTGATTTTCTATCGAACAACCATATTAAGTTTAATTTAGTTTAAATTGTTATATTATATCTGTACATTATTTACAAATTTAATATTACGTAAAATAAATAATATTTCTATAATTATAAAAATAATATTAAATTAATTTATTATTTATTATATAGTATTAAATAAAATTTAAATAATTTCTAAATTATTGATTAGTAATTTAAACATATTATAATTATATATAAAAATATTATTTTTATAATTATAAAATAATTTTAACATAGTTTATAAATTATTAGTTATTATTTATTATATAATATTAAATAGAATTAATAATTTCAATATAATATAATCATGTAATAATTAATAATTATTTAAAATTATTAAACATTTAATATTATAAAATTTAAAAGTTAATCTTGGATATGTTGAAACATGGAAAACATTGAAAGAATCCAAAGGATTAAGACATCCAAGGTAAGAAATCGATAACATTTTTCTTCCCTTACTTTACATGTCAGTCATCTACAAGATCGCAACATAAATAGTCAATCTTTGATATAGATAAACACATTTACCAATGAATCTACCAAACATTGTTTATCAATGACAATTGGATACACAAATTGGATGGTTGAAGATAGAGTAGTTTAAGTACAAAATCCATATAATCTTGCAAAAGAATCTAGAAAGTTTTTGGTTAGGAATTTGATGATTTATGACTTAAAAATTGGAAAAAGATGATTCAATGGCTTTGGACATTGCAATCATCTTGCATTCCCAGTGATATTTCTAACTATTTTGTCAATAAAAATGATTTTTGTGAGCATTGTGTGTTTGGTAAAAAGAATATATCATCATTTCCTAATGGGACTAATAAAGCTAAGAGACTGTTAGAGGTCATTCATTCAGCTGTGTTTGGACCAATGGATGTTGAATCTTTTAAAAAATATTATTATTATTTTATTTTCATTTATGATACATGTCTTAAGATACATTTGGATTTATTTTATGCATACAAAATATGAGCTTTTCACTAAGCTTAAGGAATTTAAATCCTTATTTGAGAATAAAATAGATCATAAGATGAGGGTGTTGAGATCTTTTTAATGGTGAAAAAGAGGGTTGCATCAAAATGAATCAATAAGATGATGAACCACTACTTTCCACCATGAAACATTGAATTATGTGTGTGATAAGATGGCAATAACAATCAAAAACTAACCCTAACTACTCTAGCAACTATGAGGGGAGTTTCTAGAGCTTAAAATGATGTGTACCTTGCTGCAAGAAGCCTATTTTTAGGGAAAAAAGGACTCATTCGCCTTTAGTGGAAAATGCATTGCTATTAGGGTTTTTGAAACTAAGATATGGGTTATTTTCCTTGATGTCTACACTCTCAGATCCTTGATTGTTAGCTTTTGAATTACCTGTAATAAATTTTGTAGCATCCTTTCTTTGTTCTTGCACTACGAATGAAAACTTTACAACTTGACAACTTTTGTAACTTTTCTCTAAACTTCTTCTCCACTTGATGTTCAACCTGTAAATCTGTAAACACACACTCAAGAGAAGAATTTTTTTTTATTGTTAGTGAATAGGGGTTTGCCTAAGTCAAACCCATTGTAGGTAATCCAACCAAATGTGTAATTGATGATACCTTGGAAGTTGTCTTGGAGTGTAAATCTGCAATCTAAGATGTAGTTCCCATTAATAATGTAGATCTTAGATGTGAAACAATGCTTGCAACTGGATCTTCAATGCTACATCAACTATCTTAGCTCAACAATGTGCATGAATGCATTAAACCCTTGACATGATGAAATGATCTTGAATTTCTACAATAGAATCTTGATAATCTTCCTTGAAATGCCTTTGAATTTCTCTTGTAGTGCTCTAATGCTTGAAAAATTGAATGCTTAGGCCTCTTGTAAACTTGCTAGGAGAAATAATGTGAATTAGCCCCTTATTTATACTAAATCTAGAGATTAAACCTGAAATTCAAACAATTGAAGATGACACCGGATCTAGAAATGAATGTTATTAAAATCCCACCATAATCAAATTCAAAAAGGGGGTCCTTATTGAGGGAGGACCCATTCGCCACCTAGGGAAAATGGGTCCCGGCACAAGTTTCTAGGACCATACCTTTGGGCGGGTGAAAGAACATCAAAAACCCATGTCAAATATGCAAAGAAAAGGGGGGTCCTATAGAGAGAGGACCCATTCGCCACCTAGGGAAAATGGGTCCCAGCACCAATTTCTAGGACCTCAAATTTTCCCAACTATTTTTTTTACAATTTGAATTATGGGTGTTGGGATGGATCCTCGGAAGGTGTCACAAATAAGGCTTAAATTTGAATTAAATGAGCTAATTAACTCTAATTAACCACAATTACTTAAGAGGACCCTAGATAAGTGTGAAAGTGTGTTACAACACTTTACAACACCATAAATAGGGTACAAGTTAAGTACATTTTATTAAAAAGGGGCCCAAGTTCAATGTGAATGTGTACAACACATTATAACATTAAACCTAAGCAAAATTAGGTTAATTCAATGACAATTATTCCTGAATCAAGTAAGGAAAAAGGATTATTTTTCCATTACTATGGTTTTCCCCCACTTTAGTGAGAGGATGACCCCATGGAAAACTCACACTAAATTAGACATTCAAGACACTTAAGTATGCAACAATAACAACTTGATACACAATCATACCCTATCAAAGGCCAAAAAAATAAAAGGAAAAACAAAAGGATCAAGCACAATTGTTCCAACACGATGTGGAACAGATTTGTTTTTCCATAATGTACAATGCTCACTTTGGGGTAGTGGAACCTCATTCTGTCCACTAGGTGAATTGTCCCAAATATGTATGCTCACTCTGGGGTAGTGGAACCTTAGTTTTTCCACTAGGTGTGTTATCCCAATGAGGTGTCAAATGAGAGAATCATATTAGCCTCTCATACCATACCGAAATTATCCTCCTGACAACTTTGATAAGGAACCACAATGTAATTATGCTTTTTGTAAATGATTTTGTAATGTCATGTATATAAGTTTTTGTTAAATGGGATTTTTCTTTGTTTGTGCAAGGTCTTCTTCTTAGGGAGCATTGTGCCTAATGTCTCCAAGAGAGGACAAGTCAAGGATATTAGATTGCCACTTATGGGATGCCTCATTCACATCATGCAATGAAGGGAGGTCGTATGCTTAAAAATATCACACTCTTGGAAGACATCAAACCTAATGACACTACCAAGAAAAGGTTATGTCACAAGAAAAAAGAAAATCATGCCATGAAATATGCAAAAAGATGTCATCAATGTATTCCCCCACTTTAAATCAGTTGCTACACCATTCCTATGAGAAACTATTTTAAAGTAGTCAATGTTTTTCCCTAACACATGAGAGCTTTCCTTGGAAAACCCTATTCCAAGTCATATGTTTCCAAAATAAAGCTATGCCATGAAATAGAAAAGGAGTTTCCCCCAAGAATACATAAGGAATCTATGGATTTAGGGTCAGTATGTGTTTGCTACAATGTTTTCATAGAGCCTAGAACTGTCATCATTCCCCAAATACTCATAGAATTGGAAGAATGACACAAAGAGAGTGAAAAAAAAGAAAAATTATTTTAAGTCAACATGGAAGAGACCTGAATGTCTTGATTCCTTGCATCATCCCCAAAAGGAAAACACAAGACAAATGAAAAATACTTACGACATAGAGAAGAATTAAGGTACATATAGAGGAATGCACAAACAGAGAAATATATCAAATGAAACATTATGGGGGAACACATTACGCACATAAAATCACATAATGAAAACATGAAAATGAAAAAGACTAGTTAGGAACATGAAAATCAACCTAAAGTAGGTCGTCTGCATCCCAATCTTGGTCTGTATAAATGGAAGGCAGACAACTAGCTAAAGGGACAACGACAACTGTTGAACTAGGGAAAGCACCAAGTTCAACACTCTTTTTAGGAGATTTGTCATTTAAGTTCATAGAAGAAGAAAACAAGGTATTCAACTCATCATACACTTCTTCATCAATCTTTGTAATGTCAATGTCATCATCTATATTTATCACAACCAAAGTTCGAAGGATAATGTCCATAGAAGGTTCTTGTTTATGTTGTGGCGAGGGTATAGATTCATCATGCATTGCTTTAGGTAAGTTTGGATTTTGATTTTCTATGTTGTTCTTGTCTTCTTGAGTTTGTAACTTATGAGCAATATCACTTTGTATATGCCTATGCTCTCTAGCACTTCAATTGCTTTTCAATCTTTTTTTAATTTGTGTTTGTGTAAGAATGGGTTTGTCAATCATAGGTTCCTTCTCTTCCTTGGGAGGAATAGAAGAAACAACAAGAAGTTGTTCAACCACTTTCTCTTTGACTTTGTAAACTTGTTTGACTCTAGGAGGGACAATGGGATTGTTTGTTTTATCTCACGGTCTCTTGTAGGAAATTATAGGAGGTTTTTCTATAGGTTGTTCTTGTATGTTTGGAAGGGCTTTCGGTTCAATCATTGCTTCATCAAGGATAGGTGTTTCAGTTATAGGTTGAGGCATGTTTCAAAGGGATAATTCTACTATTTTCTTTGCCTTGAACTTTTGATATGATTTGAAAAAGAAGTATTCTGGAGGCTTGATAGGTGAACCATAGGCTCGAGCCAAAATAAGTCTAATGAAAAATTCCATTGGGCCAAGGCAAGATTGGATCCACTATGATGCATAGTAAATATATCATTTACAAATGGAAAATTTACATATTTATGCACAACCGAAGGGATGACATTCATGGAGCGAAGCCATGGATATCCTAGCTTCATATGAAATTGGTTTGATTGAGGGATAATGGAAAATGATGCACGTAGTGTTTTCGGTCCAACCTTTAAAGGGAGATCTTTCAAGCCTATCATAGAGCAAGAAAATCCATTATGCATTTTGATCCATGCTTTCGATTTGTCATATGTTTCTTGATAGAGCTCATGGACATATAAGAATTCTTTAGTGATCACATTCTCTCCACATACGAGATCAATCAATATCCCATTAGTGGGATTCTCATTGATTCGGCTAGCTATGCAAAAAGGACCATCAGGTGCACACTTAAGTATGTCATTTTGTGAGAAAGAAATTTCAAGAGGATTTTTTGTTGATCCCTTACAAGATCTAGCTTTGATAAATTCTACCGTTTCAATCAATTGTTCTTCATTTATGTTTTCATCATCCATGTCAACATTCATCACTTCATTCTTTGTTTCGCTAGCTTTGAAAAATGAAATATTGTGCTTAGGCATGGGATTTGTAAAGATTTTCAAATTTTGATTAGGAGGGGCTATAGACTTATTACCTTGATCGTTCACACCTCCGATTTGAAGTTGATTATTGTCAATAAGGTCTTGCACAAGATGTTTAAGATGTTTACAATATTTTGTACCATGTCCATTTTGTTGATGGTAATGGAAATAAGTATTTTTTTTGTAAGCCTATAGGCAATGGCATATTAGGGTCATATTCTCTAACATGAGGTAATGTAAGCATGTTCTTGTCAATGAGCTACAACATGATATTATGAAGGGTATCAGGTAAAGGAGTGAACTCTCCCTCCCATTCCCTAAAAGGAGTTGTCATCTTGATAGAAACCACTTGATTATTATTTTATTGACTTGTTTGAGGGGAATTTAGTTGTAAAAATCCCTTATTCTATTTCTTGAAAGGTTGATAGCCATTTTGAGTTGTAGATTTGAATTTTTTAGTATGACTAGGGGGATTTTTCGCATCATAATTGCAAGTCGAATTTTGATAATATGAAGGGCTATACATAACTGTGTAAAGGATGTAAACCTAAAAATTTCAAGTTGTCTTTTGATTTTATCTTATAAATTGGAAATAAACATTCGTTGAAGGTCGAAATCAGGAATCTTAATGTTTACTTGTGAATAAAGTGTTTGATATCTTGTGATGAAATCAATCACTTTCTCATCCTCCTTTTATTTACATGTCATTAAATTGGCAAGGGTTATCTTGGCACCCATGCGAATATGGAAGTGGTTGTAAAAGGCATCAATGAGTTCATTGAATGAACCAATTGAAAGAAGAGAACCACTCTAAAGCAATATCCTTCAAAGACCTATGGAATAGCTTAGCCAAAATTTTATCCTCAAAGATGAAATCACTACACAAGGCTATGAAAGCAGAAACATGGCTTACATGATCTCCTTTTTCACCATATTTCTCAAATCGAGGTACTTATATACCTTGTGGCATTTGCGGGTATGTGCAAGATCATGATGGGCTGAAAAGTGGCGATGTGAAAAAAGTAGCATTTTGCATCCACCCAAAAATGTGAAAATCGTAAGTTGACTTTTTTTGGGGCTGGGTGTCAATACATTCTTCCAAAGCAATTCCCAATGCAAAGAATTACAAATCGGATATCCAATTTGGGTCGGGTATAAATAGATAAATGCGACCATTTAAAATAGCTGAAAATACAGTGAGAGCAACCTGGGGCATATCCGATATCTAATTGGAGTTGATATCTGATTTGCAAGGTAAGTTTTTGGTTTTTTTTGTTTTAATCAATTTTTCTATTAGTTTTGTATAATTTTAACTAGTTTTTTTGGATTTTTGTTAAAAACTAGAGTTTTTAATGAATTTTTATTAAAAACTAGAGTTTTTATGGATTTTTATTAAAAAGTAGGGTTTTTTATGAATTTTTATTAAAAACTAGGGTTTCTTACAATAATTTCATTTATATTGTTTAATTTCAATTAGATTAATTAGTTTTTAACTTCAATCAGGTATTATGGCTGAGAATGAAAATGCACAAATTCCAAACTCTCCACCACCTCCACACCCATCAATTGAAGAGTTAATTGGTAAAAAATTGGAGCAATTGAGGGGCATTTGTGATGTTTATAAGACAATCCCTTGATTATCCCAGATGATAAACACATTGAAGGAAATAACTAAAAATATAGAAACCCTCTCCAACCAACATAATGCCATTCTTTCATGGTTAGAAACCATGAGGGAATATTACTCCTGTGGATTGTCTTATGAAGATGTGAAAGATCTCAAAATAACAAAAGCCCAAATAGCCTCTTTATTTGTTAACCCCTGCACTAGTTTGCCAGTTAATGTTAATAAACCAAAACTTTCTATAAAATGGTGCATGAATAAGGACATTGTAGATAACTTTTGGGATCATTAGTGGATGGTTTTTGATAAACCACCCAACAACAATATTGATGTACCATTTTACTTTATTAAAAAATTATACGTTGAGTTTGTGTTAGGGCATCATGTCAATTACTTTGACATTAAACCCTTCCAGGGCATTGGGGGAAGTATGCCATAGGATAGACCAGGGGCAGTTAGAGTAGTCCAGGGCCCATATTTTCCCCCTCCTCCCCTTCCTCAGCCACCTCCGGGAATGTGCAGGATCATCATGGAAAAAGAAGGCCCTTAAGTGGAGAAAAATTCAAAAAAAATAGAGTTAGGCAACTTGACGTAAAAATTTGAATAAGTTATCTATATTATTTCAAAAATATGCAAGAATAGAATATGTAGCAAATTGAATGTAGTTTCTAAACTACTAGGTTTATTTTAAAAAAATCTATTTGGTGAAAATTTGAAATTTCAATGCAATAGTACTTAAATTTCAGGGAAAAAATAAAGGTGTATGTCGACCACCCTAACGACAATAAAATGATAATATTTTTTAATAATATTTTAGATATAAGTAGAGTACTCATGTCCCAATGTGATGCATATTTTTTGTAATTTTTCCCATGTAAATAATTAATTATGATTTTTTATTATAACTTTTAAAAACTATAAAACTCATATGTTTGACCACCTTAACTTGGTCAAAACTTCATGAAATTCAATTTTTTTTTAATCCTATAGTATGTGAAGCATAGACTGTGACGCATGTTTCGGATTCAAAAAATGTGATACCATTTGAAATCTATAGATGTTTTTCAATCAGCCTATCAATCAGGACTTTAGTCGTAATTCAAATAGAAAATGAATAATAATTATTTATTAAATTCAAAGTAAAACATAATTTATATTGGTGGAAAGTTGAGAATCTCCTTTAAAAACCCTTTTTGTTTGATCAATTTTGGGTAAAAAAAGTCGTCAGCAACATACCCTACACATACCCATCATATCACCACTTTTTGGCCCATCATGATCCTGCACATACCCCTCCAGTACATCATCTAAATATTATCAAGGATGTAGCCACACAGACTATTCATGCTATTCACTCTTTGAGTGATATTTTGGTTTCCCATGCTGCTACAATAGCCCAGCCACATGCTGGTAATGTTGGCGATGGATCGAGTGTTGTTGCATCCTCCTCCTCAGGTCCACATATATTTGTGTGCCACATACTTGCACTATGTGCCACCAGATATGCTTGGGTCCTCTTGTACAACCCATTAAGCATCCCTTGGACACTTCTTATTATGACCTCCATGATGTGGACATTATACGAGATCAGACACAACTTGGGATTGGAGTGCACCCTATAGAGTCCTCTCCTTCTAGAGAGGGGGATGTTGGAATAGTTACACAGGTAAGATTTAAGTTGTAAATTCATAACTTGCATTTGTTTTTAAATGAATATGAATAAGAGATAGTATCAAGTACTAATATTTATTTACATGGTCTATTTAACAGTTGATGTCTGAGGAGGAGCTTACACAGGTGACTGATAGCACCCTTAGGGCCATTTCATTTGGCCTCGACATGCACACAATATATATTTTTGCACTCACTCGTTTAATTTTTTTTATTATATACTTGCTTCTCATTTGAATTGTCATTAATGAAATTATATATTAACTTATATGTTTATCTTATTTTCCTCTTGTAGGAAACACCTAGTGCGAGTGAGGTGCAGCATTGTCCAAACTATGGACACCCAATGATAGATAAGGGAAAGGTAATTAAACTCAAATTTTATTGAATTAAGATTTTTAAGATCTTATATTTATTATACATACATCGACATAGATTGGTAGTTTCATATGTACTTTTCATTTTTATGTACAGGTGGTTATGAGCTATACATCCTTGTTGACAAGTGTCACAATTCATAAAGGAGTAGGTATTGGAACACCTCAAGGAGTAGGTGTTGAAACACCTCAAGGAGGAGGTGTCGAAACACCTGAAGGAGATAAAGAAAAAGAGATGCCTAAAGAGGTATGTTTTTTTTATTTTTTGTTTGGTAAATATGTTCCTATTACTGACAATTGTATGCTAACTTGTATCAATTTTATGTTTTTGTTCACATATATAGATTGACATTTCAAAAGTTGGTTTGATTGGTTCTTTGAGAGGGGCATATTCTAGGACTCCTGACCCTTTGAAAAGACGTATATTTGAGGTAATCAAGATTTCAATTTTAGATTTCAATTATAATTCAATGTATATTGATTTTGATGTTAATTATTCGATTTTAAATTATATAGTATAACTAATCTCAATTGTGGTTTGAATTTTTCTTGTACAACTACCTCTAGAGCCAAAGAATGCTTCAAAGAGGCTCCATTTTGATGATCCACCAGTAGTTTAGGATGAGATAGACATTTTGGCATGTAAATTTTGAATACATATCAAGATGGCATATGCCAAATTTTGTAAAACTTTGTTTTAGTTGGCATTGATACCATTTTTATATATGGGAATACACTTCATTATTGGATAATTTGATATATAGAAGTTGACAATAAAACTATTTTTTTCCTCATGTGCATGATTAAACTCTTCGAAAATTTAATCTTGAGCAATGGTTAAATATCAATGTACAATAGCATAAAAAATAATGGTTATATTATGTAGTTTATATTCATATCATTGATTACATTGCATTGCACATCTTTCAAACTCAAAGCATTACTTCACATTGCATAACTAACAAGTAGATGTTGATAGATGCAAATTTTTCAATTAGAATATAGTTTTTACAAAGTCAACCTAAGCAGTTATGCAATTAATTCACATTGCATAACTAATAACTACGAGCAGTTTTCAATTGAATTTTCTTGTCATGGCATTCTATGAGACCACATTTCTTTGAGGCATTTTTTCAAACAGTTCACTGCCTTGTCTATGCTACCACATTTTTCATACATGTCTACCAAAGCTTTTTATCAAACAGTTCACTGGATTTTTGCTATGGCTAAAAGCCTAAAAAAAGTGCTTTCAAAAAAGCTATGGACACTTGGAAAAATTCTATCAAAGCAAAGTAGTAAGCAATAGCATAGACAAGAAAATGAACTATTTGAAAAAATTCCTTAAAGAAATGAGGTCTCATGGTGATGGAATGCCATGAAAATCAAAAGAAATTTTGATTCTCATGGAATTCCATCACCATGAGACCTCATTTCTTTGAGGCATTTTTTCAAAAAATTCACTGCCTTGTCTATGCTACCACATTTTTCATACATGTCTATCAAAGCATTCTTTCAAATAGATCATTGTCTTGTTGCGATAGCTTAAAGCCTAAAACAGGTGCTTTTGAACAAGCTATGGATGCTTGGAAAAAAATCTATCAAAGCATAATAGTAAGCAATAGAATAGACAAGGCAATGAACTATTAAAAAAAAAATCCTCAAAGAAATGTGGTCTCATGGTGATGGAACGCCATGACAAGAAAATTGCTATAGATTGTCATGGCATTCCATCACCATGAGACCATGTTTTTTTGAGGAATTTTTTCAAACAATTTACTACCTTGTATATGCTACCACATTTTTCATATGTCTACCAAAGCATTTTATCAAATAGTGCATTGCCTTACTGCTATGGCTAAAAGCCTAAAATAGGTGCTTTCAAACAAGCTATATGGATGCTTGGGAAATGGTGTAGGAGCACCTTTGAAATAGAGTACTAGGTGATGGTTATTTCATGCAACCAAGGATGGAAAACCACTAACTTTCACAATACAAGGGATTCATAACCACCTTTCTTTTTACAAACTCAATCTGGACTTATTTTCCAATCTTTCACCTAAACAAGCTTGTAGGTCAATAGCTCCAATTTTCTCAACTTAACTCTCAAATCTCTTTAACAACTCTTGCAACTAATCATCATTCTAGACACCCATTTTAGTCCCTTTCAACATACTTCCAACTCACATAGGACTCCTTTGGAACAACTTTCACAAATCATGCAAACTATGTTGCTCAACCTAGCCAAATAGGCCAACTTCCAAAGCAACCACCCTTGGAACACATCACAGACCCTAAAACTTGTTGGGGAATCACTCAATAGATGAAAAAACCTCAAATTTTCCCATTTATCCTCTAGAACTCACCCTCTAAGACCCTATTCCACAAAACCCTCAAATTGCTCAAATTTGGCAAGGGTTTATTGAAAAACCTACTTGCGGACTTCCCTAAACTTTACCACCAACTCCAACACCCTTGAATAACCTTGCACAAGCTTAAAAGGACAAGAAAAGTGACTTCCCTCAAAAAATTCCCACTTTTATCCTCTCTAACCTCACTTTTTCATGCAAAAACACCCCAAATGCCATCTAAGGCATCACCAAAAATCATAATCCTGACTTCCCCTGCACAAGAAATAATGAAAACATGTTTATCTATCCTAACTAAGCTTATCCACCAAGTTACAACATCATATAGTGGGTAGAAGGCTTAAAACTCCATTTTAAATGCACTCAAACCCTTGGAACAGGGTTGACAGACCGACCTCTAGTAAAATGCCTCTTAAATGCACAAAAATGAATGAAATTACTTCAAACCAAGTTTGTGAAGAAGTTAACTCTGCTGCCCACCAGTTTCCATTAAAAAGAAAGCGCAACCACACTGTACGGAACCGTACAGTACCAAAAAACTTCAAGAATTTTGGAAAAACACATAAATTTGCATGGAGATAACAAGATTTTATTGATTCTCTTTCAATCGTGGTTTCTGCAACCACAAAATCGAACATAAGAGGCATTTTTAAACATGAAAGACACCAACTACCATCCCACAATTGACTTCAACCAATTTTTAAACTCCTTATCACCGTTGGAGTACAAAATTGCACTTTTTACCTATTTTATTGACAACATTTTTGCTCATTTTGTATTATTTTTCAATTTGACCCTCCTAGACTCCTAAAACATTAGAGATGGTGTACTTAGATCTTATTGAATCCAAAAAAATAACCACACACTAAATAAAATGACATTCAACCTATCTTAACAACTTTTTTATCAAACTTGACAACTTTTCCAGCAAGATTTACAACTTTTACAATATGGTCTCAAAAGACCCCAAAGTTTCCAGTTACATCAAAAATGGCCTTCATTGACCTTATTTAGACACAGAACACCTAAACAACTCATACTCCATCACCAAAACCCAACTCGTCATGTAGCAACTAGAGAATATTCATTGAAATAAGCATGTGCTCCTGCACCATTAGTGAGTCAAATTTTGAGTTTTAGTTTTATTGTGTGTTGTTAATAAGGTCTATTAGACTAAAAATATTGTAATAAGGGCCTTATGGGGTCATTTTTTTGAAAAGATGCTAAAAATAGTATTGAAGTTGCTTTGTACAACTTGTCAACTTTGCATGTTAGAGGAGGATTAATGCTCTCCCACTCAAATTATTCCTTGTAACTAATGTAATATGGTGGGAAATATGTTGAAAAGCCTCTAATTGATTCAAGGCATGAATATTGAATGATTTTGAAATGAATAATAGAAGTTTTCTCTATTTTTCTACAAAATTTGTGTGTTTTCAAAACTTGTCAAGCTCAGTATGGTTCTGTACAGAACCTTTGCACCAAAAAAATCATTGGGATTAGTTATATATATGTCTTAGCTTTCATTTGACTCTTATTTGGCTTGATTTTGTCATAAATTGAATTACTTTTAAATATTTTTCTATTGGGTGGTCTGAAACCATCATTTTCAAGGGTTGAGATTAGTAAAATTGTAAAATCTCATCATTCCATTGTTGGAATTTTGTGAAAACTAGTGGAATGATAATTTGTGGGGTTATTTATCATATTTTGTTGGTTACAGGGCTGAGAAAGTATGTTTCATGGATTTTTGATCGATCCCTAGCTTGATTTTCTCATGTGTTAAGCTAGGAAATCAAAAGAATAGCATGGATCAGCAGCTTTTTCAAAAGATTTTGTCAAATAAATGGTGGATTCCTATTTTTTTCCACCCAAGGAGTTTTTTGGTGAAGTTATTTGGAACCTGTGAGTTAATTTTAGCACACTTCTTTTGTAAAAGTGGCCTATTTAGGCCTAATTACAGTACTGCAGGTAAGATTAGACCAATTTGTTCCAAAGTAACATCATGAACTTTTTTGATATGTTGAAAAATATGTTAAATTGTGATAATAAAAAAAAATTGGTCCTATCTTTAGTCCATCATCTACAATGGAATTGAATGAAAACTAGGTATAGGTGCCCTAGTTGGTGAATAGCTGAAATGGTGAAAAAACCGATTGTTGGGTTTGGAGCTTTCATGAAAATTTGAAATTGTGTTAGTTTGAGTTGTTGTGACATTTTCCACCCCTGTCCCTACATCAAAAAATATCTATCAAATCATAATAATAAGCAATAGCATAGACAAGATAGTGAACTATTCAAAAAAATGCATCAAAGAAATGTGGTCTCAATGTGCATTTCATGACATTCCATCACCATGAGACCACATTTCTTTGAGGCATTTTTTCAAACAATTCATTGCCTTTTCTATCCTACCACATTTTTCATACATGTCTACCAAAGCATTTTATCAAACAATTCATTTCCTTGCTGCTATGGCTAAAAGTCTAAACTAGGTGCTTTCGAACAAGCTATGGATGCTTGGAAAAATTATATCAAAGCATAATAGTAAGCAATAACATAGACAAGGAAATGAACTGTTTGAAAAAATTACTCAAAGAAATGAGGTCTCATGGTGATGGAATGCCATGAAAATAAAAAGAAATTTTGATTCTCATGGCATTCCATCACCATGAGACCTCATTTCTTTGAGGCATTTTTTTCAAAAGTTTGTCTATGCTACCACATTTTTCATACATGTTTACAAAGCGTTTTATCAAATAGTTCACTGCCTTGCTGCTATGGCTAAAATCATAAAACAAGTGATTTCAATCAATCTATGGATGCTTGGAAAAAATTAATCAAAGCATAATAGTAAGCAACAAGTTATGGTCTCATGGCTCTTTTCGCACAAAAATCAGCGTTGGAGATTTTTTGTGTTTTTCCAATGTCCTGTGCTGTTATTTTTCTTTTATATGATATGTATGGTGTTATTATGATTTTCAAATGTGTGGTATGGTTAAATAATTGAGTTAGCTTTCAAATTCCTTTGGTTTGGTTAAATTTTATGGAGATTTGAATAAGTTATGGTAATTATACCACTACCAGCCTGGAAATTGGTTTTTTCTACAACTTTTGTTCTGCAACTAATACGACCAAACCGACTGTTCCAACACATTTGGATGGGTATTTTTAGGTTAGGTATGGTCCTCTTTTGCACCCAAACAGGCCGAAGTATTCTGAGCTATGTTCAACTAGTGAAATCCCTTAAGAGTCCAAAAGGGAGCAATCTTTGACGGGTTGTTACTCAGAAACCGTGATGCCTACAAACTTTTTGTTTGAGGCTATGAGATTGTGTTGAGCCCCTCTACAATAAAATCTCTCGGTTTTTTCTATCTCAGAGGCATTTTCTTGTCATGACGAGTTTTCGTTGAGGGAAAAATTGTCAAATGCAAGCAGTGTAAAGTTGCAAAGTGGTGTAACTTTCATTCTACAACTTGACCAAATAGACTATTCCAACACGTCTGGATGGGTACATTTATGCTAGGGATGGTCCTCTTTTGCACCCAAATATGCCAAATCACTCTGAGCTACATTGGACTGACATTTCCCTTAAGAGTCCAAAGTGCTAAAAGGCAACAATCTTTGAAGGGCTATTTCTTGGAAACCATGACACTTACAAACTATCTTTTTGAGGCTATGGGAACATGTTGGAACCCTCTACAATAAAATATCTCATTTTTTGCTATCTTAGATTCATTTTCCAGTGGTGACAAGTTTTTAGTTGAGGAAAAAGTTGCCAAATGCAAGTAGTGTAAAGTTGCAAAGTGGTGCAACTTTCATTTTGCAACTTGTACAACCAAACAAACTATTCCAACACGTCTAGATGGGTATTTTTATGCTAGGGATGGTTCTCTTTTGCACCCAAATATGCCGAATCACTTCGAGCTACATTGGACCAGCGATTTCCCTTAAGAGTCCATAGTGTTAAAAGGAAGCAATCTTGGAAGGGTTATTTCTTTGAAACAATGATGCTTACAAACTCTTTGTTTGAGGCTATAGGATTGTGTTGGGACCCTCTCAATAACCTCTCTCAATTTTTGCTATCTCGAAGGCGTTTTCCCATGGTGACGAGTTTTCAGTTGAGGAAAAAGTTGCAAAGTGGTGCAACTTTCATTTTGGAACTCGTACGACCAAACATACTGTTCCAACATGTCTAGATGGGTACGTTTACGCTAGGGATGGTCCTCTTTTGGACCCAAATACGTGGAATCACTCTAAGCTACATTGGACCAACGATTTTCCTTAAGAGTCCAAAGTGTTAAAAGGCAACAATCTTTGAAGGGTTATTTCTCAAAAATCATGATGCTTACACTCTCCATCTGAGGCTATGGGATTTTGTTGGGACCCTCTATAATAACATCTCTCGATTTTTTCTATTTGTAAGAAAGGGGGACCACCGCGTGCAAGACCCCAGGTCATGGAGGGTCAAGATGCTAGAGGATTCCCTAACTTACTTCATTTAAGTGTAGTGTTTAGGGTATGTAAGGTGAGGGTAACGAGGACTGTAGGGCCTCTCAGCTACTCAATAGACCCGAAATTCATAAAGAGGCTAGGCGAGCTAGTTTCTAGGTTTAACACTTCATCTCAGAAAGCTCTCTGTCCGATGACAGAAGCACAAACTTTGGACAATAGTGCGACGCGCTGGCATCTCAAAGGTGTGTTGTCGTTCGTATGGCCAGATAGTGACAAAGATGAGGATAACTCACTAAAAACTAGCTAACAACCCAACAAGCTAACTAAATGGCCAAAATGACAGAATTAAGTAAATTATATAATCTCTAAGATGATAAAGTAAATAAGAAAGAGTGATGAAGATGAGGAGAATCTCACCAATGAACTCATTCACCATTTGATTCTCCAAGAGCTCACACACCTACAAATAGCAAGAAGGGAAAATGTTGGGGGGCTATATAGGGGCCTACCTTAGTCAGACCCCTATTTAGGTGTTTCCACCGCCACAGATAGCCAAAAGAACGAGATAAAGAAGCAATGTAATGAAAAAAAAAACACTACAACGCAGTACTATGCTATTCACCAAATGATAGAGGAGAGAAGAAGGAAGCTTACCACCTCCACAAAGAGCACTCAAGGATGCTTGGGGGAGAAAATGAGAGAAACTCAATCCTCTGTTGTGTATGGTGTGGTCCCAAACATGCTCTACCAAGTTGATGGAGTGTGATGTTGCTGCAATGGAATGTTTGGAATACTTGGAAGTGAGAGAAAGTGATCTTGTGAGAGTGAGAGTATGGAAGCTTAGTCTGTTCAAGAGTTCAAGTGAAGTTGTGTAGAGTTGGAATACAAAGTGGAAGAATAAATATGAAGGAATGAAGATGAAAATAGCCATATACGAGTCGGTTGGCCGAAGGAGGCGTTGCAACTTCACTACCAATGGGAAGAATAACGCTTATGTTGGCTCAGTCGTAGGAATCTAGCAGGGATGTAAGCGTGTCGTGCAGACATCTACACATCGCGCGGGCGTCCCCAACAAAAATTCCTCCACCAACACACAAAATAGGCTCCATGTGGATTGCCAATAGTGGGCTTAAGTAAATTTAAGCCTTCAACTTTAGTTTTCTAAAGTGCATAAAGGGAAAAAGAGGAATCGTGCCTAGGGTGCAAATTTTCTCTTATACATTTTTCCCCCACTTTAGCGAGCACGAGTACTAATGAGTGCTTGGTAAAGTAGACCAAGAAGAGAGTAGGGTTAGAAAATTATACATGAACCATCAAGGAAGTAGTACTCAGTCTGGCATACCTGAAGGTGTAGGAGATGCGAAGGACTCCATAGTTGCTCGGAACTATGAAGTTGGAACAAAGCATCTTACAAGCCCGTGGACGTGCAACGAGGCAACCCCCAAGATCTCTCACATGGAGGAAGCCCCAAGGAAGCGAACTTCATAGAGTCAGGAAGCAGAGACATGTCTACTCACAGATAAATCATGTCAAAAGTGGCAAAATTTCTACCCGAAGATAGAGCATGTCAAAAGTGGTGACATGTCTACCTGTAGATAGAGCATGTCTAAAGCGACAACATGTCTACCTGCAGATAGAGCATGTCTAAAGTGGTGACACGTGTACTCGTAGATAGAGCATGTCTACCCACAGATAGAGCATGTCAAAAAGTGGTTGGTCACGCAAATTGAAAAAAATTGAAAGGGGTCCCTTGAGAACCCTTCAAAAGGAGAGGGGTCCACTAAAGGGATGCGTTGTTTGAAAAGTAAGGCCTAGTTAGGCTACCCCAAAGCTAGATGTGGAAGGGCGAATGGAATGAGCCTAGTTGGGCTACCCCCAGGCTAGACATGAAAAGGTCCATTCATTACAAAGGATTTTGAAGAAAGGGTCCATAGGGGACCCACCCTAAAGAAGAATGGGGTTTTGATCAAGGGACACACAATTCAAAATCAACTATTCACCTTAGAGTGATTCATCACCAAGGGATCCTTTCGAAAGATGTTCACTTCATCAAGGAATTTGAAAGGAAGGTCATGCCCCCATGTGAGGGGAAGTCAAAGATGTTCCCACTTCAAAGGAAGGTCTTCAAGTCATTTCTTTACGAACCTGTGATGAAGGAAATGTGTTCCATTAGGGTTCCAAGTTGAGAATGCAATTCTAAGGAAAATGTTGTAAAGATTCTCAAGAAAAGATTCATTGGAAATGAATTCATTTTCTGAAAATCGAAGTGCTAAAGAGGAGAAATTTGTCACACATAGGAGGGACAACTCAAGCAAAGAAGAGAGAAATATAAATGGAAAGCGAAAAAGAAAAGAAAAATACAGATAAAGGGCACAGGGGGATCTGGTTTAGCGGGGTTAGATCTGTCCAAGCTCATATAATAATAGGAAATCGTAATGCAAGGTGAAAGATCATCAATCCCCAATTAGATCAGGAAGAATGCACCCAAAAAAAAGTAAAACTAAAAATTGGGTCAACATGGAAGGGAAGCCTAAATACCCCCAACACTTTGCATCATCCCCAATTTATCAAAAATCAATCACAAACATGGAAGAATGATGGTACAAATAGAAGAAGGTTTACGATAGAAAAACCACGCTTGTATCCAAGAATCAACGGGGGTGATGAGGGTCATCTAGGCACATATAGCATGGGTATGGGGGAACACATCACAAAACACACACACACACAAGATCAAGAAAAGGGGACCTCCTCCTAACACTGATCATCCAGGAGGTCATCTACTTCCAATCTAGATCCTCATAAGGGGAAGGAGGATGAGACTGCAAGGGTGGAATGTTAAGAGGAGGATCATTCGGCCCTCCCATAACAAGGGCCAAGGAAGAGGGCCCCTCAAGGTCCTCTCCACCGAGCTCTTGTGGAGTCAAAGTCAATGATTTTGTGAAGATCACCGATAGGGCCGAGCCTTCATCCAAAAAATTAAACATGCATCCCATGGGAGCATCATGCTTACCCTTAGCAGATGTTGTAGGTTGTGCCTGAGATTCACCATTAAGCTCACCAAATGACTCAGGAGCGATGATGAAGTCAGGGGAAGCTAGGACTAGTTCTGTCACAAGGACAAAGCAAGTCATCACGGGGTCACCTTGTGAAGAAGGTGGATTCCTCTTATGTCCTACTTTGCTGGAAGGACCAACCTCCACCTCTTACTTTGTGGGAGGAGATGAACTCCCCACAAATGAAGCTAGGGGCATAGAGGAAGAGGAGGATAAAACCGCAACAGACATGACTGAAGTGTTAACCATGTCCACAGGCTTAGGGAAGGGTTGAATATGCAGGATAGACATCAGCAAAGGTGGCTCCGCTGAAGTAGCGAGAAACACCTGTACCCATTTAGGGTTAGGCATGTTTATGCTCGCAATGGAAGCCAAGAGCGAATCAAGTTGAAGGGAAATAGAAGGAAGGGAGGAAGAAGACACTACAGAAGGTCTTGACACAGGAGTGGTCATTTCTTCCTCCTTCTGCTGTGAGGTAGCCTACAAGGCCAAGAAATCCTTTCGCCAGCACTTGAGTTCATGTGCAAGGTGGTTTCTACGGCTCTTGGAGTTAGAACTCGGAGCTTGTGAAGGGACAAGAGGTTCTTTCTCAACCATAGGAGCATCCACTACGGTTGTTTCAGGTGGAGGAACGGGTTCCTGTACAGGATCAGGAGGAGCAAGCTGAGGAGCGATAGGAGGAGTTGACTCAAGAGCCTCGATAGCGGGCTTCTTTGTGCTCACTGCCTTAGGATCAGGAGCAGTAGGAGGTCGTGGCAGTCGATACAAGGAGGACTCTCCTCGAAGGATCTTCTTCCTCTCATATCGAACGAGTCTAGGCTCTATCGATAGAATAGGTAGCTCAAACGAGGGATGCTTAGGCTTTCACCAAGTGAGCACTGAAGGGTTCTCTGGAAATGAGGAGAAGAACCTAAGGGTACCATAGCTAAGCAAGAAGAAGCGTCAGACTAGGCAGTGGAAGGAGAAGAAGGAGGATCACAAGACCACTTCTCCTCTTTCCTCTTTCGGGCCTTGGTGGCCTCGCTGTCAACCTTCAAATAAGCCCTATGTGAAATAGCATAGGGCGAGGGAGGATACCTCACCTTCAGCCTCATATGTACTTTCTTATAGTTTTGATATGTCTTATGCAAAAGGTTTGTCCTAGGTGGAAGGGGACCCACAAACGCAGCCCACGAGTGATCCAAGGAGTAGCTACCACATGCAACCGGCGGTCGATAACAGGTGTCATGGCTTACATGCACATAACCTCTGTGGATAAATTTCAAACATTTATGCATGACGGAGGGTACCACATTCATTGCTACCAACCAAGGGATACCCAAATTTACATGGAATAGCTTGGACCCAGGGATGATATCAAACAAGAGGTTTACGGACTTAGGTCCGACTAAGACCGATAGGACAATGCTACCAAACGGGGGTACGAAAAGCCCGTCATGCATGCAAATGAAACTTATGGGAGCATCATATCCATCCTTATGTAAAACTTTAATTAGCGTAATCTCTTCTATTATTATATTTACTTGTGATGTCGAGTCAACGAGAACACCTGCTACAATATTCTCATTGATCCATGCAAGAATGTAAAGAGGAGATGGTTCCTTGTTAAATCCCATCAAAAATTCCTATGAAGTAAAGGTTATGCCAACACTACTATCCACAAGCTACGCAGAGGGGATGGGTTGATGTAGGAAGGAGGTCGTTACACACACTAGACAATGCTTTCATAGAATCCCCAAAGGTTAATGGATAAGACGGTGACCCAATTAAGGTTTCATCATGCAATACCTTTGGAACCTTCCAACTATGTCAACTAGGGATTGTAGGTTGGGTTGCAAGGTGACAACCTTACAACACACACACCTACAACACTCCTAGAGTACAAGGAAAGGAACTGTTAGTATCGACACAAGAACAAAACCAAAATGGTTCATGTCGGGTTCACCAAAAATGTAAGAGAGGGGGACCACCGTATGCAAGACCCCAGGACATGGAAGGTCAAGATGAGAGAGGCTTCCCTAACTTACCTCAGCTAAGCGTAGTGTTTAGGGTATGTAAGGCGAGGGTAACGAGGACCGTAGGGCCTCTCAGCTACTCAACAGGCCCAAAATGCAGAAAGGGGCTAGGTGAGTTGGTTTCTAGGTTTAACACTTCATCTCGAAAAGCTATTTTTTCAAGGATAGAAGTGTGGACATTGGATGAAAGTGTGGCACGCTGGCATCTCAAAGGTGTGTTGTCGTATGTACGGCCAGATAGTGACAAAGACAAGGTTAACTCACTAAAAACTAGCTAATGGCCCAACAAGCTAACTAAAGGGCCAAAATGACAGAACTAAGTAAATTATATACTCTCTAACATGATAAAGTAAATAAGCAAGAGTGATGAAGATGAGGAGAATCTCACCAATGAACTTTTTCGCTAGTTGATTCTCCAAGAGCTTGCACATCTACACACATCAAGAAGGGAAAATGTTGGGGGGCTGTATAGGGGCCTGCCTCAATCAAAACCCCATTTAGGTGTTTCCACCACCACGGATAGCCAAAAGAACGAGATAAAGAAGCAATGTAATGAAAACACAAACACTAAAATGCAGTATTATTCTATTCACCAAATGATAGAGGAGAGGAGAGGGAAGCTTACCACCTCCACCAAGAGCACTCAAGGCTGCTTGGGGGAGAAAATGAGAGCAACTCAAGCCTCTACTCCGTATGGTGTGGTCCCAAATGTGCTCTATTGAGTTGATGGAGTGTGATGTTGCTACAATGGAATGTTCAGAATACTTGGAAGTGAGTGAAAGTGACCTTGCAAGAGTGAGAGTATGGAAACTTAGTCTATTCAAGAGTTCAAGTGAAGCTGTGTAGAGTTAGAATGCAAAATGGAAGAATGAATATGAAGGAATGAAGATGAAAACAACCATATTCAGGTCAGTCGACCAAAGGAGGCGTTACAACTTTGCTGCCAATGGGAAGAGTAATGCCTCTACTAGCTCCGTGACATGAATCTGCTAGGGATGTAAGCAGGCCAAGTAGATTTATGCATGCTGTGTGGGCGTCCTCGACAGAAATGCCTCCACCGACACACAAAATAAGCTCCACATGGACCGCCAACAATAGGCTTAAGTAAATTTAAGCCTCCAACTTTGGTTTTCTAAAGTGTATAAAGGAAAAAGGGGAATCACACCTAGGGTACAAATTCACTCTTATACACTATCTCGAAGGTGTTTTCCCATGGTGACGAGTTTTCAGTTGAGGAAAAATTTTGTCAAATGCAAGTAGTGTAAAGTTGCAAAGTGGTGCAACTTTCATTCTACAACTTGTATGAACAAATGAACTATTCCAACACATCTAGATGGGTATGTTTATGCTAGGGATGGTCCTCTTTTGCACCCAAATACACCGAATCACTCTGAGCTACACTGGACCGATGATTTCCCTTAAGAGTCCAAAGTGCTAAAAGAACATACCATCTATTGTACATTTTTTATCTTGATGGTATGGCCATGGTAGATGTTATTAGGACTATATAAGGTGACTATGTGGGTTTAAAGAGCTGGAAATTTCTATAGTTGAGTTGGTGAGTTGCCATGCATGGCAAAAATGAGTGAAATCAGGTGAAAAATGGTGGTTATAACATGCTAATGTCAATGAAACATGGGGGTATCAAGATTTAAGGTTGGATCAAGCTTGTGCAGGTCTTAATAGACATGTTTGATGAGTTTATAGGGTGTGGAAAGGTTGGAAACATTGATTTTCTTAAAAACCTCATGAAAGTTGCTAAAAAAATGAGGGTTTGTTGAAATAGAGCTTTAGAAAGTGTATCTCACAAAAGAAATTGTGGTTTTGGTAGTTTGGTAGGTTGTTTAATGCTTCCCCATCAAAATTTTAGGTTTGGGAAATGTTTAAATATGAGTGTCTTTGTAAAATGAACCTATTTTGGGGTCTTGGACAACAAAAGAGTGCTAGTTTGAAGCCTTTGTTTCAAAGGAACCTACTGAAGTTTTCAAAGTATCAAGGGTTGGTCATTTGAGCTAGTCCTTGGTGTGAAAAGTGAAAAAAGAGGTTTGCAGACCTACTAGGAAGAGTAATCATTTTAGTGAAGTCGTACCCAAGTTTGGGTTTGAGATCAAATTGGAGTTTGAATCATCTTGAATTATAATTGTGTTGTTTAAATCCACCTAGCTCTTGCATCAAAAAACTCTTACCCAATCAACTTGAACATCATGCACACCCAAATACCTTGTTTCCACTTTGCTAGATCAAAGACTCAATTACATTGGAAATGACCTTCACATGACCTTTTTACATTTTTTTTTGGAAAAAGTGGCAAGCCACTATAATTTATTATATATAAATAGGAGATATTACAAAACCTGGTTCAAATGAGCATACCAGCAGGAAAGAACCATGAAGAAAACCTCTGGTTTTAGCATGATTAAGTACAAAAATCTCTTAAAGAATTGTCCCAATAACAGTAACAAAGCATACACCTGTATGACTATTTCAACTTATGAGTTTCCAAAATACAGACCCCTTTACATTTTAACATACCCTTTATACAATGTCAGACATTTGACCCATATTTCAAAAAACATCACTGGATATAGATTATTCCCATACACAGTTATGACCTTTTTACATTGTTTCACTTTTGAAAATTCAAATTTTACAAAATTTTCCTATTGGAGGAATTCAGGGCATAGTCTTCCACAAGAGTAGCATGTTGACGTTCTAGAGTGACAAGCACCTGTACAAACCATCAAAGTAGTAATTAAACTACATACAATAGAAAAGATGCTTAGAATAACAAATCTATATTATTCTAAATGATCTAATTGATGATGAGATGGTAATGAAAACTATAAAAGACGCTTATAATAACAAATCTATATTATTGTAATATGTCGCATACCTCTCTGAAAAGATCAGAGTTGTCTATTGTTGTAGCAGGTCCATGATCAATCATGTCAGGAATATCGCAAAAGTTGTCAAATGAGAAATCTATATTGTCACAATAGAAAAGATGCTTAGACTAAAAAATCTATATTATTCTAAAACAACTCAAATGATGATGAATTGGTAATGCAAACTATAAAAGATGCTTAGAATTACCAATCTATATTATTCTAAATGACTTAATTGATGATGAGATGGTAATGCAAACTATAAAAGATGCTTACAATAACCAATCTATATTATTGTAATCTATCACATACCTCTATAAAAGGATCAGAGTTGGCTATTGTTGCAATAGATCCATGATCAATCATGCCAAAAATATCGCAAAAATTGTCAAATGAGAAATCTATAGTCACAACAGAAAAGATGCTTAGACTAACAAATCTATATTATTCTAAACAACCCGAATGATGATGAATTGGTAATGCAAACTATAAAATATGCTTAGAATAATCAATCTATATTATTCTAAATGACCTAATTGATGATGAGATGGTAATGTAAACTATAAAAGATGCTTACAATAACCAATCTATATTATTGTAATCTGTCACATACCTCTCCGAAAGGATTAGAGCTAGCTATTTTTGCAACAGGTCCATGATCAATCATGCCAAAAATATCACAAAATTTATCAAATGAGAAATCTATATTGTCACAATAGAAAAGATGCTTAGAATAACAAATCTATATTATTCTAAACAACCCGAATGATGATGAATTGGTAATGAAAACTATAAAAGATGCTTAGAATAACCAATCTATATTATTCTAAATGACCTAATTGATGATGAGATGGTAATGCAAACTATAAAAGACATTTACAATAAAAAATATATATTATTGTAATATGTCCCATACCTCATCAAAAGGATCAGAGCTAACTATTGTTGCAGCAGGTCCATGATCAATCATGCCAAGAATATCGTAAAAGTTGTCAAATGAGAAATCTATATTGTCACAATAGAAAAGATGCTTAGACTAACAAATTTATATTATTCTAAACAACCCGAATGATGATGAATTAGTAATGAAAACTATAAAAGATGCTTAGAATAACCAATCTATATTATTCTAGATGACCTAATTGATGATGAGATGGTAATGTAGACTATAAAAGATGCTTACAATAACCAATCTATATTATTGTAATTTGTTGCATATCTCTTCGAAAGGATAAGAGATGGCTATTGTTGTAGTAGTTCCATGATCAATCATGCCAAGAATATCGCTAAAGTTGTCAAATGAGAAATCTATATTGACACAATAGAAAAGATGCTTACACTAAAAAATCTATATTATTCTAAACAACCTAAATGATGATGAATTGGTAATGCAAATATTCACAATGAAGTGAATCACATTGACATAGTGCATATTACCTTCTTAGAATAGTCAATTTGCAATCATTAAATGAGAAGAATTATTATGAAAAAGAATTTTAGGAGTATACAAAATATCAATATTAAAGACACTTGCATTGCAAGAGTATACAAAATATCACTGTTAAAGACAACTACATTGCAAGAGTATACAAAATATCAGTATTAAATAAAGAACACTAATGAACCTAAGCATTGTACCTTCCATTCTTGAATATGTTATTCAAGTGTGCCTGAAGGGTAATCTCTTTGCTTAAGAGTACCCAATATTGCTTCATGATCAACATTATTAAGTGTCCATAGTTTTTTTTTTTTGGTTTGGAATGATGCTTCAACAACTTAACATTTTTTGCTATAATAAGTTGTGAATACATGAGAATGGTTTTGTGTTTCTCATAGTCTTCAAATGCATGTATGTCATTCTTTCTAATCATGTATGTTTGCAACCAAGTTCCTACAACCACAACTGAACCTGTAGGATACACGAACCCATCATCATCTTCCATCGGTTGTGTTAGTTTATGCTTTACCCACACGCATCGAGCCAACCAATAGTCTGATCTCTCTTCTTTCCCATGTGGTGCAACAACTACAAAATCATGTCCTGGTTGTAGTAGATCTAAAAGATGGTCGTAATCAACTGAACTTTCCATTGTTTCATTTGTCATGGATATTGTGGAACCCATGTATCCAACCACTCACTTGACTCGCATTGATCTCACTTGCACTGAATACAACTCTGACAAAAACAAGCCAATTCTCATGTCCAAATGGTCCATGTGCTTGCATTTGAGCTTTGAAATGAATTCATCTTTGATTGTATGACAATCCAATCTGCCTCCCACTGTACCCTCCTCAACCAACCAAAAGAATCTACACATTATTGAATCAAGTGTCCCTCCCTATGACAATGTTGAACTACACCAATCAACAATAGAATGTGCATCACTAAATTTTGCTCCTAAAATCTTCAATTGCTCCTTAACTAGAGCTCTCTTTACACATGCACTTGCTCCATCATGCTCCCCTTTCCCATGCCTAGCTTCAAAAAAACTCCAAATATGAGGGACGCCCTTCTCTACTTGCATTGTACTCAACCAATAAAACATACGAGCATTCTTGAATTGACCTATGCAGTTATCTGACCAAATGAGATGTCAACTCAGTGATATATCATGCTCCTACAACTCAAAAAAATTCTCGAAATAATGTTGGACATACTTAGACGAGTGAGATCTATCATCACTCATATAAAAATGATACTCCCTAATTATCTTTTGATCCTCCTTTGTACTATCAGGTGCATGTCTAAATGTTATGTGGACAAAAATAACAATCTGAATGGAATTGTAATACTAAGATTGTACCTCATTTTCTGGTTGCAATGTGTAGTTTTTTGCAAAATCAACCACTAATATAATAGTTCCAATAAAAAAAGAGTCCTTGCACATCCTAAACTATTGATCCAACCACTAAGACCTATAGCTATGCCTTGCATACTTGTAGAAAAGATTGTCCTTAAAATCTGAAATAAAATTAGCAACACTGCATTCTTTTGTAACCAACTTGCATCTAGAACATTCATCTCCAATTTGCAAAGTATATTTGACTATATCATATATATTTTTCTCAACAAGCTTCTTTCCACATTTATGTTCAGAACCCTCATGAAAACATTGAACAAAATTTGACAAGTCACCACATTGTGAGCACTTTGCATTTAAACAATCATTTCTATAGAAAAGGAAACCATCATCTCTAGAACATAAAAATATATCTAGCAAGTCCCTTGATGATTTCGGAAGATGCATTGCACCACACTCTTGCAACATTTCATTAGTATGCAAAGTAGAACGGATATAGCATAATAGTTCATGGTACATTGAAAACTCCACATGGTATTTGTAACAACAAGTAGTACGAATTTTAAGAGGCACACAATAAAATGGCTTCAAACCTTCAAAAGTCCTTTGTGAGATTTCCATATTTGGATGTGTTACAATAATTTTTTTGAACAACATTTTTTGACTTGATTCCAAGAAATGTTTAGGATGTGGTGTACGGTCTCGATTTCCAATTCTTAACTTTAAAACATCCTTTGCATTGGGTGATATTCTAGAGTTAGCATGCCAAAATTGTTGAATTACTTGCTTTACATTATCGGTTAGCTTCTTATCAACATGTGGAAGCCTCCCATCAAAATCCCATGTATCATTTTGAAGAGGATCATCTATTCTTTCTCTTCTTGCAAGTGTTGTATCCAAAGTTTTACAATTTATGTCAAAATCAATACAAGTTTTTCTCATAAAGCGAGCCTTTTTCAATTGATGGCTTACTAGGGCAATTGTAATGACTCTTCGAGAAGCTCTCTTATCTTTTTCCTTGTTATTTTTTCCAATAGACTTGAGAGCATTAAAAATATTTTTGACAATAATAGAATTTTTTTCAGTCTTCTTGTTCACATGAATCTTCAATTTGGCTAGCAAAGGTCTCATATTTTGCATCTTTAGCAATTGTAAAAAAAATTGGCATTGCTCGGTCAATGTCTTATCACTAAAATATTGGTTGAAAATTCCTATAGCCACAACTAAATGGTTTTTGTTGAACTTTTTCCTTCAAAATTGTTTATAATGTTCTCATCAATTTCAAGTAACCATTTAGGGGTTCTTGAAGGTCTTGAATTTGGAATGTCTTTATTCCACACGAGGTTCTTCATTTCTCATGTAATCTGGTGAAACATAATTTACACTTGGTTCAATGTTATGTTCAACATCTTCAATTCCAACATTTTCACCTTGAACATTTTCAATATCATGTTCAAAATCTTCAATTCCAACATTTTCACCTTGAACATTTTCAATATCAATTTCAATAATTTCATTCCCAATTTCAATATTTTCACCTTGAACATATTCAATTTCCTCTTCACTTGAAAGACCATAGGGATCAAGTTCACCAATTCTCTTCCTATGACCTTCTCTATCTCTTTGTCTATATGCTTCAATTTGTTCTTTTGTAAGCTTTCTCTTATGTTTTTTCTTTTGACGACTATTGCTCCCCATTATACCTCATAAAATATGCTAAAAAATGATTGCTTATGACAAATTTGAGTAGAAGATGCTCTAGAAAGTTGATCTTTGTCTCTTCCTTTTTGAAATTGTGTGTTTGTTGCCTGCAAAGCCTACAAATAGAATGTAGGGTCTGCTGGGATGCCCAAAATGGCCCACATGGGTATTTTCTATGTCCCAAAAATCTGATATTTGATTTAAAAAATAGTTTAAAATGTATTGTAATAGTAGGATTTTAGTGTTATAAATTAGATATCTAATTTTTGCACACATAGACCTAAGAGTAATTAGGAGGTGGAGGGTGCGAAAGAGAGAGAGAGGGAGAGAGATGGAAAGGGAGAGAAAGAGAGAGTGGGAAAGGAGAGAGACAAAGAGGAGGGGGGAGAGAGAGAGGAGGGAGAGAGAATTAGGAGGGGGAAGGAGAGTGGAGGGAGGAGACAGAGATAGAAAGAGGGGGAGAGAGAGAATTAGAGGGGAAGAGAGAGGGGAGGGAGAAAGAGGGCAGAGGGTGGAGGGAAGGGATTAATGGATGTAGGGGTCTTAAGGTCTAAGAGCCTAAGACCCATGGCTGGCCTTAGGCAGAGGAGAGATACAGATGGAGGAGAGATAGAGGAGTGAGGAGACAGTGAGAGATGGAGACTGAGAGAGAGAGAGTGGGGAGTGGAGAGGATAAAAGGAAGGGAGGAAGAATGGTGAGGGGTTTATGGAAGGAGAGACATATAGGGAGAGGAGAGAGAGAGAGAGGGAGGGATAGGAGGGAGACTTGAGAGAGAGAGAGAGGGGTGGAATGGAAGGGGTGGAGAGGAAGGGAATGGAGGGATGGAGGAAGGGTGGAATGGAGAGGAGAGGGAGAGAGATGGGGCAGATGGGCTCATGGCCATGGCCTAGGGCCTAGGTCATGGCAGAGGGAGAGACATAGGAAGGAGTGAGAGAGACATCCAGAGAGGGAGGGAGAGAGAGAGAGGAGGAAAGGGTGAGGGTGGATGGAATGAAGGATGGAAGAGGGAGACAGAGGGACTAATGGAGGAGAGAGATAGAGGGAGTGAGTGAGAGAGAGAGATAGAGAGACTTGAGAGAGAGAGGGAGTGGGAGAGAGATAGAGGGTATAGGGTTTAAGGGTAGAGGGAGAGATATAGAGGGAGTGAGTGAGAGAGAGAGAGAGACTTGAGAGAGTGAGAGGGGTGATATGTTTTAGGATCTATGACAATTTCTATTTGAATGCTTAATGATTACAATGATTGCTTCAAGCTTTACAAATAAAATTAACATAACAAAAATACTTAATCAACATAGCATAACAAGGTGATAACAAAATGAAAGAGAGAAAAAGATAGAAGACAAAACACAATTGATAATGGAGTTCATTGTATCAACTACATCTTTGGGTCCCTCTCCAACAAAGTGACCGATCTTATTATGCTCCAAGAAGAAGATTACAATTGCAAAACAGATCCATTCCCTTCCAGCATTTTGATGAAATAATGTTCCTCTGACATAAAAGAATGGATTCAAGTCTTTAATGTAATTATCCCAGTGTCATCACCTGCTTGATTTTTGAATGCCTCACTCTCCCAATCTCACCCCTTTTTATACAAAAAATTTACTCAATATGGTCTAAAACCATAAGATTGAAAAATCATAACATCTCTCCCCTTTATAAGTAAAAATTTCAACCAATTCCCCCTATTACATAGATAAATCTATGAAAATCCTCCCTTTTACATAAGAAAATCACTAATATCCTCTTAATAGTTTTGAAATATTCCTTTTGAGAATATTAGTTAAGTTGTCTTCGGGCTTATTTTATTTTAAAGGGTTTAAGATTTTTATTTAGGATTATTAGTTTCAAATATTTAAATTTTGGGTAAACCGGCTTGCAAATAGTGGTAAAAAGTCACCGATCTCCATATAGTTTTAAACATCATTCATTGGTGTAATGGTAGGTAGACTTTTATGTGGCGGGGAGGTCAGGTGGTTGACCCCCGCCACCCATTTTAAACTGAATTCCAATCTTTTCATTAACAAAACAAACCACTGGTATATTCTTATTAAGCACATATCACACACCCCAATAGTAGCCCGCAATCCTTAGAGAAGAGAGGTGGGGGCTTCGACCCCCACCGCCTATTTTTATTAACTCATTCAACTACCCAACGTTCCAGAAGGAGAGACGAAAAGGGTGCCACATGTCCGTTGAAGGGAGGTCCATGTGTTGACATATGATAGGTCCAACTAGCTGCTGACTCACCTGCCCAATCAGATGCTACGTCATTTTCCACCTTGAAGACACATCAACATATGAAGTCCACATCAGTTGCCACCTGTTCCTACCACATTATCTATACGAACATATGGCATGTCACATGTCAGCATGTGATTGGTTCACCTCACCTATCGTACCGTATGGACTGCCAAGTCAACATGCTGATGTCATCATCTATACAGCCTAGTCAACCTTGTGCCTGCAAAATTTGAATTGGCGTAACTTACGTGTATGAGCTTGAAATTTGACAAAATGAATGCCATTGGAAAGGTCTCGATGAGCTCTTCGACTTGATGTTGATTTTGGCCGATTCTGAGATAGTGATTTTTTTTCCTTTCTGGATGGCCTCAGGTGCCTGTTTGACCTGTACCTTTGACTGGTCATATCTTGGGCATACAAATTCCTTTTGAGCCTGTTCCAGTTGCGTTAGACTCAAAATTTCAGGCACTTCGATTTTGCGATGATTACTAGAGCATATGGGACACTTCAATTTTTGACATCGAGTATCCCCCTAGATCAGTCCTCCCCACTGGACAGCTTTTGGACCTCTAGAAGCTTGATTACTCAAAAAGTAAGTGAGGGTAAAGTTCCCTCACTTTACTAATCTCCATCCATTTTTCCTTGCTTGGATTCATCCCCTTCAGTCCCACTCTGAGGTACTCAACTTCACCTCTTTGTGAAGTCCTAATTTTACTATTTAAGATGACATCCTCTAGCAAATTTGACATGTACTCTGATGAAAGATCATCAACTGATGGAACCTGAATGTTTGTGTCTTCATCCATTATCATTGGAGGCTCATACAACTTTAGATTCTCAACATTGATAACTAAATAGATGTGCATGTATGGAGGAGGATTAAGGAAGAAGGCGTTGGTTCCAATCTTTTCCAAGATTTCAAAGGGACCATACCGAATCGGCTTGAGCTTCCTTCCTTTGCCTTGCATTCTTTCCTTGCTGATATGTAACCAAACTCTGTCTCCAACCTAGAAATGATGATCAATGTGATGCTTATCATGGTGAGATTTTTATTTTTCTTGGCTCTGCTTCAACTGTGCTTCCACTGCCCAATGGATTGCTCGGACTTTCTGGATGAACTTCAAAGCCTTCTCTGCATCATGGCATCCATCTTTAACATCGTCTTTCCCAAAAGAAAAGTCCATCAGTGTTTTAGGCACATAACCAAAGCAAGTCTCAAAAGGAGATCTCTTTGTAGAAGAGTGTGTCACATGGTTGTAAGCATGTTGCACATAATGAAGACTCTCATCCCACGGCTTGGGATGTTTGCTATAGTAACCTCTGAGTAGATGCACAACTGTCTGTTTACTACCTCTATCTGTCTATCGATCTGCGGATGCAAGGTTGTACTCTTCTTTAGTTTGGTGTCCATGAGTCCCCACAAAGCTAACCAAAATTCCCCTAGGAATCAAGAATCTTGACCTGATATAATAGAAGTAGGTAACCCAAAATGAACACATACAAATTGAAAGTACATCTGATTTTTCAGTTCAACAGTGACCTATTTCTTACAAGGCATTAGAATACACATTTTGCTGAACTGATCAACTACTATATACATATAATAATGTCCCTTCCTAGACATAGGTAATCCCCTGACAAAATCCATTGAAACACTTTCCCATGGACGGGATGGTACAAGAAGAGGTATGTGCAACCCCAATTTCCTATTACTAGGTTTACTTGTTGCACACATGACACAACCTCTAATATACTTAGTTATATTTTTTTGCATACGAGGCTAGTAACAATACTTTTGTAGCTGAGTGATTGTCTTGCTCACCCCAAAATGTCTTGCAATCAATGAGGTGTGTGCTTCTCTGATTACCTGCCCTTGTTCATCTTTTGGAATGGATAACTTTCCCAAGTGATACAACAGTTTATCCTGCACATAGTAATCTTTCTCTTCTACATGTTTTCCTACATAGAGCTGAATAGATTTCCTTAAAGTCTTCATTTTTAGCATACTGTTCCTAAAAAATTTCATGTACCATGGAACTACCTTTAAGGATAATCAAAGCATTCATAATAAGAGGCCTAGACAACATATCCACTACTTTGTTATGGGCACCTTTCTTGTACTTAATTACCAAATGAAATTTTTGAAGAAAACCCATCCACCTAAAGTGCCTACTTTGTTGCAATTTATACTGTGAGTGCAAGTACTGAAGTAGTTGGTGATTAGTTTGGATTACAATTTCTTTCCCCATTGAGTAGTGTTTCCATTTTTTAACACTTTGAACTAATGCATAAAGTTCCTTATCATAAGTAGGATAGTTAATTATTGCACCTGTAAATGTCTTAGAGTGATAGCAGATTGTATTACCTCCTTGAATTAGCACTGCTCCCATGGAAAATCCACTCGTATCTGTCTCGATCTCGAATGGTTGGTGTAAATCTGGTAAAGCCAGAACTAGTGTTGTGCTCAACTTTTCCTTCAAATTGTTGAAGGCCTTCTATTGTGGACCTCCCCACTAAAAATTTGTCTTCGTACTGCTCAATGTTTGCAATGGTTATACAATGTAGGAGAAGTTTGCAACGAACTTTCTCCAGTACTGGACTACACCTAGAAAACTTTTGACTTCAATAATTATACTTGGCTTAGGCCATTTTACAATAACTTCAACCTTTGCAGGGTCTACTTTCAACTGACCACCAACTACAACATAGCCTAAGTACACTAAGGATGTCTTAGCAAATTCACATTTAGACATCTTTACAAAGAGTTTTTCTTTTCTCGATACATCAAAAACTTTCTTTACATGACTTACATGATCTTCCCAAGTTCAACTGAATACAAGAATATCATCTAGATAGACTATGACAAAATCATTAATAAAAGGATAAAATACATCATTCATGACTCTCATAGATGTAGTTGGTGCATTCCAAAGCCCGAAGGGAATGACCAACCACATGAATAGTCCCTATTTTGTCTTAAATGCAATTTTCTAAATTTCATCTTCCACAATTCTTATCTGATGATATCCGCTACGCAAGTCTAACTTAGTGAAATAAACTGCATGTTTTAATTGATCAAGTAAATCATCAACTTAGGGAAGAGGATACCTATTCTTTACCGTTATCTTGTTCAGGGCTTGATAATCGATGCACATTCTCCAAGACCCATCCTTCTTTGGAACCAACACAATTGAAGAACCACAAGGAGATGTACTAGGAGAGATGACTCCTTTTTCAACCAACTCCTGAACTTTCTTTTTGATTTATTCATTTTGCAAAACTGATAAATGATACATGTCGATGTTTGAAAGAGGCACATCTTGCTACAACTGGATTCCATGTTGCATCTCTCTCTTAGGTGGCAACCCCTTTGGCTCCTGAAATAAATCATCATAAGTAGAAACTATTTTGACCATTTTAGTTTTACACTCTAGATCACACCCCTTAAATTCTTTAGCTTTTTCATCCTCTTTAGGTTTTACAAGCATTAATACAAAGTTCTTACTAGAATTGACCAACCTTTTCATCTGACCAACATTAACTAGTGCAAGATTAGTCTTAACTTTGTGTGCAATGTATTCTATCCCATCCTTAAAAAGATGAAACTTATTCTCCCCCTATAAAATATTGCTTTTATGTCATATAGATAATGACTCCCTAACACAAGACCACAAATATCCAAAGGGGCAACATCTACCTCTACCTCATCAACAAAGTTTTACTAATAGAAAATCTCAATTTACATAATTTTGTTACCTACAATTGAGCATCATTGCAAACCCATCCAATTGGATATGGCTTTGGATGAGGTATTGTAGCTAGATTAAGTTTCTTTACCACCTCTTCAGATATTAAGTTGACTTGAGAACCTGTATCAAACAGTGTGTCAATGTTAGTGTGCTTAGTTACAACTAAAATATGAAACAATTCATTATGTTGTTTATCAACTTTAGGAGGAGTAGATACTTTACTTGTACTTGCATTTGCATTAGAAACATTTGCATCAGAAGAGAGACTTATACCTTTCCCTTTATCCTTGGACCCCAATAGCAACAATATGTGTTTCATCTCCAAAGTCGGATCCAAGATCTTGTTGAATCACTACAACAATTTGTTTCTTTCCTTTATTTCCTTTGTATCTTTTTGGCCTCAATTCGATATGCAACTTCCAACAATTTGAATCATCACGCCCATCTTTCTTGCAATGGGAGCATGTGGGCTTATCACCCTCATTCTTAACTGTAGTTGTCTTCTTCCATTTTCCTTTATCTTTTTCTTTTTCTTTACCCTTATACTTCCCCTTAGACTTAGATGGTTTCTTTGAGAAATTATCACTGAAAGTGTTCTTACCCCTTGACTCTAAATGAGTGGCTTGGACTGACACTTCATCCATATTATTAGGACTCAACATTAGAATAGTATGTCTTAGGTAAGAATGAAAACCACCTATGTACTTAAGTAATGTATGATGAGTATACAATGGAACATTTAAAGCAATAGCCCATTTTCTAAACTCATGGGTGTAATCTTGGAGAGACTAACCCTTACCTTGCCTAAAGGTTTTCCAATTCATTCTTAATTTTTTCATATAACTTAAAGGGTAAAACTATTTTTTAAGGGCAACAAAAAATTTCATCCAAGTCATATTAACCTTACCATGGAAAGAAATTTCCTCCTGAGTCCTACTCTCCCACTAGGTGAGAAATGTACCTCCCAACCGGAGAGTGGCTAACTGGATCATAGAAGCATCTTCTGCTAGGCCTTGAATCCTACAATACACCTCTACCTGTTGGATCCAATCATCTAAATTTTTGGCATTTAACTCCCCATAGTACTTAGGCAATTCAAATTTTGCATCCAGTTTAATAATAGGCTTAGACTTGCTCTTGAAAGGATTAATAGTAGTAGTAGAAGAAGAAGAAGAACGGGAAGATGGAGAAGAAGGGGAAGATGGAGGAGATGGAGCTTCTAGAGCTTTTCCTTCTTTGTCCTTTCGATCTTCCCTCTTTTCTCACTTCAAAGAATCTCCCTTTTCACGCTTCTTTTTTTTGCATAAAGCTCTTCCACCATAGTCTTCATGTCAAGAAAGGCTCGCTGAAAAGACTTATCATCAAGCTCAGGCTCAGTACTTTTCCCAGCTTCAGTTTCTTCCATCATTGGCAAAGTCCTTCGTTTGTCAATCTCAGGATTGTATTCTTCTAGCTCACCTTCACCTTGTTGTTTCCTAGAACATGTTAGCATCCACTTCTACAATACTAGTCACACAAAGCTCTGATACCAAACTTGATCCCTTTTAGGATCTATGAAAATTGCTATTTAAATGCTCAACAATTACAATCATTGCTTCAAGCTTTACAAATGAAATTAACATAACAGAAATACTTAATCAACATAGCATAACAAGGTGATAACAGAATAAAAGAGAGAAAAAGATAGAAGATAAAACACAATTTATAACGAAGTTCACTGTATCGGCTACATCTTTGGGTCCCTCTCCAATAGAGTGATTGATCTTATTATGCTCCAAGAACAAGATTACAATTGCAAAACATATCCATTCCCTTCTAGCATTTCGGCAACATAACATTCCTTAGACATACAGGAATGGCTTCAAGTCTTCAATGTAATTCTCCCAGTTTCATCACCTACTTGATTTCTGAATGCCCCACTCTCCCAATCTCACCCCTTTTTATACAAAAAATTTACTCAATATGGTCTAAAACCATAAGATTATAAAATCATAACATCTCTCCCCTTTACAAGTCAAAATTTCAACCAATCCCCCCTATAACATAGATAAATCTATGAAAATCCTCCCTTTTACATAAGAAAATCACTAATATCCTCTTAATAGTTTTGAAATATCCCTTTTGTGAATATTAGTTAATCCCCTTACTTAAGTTGTCTTCGGGCTTATTTTATTTTAAGGGGTTTAATATTTTTATTTAGGGTTATTAGTTTCAAATATTTAAATTTGGGGTAAACCAGATTGCAAATAGTGGTCAAAAGCCACCAATCTCCATATAGTTTTAAACACGATTCGTTGGTGTAACAGTAGGTAGACTTTTATGTGGCGGGGAGGTTGGGTGGTCAACCACCACCACCCTTTTTAAACTAAATTCCAACCTTTTCTTTAACAAAATGAACCACTGGTCTATTCTTATTAAGTTCATATTATGCACCCCAATGGTAGCTCACAATCCTTGGAGAAGAGAGGTGGTCGGTTCGACCCCCACCGCCTATTTTTATTAACTCGTTCAATTTCCCAACGAGCCAAAAGGAGAGATGGAAAGGGTGCGACATGTCCACTAGGAGAGATGCCACACATCCACCAAAGGGAGGTCATATGTCAACCTGTGATAGGTGCAACTGGTTGCTAACTCACCTGCCCAGTCAAATGCTACATCATTCGCCACCTTGAAGACACGTCAACATATGGAGTCCACGTCAACTACCACCTGTTCCTACAACATCATTTGTACAGACATACAACCTACCATGTGTTGGCATGTGACTGGCCCACCTCACCTGTCGTACTGTACAGACTACCAAGTCAACATGCTGACATCATCATTCATACAACCCAGTCAACCTTGTGCGCAAGCGGCTTTTGTGAGCTTGAATTCAGCAAAACAAACATCATTGGAAGGTCGATGGGCCGACACAAAATTCAAGTGATTTCCGAGATAGTGATTTTTCACCTTTGCGGATGGGCTCAAGTGCTGTAGACCCGTTTGATAGTCATATCTTGGGTTGTCGCGGACTCTTTGGCCCATTCAATGTTGGACTCATAATTTTGGCGCCGATCTCCGATGATTCTTTGGAGCATATGGGAAATTCAATTTTGGCGTCAAGTATCCTTGGATCAAGGGGATGGTCAAAAGAGGGTCAGGGTAGAGGGTTAAAGGAAAGAGTTTTGGGGTTAAGGTTGAGGATATAGGGGAGAATAGAATTATCGGAAATCGAGAGGGAGAAGGGAAAATGGAGGAGGGAATGCAAAGTTAGTTAAAGAAAGGTGAGGGTTAGAGGAGAAATAGAGGGTCAAAATAGGTATCATCAAAAGGTCTCGAAAATTGAGCAGATCAAAATTCATTAATCAGATTCAGGAACGAAAGGTCGAGATCGAGGTCAAAGGTCAAGCGTCAAAATCAAAATAAAGTCCGGGGTCAGGATTCAGGATAGTCGTATCAGAGGGATCAAATTCGGGTCAGTTCGAAATAAAGAAAGATAAAAAGAATCGAAATCAGAAAAAATCAGAATCTCAGAGTTCATCGCAAATCCAGTTCAAAAAGGTTCAAGGGTCAAAATCCGGAAAATCGAAAGTAGGTAATCAGAAAAGATAAAAGAAGTCGAGGAGAAGAACAAAAAAAAATAAAGTTCCGGGTTCGAGGTTCGAAGAGAGGATCAAAAATCAGGTCTCGTAAAGAAATCGAGAAGTCCGGGGTCAAGATTCAGAGATCGTCAGGAGATCGGTAAAATCGGAAAAGGGTTCGGATTAGTTAAGGATCGGGTCAAATTAGAGATCAGAGAAGAGAAAAATCAGGCAAAGGAAAAAGGAAATAAAATTCCAGGTTTTAAGGGTTTTCAAGAGTTTAGGGAAAAGTGGAGGGAGGACAAGAGATCGAGAATCGATGGGTTAATAGGTAGATAAAGGTTCCGTTAGGTCAGGAGGGGAAATAAAAATAGTGAGGTTAGAGAGAAGAGAGATCCGGAGTGAGAGACTTGGGAGAGAGAGAGAGGGGAGAGAGAGAGGGAAAGAGATAATATTTAAATATTTTATATATGAGTAATATATATATATATATATATATATATATATATTTAAATATCTATACATTAACTAAAATATAGAAATAATATTTAAATATTATACATAATAATATTATATATTATATATTAAATTATAAACTATATTGTATATTCTAAACTAGATATATTAAAATAACCTATAAACTATTTATTGTATATTTTAAATCATATATTATAAACTATACATAACATTTTTTAAACTCATATATAAAACAAATCAGATATTTGATTCAAATTGGATATATCCGATTTGAATCAGATTTCCGATTTGTTTTATATGAGTTTAAAAATTGTTATATAGTTTATAATATATGATTTAAAATATACAATAAATAGTTTATAGTTTATTTTAATATATCCGATTTGAATCAGATATCTGATTTGTTTTATATATGAGTTTAAAAAATGTTATACAGTTTATAATATATTATTTAAAAAATGCAGTAAATAGTTTATAGTTTATTTTAATATATCTAGTTTAGAATATACAATATAGTTTATAATTTAATATATAATATACAATTTAGAAGATCTCCAGAAGTAACTAAAATTGCAGAAGAAACCCAAGAAATGATTAACCAAAGATATTGACCATGGTTACAAGATTCTGCCATGGCAAAAAGATATATCATCATCTTCTTCAAAAAAGAAAGAAAAATTTGCAGACACTGATATTATTGTTATTTTTAAGAAACTTGACCTTATCACGGATGATATAGCTGATCTGAAACGTGCCATTAAAACCCAACATAAATAATTTAGAAATATTTTTGCCACTATGGGAGAAATCAAAGATATTTTGTTCAAAGTCGGTCAACAGTCAGAACAACAAAATTCTAAACAATTAGAACTTGAGCAAACAGAAGAAGAAAGCAACAATAGTAGTCGTAGTTTAATTTAGAAAACAAGGGAGAAATCTTCCTCTCTACTGCTAGCCAATAATGGAAATTATATCAGGAATAAATTTTGTTTTCCAAGTTTCAAGAATATTCCTATGGATGCCTTTGTGGATACAAGATATTCAAGGTCATTGGCTAAGACAAATGCTATACCTCGAGAATTTTGGAAACCAAGGCCAAACTTTCCACATAACTATGCCATTAATGGAGAAAGGATTGATATGGGTAGATATGCTCAGGATGTACATGTTGAAATAATGGGTGAGATGTTTGTAACAAATTTTATTGAATACAATGATCTTGAAGATGATTTTTTTTAGGTTTTCTATTCCTCACTAAATATGAACTTCACTTTTAGAAGAATAAAATATCTTTGAGACATGAAGATGGTCAGGTAGAAATACCTACACTCAAAATAGTCAATCACAAGTTTGAAAATAGTGGGAAAAAATAAAAGAAAGAGTCAATTAAAGAACTAACAAAATCATCTGCAAAACTATTTGCTGAAATCAAGAACAGATTTGAGAAAGATTGTTGTAGCATGAACCCTTTTATAGTTCTAGTCACAAGAGCATGAAGAATGTGAAATCCAGATTAGATCAGAATGTCAATCTATAATTCCACATGAGCCAACCTATTTAATGAGCCCAACAGAAGTCAAAGAAATGGACGAACACTTGAATGGGCTTCTTGAGGGCCATTTCATTAGACCAAGAAAAAGTTCGTTTTCATGCCCAACATTTCTATTAAATAAAAGAGTTGAACAACAAAGAGGTAAAAAATGCTTTTGTATCAATTATAACCCTCTTAATGACATTATCCTTCCATTTAATTATCCAATTCCATTTAGCTCAAATTTGATTAGGCGAGTAGCCAATAAGAAAGTGTTTTCTAAGTTTGACTGCAAATCTGGATTTTGGCAAATAAAGGTTAAAGAATTAGACAAGTATAAAAATGCATTTCCATTCCCTCAGGGGTTGTATGAATCAAATGTTATCGCATTCGGTCTTTGCACAGTGCCAATTTATTTCTAGAGAAGAATGGACTAGGCATTAAAACATTTAAAGGATTTTTGTGTAGTTTACATTGATGATATTCTTGTCTTTTCTGATTCTGAAACTAATCATTTACGGCACCTGGAGGAGCTTTATACAACTATCAAGAAATGTGGAATTTGTTTGAATGCTAAGAAAATGGTACTTGGTCAATCCCAAATATATTTCCTTGCTCTTCATCTTAATAAGGGAAAATTCCAGCTTCAACCACATATTCTTCAGCGTATCCAAGAATTTCTTGATATATTAGAAGACAAAAAGAAAATCCAAAGGTTTCTTGGATGTCTGAACTATGTATCACCCCTTTACAAAGGATTTGCAGAAGACAGGAAAGCCATCCAGGAGTATCTCAAAGAAGGGAAAAAGGAAGGATGGTCTCTAAAGGAAATAGAAGTAGTCGAAAGGATTAAATCTAAGTGCCAAAATTTTCCTTCTCTCCAAATCCCAGACCCAAATTTACCATTATTTTTATATACTGATGCTTCTGATACAACATGGTTTGCTATGCTAATATAGGAAGAAGAAGATGGAAAAAGGAGAATATGCGGCTATAGGTCCAGAACCTTCACTGATACTGAAAGTGGATATCATATTTATGAGAAAGAGATATTGGTAGTAAAGAAAGGAATGGAGAAATTCAAGATTTTCCTTAAGCCTATAAAATTCACTATTCGTACAGAAAATCAAGCAATGAGAAGCTTCCTAAAAAACAATCCCAACAAATACATTTCCCAAGGAAGAGTGGCTAGATGGTATTTTGAATTTATTAGTTATAATTTTGACATAGAATGGATTAAAGGAGAAAATAATCCATTAGCGGATGCCTTCACAAGGGAGCTTGCAGGATCCATTTATAATGGAATCATTTTTAAAGAGATAGAATCTTACAGAACAGATGGTACTCCTATGTTCTACAGACATGATGGCACCACCTTTCCATATTTTCCCAACAATATTGTAGAATTATTACTTTAATTCTATTTTCTGGATAAATGGTTGTAGGAGCTAAGGACAACTATTTGTTGGCACAATGGACAAGGCATAATGGACCAAGATGAAGAAAAAGAACTTATGAAACTCCTAGGCCTAGACGAAGCTCCTGTTAAACACTGGTGTAGTAGATATGGAGATTTTCATATCCGTGTAAGAGGATTTTTTGGAATGAATTGGTCAAAACGCAGCAAAATGAACCTACTTAAAAATTTGAAATATGGTTTCATTAGTAGGATAAGTTTTGATCAGGATTCTTTCAAACACAGACCTAATTAGCACAAGGTTTAATCTATATTTACAAAAAAAAAAAATCAATCCATCCTCACCTTTGGGAAATAATGCTTGAAAGTATGGAACAATATTTAACACATTAACCTAGAACCGCATATGAATTCCCTAGAATTGAATTTTATGCTCTAGAGGCCAGATGGGAGGCTAAAGTCTGAATTAAAAAATATGAAAATTTGTCTTAAGCCAGCATCATTAGCCAGAAGGATTGAATTGGATCATGCATATTCACAAGATTATGTGGTACAACTAGACTATGTTTTCTAGGCTCGCTCCCAAGATTGGGAAATTATCTTTACCCCATTACCAGAGCAACTCCTTGATCCTATCCCTTTTTGATGCTAGCACATGGGCTTGTTTGTGTCGTGATGTCACCCAATTAAGATGTCACAATAGGACGCAACCCTATTTTAAAAATCATGATCCCTATAGCCACTTATGGGTGGTAAGTGAGCCCTTCTCACTCACGACTGTCTAAAAAGTGATTTTCTTTCTTTTCTCCACTATGTTAGTGTTTAAAACAGACTGCCTAACATCTGTCTGCTCCATAGTGTGGTAGGTGGTGGGACACATGTAATCCTTGTATGGACAGATTCCAAAACTCATTGTAAAATTCCTTGAGGTTACAAGCTCTGACCCTTCTATAAATTGCTAGGGACGCCTCATTCTGAAAGGAGGAAGATTTTTGGATTGGAGTCTAGAGTCTAGATTTAAGGTCCCAAGTGATGGCTCCCTTCAACTTACCAATACTTGTATTTCATTGGATTATGTGTAACTTGTTGATGCAACTTGCATATTAAATGTGTATCTTCATGGTGTAACTTGCTAGGACCTAGGAGATATTCAACTACATAGAGTCCTTGTAGGAAGAGTTTGTCTGCAAAATACATTACAGTGGCTTGTAGTAAGTTTTCAAGTTTTGTTGTACAACATACATGTTGACTTACATGTGTTGTGGCAGTAAGTTGTGGTGCAACATACATGGTTTTTTTACATGAAGTGGTGCTATGACAATAACTACAAGTCATCTGGAAGAAGTACTCACAACCACATATAAAAAAAATGTTTATCACTTGTGAGAGAGTGACAAAAGTAATTTATGTTTGTGTGAGCTACCACAAGCAAGAAGCTAGTAGTTGTGGTTATACTAGAAACATTTATGTATACCAACAATGTTAAGGATATAACTATTGATTCATTGCATGTGGGCATGGCTATATATCTAAGGTGATTTCCCAAGTGGAGACTTCATACTTGTTGATATGTGCTACATGCTCATGTCATATTGTGGTCATATTATAGTTCTACATGTCTTGGTATTCTAGGAATTAATTAGACAATTAGATGGTTGGTGTTCACATGTGAACGTCTATACATATCACTTCATGTGAATATGTCAAGGTTAGAAGGTTAGACAGTTATACAAGCTAATCGAATTGAACATTGCCTAGTGTGAACATCAAAGCAATTACAAAAGGAATATATTATAGATCAAGACTGTAAAATTCAAAAGACCATTTTGTTCCTGAATAATATAAATGTGAACATCTTTTGGTGGTGGGTTTTTCTCCTAAAGAGATTTCCCACATAAATCTGTGTCTTGTGTAATCTTGTGGATACATATTGTTGGTAATAAAATTATATATGGATTAAATCTAAGTGCCAAAATTTTCCTTCTCTCCAAATCCATTTATCTTGTGGATAAATTCATTGTTCCTTAATGACACATTTAAAATCATCTATATCATCCATGATAAGGTTAAGTTTCTTAAAAACAACAATAATATCAGTGTATGTAGATTTTTCTTTCCTTTTTGAATAAGATAGTAGTAGTAGTTTAATTCAGAAACTGGGAGATATTCAGAAACTAAGGTAGTAGTTTTTCCAAAAGGTGATTGTCTTTCTTGTCTCCCGAATTTAGAAAACATGGTGTTAAGTGGGCCCTTCTCACTCACGGGTGTCCAAAAAGTGATTGTCTTTCTTTTCTCCACTATGTTAGTGTTTACAAAAAACTGCCTACTAGCTATCTACTCCATAGTGTGGTAGGTGGTGGGACACATGTAATTCTCATATGGATGGATTCCAAAATTCATTGTAAAATTCCTTGAGGTTACAAGCTCTGCCCCTTCTATAAATTGTTGGGGATGCCTCATTCTGAAAGGAGGAATATTTATGGATTGGAGTCTAGAGTCTAGATTTAATGTCCCAAGTGATGGCTCCCTTCAACTTACCAATACTTGTATTTCATTGGATTATGTGTACCTTGCTGATGTAACTTGCATATTAAATGTGTATCTTGATGGTGTAACTTGTTGGGACCTAGAAGATATTCAACTATAGAGAGTCCTTGTAGGAAGAGTTTGTCTACAAAATACATTGCAGTGACTTGCAGTAAGTTTTTAGGTTTTGTTGTACAACATACATATTGACTTACATGTGTTGAGGTAGTAAGTTGTGGTGCAACATACATGGTTTGTTTACATGCAATGGTGCTATGACAACAACTGCAAGTCATCTAGAGAAGTACTCACAACCACATATAAAAACAATGTTTGTCACTTGTGAGAGAGTGACAAAAGTAATTTGTGTTTGTGTGAGCTACCACAAGCGAGGAGCTGGTAGTTGTGGTTATAGTAGAAACATTTATGTATACCAAAAATGTTAAGGATATAACTATTGATTCATAGCATGTGGTGATGGCTATATATCTAAGGTGATTTCCCAAGTGGAGACTTCATACTTGTTGATATGTGCTACATGTTGATGTCATATTGTGGTCAGATTATAGTTCTATCTATCCTGGTATTCTAGGAGTTAATTGGACAATTAGATGGTTGGTATTCACATGTGAACGTCTATACATATCACTTCATGTGAATGTGTCAAGGTTAGAAGGCTAGACAGTTATACAAGCTGATTGAATTGAACATTGCCTAGTGTGAACATCAAAGCAATTGTAGAAGGAAGATATTATAAATCAAGACTATAAAAGTCAAAAGACCTTGTTTTTCCTTAAGTGGGCCTATTTTTTCCATGATGATCCTACACATACCCTTGCGCTCTTAATATGTTGAAATATAGTGGGTGGATTTGATGTATTGCAAAGGTTAATTGTTGCTATTTTTTTGTAATGTTGCAACTTCTTGTTGGAGGGATATCATAGTTTGTAAAAGTGAGCTGATGAGATGATCATTTTGATTGTAAGGTTGAGGGGAATAAGGTAGAATGGTATATGTATGTGGAGGGCTAGTGAATTATAGGTTGGTGAAGGTGGATTGTTGAGGAGTTATTGTGTTTGAATGGACAAGGCTAGAAGTATTTCCTATGGGAATACCTATGGAAGTGTACACAATGCTAGTAGGTATGATTGTTGTGGTTGGTTGATTGGTTCAGTAGGTTGAAAGGTTGTTGTGGGTTATGTACTAGTATATGTAGGAATGGACATTGGTATGGTGGAGGATGGAATTGGAATTCCACCTTGGCTTAGAGTAGACCTCGAAGCTCGAGTGGAACTAGGGATGGTAGGGATGGTTTTGATAACATTAAGCACATTGGTTCTAGGAGATGAAGTAATTGGAAATGAACTATGCAAACTATGAGCCATGGAGGGTTGATTATGCACACTATCAAAAAGAGAGCTAGAAAACCCAAGATCCATGGTGAGTGAGATATCGTGGGATGACATGAGCCTCAAACTTCATCTTACAATAGTATTGCTAATAGGACACCAAAATGTAAAGCTCATACAAGTTTTGCAACCCCAGTGTGCAAACCCTAAAATAGCAAAGGGGCGATGCAACAACCTAGAATGAAATTCAATTTTTAGATTCTAAGTAATGCAATTTACTAATTACACAATGTAATAAACTAAAAATGGAATGTTGTAAATGCAATATGCACTCAAATGAAGCAATTTAAGCTATACACAATGAATTTTATGTAACAACAAATCAGGAAATTGAAAGATGAAAGTAATAGCAGAAAACAAAAGCCTAAAACTGAGATTTTAATTTCTAGAAAATTTAAATCAGGATCTAATAGGCATTCACCAGTAAGGGCGAATGGGTCCTAGTTAGGTATTTTTGAGATGTTTTTACTAATTTTAGAGTGATTTTTAATGCTTTTTCAGATGCCAAAAGGTTCAGGTTTGACCTGATTAGGGACTCATTCACTACTAAGGGTGAATGGGTCCTTGATGAGGGTTTTGAGACTATTTTTGAATGATTTGCAAGCTTTCAGTAATGTCTTTCAGTTCCAGGTCTGAGGTAGTAAGTTTTAGTTTCAGATTTTCCAGAAATGCAATGTGAGAATGCAATGAATAATGTATGCAACGAGCTAGGTTGAAATGGTTTTTTTTTATTTATTTTAAAATGTATTTTTTATTATATATCTAAATGATATACACAAGGACTAATTTTTTTTATATTTTTCAAATTTAGAGAGATGCAAAACAATGCAAATCTAAACCCTATATAAGATGCAATATTTCAATACAAAACAAGAAATGCTTTAAAATGAGATCTAATTCAATGCAAATGAGATGCAAATGAATGTAAAATCTAATATAGGATGCAATGAAAAACTTTAAAATTAGAAAATTGCACTATTTAATGAGTCGGGTTCACCAAAATGCTTAAGGGTCAAAAAGAGGGTTGCATCAAAATGAATCAACAAGATGATGAACCACTACTTTCCACCATAAAACATTGAATTATGTGTGTGATAAGATTCCAATAACAATCAAAAACTAACCCTACCCATTATAGAAACTATGAGGGGAGTTTTTAGAGCTTAAAATGATGTGTACCTTGCTACAAGAAGCTCGTTTTTAGGGTACAAAGGACTCATTCGCCTTTAGTGGTGAAAGGGTCCATGTTAGGGTTTCTGAAACTAAGATCTGGGTTATTTTCCTTGATGTTTTCACTCTCATATCCTCGATTGTCAACTTCTGAAAACCTATAATAGATTTTGTAGCTTCCTTTCTTTGTTCTTGCACTATGAATTATCAATTTGCAACGTGAAAACTTTTGTAACTTTTCTCTAAACTTCTTATCCACTTGCTCTTCAACCTATAAATCTGTAGACACACATTCAAGAGGAGAAAAACTTGTTGATTATTAGTTAATAGGGGTTTTCTAAGTCAAACCCCTTGTAGGTAATCAAACCAAATGATGAAATAATGTAATTGAAGCATGACTATGAAATGTGTAATTGATGATACCTTGGAAGTTGTCTTGGAGTGTAAATCTGCAATCTAACACGTAGTTGCCATGAAGAATGTAGATCTTAGATGTGAAACAATTCTTGCAATTGGATCTTCAATTCTACATCAACTATCTTAGCTCAACAACATGCATGAATGCACTAAACCCTTCACATGATGAAATGATCTTGAATTGCTGCAATAGATTCTGATAATCTACCTTGAAATGCCTTTGAATTGCTCTTGTAGTGCTCTAATGCTTGAAAATTTGAATTCTTAGGCCTCTTGTAAACTTGCTAGGAGAAACAATGTGAATTAATCCCTTATCTATACGAAATCTAGATATTAACCATGAAATTCAAATAATTGAAGTTGGCACTAGATCTAGAAATAAATTTTATTAAAATCCCACAAGAATCAAATTCAAAAAGGGGGTCCTTATTAAGGGAGGACCCATTCGCCACCTAGGGCGAATGGGTCCTGGCACAACTTTCTAGGACCATGCCTTCGAGGGGTGAAAGAACATCACAAACCCATGTTAGATATGCAAAGAAAAGGGGAGTCCTATAGAGGGAGGACCCATTCACCACCTAGGGCTAATGTGTCCTAGCACAAATTTCTAGGACCTAAGATTTTCCCAATTAAATGTTTTGCAATTTGAATTATGGGTGTCAGGATGGATCCTCAGAAGGTCTCACAAATAAGGCTTAAATTTGAGTTAAAGGGGCTAAGTAACTCTAATTTACCATAATTAATTAAGAGGGCCCTAGATAAGTGTGAAAGTGTGAACTACAAAACTTTACAACACCATAAATAAGGTACAAGTTAAGAACATTTTATTAAAAAGGGGCACAAGATGAATGTGAATGTGTACAACACATTACAACATTAAACCTAGGAAAAATTAGGTTAATTCAATGACAATTATTCCCAAATCAAGTAAGGAAAAAGGATACTTTTTCCGTTACTACAAGATCAAAAAATGGGGGTGAATATTGTTCTAGGGAATTTAACATGAGTTATGTAAGAATGTAGGTATTGTTCAATAGAAGACTATAATTTTTTATTTTCTATGGGATAGGCACCCATGTGAGTCATGTGAAGTTAATTATTATTTTATTATGTTTATTGATTTCTCATTATGCTATGTATGGGTTTATGCAAGTATTTTTTTCCTCTTGTTTCAAGTGACCACATAGGTTTTCCCTCTCAAAAAATTATATAAATTGGATCCATGAGATATTAGTTACATAGATTGTGTTGTAAGTATCAAGGTGTTGTAGAATTTCTCAGAGCTTTGAAATGAAGAGTATTGTTGTATACATCCCTTCGAAGATTAATAGTATCATTTCCCTCTTTCTTGTGTGAATTTTTTTTCTCGAAAGGGTTTCTCCATGTAAATGTAGTGTCATCTTTGGTATTGCTAATTTTATGCTTTTATGTTCAATGAACCAATCACATTATCATATTGAGTAATCTTTGATTCAAATTTGTAAAGATATTCTTAAGTTCTTAGAAATTTAGTTTCACCTTGTTTCTCAGGAAGTTCATTAGATTCTAGATTGAGTGGCAAGTGGGTTCACCTCAACCTTATAATACTCAATTTATTTACATACTTCCCTGCTAAGTCATCAACCCCTATTAGATCACATCAAGAAGATATATAACCTAGAAATTTGGCTCACTCGGCCAGTTGGTTAGATTGTATGTTGGAATAGAGCCATTTAGTGAACGTCTTATTTTCTTCACATCTATGAGCATCAACTAGTAATCTCTAGGAGGAATGCATACAAGGCTACCACCTTCGATCTCTGTAGTGTCATGGAGGTGCTTGAAGTCAACCCCTTCTCCCCTAACTTGAAAGTTTAGGTGATGGAGTTGAAGAAACTAAAGAAAATAGTAGACAACCATTCCTTTAGAGGTGCTCAAATTAAATATAGAATCCACTAGCTTAAGGTTGGTGATATGGATTCTAAGGATTTTTTCTAAGCTCTCAGAGCTCTCCATACCTCTCTTGACATCAAAATAATAAAATATGGTCAAAAGATACTTAAAGAATTTTCAAACATTCTCCAAGGTTTTTTCAAGCATTATGAAAAATTATTCATTTCCTAGGAGAATTCTCTTAAGCAAGAGAATGCCCTTCAAGAGTTTCTTTGAGTTGTTTGTTTGTTCTCTTATATACAACAAGCATTTTATGATCAACTACTCTAGATTGTTAATCTTAAGGAAGCTATGTACGCAATGGTGGATGAAAAGGACCTTGCCCATTGTGATCCTTGTGAATTTTATAAGAACCTCTTGGACTATGTTGGGAAGGACCTGCATAAATTCTATCTAGAAGCTTTACATTCCAAGTCCTTAGGTAAATTAATTAATAAAGGAAATATGAAATTTATACCTAAAGCTAGAAATCCTAAATACATTTACAATTATAGGCCTATCACCCTACTAAATGTGTCCTATAAGATCATTATCAAAGCTTTGGCTTTGAAGGTGCACCTTCTTCTTCCTCAAATTGTTTGTCCTAAGCAAATGGGATTCATCAAATCTAGATACACTCTAGATAATATTGTTGTGGTTTGAGAAGGTATGGAATGGGATCGACAGTCCCAATAGAAGGCCCTTTTTTTTTAAATGATTTTATTAAATATTATGACCATATTGAATGTCGATTTATTCTTGACATACTTCAAGCTTTGGTATTTGGACCCTATTTCATTCATTCCATTAGTATGTTTTTTTTTGTGCTTATGCTTGTTTTACAATTAATGGCCACCAGTCTAGGGAAAAATTACAAAGTTGTGTTTCACTTTTATAAAGAAAATGGCCAACACAAATCTAAATTTTTAATTTGAATCACTAGAAAGTGGCATATATATTGAATTTTGAAATGGCATAAACTAATGAAATGTATATTTTTTAGTGTATTCAATATTTTTATTTTTATTTTTAAATTAAAAGATTATTTGAATATAGATTATTATTTAAAATTGATACTATAAGGGTAAGTGGAGGAAGATGGGGGGCCAAAAAGAGGTCTTAAGTGGTCACTTTTATTCTGAAATTAGGAAATACTAACCTTGGATGAGAAATTGAGGATAGTTACACTCAAAATTTTAAGATGCACAAAAAAAATGTTCGTAGTACTCTAAGTCTACTTTCTAAACTACTAATTCTTTTTGAAAAATGGTAGAGATTAAGGGGTTCAAAAAAGGGAGCCACAAAATTTGGTGTTATTTTTGTCAAAAAAACATAACATAGCATCTTTTGTGGCTCCCTCAAAAGGTTAACTTTTTTTTGGTATTTTTAAAATCACTTCAATGAGAAATTAGCTAACATGTAGTTTATGCCCATTTTTTTTGATAATTTTTTAATGAATATTTGATTTTTGACTAATTTTTAAAGTGGACACATCTTGAAAAATAGAATTTTGGTCGTGCTACCCCTATAAATTTTTGAAAAATAATCGAAAATCATTTTTTTTTTAACATGTGTAGAATTGAGTCTACTTTAAAAAATGTAATTTATTTTAAATTTCAATGAATAGTTAAAAAATAAAGTAAAAAATACCAAACACTGGTTTTTTGACAAAAAATGGAAACATAAACAAAAGAAATTAAAGATGAAAGCCTTAACATTGTCAAAATGTAAAAAAATACATCATTTAATAGCTAAGTGAGATCCTAACATTACCCAGGTGTTCAATTTACTCGACCTTGAAACAAGTGCATTTACCTAACAGTTAGCACAAACTAGATTATGTGAAATCTTGCAGAATATGTAAAAGCATGTCTTTGGACATTGGGAAGGCAATCCAAGCCTTTGGGTTGGAAATCCAAAGTAAATCCAAGCCTAAGGCTTGGGGATTCCCAAAGTAACATATATCGTGAGCGTGTTATAACACGCTCACATTATAATGCTCTTACATTAGGTCACAATTTTCACATAATGCAAGCACGTTATAACGCGCTCGTGTTATGTGTTGTTTTGTATGTTGCTCCCTTTCGGTCATTTTTTCTCTATGTTTCCCAAGCATGAAATAACGTGAATGCATTATAACGCGCTCACATTATGTCTCACTTGAAATTGTTTATGTGCAAGCTTGTTAAATGTATAGGGTTTGTGTATATGTTTCTACATATATTTGTATGTATGTGTAAGGCCTATCCCTTCATACAAAAATTATAACTCCTTGTGATATATTTTGGACAAAAATGATATCGTTTTATCATATAAGATAGTCTCAATAATTACAATATTATTTTAGCTCTAGATAGTAATTGAAATGTTACTCTGATTCATGTAGTTTGCTTAATGAGGTTAAATTTTCATATCATTAAAGACTTCTGGGAGGAAGTCTATATAAGAGGGGGAGGATGTGAGGCCACCAATCTAATCTCTATAATACTTCTAGGGTTCACTTCATAATTTTTGACAAAGTAATCTTGTTATAATGAAATTTTAAATGAATGGAAGTTGATAAAGTTATGACTGGCCTTAATGCTTAAGGTAATTTAGAATTATTTTATTATATGTTGAGGAGGATAATATTTATGTAAGGTTTTGACCAAGGGATGAATGCAAACTAAGAGGTATGGATTCACTTAACTATTTCACCTTACCCAAGTTCTATGGCTATGTCATTGAGCTCCATATATGTGGTTTATGTATATATTTCATATGATTGAATTTCTTCCTATTATTAATAGGTTTAAATAAATAAATATAAATATATATTTGCTATATGAAATGTTATAGTAACTGTTAATGGGTTACCAAATATAGTTAGTGGTATAATAGTTATGAGTAATGGGTTTGGTTAACCCTTTTGTAATTATTAAACACTATGGCTAATAAATATTTGGATAATAAAGTGAAAAATAAAAGGGAACATAACTATATACAAATGAATCTACTATTTGATTTTAAAAGAAGTTGGGTTCAAATTTTTAAACCTTTTTCCCATTTATAAAAGAAAGAGATAAAGGTTTTAACACAAAAAAATGATTATACATTTAAATAAAACTTAGTAAATGAATATTATAAATATAAAAGGATAATTTATAAAATGTAAGGATCTTTTTGGATGGGAAACCGTCACTTAACTGTCGTAAGTCTAAGTCATAGTGCTAAAATAAGAGTTAACATACTTCAACAATATCATGCAAATCATTAAACTAAGTCATGGTAATGATAAGAGGGAGAATTAGAGATCATGAGGGGGAGGAATTGAGTCACAAAAAAAGAAAATAAAAGTTTGACATGCATGGATTTCCATGAGATGATATCTCTGGAAGATATTCGAAAGAGGATAGATGGATATTGCAAAATTTCATAAATACAATAAGAAGAATGTAAAGAAGGTATCAGGAAGGGAATGCGGCACTCACAATTTTTTCTTTCATGAATTTTGGTGAGAAGGCATAGAAGACAACGACCCTTACTTTTAGTTTGAGAGATTTTTATTTTTAAAACCAGTTTTATGGAAAGAGCCCAAGGGTCCACAACAAGAAATTAAGGAAAAAGCCAGTTTTGATCGAGAAGGTGGTCACGGGTTAGTTTGTGGAAGGAAGAAGTCAAGCATTGGGATGAGGATCTATATATTATAGTTTGTGTTGAATGGAGTGGGGGGGATCGTTGTCCCAAAGGTGCATCCGATACCAAGACTTTTGAGAGACAATGAGAGAGTCCCCACATAGTGATTCTAGTGTCTTTAGTAGGGAAGGGTGTGACTCGTGTTGTTGCATAATGAGAACTAAGAGCCAAATTTGTACGCTAATAGGAAATGAAAATTGTTTGAAAAAAATTATCAACTTGAAGATGATATCTCTGTCTAATCTCCCAACCCTTTATCAAGTTTGGCACTATCAGGTAGGACCTCATGTCCATTATTTTTTTAAGAATAAATACATATTATGTTATTTATGGTGTTGGACTACGCATTTTAAATCCATATGCATGTAATCCTTTAATTCTATTATGGAATGAGTTCATAATTTTTCTATAATTAATCTACTAATAATATAATTTAACCAACCTTCATTCCTTTATCTCTCTCTGATTTTATGATTTTTTTTCTTAGCTACTTATATAGAATAGACCTACAGGCCTGTAAATGTATATTGACAAAAGATTCACGTTTGAGGTTGCACCAAACTATCACGTTAATATTCTCAATCTGCAATTATGATTCAAAAGATCCTTCAATTTTTTGGACTTATAAGCAAATGAATGATCTTGACCCTTAGTTATTTTACAATTTTAAATGCTTCTTCATTTTGTTTCAATTTTTTTTGACCATTTTTTCCTTGAAGCTAATGAGTTTATCATGATAGATATCCCACCATGGAGTATTTGATTGATTAGAATAAAGACCAGGAAGTTTCTTAAACCGATCCAAGAAACCAGAAATTGTAACTTATGTGATTTAGTTCTTTCAGCTTTAACGCAGTTCAAAAAAACTAGGAATAGCTTGCCTTATTACTTGGGGATCTATTACTTCTCATCTATTGAAATATCTTCGAGCCTATTCTAAACTTCCAGTAAATTTGAAGTAATTCTAGGAAATTTGTTTCATGAGACTTTCCTTGCTCTTTTCATATTTTTCAATTAGAAGCATTCACAATGTCTAGATGTAAATTAAGATGAATTCCAAGCTAAAATATCTCATCACATGACAACTAACAATAGAAGTTATTCCTCATTGAGTTGCACACATTCTTTTTTGTTGTACTTGAGCTTTATTCTTTACATTACATCCCAACCAGCATATATGCATTTATATTTAATCATTATCAGATTTTATTTATAGTGATAGTCAAAGGACATGTGCATGTCTCCCAATTTAAATTAAAATATCAAACAGATTACATGCTTACATATGGGTGGTTAAGTTTATTGTATGAGTCATAGTTTTACTTGAAAGTCTCTAATCCTTTTCAACAAATTTATTTTTATTATTCTTTTCATGTTGTGATCGTGGCATCCCATGAGACTATGCTTTACAGAGACATCAAGTCTGTAGTTTGTGTGTTTGTTTAGGCTTCCACATTCTGCATGCATTGTTTAAATTCATGTTCATTCTAATCATAATAAAAATATATAGCTCATAAGCATAGATCTGTTGCTTAATATTTTTGCATTAATTAAATTGGTAGGAAATAAAAAAAATCATGTTTGTTGTTGTTAGTATCCAGTGAAAGCTATTTTCAAAGATTGCATTAGGTATAAGTATTTATTTATATTGTCCATCTCTTACTATTAAGTCTTTTGTGTATAGTTTAATTAGATAAAAGTAATAACATCTTGTACATTGAAATGAATTGATAATTTTACTATTAATTATTGATTTTGGATAGTGTAGTGAGTTGAATTGTAGAAAATTTACTTTCACTTATTTGATATTTATGCTAAACGATTTCTGGGTTTTAATCCTTGGGTTTTCCCCTTTCCAAATCATATTAAATTTTAAAATTTGGTTTAGTATTGTGAAAGTTATCATTGTTTTAGTATCATCTATTTTTCTATGATCAACAATTTGAAAGTTGTTATGATCAATCTATTATTAATTTTTCTTTCTTAACTAAAATTGCTTCAACTATTAAGATAGTAGATTTTTATAGCATTATAGTGATGTGTGCTCTTGATTATTGTTTGTTTTTTCTATATAATCAGTGTCCACCTATACTATTATTCTCAATGAAATTTCCTAGAAAGATGATGTATCTAATTTCTTTTGTTGGTCAACTAATTATGAGTTCAAGAAAAATCAAGTTCTTGTGTCAAACTACGGTTCCTCTATGAAATATATGCGTAGGCAAGGCGATCAAAGATGAGCCCCTGGGGAATTAGGTCCAACCCCTTAGGTTCCCCACATTTTATAGAAAGCTAACTTTTATATGTGTGGGCTTGTGTTGTGAATGAAATTTGTAATTTGTGTCTTTTCCTTAGCTTAATTTTGGTTGTTAAGTTTTGGGCATTACAGTATGTATGTATGTATGCATGTATGTATGTATGCCTATATGTATGTATCTATGTATGTATCTATGTATGTATCTATGTATGCATGCATGTATGTATGCTTTTATGTATGTATGTATGGTTGTATGCTTGTATGTATGTATCTATGTATGCATTCTTGTATGTATGTATGTATTAATGTATGCTTGTATGTATGCATGCATGCATGTATGTATGCATGCATGCATGTATGTATGTATGCTTGTATGTGTTGGCATTAGAATTATTTTTCATTGATTTCAAAGGTCATGGAGACAAGACAAAGGTTTGATGTAGTTCCTTTTGATGAATGATGTTGGTGCAAAAACAAGGTTCAGTTTATGTTGCTCTTGTCAAAGATTTTGTGATTTCCACATTTGGATTTATCTTTGATGTTCAATGCTATTTATTGTTACAAGGTAGTTGATTTTGATACCATTCTTTGCTACAAAGTTGTTGATCTTACACTTTCTCTTTCAACAACAAGTGTTTAATACAAAGGTGCAAAGGATAGGTTGATGGTATGACTGGGTGAAATTTGGATCATGCAAAGACAAGGAAAATTCCAAAGATAAGTACATGAGATGCCAAACATGATAGTGGGTCTGTTGATATATATAATAGGTTCATGGTGTTGATATACAATACAAAATGTTTGATTTATCATGTTGATGCTAAGTGTCAATAGTATCATTTCACGATGTTTTAAGTTCTTGGTCAGAGAATAATTATTGAGCAAAATCACAAAGTTCAACTTTGGTGAGGACTAGGATTGTTACCTTCATAACACTGTGCATTATATACTAGGGTTTATCCCTTGTGAAGGATTCTCAAGGGAAAGATTGTTTTTGTTATAATTTAACTTTGACCTACTCTAAAAGGTTAAGTGCCACTTAAGTGAACACTTAAGGGAATTGTTTACATTAAGTGACCGACCCTTACTCCTTGGTCAACCAGCTCAGCAAATTAAGAACTCTTTTCTACCGCCTATCATTAAATCAATGGCTATTACATACATTTGTTGAAGTGGTGGGATTAGTAGATCAATGGTCCTTGTTTAAACCTGATGAACAACTATTTCTCCAAGTTTTCATTTTGATAGTGTATGGATGTCACTATTTGGATTTTTAGTAATTCATAGTTTTATAGTTTTGTTTACAAGTAGCAATGAGCTAATGTATCTATGCTAGTGTATGGAGATGTGTTTTTTTTAAGTTAATGATATCATGATTTTGAAAAGAAAAGATAGAGAGGAATACTTTAATGTGAATGTTAAATAATGCCTTTATATGTCTGCCATACAAGATTTTTTTTTCACTAATGATTGCCAACGAGTTGAGGAGATTTCAAGTGAGGTCTGAGCTTGATGTGAGTTTTGTTTTGTGACCATGATACAAATTTTATGGTGGTATAATACATAGTGAAGAAGACTTGCAGATTAGGTTATGAGAGGGTTTCATATTTACTCAGTATGATAGTATCCATGAAATGTTTCTTTTTTCTTTATATAGAACAATCATCTATATGAAATCATAAGCATAGGGAGTTGGTTTATTGTCAAGATTATGCATAGTGAAGGAGAATTAAGTGACAATAGGCTTTGTACAATAGAGATTTTTAAAATATATCTCTCTCTACATAGATATGTGTGTTCTGAGAGTCATCACAAGTTAATATTTTTTGTGTTGAAGGCAAGACAGTGTGTGCATGCTCTAAATAAGAAGATAATCATATCTTGAATGATGAAGTTGTCTATGTGAGAGAATTTTTTCAATGTAACAGAATGTATTTGACTTGTTTCATTCTTTTTCAAAGTATGTGAGGGTCAGATTGTATGTAGATTTTTTCATGTAAACAAAGTGGTCATTCTTGTATGTTTTGTTAGAAGTCAAAAAGGTGAGATTAGTGATTTATATCACATTGTGAACATGGATCAAGCAGTGGATTATATTGTAATAGAGTAACCCTCTGGTTGTTTATTTTTTTTCTTCTAAAATTGGTGAAAGTGGTGTATGGTGTTGCTAGTCAATGAGACATACTATTTTTCCAGTGAGGCACATAGTTTTGTCAGTGAGACGATGTATTTCCTATGAGACATTTGATGATTATCAGTGAGACACTATATTGCGAGTGAGTCATTTTGTGATTGCTACACTATTTTTCTAGTGAGGCTCAATAAATTTTATTTTCAATTTGGTTTTTTATCCCTACGAGGGTTTTCTACTCATAATCCTAGTGTTCTGTCTTCTCTTGATTGCATGTCAATTTTTGGTTGATGAGTTATTATGGCTCAAGAATTTTTTTCACTTTACATCTAATATCTATGATGTTTGAAGTGATTGCAATAGTGTTTATGCTTAATTCAAATGAATGTAGCATTTAGTGTGTGTGATGTTTCCAATGTTTTTATCTATTTAAATTAAAGTGGGTTCTTTGATAAAAGTTTATTTGGAATTGTACCACTGATTCACCCCCCCTCTCAATGTTCATGTACTCCAATAATATGTATGTATGTATGTATGAATGTATGCTTGTATATATGTATGTAAATGTATGTATGTATGTATGTATGTATGTATGTATGTATGTATGTATGTATGTATGTATGTATGTATATATGTATGTATGTATGTATGTATGTATGTATGTATGTATGTATGTATGTATGTATGTATGTATGTATGTATGTATGTATGTAAGGGTTTTTGGTTTAGGGTATATAAGGGCGAGGGTATAGGTTACATGGATGAGCATTGATTTTTTTGGGTTTAGGGTTGAAGGTGTAGGGTTGAGGGTTGAGGGTTGATGGTTTATAGTTGAGGAATAATATTTAGCTTGTTAAGTGTATAATATTAAGTGTGTAAGGTATAGGGATTAGGGTTTAGGATATTGGGTTTAGGGTTTACAATATGGATTCGTGGTATAAGGCATAGGGTGAAGGGTTGAGAGTGTATGGTTTAGGTTTTAAGTATAGGGTTAATTGACAATATTCAGGCTTTAGGGTATAAGGGTGAGGTTATAGGGTATAGGGATGAGGTTTTATGGGTGTAGGGTTTATGGTTTAAGGTATAGGGTTGAGTATTGAGGGATTAGGGCTTAACTATATGGCTGAGGGTATAGGGTTGAGGGTTTATAGTTGAGGGATAATGTTCAAGGTTGAGTGTCTAAGGTATAGAGTTTAGGGTTTAAGGTTGATGGTATAAGGCATAAGGTATGGGGGTTTAGGATTTATGGCATAAGTATAGGGTTATGGGTATAGGGTATAGGTTTGAGGGTTGAGGGATAATTATCTGAGTTGAGTGTCGAAGGTTATGTGTATAGGGTATAGGTCCATTAGGGTTTAAGATATTGGGTTCATAGATTAGGGCTTAAGTATAGGGTATAGGGTTGAGAGATTAAGGTTTTAAGGGTTGATGGTTTAAGGGTTGAGGTTTTAGAGTTTAAGGGTTGAGGGTTGAGGGATTAGGGTTGAGGGTTTAAGGGTTGAGGGTTTAGGGGTTGAGGATTGAGGGTTGAGGGTTTAAGGGTTGAGGGATTAGGGTTTGAGGATTTAGGTTTTAAGGATGAGGGCTAAGGGATGAGGGTTTAAGGGTTGAAGGTTGAGGGATTAGGGTTTAAAGTATAGTGTCGAGGGTTGAGGGTTTAGGGTTTAAGGTTTAAGGGTTGAGGGTTGAGGATTAGGGATAGGGTTTAGGGTTGATGTTTAAGGGATTAGGGTTAGGGGTTGAGGGTTTAAGGGTTTAGGGATTAAGGGATTAGGGTTCAAGGGTTGAGGGTTAAGAGATTAGGGTTTAAGTTATAGGGTTGATGTATTAGTGTTGAGGGTTTAATGTATAGGGTAGAGGAGAGAGGGTTGAGGGTTGAGGGTTTAAGGATTGAGGGTTAAGGGATTATGGTTGAGCGGTTGAGGGTTTAACGTATAGGATTGAGGGATTAGGGTTGAGGATTTAAGGTATAGGGTTGATGGATTAGGTTTGAGTGTCTAATGTATAGGGTACAAAGGGTTTAAGGGTTTAGAGTATAGGGTTTAAGGGTTGAGGATTTAATTTATAGGATAGAGGGTTGAGGGATTAAGGGTTTAAGGTTTGAGTGATTAATGTATTGAGGGTTGAAGGTATAGTGATGAATGATTAGGGTTGAGGTTTGAAGGGATTAAGGGTTGAATGGTTGAGTGTATATGGTTGAGGGCTTAGGGTTGAGGGTCCAATGTATAGGGTAAAGGGTTGAAAAATGAGGGTTGAGGATTTAATGTATAGGGTAGAGGATTTAATGTATAAGGTAGAGGGTTGAGGGATTAAGGTTTTAAGGGTTGATGGTTTAATGGTTTAAGGGATGCGAGATAATGGTTGAGGGTTTAATGGTTTAGGGCTGAGGGATAAGGGTTGAGGGTTTAGAGTTTAGGGTTTAAGGTTTGAGGGTTGAGGGATTAGGGTTGAGGGTTGAGGGTTTAAGGGTTTAATGGTTGAGGTTATAGGGTTGAGGGATTAGGGTATAGGGTTTAGGGTATAGATCTGAGGATATAGGGTTGAGGGATTAGGTTTAGGGTCCAATATAAGGGTAGAGGGTATAGGGTTGAGGGATTATAGTTTATGGTATAGGGTTGAGGGATTAGGGTTGGGGGTTTAGTGTATTGGGTTGAGGGTAGAGGGTTGAGGGTATAGGGTTGAGGGATTAGGGTTGAGGGTCCAATGTATAGGGTAGAGGGTTGATAATTGAGGGTTGATGGTTTAATATATAGGGTAGAGGGTTGAGAGATTAAGGGTTTAAGGTTTGATGGTTTAAGAGTTTAAGGGTTGAGGGTTTAAGAGTTTAAGGGTTGAGGGTTGAGGGTTTAAGGGTTTAGGGTTGATGGATTAGGGTTTAGAGTATAGAGGTTAAGGTTTTAGGTTTTAAGGGTTTAGAGTTGAGGGATTAGGGTTGAGGGTTTAAGGGTTGTGGATTGAGGGATCAGGGTTGATGATCCAATCTATAGGGTAGAGGGTTGATAATTGAGGGTTGAGGGTTTAAAGTATAGGGTAGAGGGTAAAGGGTTGATGGTTTAAAGGTTTAAAGGTTAATGGATTAGGGTTTAAGAGGTTAGGGCTGAGGGATTAGGGTTGAGGGATTATAGGTTGAGGGTTTAGGTTTAATGGTTGAGGTTTGAAGGATTAGGGTTGAGGGATTAAGGGTTGAGGGTTCATGGTTTAAGATCGAGGGTATAGGGTTGAGGATCCCATGTATAGGGTAGGGGGTTGAGAAACTAGGGTTAAGGGTTCAATATATAGGGTAGAGGGTTTAAGGGTTTAAGGGTTGAGGGATTAGGGTTTAAGGGTTGAGGGATGAGAGATTAGGGCTAAGGTATTAAGGGTTGAGACTTGAGGGTTTAGGGATTGATGGTTGATGAATTATGGGTTGAGGGTTTGGGGTTTAAGGGTTGAGGGTTGAGGGATTAGGGTTGAGGGTTGAGGGTTTAGGTCTGATGGTTTAAGTTTTTAATGGTTGATGGTATACGGTTGAGGGATCAGGGTTGAGGGTAGAGGGTTGAGGATTGGGGGTTTAGTTCTAAGGGTTTAAGTTTTTAATGGTTGATGGTATACGATTGAGGGATTAGGGTTGGGGTTTTAGGGTAGTGGGTTGAGGGTAGAGGGTTGATGGTTTAAGGATTTAGGGTTTAAGGGTTGAGGGTATAAAGCTGATGGATTAGGGTTGAGGGTTTAAGGATTTATGGTTTAAGGGTTGACGGTATAGAGTTTATGGGTTAGGGATGAGGGTTGAAGGTATAGGGTTGAGGGTATAGGGTTGAGGGTATATGGTTTGAGGGATTAGGGTTGAGGGTCCAATGTATAGGGTTGAGGGTTCATAGATTAAGGGTTTAAGGATTGAGGGGTTAAGGGTTGATGGTTTAAGGTTTGAGGGATGAGGGTTGAGGATTTAAGGTTTTTGGGTTGAGGGATTAGGGTTGAGGGTTGAGGGTATAGAGTTGAGTGTATAGGTTTTAGGTTATAGGGTCAAGGAATTAGGTTTGAGGATCCAATGTATATGGTAGAGGGTGAGAATTGAGGATTGAGGGTTTTAGTAGAGGGTAGAGGGTTGAGGGTTGAGGGTTTAAGGGTTTAAGGGTTGAGGGATTATGGTTCAAGGGTTGAGGGTTGAGGGATTAGGGTTGAGGGATTAAGGGTTGAGGTTTGAGGGTTTAGGGATTGAGGCTTGAGGGATTGTGGGTTGAGGGTTTAGGTTATAAGGGTTGAGAGTTGAGGGATTAGGGTTGAGGGATTAAGGGTTAAGGGTTTAAGGTTGAGGGTTTAAGGGTTTAGGGGTTGAGGGTATATGGTTGAAGGATTAGGTTTTAGGGTTTAAAGTATTGGGTTGAGGATAGAGGGTTGAGGGTTTAAGGGTTTAGGTTTTAGGGTTTAGGGTTTAGTGTTGAGGGTTTAAGGGTTTAAGGGTTTAGGGTATAGGGTTGAGTGATTAAAGTTGAGGGTTGAGTGTATAGGGTTGAAAGTATAGGGTTTGAGGGATTAGGGTTGAGGGTCCAATGTAAGGGTAGAGTGTAAAGGGTTGAGGGTTTAAGGGTTTAAGGGTTGAGGGATTGGGGTTTAAGGGTTGAGGGTTGAGGGATTAGTGTTGAGGGATTAAGGGTTGAGGGTTGAGGATTTAGGAATTGAGGGTTGAGGGATTATGCTTTGAGCATTTAGATTTAATGGTTGACGGTTGAAGAACTAGGGTTAAGGGATTAAGGGTTGATAGTTGAGGGTTTATGGTTTTGGATATAGGGTTGAAGGATCAAGAATGAGGGATTAGGGTTGAGGATCTAATGTATAGGGTTGAGGGTTTGAGGGTTTAAGCATTGAGGGATTAGTGTTTAAGGGTTGAGGGTTGAGGGGTTAGGGTTGAGGGATTAAGGGTTAAGGTTTGAGGGTTTAGGGATTTAGGGTTGAGGGATTACAAGTTGAGGGATTAGGATTGAGGGATTAATGGTTGAGGGTTTAGGGTTGAGGGTTGCAGGTTTAAGGGTTTAAGGGTTGAGGGTATAGGATTGAGGGATTTGGGTTGATGATCCAATGTAATGGTAGAGGGTTGAGGGTTGAGGGTTTAAGGGTTTAATGGTTTAAGGGTTTAAGGGTTTGGGGTTGAGGGTTGAGGTATTAGGGTTTAAGGGTTTAGGGTTTAGGGTTGATGGTTAAGGTATTAGGTTTTAAAGGCTGAGGGTTTAAGGGTTTAGAGTTTAGGGTTGTTGGTTAAGGGATTAGGGTTTAATGGTTAAGGGATTAAGGGTTTAGGTTTTAGGGTTTAAGGTATAGGGTAGAGGGTTGAGGTTTTAGGGTATAGGGCAAAGTGTTTAGGGTTTAGGATTTAAGATACATGATTGAGGGTTAATGTACAAGCTTGACCATATAGGGAATTGTGGTGAAAATTCATATTGCACACAAAAAAATTCATACATAGCACTTAGAATATGTCATAATTGGTCAAAGATATGTCTCATTGGTGTACCTTAACCCAAGCCCCTATTGACACATGATAATAGTTAAGAAACATTTACAAAATCAACTTTTTCAAAATTTGAGCGCATTTTGGAAAAGTTGAAATATGATCATTTTTAGAGCAAGCTCAAATGTGCTCACATTATAACATGAGTTCATTTTTTCTTGCTCTAAAAACAATAAAATAGGTAGGACACTCGTGATCCAATCCCACATGCTATGTTATTCTCTTGCTTATGAGTGTGATCTGACAAAAGAATGCTTTTTATGTTATTGGGAAGAGAACATGCAATTTTTACACATTCCACCACCTTTGCATCAACTTTCCATGACATTTTTTTGGTTTTAAAATTTAGGAAGGAGGATATAATAGATTTTTTACATCAAATATGATTATATCAATTGAATTTTCAATGTTTGTAGTGTTGAAATGTTAAGAATGATTGAATTTTTATAATTTAACAATACACATTGGTTAATTGTATAGTTTTTAGTAATTATATTAGTTATATAGAATTGAATGTTGAAAAGGAATAAATTTTGTGAAAAGATCAAATTATTGAGGAGTTTCATGCAAGAAGAAAAAAGGAATAGTTGCATAATTGGGTAGTTTCTCCAATTGAATCTCTGATTTTAAGGTATGTCAAATCTTTAAACATGTTCTTCACATTTCATTTAATTATATTAAGGGATTATATTTTTCTAAGTATTCAAAATTATGACTACTCAACATACATAGCCCTAATCAAATGCATTAGATTTTGCTAAGGGATTAGAGTAGATGCATATTCCATGTTCATCATTGTTTGTTTTTACTTTTTGACATCTATGAGCATTCAAGGGGGGTTCCTTTGAAAATTATCATTATAAACTTATCCCCTCTTGGCACATTTAACCTAGAAAAAGACCACAAAAAATACTTTATAACCTCCATTGGAATAGTAAAAACAACAAATATTTTCTTGGTTATTTTATCCCCTTGCCAAAATCTTTTGCTTAATCTTCAATTGCTAGATTATTATAGTTTTAAGTTTTGTATCTCAACAGTTTCTTCTTTCTAATTTAGTGATTCTATAATTGAAAGTATCAATCCAAACACAAACCAATTTACCCTTTGTTTCTCTAAAGTAATCACTACAAACTTTTCAAACCCCCTAAGACTAGGAAACAACTTCAACTTCACCCCAAACTAGCAAAATTAACTTATATATGACAAAAATTCCAAATGAAAATGTTGGTTAAGGTTTGATATGGTGAATATCTAGCAATTTTGGTGGCTAGAGATGAAAGGAAATATGATAGGAAGGATGCACAATGTGCCTTGTGTTCTTATGCATTAGGATTGATGGAATTAACTGTGTAATTGATTATAAGGATTTTATGTCAACCATCCAATACCATGTATGCTATTTGGTCTTATGGTGTGTCCTAGTGCACTTATGCATTAGGAATAATGACATTAATTATATGGCTAATACACATGAAACTATTATGTCATGCCTAGTGTGCTTTCATATTCACCATGGTTGAGTGACATCAACTCTAGTTTGTAATGGATCAAATTGAATATGTCACATATGGTGTGCATTAAGGTTGAATGACATATTATCCTTTTATTTTTCATTCCTTTTGAGTTTAGCTTCCATCATGAATATAGTGCATCAAACTCCTAAATTATTTGTCTAACTTGTGCTTAACCATGCATCATGGTTAGCAATATTTATGATAGTGTTTTTTTATTGTATTAGTTTTATTTTAAGTTTCAATGGTGTATATTTCATTAAGTTGTATAGGTTTTATTTGAGTTTCTAATTACATATATGTCATAGAGATTGTATGGGTTTTTTTTTAAGGTTGCATCAAACTCCTACCATGTGTTCTTAGTGCACTTGTTTATTCATCATGGTTGAGTGACATTTACTCTTCTACATAATGATTGTATGGATTCTGTATGAAGGGTTAAAAGACATATTTCATTTATTTTTATGGATTTGTTTGAATTTTATAATGACACATGTTTCATTGAGTTGAATGGATTTTTTTTATGGTTGTACTTTTTTTTTCCCTCTTCATGCCCTTTGCTACCCCTCCTCATGCCTCTTTTGGACTGGCATTTATTGTGTGTATCATAATTTCATGACAAATTTCAGATTTGTGAAAGTTATTTATTTACTCTATAGTACTATGGTGGAACTAATATTTATCTCTTTGTCATGCTACAAATAAAATTCTTCATCATGCTGAGGAAATAATCAAGGATTAAACCAACATAGGAAGAGAAAGAGGCTAAGAATTCAAAGAAAACAACAAATATGAGGGAACTTCGTCAAAAGAGGAAATTGGACACAATAGACGAAGACATACCAATTGAAGAGGAGCCTCAACCATCAACGAGAGACATGGTATTGGCAACACAAAGGGAATGAATGAAAAACCTTCATTATATGAGATATTTTAATACCATTATTAGAGACATGTCCTCTACCACAAGTCAAGATGGAGGGACACCATCTACCAAATCTCAAGTTGAAAGCACATCATCACTCACATCTAAGGAAGGGGGTACACCATCGTTCCCATCTCAACTTCAAGGTATGTCATCTATTCCACCTCTGATCTAAGGTATACCATCTATCCCATCTCATTTAAATATTGATGAAATTCCTAATGTTGAGATGAATTTACCTTTGAGAACACCACCTAGAATTTTGCATAGAAAGCGAAAGTATTTGATTCATATTGATGAGATTATTTTGTATCCAATGGAAGATAAGATTCCAAAATGAACTTGTAGAAGGTATTCTCATAAGATTTGTAGAGTGTTCTTTGAAAAATTAAATGTGACCAAAGGATGTCAACTATTTGTTGAAATGGTGTGAAGTATAAAGTATAGGTCCATCATGAAGACTCTTGAGTTGAGAAAATTAGAGGCTTCAAGTGAAAAATCTATTGTGAAGAATATAATGAGTGCATATGAGAGTGTGGGTAACACCTCACACACAAAATATAGTAATGTCACACAATGTGTCATTACATCAACAATAATAATCAATCAAATGAAAAAATATCATCTCATTAGAAAGACAAGTCAGGTATTGAGAATAAATAGAAAATTTTTTTTATCAAGAACCATTGGAAGGTGCCAAAAAACTGAAGACATCGATGAAAATGAACTATGGGCATTCTCAGGGAGACTACCATAAAAAATAAACCAATTTTTGAAGCATTGAGATCACTAATTGAATACTTTTGGAAGAATTAAACAAGGGTATCTATGAATCAAAGGGATGTGCTAAGAAGGAGAATTGGTAGATGAAATCATGAGCCACATCCAAAAAAAAATTTGGATATGACTCAAACACAATTTTATGGTAAATTTCTAGAGATGTATCCTCAAGTTAAAAATTTTCAAAGATTTTTTGAAATTGAAATAAATAAAATAGGTTGTGGCCATTGTAGTAATGGAAAAAGTAGCCTTTTTCCTTTCTTTCTTGAATAATTGACAATAAAACTAAATTATTGATGTCTTAGAGTGGTGTTGTAATGTGTTGTACACATTCACACTATTCTAGGACCCTTATTTAACTAAAACATTCCTTAATTGATCTTTTGCAAAGGTATTGTAAAGTGTTGTAATACACTTTCACACTTTTCTAGGATATATTTGCTTAATTAAGCCTAATGGGCCCCTTTTCAATAAAAATGTACATAATGTGTACCTTTTTTAGGTGTTGTAAAGTGTTTTAAAGAAATTTCACACTTATCTAGGTGATCTTAATTAATTTTGGTTAATTGGAGTTATTAACCACCTTTTAATTCAAATTTAGGCCTTAATTTTGACACCTCCCAAGGATCTTTCCTGACAATTATAAATTAAATATCAAATTATTTCATTGGGAAAAATTTGGTCTTGGTAAGTTGAGCTAGGAACCATTCGCCCTTAGTGGAGAATGGGTCCTCTCTTAACAGGACCCACCTTTCTCAGTTGATCTGGAATGGGTTTTTGGCCTTTTTTCAACTCCCCGAAGCTTGATCCTAGAAAATTAGCTAGGACCCATTCGCCTTTGGTAGAAAATGGGTCCTACCTTAATGAGACCCTTTTTGAATTTCCTTCTATCAAGAATTTAATTATCTTTCTTTTTGAATCTAGTGTTGGCCTTAGTTCTTTGAATTTTTGGGTTAATCTCCTAATTTAGTATAAGGGGTTAATTCACATCATTTTCACCTAGAAAATTTGTGTGACTTCATGAGATCAAAAGAAAGAGCATTAGAATATTTCAAGAGAATTTTTAAGGCATTTCAAGGCATATTTCAAGTTATTATTGCAGCAATTCAAGATCATTTCATCACGTCAAGGGTTTGATGCATCCATGTGCGTTGAGCTAAGATTGTGAATGTTGCATTGAGGATCCATTTACAAGCATTATCTTACATCCAAGATCTATATTCTTCATGGACACTACATGTCAATATGTAGATTTGATTCACAAGACAACATCCAAGGTGATATCATTTACATTATTGCATTTTCATGCTTCATTTCCTTCATTTCATCACTTGGTTTAATTACCTACAAGGGGTTTGACTGAGGAAAACCACCATTCACAAAAAAAAACAATTTTTCTTTCCCTTAAGTGTGTGATTGAAAATTTATAGGTTGAAGATCAAGTGGAGAAAGATTCAGAGCAATGTTATCAAAGTTGCAAAGTTTCAAAAATTGTCATTCAAAGTGCAAGAACACAGAAAGAGCTCTACAAAATTAACTACAGTCTTTCAGAACTTGGCAACCAAGATTTCAAGAGTGTAGAAATCAAGGTGCAGGATCCTGAAATCATTTTTTCGAAACCCTAAAAGGACCCATTCACCACTATAGGCGAATGACTCCTCCATAGCTCAAAAATAGAAAATTTCTAGCCAAGTACACAACTTTTTATGCTCTAAAAAAATTCCTCATTGTTTCTATAACAATTAGGTTTCATTACTAGTTGTTATTAGCATCTTATTTTACACATAATTGAGTGAGACACCTCTTAGAAAAATAGTGGTTCATCATCTTGTTTATTAAACATTTTGGTGCATCCATTTTTTGGTGTTTCATTTTGGTGAACCTAATCCCTTTAAACATCTTAATTTCTGATTTGGAGTGCATTAAAACCATAGATCCTAGTTTTCATTATATTTTCATTGCATTTAGGGTTTCTTCATTGTGCATTAGTGAACATTGCACATAGGGGTTTAGATTTTCATTCTTGCATTGTTTAATTCTAGAAATTCAAAATTTTGCATGCATATTACATTGATTTTACATAGTGTTTGCATATTAGTGTACTCTTCATCATTCATCTCAAAAAAATTAAGTCAAAATTATATTTCAAAAAGTTTCATATAGGTCATCACTTCACTTGCATTAGGTCATCAAATTCTAGAAATTTATCTCATAAGAGTTATAGTTTGAAATTTGGCATGAAAAGCACATAAAATAACTTAAAAATTACAGTTTTTACCTCCTTAAAACCTTGATCTAGGACCCATTCGCCTTTACTGGAGAATGAGTCCCTAATCAGGTCAAACTTGAATGTTTTGGTATCTAAAAGGACGTTAAAAATCACTCAGAAATCACTAGAAACATTTCAAAAATACCTAACCAGGACCCATTCACCCTTACTAGTGAATGAGTCCCTATTAGATCCTGATCTGCATTTTTTGGGATTTGAAACCTCTATTTTTAGCTTTTGTTTGGTGTTTTAATCTTTTTGTTTCAGTTTCGTGTTTTGTTGTTTCATCAATTTCATTACATTTAGCTTAAATTGCTTCGTTTCAATACATTGTCAAAAATTCAAAATTGCTTTCAAACATTCCATTTTTGGCTTTTTGCATTGTGTAATTCTAATTCAATTACATTTCCTTCTAGTTCATTGCATTGCATGTCAAAAATGTTAGCATCCATCTTTTCCAAGTTAGCAAAGAAAAAGTTAGTCAATAAGCATGGTAGTCATTCATTTAATATATTTCCTAGATATGAGAGTCTCTTAGTGCAAGAGGGTGAAAATGTCAACGCTTGTCTAAACCTACACCTCCTCTTATCCTTCCTATTTGTGGGAATGATGTGATAGAAGAAGATGAAAACATGGACTTCATGAAGATCATAGTTGTTCTTCTCCCGATACCTCTCCTTTTAATGACAAATGTATCTTGGCAAAAGAAGATACAATTGTTGAGAATCATCAAGATCTTGTTTTTCCTTCTCCTACTCCACCTTGGGAAGATATTATGACACAAGACAATGAGATCATTGACATTAATTTACCTATTATTTTATTATCTCCCAACACCTCCCCTACTTGCGAGAATGCTTCAGTGAAAGAGGAAACAATCTTGAACGATCATGAAAATCACATTTATGAGGAGGATATGTTGGTGTTAAGAGATCCAATGATTGAGATCTATGTTAATCCTTCCTCTCCTACTTGGAAAGAAATTATATGACATGGGGATGTAGTTGTAGATAACCATGACAATCAAATTTACCCTTCTCCTAATATCTCTTCTATATACAAAGAAGATAGTTTGGTGTTAGAAGATACACTCATTGATAGTCATGAGAATCTTGTTCCTCCCTTTCCTAATTCCCCTACCCTTTGGGAAGATCTATTTTAAAAAAAAAATCAATCATTAGTAACCATGAAACTCATAGTTGTTCTTCTCTTGAGGCCTCCCTAATTTTTTATGAACTCACTTTACAAAATATAATCATGGAATGTGATCAACCTCTTGAAAGCTCTCCCAATAGGGTAGATATCATGACACAAGAGAATGAGACCTTAGAAAACAAGAATTAAATCATGGGTAAGCACAACAATCAAATTTAGCCTTCTCCTAATATCTCTCCTATTTATGACGAAGATAATTTTGTGTTAGAAGATCCAATTGATGAGATTTGTGAGAATACTCTTTGCCTCTCTTCCCCTAGAGAAAAAATTGTTGAACAAGAGAATTCCATCATTGATAAGCAAGAAAATCCAACCAGTGATCACTCCCTTACTTATGATGAAGAAATTTTTGAAGAACCCAACATTGAATGTCATGAACATCTAGTTTGTTGCTCTCCTAAAACCTCTCCTACTAGGGAAGATATCATGGTGCAAGAAAATAAGAACATTGACACATGTCTTTCAAACAATAGTTTTGTGGCTTCCTTTGATGAAGATGATGAAGTGACATTATATTTCCCTTCACTAAGACATCATGAAAATAGGGACAAGTTTGTTGACCTTATGAACATTAGAGATCCTTCGAGTCCTCTAATTATTGAACCACCTAAGCCTCAACATATCATTCATCCACCCTCACAACAACCACAAGTTCAAAATAAACCTGTGCTCATCTTAGAACCACCTCAAAAGCAACTCGATGATGATAATTTTTCATAGCAACCGAGTTACAATGACATTGCTCACATATATAACAAGGTGTATACAATCAGGACCGATCTTGAACCCCAAAGTTGTTTGTATGTCAAGAAATAAAAATAAAAGCTTATTGAAGAGGTCAAAAAATTATTGGAAGATGCTTTGATTTCCTTTGATTTTATACCTACATCCATGGGTGAGTACAAGATCATAACAAAAGAGTCTACAAATGGAAAAGAAAAAGTGGTAATGTCAATACAAAATTTAAAAGCATCCACTTCGACCACTTTAGAAGAAAAGACAACATACACGCAAGAAACAACTAGTGCTCTTGGTTATTGTCCTTCAAAAGAAACAAAAGCATCAAAAAGGCCTTCACTTAATATCAAAAACCTTACAAAAGATTCTTCCAAGGAAAGTTTAACTTTGGTGCATCCTGAATTGATAGATACAATATGTAGAAATATCTCATTAGATAGGCACCAAGTTGATACTTTGTTTACTAATTATAATCAATAAAAATAGTTGCTACACCTTGCCATGTAATAGTTATAGGATCTTAGCATACTCACTATTGCATGTTTTACATTAATTTCAAATCATTTCCTTTTTATACAGAGCAACATACCATCATGCATTCTAGGCTCATCCTTGTCTTGCTCTAAGTGGGGGCAAGGGGTTAGGTAGCCTTATCTCCATATGTCATTTGTTGATTGTCTCTTTTGGCTATTTGACCACCTTCCATGTATATGTAAGAGAAATCTTAGGATGTGGATGACATGCCTTAAGTTGGCTCGCATGTGACATAATTTTCTTTCTAGGTTTAGCATTGTGTTTGTGGGGGCAACCCTTCCTTCCTATTTCATGATGTAGCTTGCTTCAGAAACATATGACTTGGCATAGGTTTTTCCAAGGAAAGCTCTAATGTCTTAGGATCAAAAACATTGGCTACTTTAAAGAAATTTCTTAGGGTAATGGTGTAGTAACTACTTTAAAGTGGGGGCATACATCAATGACATCTTTCGGAAAAATTTCTTTGGCATGATTTTTCTTTCTTTTTGTGATGTTTCCTCTTGTTGGTTTTTTCATTGGGTTTGATGTTTTCCAATAGTGTACAATCTGTTGTCATGGCCTGATGCAAACGAGGCATCCCATGGGCAATGATCTGACACTTTTGACTTGTCCTCTCTTGGAGACATTACGCACAATGATCCTTAAGAGGAAGACCATTACATGAACAAAGAAAAATCCCATTTAAATTTTTTTTTACATGACATTCAAAAGAATTTACAAAATCATTTTCATTGTGGTGCCTTATTGAATTTGTTAGGAGGATAACTTCGGTATGGTATGAGAGGCTAATTCAATTCTCTCATTTGCCACCTCATTAGGATAACTCACCTAGTGGAAAGAATGAGGTTCCACTACCCCAAAGTGATCATACATATTTTTGGACAACTCACCTAGTGGAAAGACTAAGGTTCCACTACCCTAGAGTGAGTAGCGTGTGTTATGGACAAGCAGCCACCACTTCACATCACATTGAATCAATTGTGCTTAATCCTTTGTTTTTGTTTTTCTTGGCCTTTGATAGTGTATGATCATGTATCTATGTAATTAATCCATGCTTAAGTGTCCTGAATGTCTAATTTCGTGAGAGTTTGACATGGGGTCATCCTCTCACTAAAGTGGGGGGAAAATGTAGTAACGAAAAAAGCATCCTTTTTCCTTGCTTGCTTGAATAATTGACATTAAAAATGAATTAATGATGTCTTGGAGTGGTGTTGTAATGTGTTGTAAACATTCACACTATTCTAGGACCCTTATTTAACTAAAACATTCCTTAATTGATCCTTTGAAAAGGTGTTGTAAAGTATTGTAACACACTTTCACACTTTTCTAGGATAAATTTACTTAGTTAAGCCTAATGCGCCCCTTTTCAATAAAAATGTACATAATGTGTACCTTTTTTAGGTGTTGTAAAGTGTTTTAAAGCACTTTCACACTTATCTAGGTGATCTTCATTAATTGTTGTTAATTAGAGTTATTAACCCCCTTTTAATTCAAATTTAGGCCTTAATTTTGAAACCTCCCGAGGATTTTTCTTGATAATTATAAATTAAATATCAAATTATTTCATTGGGAAAAATTTGGTCCTAGTAAGTTGAGCCAGGACCCATTCACCCTTAGTGTTGAATGGGTCCTCTCTTAGCAAGACCCCCCTTTCTAAGTTGATCTGGAATGGATTTTTGGCCTTCTTTTAGCTCCCCAAAGCTTGGCCATAGAAACTTAGCCAGGACCCATTCGCCTTTGGTGGTGAATGGGTCCTCCCTTAATGAAACCCTAATTTTTGAATTTCATTTTGGCAGGAATTTAATTATCTTTCTTTTCGGATCTACTGTCGGCCTTAGTTCTTTGAATTTCAGGGTTAATCTCCTAATTTAGTATCAATAAGGGGTTAATTCACATCATTTTCACCTAGCAATTTTTTGTGACTTCATGAGATCAAAAGCAAGATAATTAAAGCATTTCAAGAACATTTTCAAGGAATTTCAAGGTAGATTTCAAGTGATTATTGCAGTAATTCAAGATCATTTCATCATGTCAAGGGTTTGATGCATCCATGTGTGTTGAGCTAAAATTGTGAATGTTGCATTAATGATCCATTTACAAGAATTATCTTACATCCAAGATTTACATTCCTCATGGCCACTATATGTTAGTATGCAGATTTGATTCACAAGACAACATCCAAGGTGATATCATTTACATTATTGCACTCAAGCTTCATTTCCTTCATTTCATCACTTTGTTTAATTACCTACAAGGGGTTTGACTAGGGAAAACCCCCATTCACTAAAAATCAACAAGTTTTCTTTCCCTTGAGCATGTGATTGTAGATTTATAGGTTGAAGATCAAGTGGAACAATATTTGGAGCAAATTTATCAAAGTTGCAAAGTTGCAAAAGTTGTCATTCAAAGTGCAAGAACACAGAAAGAGCTCCACAGAACTAACTACAGTCTTCCAAAACTTGGAAATCAGGATTTCAAGAGTGCAAACATCAAGGTATAGGATCCTAAAATAATTTTTCTAAAACCCTAAAAGGACCCATTTTCCATTGAAGGCGAATGAGTCGTCCATAGCTCAAAAATAATAACTTTCTAGCCAAGTACACAACTTTTTGTGCTCTAAAAAAATTCTTCATAGTTGCTATAATAGTTAGGTTGCATTTTTTTTTCTTATTAGCATCTTATTTTACACATAATTGAGTGAGACACCTCATATAAAATAAGTGGTTCATCATCTTGTTTATTAAACATTTTGGTGCATTCATTTTTCGATGATTCAGCCACCTTTTAGGAGATGGAAAACTTAGGGAACCCTATTTTTCTCCAGTTCGTTCAACAAAACTCTAGAGATCCCTCAAGCAAGTGACTCAATTGAGGGAAGGACTACTATGAGGTATCCTTGGGTGTGATGAAGACAAAAGGGGGTTCACCACTAAGAAAAGGCTTAGAAGGAAGGAAATGTAAATGATATGCAAATCTAGCTATGTAACCTAGAATATGAAACTTCAAATATGAATAATAAATTGAGAATGAACAAACGTGCACCTAGAAAATTGAAGAAGAACTAAACAAGGTTTGCAATCTCAAAATTATGACTTTTAATGCACACTGGGAGTCATACATTGGTTGGGGCGATTTAGTCACAGTTTAGGGTTTTGGGGCAGAGGCTGGAATTTCATAGTGACAAGTTTGAATCCTATGAAATCTAAAAAAAGTGCTATACCAAGACTCATACGCTACAAGTGGCAATTTAGTCTCGTTTCACATTTTTGAAAATTCAAGATCTAAAGTTTTTCTCCTATCTTTGCACTTCCTTCCTATGTTTTCCAAACTTTTCTTTCAAATCTGAACTTGCTACAAACCTGCAAAACAAAATATTGTGTTGATTTTCTTATGGGGGGCTTGCCTTAGTCAAACCTTTAGTTTAGTAATTAAACCTTGATAGAAAGAATATATCTTCAAATGAAATGTGTGAAAGTCTTAATCTTAAGTGCATCTAAGATTAAGAGATCTAAAGTGTAATGAAATCCTATTCTAATTTGGTAGAATAAGATGCATGAATGAAACATAAAGATGATGAATCACTTTGGGAGATCTCTAATCACCCTAATAAGCCACACTAATAGCAGATCTCTATTCTAATTTGAATGTATAATAGTAAAAAGTGAATTAATTTGCAATAATTTTATCTTTTACCTTCTTGTAGTTTGACTTCGGTGGAGAGCGAGTAACAATATCAAGCGTGCGATCATACATGCCTTTGAGACTCAAGAGCCTATGCAAGAAGGTGGTGTAGGGTGATCTATAGCATCTGGTGAGTGAATTATTCTCTACCTTAGCTTTGTTGTTATGCATTTATTTTATGTTTTGTGCATTTCTAGATAGATGTAGGACCCTAGAAGAAAAATTCATAAAGCATCCCTTTTTTTCACAGTGTCCCCATTTTTCACAAAGTGTCCCACTTTTTCAAGAAGTGTCCCAAAAAAAGGAATAAAATGTCTAAAACCCTTAGAAAATTACCCTAGAGAAACTTTAGCACACTTTTTGACTATTTATGTATCGATTTAATATTTTAGAATGCTCATAGGTGATTTTTATTTTCTTGTATTAGATTCGTCCTCAATCGTGACAACATCTCGGCGGCAGACTCTTCTATCGCCTACAAGACTTAGTCACAATGTTGTTAGAGGAGGAGAGGGAGACACTACGGACTAAAAGGATATACTAGGTGTATCTTATTCCCCCCATGATATACCATGATTCCATGTTGATGGCATTAGCAGAGAGGTGGGATGCGAATACCTACACCTTTTTTCTACCTACAAACAAGATGACTATCATTGAGGATGTTCATCACAATCTTCGAGTTCCTGTTTGAGGTGAGACTATCCATTTTGTAGAGGACCATTCATATAGGGAGATGAGAGAAGATATCTAGTACTATCTTGGAGGATTCATTCAGGAGGAAATCATCAGGCCATGTATTGAGCTATAGTGGCTACTCTACGCGCAATCGCCACTTCTGATGATTATGATTTTTTCCATAGCATTAGTACTAGTTCTAGATGGCCAAGGAGCACACTTGGATGGAGGACTAGTACACATGATATGGGAGATGGAGCATTGCAGGACCATTTATGCATGGGGTCACAACATACTAGCACATCTCTACTATGATATATGATGGTTTTTTTACCATGAGGTGGATAGCATGGTGCATTATATAGTACTATAGCTTTGGTGCCTAGAGCATATCGTATGCACCAAGCTGATGGGATTTCATTTTGTATGTGCCTTGGGATAGCCACACTCTTTTAGTTATCCACTGAGATGATCATAGAAGTATAGATATTTTCTATTCTAGAGAGTTAGTTTTGACCATCTAGATCAGGAGGAGATCTTATGGAGACCTTACCAACTGATGCCATAGTGGAAAAATGAGACCCACCAGTTGATGAGGATGGAGAGTGACAAATTTCTACTGGGGATGCACAATTACATAGTGAGACCATTCTACTACGATTGTGTCATGAGACAGTTCAGGCAAGTATAAGTGCCACCAATAGCATGACATGAGGAGTGCCCAAAGGCCAGGAGATACAAGATGACTCACATTTGATGATGTTGTATCCAATGATTTAAATGATTTGGATCTCTACATGCCCCCAGTCTCTGATGTTGATGGTGTGGATGCTACATATGCATATGAGGAGTGGTGGGACGCAACACGACCAACTTTAGTATTTCCTATGGATCAACCTATAGGATTTATAGGGCCTCTTCCAAATCATAGGGATGATGAGGAGGAGATAGGTAAAAGGCAGGAGTTAGGGCTACAGAACTATTTGCAGATGAGGTAGAGGAGGATTATGATGAGGAGGTAGACATAGATTATCATGAGGAGGATGAGGGCTAGCTGATGAGTGAGGGTAGTGATATAGAAATTGAGGGTCCAATTTCCCATGAGTGGAGAGATTTAGCTCCCACCTGAGTTACTAGATCATAGTTAGCAGTTGCAGCATGTGCCAACACTTATGAGCATGGAGAGGCTAGCACATCTTTCATTCCTCATGCATAGGATGAGACTATTCTTACACGGTAGGTCAGAGATCCAGGTGATGATACATTATTGAAGATTATTCTTATGCTTTTATAATTATGCCTATATTCATGCTTTGATTTATACATATGTCATTATGTGTACTGATTATCTTTATGATTTCTATCTTGCAAGTTCCATGAGAGAGTTGCAGGATCTCTACCAATGGGCCATTGTAGAGATAGTACCTCCTTCGGTCATAGATGAGGCTATTGGAAAAGGCTACATGCCCCCATCCATCATGGATTAGCATCCAAAGTTGTTCAAGCCTTTCATGAGGTTGAGAGGTGCATATGAGAGCGCTACCAAGCACACTGATCGAACCAAGGGTGACCTATTAGTACTGCAAACTTCCTATGAGGAGATTCGGTCATCTTGAGATTCAGAAGAGGTCAGGAGACTTCATGAGGAGATTGCCAAACTACAAGAAAAGAGGGACCACATAGATTGAGAGTGCATGGAGGCCATCGTACAGGAGGCTACAACTGTTGGACGAGAACAAGGCCTACAACATGCACTGGATTCTATTGTTAGTTCATGATCGCACACTACCGTCTCTTGATAGATGTGATCACTAGCTCCCAAGGGATTTGGTAGCCACAAGACACAGTAGCATTGTATATTTGATGACATGTACCTAAAACTTTTTTTGGTCTATATATATGAGCATATTTATTTGGTTGTTTATGTTTATGTGTTTAAGTTAGATGGCAATGTGATTTATGAAATAATCTTTGTAGGACTATTTAATAAATGTCTCCATGATCTAACATGTTTTATATGATCTAATTAAAACTATCCTAGTTTTCTTTTAGACACAAAATTATGATTATGTTATGCTAAATTAAATGCACTTATGATCATATAAGGATCTAATCTAACACAACATACAAGATTAACTTGAGTAGTATGAAACCTAAAGTAACAACCTAAAACTAATTTGAACAATTACCTTGGCATTCAAGACACACCAATGATTGTTTGTCAAGGATGAAGCAATGTGAGAGAAATAACATACTATCTACTAACTCTAACATCATTTCCTTATCATTCACACTATTCAAGAAGGAATATGGTGCAGGAGCACCTAGAGAGCATGAGGTAGCACTAGGCAAGTTTGTGAGCCTAGGATGAAATTTTGTGTTTTAATGCTTTAAGGTCATGTTGACAATGTAGTTTTGTGTTTGAGATGTTGGAATATGTTAGAAGGAAGGTTTATCAGTAGTTCAAGGTAGATTGGATGAGTTTCACAACTTGTTTCCACTAGGATTCACTGGGAGATGGAAATAAAGCCCAAAATGTTGCATTTGTGCAATTTTGGCCTTATATGGTGGTTAAGTCCAACCAAGGGAAATGTAACCACCTTATTGAACCTTTAAAAGGTGTGCTTCGACCTGTTCTAGGGGTTGGAGAAGCTTTTGTTTCATTTGAAGTTTGTTGTTATAAGGAAAACAATGAATTTCTTGCAATTTTTTGGTTTTTAGTTCTTATTTGTGTGTTAATGGAGGGTTCCAGGCACTGATCAGTGTGTGGAACATGTGATAATTACCTTACAAGCTTTGTGTAGTTAGTAGCTAGGTTCTCTCATCATTTTCTAGTTTTGTTCTTAGCTAGTTTTGTTTCTTTCCATTGTTGATCAAACCAGCAAGCTGTAAATCATGGAGTCTTAGACCTCTATTTTCCTCTATACCTGGTGTGTAGACTATGGGAATTGAGGCTAAGCTCCATGCCTATAAATAGGTTAGGTCTAGGATTCCTTAGGAGGTAGGAAACCATGGTAAAAGGCTGTTACTAGGCGAGCTTGGCAGTGCCCAGCTAGGACAGTCAAAGAGAGAAAAGCACTAAGGTTGCAGGGGTGTCAATTCCCAAACAAACCCAGGTGTGTGGTGGTTGTAGGAGGCCTTACAAAGGCTTGGAAAGAAGCAAGAGATCTCACCAATCCTTTTGGTGATTGAAATAAGCAAACAGTTCACTGTGAGGTCAAGAAATGGCCTAAAAAGCCCTAATTCCTACAAAAAGAGGGTTACGCCTGTGTACGGCCTGTGAAGGCCTATAACCTCAAAAATCTTGGAGAGGTAGGAAAATGAACCAGGGTCCCTTTTGGAAGATTGTGATGTTCTGTAGTAGGATTGGAGTTTAAGCCTACTTTCTTGGGTTAGGAGGCCTAATTGGGGCTCAAGGGCTAGTAGCCCTTCTTAAACCCTAGAATAGGGTTTGGTGGAAGCGATGGAGAATTGGAGTCTTGTGCTTGATCAAGAACCCTAGAGGGATGGTTTTGAAGCTATAGAAGTCACCACACGGCCCTGCAACAAGTTAGTGAGGTTTGGAGGTTTAGTTAGCCTTTAGGAAGATTAAGGGCTAAGGAGAGAAAGAGAGAAAGAACACCAAGATTGGCTTGGTTAGGGGAATGGAGATGATAGTAGGGTTGGCTAGGAGAACTAGGGGTGCCTAAAAAGCATTAGGGCCTATAGGTTGATTGGTGGAGAGTGACACCAAAGTGGTTTGCCAAGGTGAAACCCAGAGCATGGAACAGTGAGTGTTCCATCCAACCCTACCCTATCAGAATATTAGACATAATATCGGTGCAAATGTGTGACATTAATAGGTTATTTAAGAGGTGTACCATCCATTTCAGTTAACGTGTATGCTCCAGACCCATAAATTTCATCAACTATGTAAGGTCCTAACCAATTAGGGATGAATTTTCCTTTTTCAATTGGGGTGGCACTAACATTATGTTGATTTTCAAATAACACCAAATAACTTTTATTAAATGAATGAGGGATGATGTGATCATTATAACTATGATGTATTCACCTAGAGTAAGCTTGGAGATGCTAAAGAGCGTTAATTCCCTATTCATCAAGCATTTCAAGCTGATGCAATCATTGTTCTTTATAAGTATTGTCATCAATAAGTCCTTGAAGAGTGATTCTTAATGAAGGAATCCCCAACTCCAAGGGCATTATTGCCTTGATACCATAGACAAGGTTATAAGGAGTATTTCTAGTTGGTGTTCTAATAGTAGTATGATAAGCCCATAACACATATGTCAACTGTGTGTGCTAATCCTTATTATGTTTTCTTACTATCTTCCAAAATATTTTCTCAAGGGTTTTATTAGTTGATTCAGCTTGACCATTAGATTGGGGATAGTAGGGTGTTGAAAAATGATGTTGAATGTTAATTATTTCTAAGAACTTATTCACATCATTAATCTTAAATGGTGTCCCATTGTTTGGAACTAACATGGAAGGGAGTCCAAAGTGAGCAATAATTTGTTCCAGTATGAAACAACATATTACATCGATCATTGTCGAACGAAGGGGAATGGCTTCTACCCATTTTGTAAAATAATCTATTCCAGTAATTATAAATGTATGTCCAGTGGAAGAAGGTGGTGAAATTTTTCCAATAAAATCCAAGCCCCATACCAAGAAAGGCCAAATAGGAACTTGGGAAAAAATATTCAAAGCAAGAGCGTGAATCAAATTGCTATGTTCTTGACATTTGTGACATTTATAAATGTATTCAAAGCAATCTTGTTCCATATGTTTCCAATAGTATCCTATGCAGATTAACTTTTGAACTAATTATCTTCCTCCAAAATGGCCCCCATAAGCACCCACATGAGCTTCTGCAAGTGCTATGGGGATTTCTGATTGTTTAAGGAATCTAAGAAAAATACCATCAAAGGACCTTCTATACAACACATATGCAAGGATTATATATCTAGACAAAAAAATTTGAAGGCGGGCTTGAATATTCTTAGTTGTCAACTCAGGAAAGGTACCTTCTTGCAAATAATTAAATATCGGTATATACCATTCGATAGAACTTTCCATGATGGTTGATAACACTTCTTCAACCTTATATTCTATTGATGGTTTCATAATTGTATGATCAGCGAATGTGAAATATTTTGAACAATCTTGAGGAGATATAAGGGAAGTCACACTCACCATTGTATCCACATGTCGATTATCTTTTCATGGGATGTTATCAATGGTACATGAATCAAAATTATTTAACAGATTCATTGTGAGATCCTTATATTTTGTTAATTTTTCATGGTTTTCTTGATATAATCCATTTATTTACTTAATAAATAATTGTGAATCACCGAATATCTTAATATTTTGAGCTCCCAAAGTTAAAGTGGCGCATAATCCAATAATTAACACTTCATACTTTGTTGTGTTGTTTGTGCACAAGAAGTTTAAATGGTAGGGCAAGGGAATAGGCTTTCCTGAAGGAAGGACTATTATAACCCCTATGTTGGAGCTTGTTCTACACTTAGAGCCATCAAAATATAACTCCCATTTATTAGTTTCAATTGTCAACAAATTATTGTCAGGGAATGAATCATTATTAGGTAATGTTAGGGGAGAGGGAGTGTCAACTAATTGTTCGGTCAATACTTGTCCTTTAATTTCCTTTTGTGAGACAAAATTAATGTCAAACTCAGTTAATAACATAACCCACTTATATAGGCATCCTGATAAATCTGTTTTAGCAAAAAGGTGCTTTAAAGGATCAATTTTCATCATCACATGTATTTCAAAATTCAGTAAGTAATGTCTCAATTTACTAGTAGTGAATATAAGAGCCAAACATTGTTTCTCTATTGTTGTATATTGTGTCTCGTAACAAATTAGAGTTTAGCTAATGTAATAAATAGGATGTCCTTTACCATTTTTGTCTTGTTGAGCCAACAAAGAGCATGGGTTGATGCTACCGTATAAAGGATCAACGATCTATCTTGCATAGCGGGTTGTAAAACAGGTGGAGTAGTAAGGTAATCTTTCAAACTTTCACAAGCCTGTTTACAATCCTCATTCCAATTAAATTGAACCTCTTTCTTAAGGAGTTGTGTAAAAGGTAATGTTTGGTCCGCTAAGGATGTTCAAACTGACAGATAGCTTGAATTCTTCCTTGTAAAGTGCACAATCAAGAAATATTTATAGGAGATGGCATGTTAACTATAGCATCATTTTCTTTGTGTCCACCTCAATGCCTTTGTGAGATACTATAATACCTAAAAAAAAAAATTCTATCTACACCAAAGACACACTTTTTTGGATTTAATCTCATGTTATATTTTTTGCATTCACAAGGATTTTTTGAAGTATATTCACATTGCCTTGTTGAGTTAAAGATTTGGCTAGAATATCATCAACATAATCTTCCAAAATGTTATGTATGTAATCATGAAATATCAATGGAATAGCTTGTTGATATGTTGTCCTTGTGTTCTTCAATCCAAAAGGCATGACTACCCAACAAAATATTCCCCAAGCTATAGTAAAGGTTGTCATGTATTGATCTTGACGGTTGATGAAGATTTGCTTATATCCATAAAATCCATCCATGAATGACAACAAAGCATGTCATGTAGTCGATTCCACTATCATGTCAATATTAGGAAGGGGAAAATAATCTTTTAAAGATGATTTATTCAAATCATGAAAGTCCATACACATTATAATCCAATTATCAAGTTTTTCAACTACAACAATGTTTGAGATCCAAGGAGAATAATCAACAAGTCTTATTAAACCAACTTCAGGGAGTTTCTCAATCTCGACCTTAACTAATAAGGCTATCTTAGGATTCATATTTCATATATTTTGTCTAACTAGTTTAGCATCCTCTGCAAGGACTATGTTGTGTGTCACTATCTTACCATCAACTCCCGACATATCCGAATAAGTCCAAGAATTTTTTTTAAGAAATTCATGAAGTAAAGTTGCATGGTCTTCTTTTTTATCTTCATCAAGGAAATTTCCTATTTTAATCACTTTCTCCGCATTATTAATATCCATCAGTATTTTGATTATATCGCCCAAATGGAGTGTGATTTGTTTTAGAATTTCAAGATTGTATTCTTCGTTGTCCTTATCAATCTCATTACTTTCCTTTTCTCCATCTTCTTTCTTAGCAATAATCATAGCACATGTAATGTGTTTCTTTTTAGGAGGATTAAATGGCTTGTTATAAACTCCTATAATTTATTTTAAGGCTTTGTCATCTTCAAAGTATTCCAGTCAAGTTGTATCAATCAATTCAAGATAATTCAAGGTGAGAGTTGTTTTAGGGTTACACAGAACGGTGTTGATGTTTAACGAGGGTGTTTTCATTGCTTGCATTATCTTAGAAGGACAATAACCCAAAAAAAAAAATGGTTTCTTGTGTGTTAGGCTCCTATAGGAACACGGATGCCTTGTTCTTTCCTTCCACATCCTTTTCCACTATAACCAAGTTTTTTCATAAGCTCATAACCTTTTCCATAAAGTTTCTCCATTTCTTTCAGGTTTGGTGGTTGTTGAGAGTCTATGGCATTACAGTTTGTTGTATAGCTTGTGTCTTCTTCTAGAGTAGATGAGGTAGATGCTTGTGAGTTTTCTTCCAAATTATGCATTGACAATACCATTGGTTTCTTTTTTTTTTCAATTTCTTTTGTTTTAATCTTGTATTCTCCCATAAATTTTAGTGTGAAGTCTAAAGAACCCCAATCATATTCTAATAACTTTGACTCTTTTGCCATATCTTGTTTCTCTTCTTTCATAGGTTCTATGTTCAAATTTGGAATTAATGTGTTTAGAGGACTTTTCATTCCTTTTTCAACTTGTAAGAAACTTTCACGCTTGGGATCTATTTCAACTTGGTAAACTTTATTGTTATATACATACTTCACGATATAATGAAGAGTTGAAGGCACCACATGCATCTCATGAATCCAAGGCTTTCCTAAAAAATATTGTATTAAAGATCATGAGGTATAAAATGAATAGGAGTTTGTAATGTAGCCTTTCCAACTATAATAGGAAAAGTAATCACACCAAGTGGTTGCTTTCCTACATTGTCAAATCCTCAAATCGATAAGGAATCAGGTTCAATTCTTGATTTATCCATGCCAAGTTTGTCCAAAAGGGTCACACTACACACATTAAGGGAAGAACCATTGTCAAAAATGGTTCTTTTTATTCTTGTCCCATTGAAGATAGATATTATCATGAAGGCATCATTTTTATTTCTCATCTCCAAGGGAGGTAGCTCATGTTGATGAAAAGTAATATCTATGTTAACTACACCCATTCCTTGAATAAGATCTGCTATATCACTTGCATTTGTATTAGAGGGAACCACAACTTGTTGCAAGGATATTTGAAGCATAGTATGATAATTAGGTGAATTTTGAATTAGGTCCCACAGGAATATCTTTGTGGGAGTATTCTTAAGTTGTTCAACAAGATCATACTCCTTCCCACTATGTGAAGGAAAACAAGGAGCACTAGGCAAGACAAGTTGAGGCAAATGTAAGGATGCTGAAGTTGTTTATCTTGGTTGTGGATTGTTTATAGTGTTATATGTATGAGCAATGGTATTATAACTTGATTACTGTGAAAAATTATTCTTAGGTGGTTCAAGGGTGAAAAGAGGTTTTTTTTGAGTTTGAGGTTTGTTTGAAGGTGGGTATAAGATGAGTTGAGGTTGAATCACATTAACTTCTCTTTATTTAGGTTTGTTGTAACAAGCCTTAGTGGATGAACCTTGTGAGATTAAATCCTCAAGGGCTTCATCTAACATGTCAAATTCATCACTACTAAAAGGCTTGAGGGTTAGGTTAACTTGGAAAAATGGATTTGACATACTCAAATAACTATTCTTTCTCCAAGGGTTTCATCGGTTTATAGGTGTTTTGGTTTTGTTTTCTAATGAATGCCAAATGTAATCTAATATTATCCAACTATGAACTAATGATAGAAATAAAAAGTGTAGTAACATAATTCTATCCATAATTGAAATGAGACTAAATTAAGCTAGAACTAATGAAATGCATAAAATAGAAACTAACTCAACTGAAATAGATATCTAATAACAGTAAACTGAAACATATAAATGAAGCTTCAAATGTTGTAAAATGCATATTCAAATATAACATGGGGCTAAATTTCCTAGAGGGGCATATGAGTCATAGTTAGGGTTATTGAAGGGTTCAAATGCTAAAAAATAGTCAACACAAAATTCCCAAAAATCAGGTAAAACAACTTGTACCAAGACTAAATCACCTAGAGGGGTGAATGAGTCATATCTTAGGGTTTGGACACTAAATTCAGAAAATTCTGAGTGAATGTTAAGGTTTCTAACTTGTGTGTAGTATTGAATATGTGCAATTATAGAATTCAAATTATCAATGATGCAAGATGAAAAATGCAACCTATATTCACTTTCACTAATGCAAGATTTAGAAGCCCTAAATGCAAATTAACTAATGCAAGATCTAATGCAAAGTTAATGTAAGCTAGATATAGGACTATGATGCACTCCAAATTAGAAATAAGGTGTCTAAAGGCTCGCTTCACCAAAATGAAATAAAGAAAATAGGGTGTGGCCACCTTTTAGGAGATGGACAACTTAGGGGACCCTATTTTTCTCTAGTTCATTCAAGGAAACCCTAGAGATCCCTCAACCAAGTGACTCAATTGAGGGAAGGACTACTAGGAGGTATCCTTGTGTGTGATTGAAGACAAAAGGGGGTTCACCACTAAGCAAAGGAATAGAAAGAAGGAAATGCAAATGATATGAAAATATAGCTATGTAACCTAGAATATGAAAATTTAAATCAGAATAATAAATTGAAAATGAATAGAGGTGCACCTAGAAATTGAAGAAGCACTGAACAAGGTCTGCAATCTTGAAATTATGAATTTTAATGCATATTGGGACACATATGCCAATTGGGGTCATTTGGTCCCATTTTATGGTTTTGGGGTAGAACCTGAAATTTCACAATGACAAGTCTAAATCCTTTGAAATTTGGAAAAAGTGTTATACCAGGGTTCATATGCAACAAGTGGTGATTTTGTCTCATTCTACTTTTTCAAAAATTTAGGATTTGAATTTTTTCTCCTATGTCTGCACTTCCTTCCTATGTTTTTGAAACTTCACTTCTAGATATGAACCTACTAAGAACATGCAAAACAAAATAGTGTTGATTTTCTTATGGGGGGTTTGCCTCAATCGAACCCCTAGTTTGGTAATTAAACATTGATAGAACGAATAGATCTTGAAAGGAAATTTGTGTGAAATTCCTAATCTTAAGTGCACCTAAGATTAAGAGATCTAAAGTGCAATGAAACTCTATTCTAATGTGCTAGAATAGGATGCATGAATGAAACATAAATATTATGACTCACTTTGGGAGATATCTAATCACCCTAATAAGCCACAATAATGCATGCACCTTCCTTTAGGTAGAAAGTAGAATGATAATGGAGGATGGAATCACTTAGGAAACAAGTCATTAGACTTGGTTTGATGGCTAGTTGCATCTCCCTAACCTAGAATCCTTCATGATTCTCCATAGGCAACCATCATCAATCCTTAAAAATGCTAGATCTTGAATTGAAAGTGAGCTTGAAGACCTAAAAAAACATTATAATGTTTCTCCAAGACTTCAAATTTATTTACTCCTTGCTCTTGAATACTTGGAAATCTCTCTTGAAGGATCTTGCTTGAAAATTATAGGATTGCTTCATAAAATTGCTTAGGTGAAATAATGATTCAAAACCTTAGTTTTATAGGAATCTCATCTAATTTACCATTTTTTAGATCTCAAATGTTGACATTAGCCAAAAATTTGAATTAGAAACCTTAATTTCTCACTCAAACCCTAAATAGGGGCCACACAGGACTCATACTCCCAAGATGGAATATGGGTCCCACCTAGGAGACTCATATGCTCAAGGTGGTGTATGAGTCCCACCCTAGCTTTTCAAGGTGAAAAAATGTTAGGGTGTTAGAAAATTAAATGTATTTGTTGATTTTGTTAGGATTTCAATTGAAATAAACCTTTTGATCCAAAATAAAGGGTCTTAGGGGCCTATTAATAGTGATTTAAAGTGTATGAATGCAAAGGTACTAAAATAGGTCAAAACTAAGAGTGAAATTGTACCATCTCCAAGAAGGGAGTATAGTTTTCTACACTACAGACATGCTAAAACCTTTCTATGTCAAAATAATTCACACATGCACTACTTGTAGAGTAGATATTGCATTTTCTAACCATTTTGATGTTTATCAATCTATATGTTTATATTTGTATACTAACAATGTTTTGCGCGACTAATGCATACATTCCCCACCTACATCTTCAAGGGACTTCATATCAACAATTTTATGTGAAAGAGAGGAAGGTCAAATATTCTATAGGAAATTATGCTTGGATGGCACATGCCAGCATTGTGGTGGCTTGCAACATATGCCAATATGTGAACATATGGAAAGTATACATGTTGGAAATGAAGTAGTAGAGTTCCACAAATATAAAACAGTGGCCTACAATACAAAAGATGGTAAATAAGAAAAAAGGTGTGGTTTGATATTCAAAATATTCCAATGTATCAGTTTATGTCTATATTTTGTGACTTTAAAGTGTATGAGTATGCAAGGCATACCAATAGAGCTTGATGGTTGGACTTGCAATTCAAGTTATGCTAGGATACATTTCCACTTGGTAGTATTATTTATGTCATCAAATTTGTAGAGAACTACAATCTACAACCATAGTGTGAGGTGCAATCACAATATTACAACTCCAAATAGGTTTCTATAGTTGTGAAAATAATATTCATTCATGCCAATGATAGTATAGAGGATGATAGAAAGATCATAAGGTGGTATCATTTTTATATCATTGATGATCACACACATTCTATAGAGTTTGTGCAAGGTTTCTTTTAAGTGTTCTACAATGATTTAGATAGAAGGGGCATATCATTTAGTCAACATATCATATGGTTGGATAATTGTGCATCACAATTCAAGAACTCATTGATGTTCTATTGGTTGAGTAAGATGCATAGTGTTATAGGTGTTCAACATATATGGAACTTTTGTGAGGCTAAGCATGGAAAGGGAAAGCATGATGGTGTAGGAGCATGTATCAAAAGAGCCATAACATAAGAAGATTTAAACTATAAATATAATGTAAAATCAATCTTCGAGTGGTGTAATGCTTTGATGGGTCTAGGTAATGAAGGCAAGGCTTTAGTTCATAGATTCTTTTGGTTGATAGATGATACTAAGATTGCACAATGTGAGGATTGTTGTGCACTAACAGGATCAAGTGACCTACACTCTTTCAAAAGCTTGGAGTATCCATACGTGGAAGATGGCATGCTTTTTTTCTTCATGTACAATTCAAGCTTGGAATGAGTGTGAGTCAAAGGAGTGGGTTGATGAATGGTGGTTAAGTTTTCTTAGCCCTCTTGACACATGTCAGCTCCTGATGGCACTAGAACTGACACAAATGGAATCATCATTTGACTTTGACCATATATCATATCTAGTTCAACCAAGTAATATATCTACTTGCATAGTTTTTGAAATTCCTAATGTTATCTTACTTTGTAGTGTTTTTGTAATGTTGACTAATTTCATCTAATTTGTTGCACATATCAATGCAAGGCATGTTTATGAGTTATTGTAAATGAAGAAAATGAAGAGGGAACATATTATTACTTGTGTTGTGTTGAGGCCAAAAATAAATTGGAGGCCCTAGCTATAGCTGGAGAAAACATCGAATACCCTATAGGCTTGGTGGTTGTTATAGGAACATGCCTTAGAAGGTACCCACATAAGAGTGTTAATGTTTGGTTGTTTCAAGACTTTGACATGCATCAAAATATTCTTCATTACTCGAACCTTATCATGGCCTCCTGTGTACATTTGATACAATATCAGGGTAGAACTTTGAACAAGAACTTTTGGAAGGTGTGTGATTCTAACCATGAGGAAATACTTGACATAGTAAAGAGTTGAGAAAACCCAGATGGTTTGTTAGATTAATTTGTAAGTATACACATTGAATTTGTAAAGTCATGTTATTGATATTAATGTATTGCAGTTGATAGTTAGACCTTTCATTTCTATATTTCAACTTTACTTATGTTTTGGTTCCAAATTTCATATGGAATAGGAAGGACTTACTGCCCCTCTTGAACTTAATTTTTTTCTTTTTTTTGCTGCTATATTTTTACACATATACAGTGAATATTGGGTAGATTGTATGCATATTTATGGTTTCACCATTTGGCCATCTTGAGACCTTAATTTTCAAACTTGACCTTTGTATCCCCATATCAGAGTTGGGAGACCCTTCCTCAACCATCATTTCACCTGAAACATCAACCATTTCCATCATATCTATCCAAAATATATCATCTTTACCTCATCTTAGAATTTTCATCCATTATAATAAGCTAGTCATCATAGTTCCATCATCCTTAGACCTTGTTCCTTTTAACCATTAGTCTATGCTTATCATCTTATCATTATCATCATCATTACTTTCATCATTGATCCTCCTTATCTTCTTTCCCAATCTCTATCCTATCCTATCATATCCAATCTTTATCATCTTTTATCATATCTTATCAAAATCAATCTTGTCAAAAGTCTATCTAGATCCTAATCCTCATTATCAAAGCTCTCATTAAATCCTTTCTTAGGTGATTATCCAATCCTAAGTAAGCATGTTCAAGGCTTTTCTAAGTGATTATCTAAGATTAGGTAAGAAAAATACTCTATCCAAGCCTTACTCAAGTGATTATCCAAGCTTGAGTGAGAAACTCCAAGCCTTGCCTAGATGATTATAAAATTCCAATGTAAGAAAACCCCATTATCATCAATCAATTATCTAGTTTATCTTGACACTATATTGGTATTGTATCTCCCTTATTATCATTATCCCCTTTTTTTTCCATTTTATTATTATCCCCTTTCTATCCATTGTATCATTATCCCCTTTACATCCATCATCTCAAATCCAAGGTCTACCCAATCATCCTTAATCATCCTCATTCCATTTCATCATTCCTAGGTCTCTCTCTCTTGGATTCCTATCACAAGGTCCCAAGCATGCAAGAAAATTATGGCCTCCCAAGATTCCCAACCATTATATCATTATGCTATCCAACAAAGGTTCCAAATTATATCACTAGCATAAGAGTGTTAGTGATAATGCATTATCCCTTCAATTGGTTGTATACAAAGTGTGAAAAAATTAGAGATGAAAAATAGTATATGAAAACTACATGAAATCTAAACTTGAAAGCATGCAAGAACATTGATCATGAAAAGTAATGAAAAATCATCATTGATAGCATCTTGTAACAAAAAATATGATAGCATCATGTAACATAGAAGATTTCTCCCAATAAAGGTAAACAAATATAATATAATGTGTAGGTACATAGGAGATTAGCATCAAGGTACATTCACATTTTTTGAAAAAGATGAATCATTTGTAATAATAATATTTTTTGTCTTCATTTTATTCTTGATATTTTTAAGATTCTGCTCTAAGATAGGGTAATCATGTGCTTCTATTTATTTAGTGTCAGTTGTAAATTTCATATTTAGGTTCTGGCCAAGTTGATCAGCAATAGTAAATCAAATCATAATCTTCAACAACTAAGTTATTTAAGCATTCATTTATAGAAAATAGTTAGAATTTTTAAACCCTCGATTTGAACTTCTTATTGGCACTCACAGAAAAAAGTTCATTAACTACCCATTCTTCTAAATCTTTCACCACTCTCCATACTCTCCAACTAGCTCAAAGATCCTATTTCACACCCCTACATATTAGAACATTCTGAGCTATATTGCATCAATGATATCTCTTAAGAGACCAAAGTGTAAAAGGGAAACAAACTTTTATGAGGTGTTACTCAAAAATCATGGCACTTGGAAATATTTCATCTAAAATTATGGAACCACATAGGGTCCCTCTACAATAATCTCTCTTAGTTTTTTATATCTCCACGTCATTTACCTGTGGTGTCCAATTTTTGCTTGATGGAAAAAGTGTCAAATGCATGCAACGTAAAGTTGTAGGTGATGTATTTTTTTTTTGTTCTTTGTGTGACCAAAAAAATAGTTTCAACACATTTGGATGGGTAGGTTTACACTAGGAAAGGTATTTTTTCACACCCAAACATGCTAGAATAGTCTAAGATACATTGTACTGGCAATATCTCTTAAGAGACATGTGTAAGAGTGAATTTGCACCCTATGTGCAAATCCCCTTTTTTCCTTTATCCACCTTATAAAAACAAGTTTGGAGGATTAATTCCACCTAAGCCTACTGCTTGCATCACACTTGGTGCATGTTTTGAGGTTCAATGGAGGCATTTTTGTCGAGGACGCCCGTGCAGTGTGCAGACGCCCGTGCGGTGCACTTACGTCCCTGGCAGATTCTTGCGGTTGAACCTACAAAGGCATTACTCTTCTCATTAGAGGTGAAGTTGTAACACCCCCTTTTCTCGGCCGACCTAAATATGGCCATTTTCTCCATCCCTTCTTCAAACCCACTCCTTGAACAATTATTTTGGGATCTTCTTCCAAGCATTGAGCTCAATCTTGACCAGTTCAAGCATTCAATCCAAGACTTCTAGCAGCACTCCAAGCATTCCATTGTAGGAAAGCAACACTCCATTACTTTGGTAGAGCACATTTGGGACCACACCATTGCAGCAAAGGCTTGAGTACTCTAATTTCTCCCCCAAGTAGCCTTGAGTGCTCTTGGTGGAGGTGGTAAGCTTCCCTCTCCTCTCCTCTATCACTTGGTTGAGTAGCATAACACTATTTTGTAGTGCTTATTTTCTCTTTACTATACTATTCCTTTATCTCATTTCCTTAGTTTTCTGTGGAGGTGGAAACACATAAATGAGGGTCTGACTGAGGCAAGCCCCTATACAACCACCCAAAATTTTCCCTCTTTTTGTGTGTAGGTGTGCATGCTTCTCAGAAAACCGGCTGGTGAACGAGTTCCACGGTGAGATTCTCCCTATTTTTGTCACTCTTGCATATTTGATTTATCATATTAGAGAGTATTTAATTTATCTAGTTGTATCATTCTGGCCCTTTAGTTAGTCAGTTGGGACATTAGCTAGTTTTGTTGGCTTGACCTCGTCTTTATTGTTGTCTAGCCGTATGGATGACAACACACTTTTTTAGATGCCAACACTTTGTGCTGAAATCCAAAGATCACAATTTTTTCCTCAGATAGAGAGCTTCCCAAGATGCAATGTTAGACATAGAAACCAACTCGCCTAGCCTTTTCCTCTATTTTGGGTCTACAGAGTAACTGAGAGGCCCCATAGTCCTCGTTACTCTTGCCTCATATTTTCTAAACATTACACTTAGATGAGGTAAGTTAGGGAAGTCTCTTGCATCTTGACCCTCTATGACCTAGGGTCTTGCACGCAGTGGTCCCCCTCTCTTACAAGACCAAAGTGAAAAAATGAAACTAACTTTGATGAGGTGTTACTTGGAAACTATGGCACTTAGAAATATTTCATCTAAAGGTATGGGATCATGTAGGGATCCTCTACAATAAACTCTCTTAGTTTTTAATATCTCTGAGTCATTTTCCCATGGTGGCCAGTTTTAAGCTGATAGAAAAAGTATCAAATGCATGCAATGTAAAGTTGCAAGGTGGTGTAATTTTTTTTTTGTTCATCATGCAACCAAACTAACAGTTACAACACGTCTAGATGGACAGTTTTATGATAGGAAAGGTCCTATTTCACATCCAAACATGTCATAATAGTATGAGCTACATTGCACTGGTGATATCTCTTAAGAGACCAAAGTGCAAAAAAGTAGCAAATTTTGACAAGGTGTTACTCAAAAACCATGGCACTTAAGAACATTTTTTCTAATGTTATGGGATCATGTAAGGCTCCTCTACAATAACCTCTCTCATTTTTTGATATCTCCAATCCATTTTCTTGGGGTGTCTAGTTTCCAGTTGATAAAAAAAGAATCAAATACATGCAATTTAAAATTGTAAGGTGGTGTAATTTTCATTTTTTTTGTTGCGCAACGAAATCAAAAATTCCAACATTTTGAGATGGGTAGGTTTACACTAGGAAAGATATTGTTTCACACCCAAACATTATCAAAACAATTTGAGCTACATTGCACCAATGTTATCTTTTAAGAGACCAAAATGAAAAACTTTGGTAGCAAACTTTGACAAGGCGTTACTCAGAAGTCGTGGCACTTAAAAAGCTTTTTTCTAAAGGTACAAGATCATGTAGGTCCCCTCTACAATAACCTCTCTCAATTTTTTGATATCTTTGAGTTGTTTATTTGTGGTGTATAGTTTTTAGTCGATGGAAAAAGTGTCAAATGCATACAATGTAAAGTTGCAAGGTGGTGTAGTTTTTGTTTTGTTCGTTATGCAACCAAATTGGTAGCTTCAACTCATCTAGATGGGTATTTTTATGCTAGGAAAGGTCATGTTTTGCATCCAAACATGTCGAAACAATCTAAGCGAAATTCCACCGATGATATGTCTTAAGAGACCTGTTGATGGGTGTTTTTACACCTTCTCAACACAAACAAAGAACAAGTGCAATGTCTCTCTTGAAAGGTAATTTCTACAACTAAGTTTTAAAAATTGCTCCAAGGTCTCTCAGGTGTCAGATCATTACTAAGCTTGGAATTATTTAGTTGGTTGATGTGAATTGATGGTAATCACAAAGGGAATTTATGGTCACTAAGTTTGGAGGGGATTGGGTGTACTAAAGGAGTTTTTTAAATTCTAGAAATGAAGAGTAGCTACTGCAAATTCAGGACAACAATCTAAAACTCCATCTTTGTCATTAGATTTGGCTGTGGGATGATGCTAGAATTTTGTCTTCATTTTTCAAAGAAAGGTCAAAAGGGAAAAGTGATAAGAATTTTCCTAGACCTACAACTAATGTTGAATAGTAGCAATGGAGGATGCTACAATGGATAGCCTTCCTAAAATTAAGTTCCACTTAACCAAGGGCAGCCAACAATCTCATGAAACTAGTGCAATCTTCTAAGGTCTATAGATTTTCAACCATCCATTCACCATTAAAGCATGAATAATAGATGAACTTAAGTGCAGCAATGCAAACAATGCTTAGACTAACTTTACACTATTGTTTATCATCAATAGACAGCAAAAAGTATGAGCAAGGAAAATATCAACATCATAGCAATCTTCACCATTAAAGTGAAACATGAACTACCATCTAAAAGAAACCTAAAACTAGAACAACAAAGCTAAAATCTAAGAATGGGAGAATGAACCATGCACACATGAGAAGAAAACACAAGAATCCATCAAACAATGCTATTCTCATTAATTTTTTGCAGCATTCCTTTACGCAACAACTCATCTCCTTGAAAATGAGAGGAGACCCCTATTTATAGTTTTCCAAAAGAAAAATGAATGGAAAAGATTCATTTTCATTGTGTGGCTTAGACTCATTTTATATTAGGGTTTCGCCTACCCCCAAATATATGACAATATAAAATATTTTTTGTCTTTTTTCCTATTTTGTCTTCTAGTGGCTTGACACTAGTAGTTTTGTATTTTAGTGGCTACCATCCTTTGTAGTTATTTTGAAAAGAATTCACTATTAATGATGGGGTTTCCTACTTATTTTTGAGCATTGGCATACTCCACAAACTTGTCAAACATAGCTATGAGATTTTTTTCTTTAGAGAGCTAAGACTTGAGGGTCTAGAAGAACATCCTCTTGATTCTCTCAATAATTTCTTTCTAATCCTTCATAAAGTTTAAGGTAGCTTCAATCATTTACTCTATCCAAATGAAGGCCCTCACAACATAATCCATAAATTTTGGCTATAGGGTGTCACCAACTCCTTGCTCCATTTTCTGGTGGAACAAAGGCTTGACTTTCTCGGAATATAATTTCAAGGTGACCACCTCAAAATCAATCATTAACTTTAAATATTATGCACTATCCATCCAATGCTCAACATCCCACTCATGATCAACCTCAAGGTCATGCAGAACTTTCTCTCAAACTTCTTTCCTATACTCTAGGTTCATCAACCAAGTTTCTACCAGCTAGTGGTCTTCCTTCACCATTTCCAGCTCCTTTTCCCAGATATCCTATGGAAGCTTAAGGATGCACTCCAACTTGGGGCAAGTGATCTTGTATGTCTTTGGGAACTCTTTACAGGTGCTCATCATGTCTTCTATATCTTTTCCTAGGCTCTGATACATGTTGTATATGGTGACCACATGGTCGATCCCCTTGTCACCAGTAGATATCACTTTATTGAACCAGTTGATCATGGAATTGATCTAATTCTTCCTTTTCTCCATTTTATTAATATCCTTCTTTGACAGCAAGGAGGTCAGAGCTGACGATTCCACTGGAGTCTTCTCTTCTATAGACATCCAATGCTGAATATAAGCAGTGAGATCCACTACTTGTGCTTTTAGTTCCTCCTTCATGGACTGATCCTTATTCATTTGTTCCATGCTAGTGGCTACTAACCCATGGAGTTCATCTATATTTTTTTCTTGGGTCACTGGGCCTAGGTTGATTGGTGATATTTGATACTCTTTCCCTTGTATGGTTCCTATAGCTTTGTCTATCACAGGGGTGGTAATTTGTATCATCCGTGATCTGGAGGAATCCATTGTGATGTGAGATCATACCTTAGGCTTCTTCTATTTTCTGGGCTTTTTTTCCATTTTGGCTATTATTGCATTGAGCCTCACTTTTGGGTCAATGACCACAGGAACCCTCTTTTTCAATTTCTGCTCTAACTAGTTAGGAATCTTAGCCTAACCCTTGGTTGATTCATGAATGCCTTCCTCTTCTTTGTTCTTCTAGTGTTGCTCTTCCTCATTGCCATAATTCTCTTCGTCATTATTCCCTTCTTCATTCGAGCCTTCTATCTATATATCCTTTCCTTTTTCTAGGTCAGTAGAATCTATGTTCTCTTCAGTAACACCTTCTTGGGGTTCTTTCTCTTCTTCATGCTCCATCTTGAAATGGTGCTCAAGCTCAGAGCTCTTTTCAGACACATTTTCTTATTCTTTATCTTTCTCTTTCTCCTTTTCAAGAGGCACTTCTTCTTCCTGGACCAAACCCTTGTCTTGTCCAATTAGTAGAGGCTCATCTAGCATCTCCACATCCACATTAGTATCAACATTCTCCTCAGAGAGGTTCCCTTCATGATCTACCTCTTCACTTGCTTCTTTGTGTTGTTTGGGTAGCTCTTCATTTGACTCTTGGTCTAATTTTTCTATCACATATCATTCATTAAGAGACTTAGTGTCTTCTGATGTGTGTCACTTCTCCTCATCGAAAGCCACCTCATCCAATTTTTTATGTATCCCACCTTCTAGGTGCTCAAAATAATAATCTCGATCCAAATCTTTGGGCTCCTTGGCTACATCTTATGTGGCCTTCATATTTTGCTCAGCATGGCACTTTTCCATCTCTTCTGAGATCTGCATCATGGCTTCCATCTTTGGTGGCTCCATAGGTGGCATAGGAAGAGGTAGTGCAACAACAATTTGAGCCATTAAAGAATGAACCTTGGTGTCAAGGATTACCTCAAAGGGTTCATTGGGAATGTTTTGCATATATTCCATGAAATAATGTGGCAACATAGGAAGTGGCATATAAATTGAAGGCATAGAAGGCGTTAGAGTAGAGAATGTGGTCACTGGAGGCAGGAGCGAACAAGAGGATAGTGGGGATGTAGTAGAAGAGGAGGATTCTAGTATCATTACTAGAGTATTCGGCGAGGTGGAGGTGAGGTGGACAGAGATGTCCATGGTAAGCAGAGATGAAATAGGAAAATCCTGGGAAGCAGAAGGTGGAGGAGTGACAATGGTGGTAGCGACAGTAGTAGAGGTCGAAGTTGGTGAGCATAACCACTCAATCTCTTCTTCTTCTTCATGGTGTTCCTCTCCTTGGATATTGGGAATCTCAAGCACAAAGGTCCTTGTTCTTTTTGCTCTTTTAGATGGTTCTCCCTTTGTGGTCTTTCTAGAATATACCTTTTATTTTGGCTTTTCTTCAGGTGCATCCTTTCGTTTCTTTGATCTTGATGTTGGTGGGGACTTGGGAGCTTCCTTTGATGAGACATCAGTTGTGCCACTATCAGTTTCATTTTCAAGCTCACCCTCAAGCTCGCCATAGGTTAGCTCTACACCCAAGTCCTTAAGTTGTACAATTTGTACGTCCACCCATTGTCTTGTTTTATGTTCAATAGGTTGGGTCAATATATCGAGGTCGGTGACCTCTTCTTCACTCCAATCTATAACCAGCAGTGGTACATTGGATAGCGCATGGTATCTCTCAACAATATTTTCTTCTTCCTCTACTATTTTATCAAGCATAGGGAATAGATTTACTAGCTTCACAAATTGGGTCATCATTCTCATATAGTGCCTCATTCATACTTCTTTATCATCTTTTCAATTGGCCTAGAAGTCCTCAACATGAGGTCGGTGGGTGTATTTCCTTCCAACCAACTTTTTTAGCTTTCCATAAGGGTCCATTCTTCCTCTGTCAGTGTGGAGATCCAATTTATACACCACCGACTCTTTCTCTGAATACTCTGCACATTGGACAACAGGGAAAGAGTACATTCCTTGCCCAAAGGTCAAGGGATATGGAATCCCATCTCAGTTTTTATCACTCAAAAATGTGTGGGTAGTCTGTAACAGCTGAGAAACCTATAGCAAGATTATGCGATCATTTGGATAGCATGGAAATTGGTAGGGTTTCCCCAAGAACCCTTTTGCTCTAATATATGTGAACTTTGGGAACTATATGAAAAGATACCCAAACCGCTTGATGAAGGCCCCTGCACTATGGGATACTCTTCTCTCAAAATATCCTCCCAAGAGTATAATTATTTTCATGATGAAGGCATCATTCACCCTCTGGTATTCTCTCTTGAATTTTCTATATTGTAGCTAAGGGTAGTAGTCATAGACCTTGAGTTCTCCTCTCTCAGTTCCCAGTGGGCCTACACTAAATAATCCTTTGTATGAGAACTTCTCCACCAATAGATATACCAAATATGATGTCATATAAAAGTTGGAGGTTTACTTGACTGCCATGAGTTGGTTGTGTAAGTTTTATCTGATCATACTTTCCCAATGGAACTTGGTCCTTCCTCAGAGGATTTCTTCAATGAAGTAGAACATCCATTCCACGAAGAAGGTAGAAGTCGGGAGGCCCATTACCATACTTAGTAAAGTAACCAGATCATGATATTCTTCAAAGAAGTCACTCTTGAATAGTTGTTGGGGTACTTTGTTGGCGTTGCCCCTCTTTTCTTTCAACCAATGTTGGTTGATTATTCTTTTGAACATGATTGGGTCCTTCTTCCACATATTTTCAGGAAATCCTTTCTTTGTTTCTTCCATTTCATCAAATGTGGGGATGTGGAATGTCTAGTCAATAGATCTAGCAGACAAGTATACCAATACCCTTCCATCTTTATCAATGATCTTCCTATTAGAATGATAAAATTCTTGACAAGTCATAACCAGTTCTAGGGCTATTAACACGGGAGGAAAGCCAACCACCTTGGTGAGACCACTTGCCCTAATATTTCATGCATTCTTTGTGGTAGAACTAACCATCACCCTTTACCTAAACTCATCAATATCCATGTGCCCTAGGTTTGTATCTAATACCTTGTCCCAAGTAGAGGAGAGCTTGGAGGTACACTCCACTTTGTGAAACTCATACTTCATTTGGTTTTTTTCTTCCTTCCCTCTTGGAATGTGAGTAGGATTCTTCCCTTTATCAACTTTCTCAACAGGCATCCCTGATGGACCCAAGGCAGGTTCCATAAATCCTACATGAAAAAAATGTAGTAAGTGTGTTTACATATAAATTAGGGAAAATGTCGACCAAATCCTACAAAATGAGCATTAGAGCCATCAATACATCATCAAAAGATCATAAAATTCATCATTGTTCAACATTTGGAGTTCATATGGATCATTTAGGTGAATGAGGGTTTCCCTGAGCTAGAAGCCATCAGGAGGAAGACAATAAGAAAACAACTCTAGGGCCAGGGAGACTCGTAGGCGGCCACCCATAGGAGAAATCCCACATTGTTTATTTAGCAATCAAATTTCTTATGAGGTGATTAGGCACGTGCAAAAATAGATTGCAAGGTACTTGGCATCATTAGATTATTCCTTGATGCTTTGTGGGTCCAAGATGTGTGGGAGTCATGAAGTAGATTATCATTTGAAGCTTAGTCATTAAACAACGACATTTGGGGAATGATGACCCACATGCGGAGTTTTGCATTGCGGGACCCATAGAGGACTTGGACGCCATGGACTCTACCTTAGAGTTTGATCATTTTGGGAGATGTGAAAAGAAACCATCAGGCCATGGTGATGTGTTCACCATTAAAGAACAACCTCAGAGGGACAATAGTCTGTAGGAAACAGTCCACACAGGTGGGCCCGCAACGAGCTCACAGACTTAGGTTATGTGCTTATGGTATTCAAGATTTGTGGAGACATCCCCTACTGAACCTACCATGCAGGATGGTGTGAACATTTGGTTGCTAAGGAACGGTGATGGAGGAGGAACAATCCACATCTGGCCACCTACAGAGGCTGACTCGCAACTATTTTGACTTAGCATTTTTGTTCGATAGACTCCCAATGAAGGGTAAGGCAATGATGAGTGTGGAGTCTGCAATGCAAGCGGATGGGCTGACCTTTCTACTAAACAACGGTGGTCAAAGGATGGAAATTTGCGTGTAGTGGCCCACAAGATTAGTCAAACTTAGCAAAATATTCAGGTGACGAGGCTCAGTCCATTCGACGGTGGTGATGAAAGTGGGTCCTGCACTCCGGGGAGTCATTAAGGGTTAGTCATTGAACAACAGCGATGAGGCAACAACGGCCTACAAGCAAAAGTCTGCATGGGAACTCTTGCACAAGGTCGAGGTCTTAGCCATTTTTCTCTAATATTTTCAATGTTAACATGCACGATGGTAGAGCTGGTGTGGGCTGCAAGGGGGTCCTGACTCCTCACCACAAGAAGAACAACAAAATAATCACGGGGTTCCACATGAAAGTGGAGACATGGTTTTGGCCAGTTTGAAGGGTTTTCAAATGATGGTTCGAGTAGTTTAGGTGGGGACGAGGGTTGCAAAGACTGTCAGGCGAGCTGGGGTCTCAATTTCCAAGATTTTAACATTAACTAGCTCAAACCCTAACTATAAAAAAAAATACTTCTTGAAATTTTAAGTGATGGCTAACCAAGTAACAACACAAAAATATGATGGAGACCCAGCTTGAATTCATTGTAAGCTTGTGCGGGCACGAGCTCCTAGTTCACCATTGAAAATTTGAAAATTAGAGGTGAAAATGACAGGTTCAACCTAACTTTTATAGGAAAATTGGTCATTAATGCATGCAATAAATTATAGGTACGACAGCAGGTCGAGTAGATGGTGAACTAACAACTTTTGGCAATGTGAGGCTCTCTTACACCTCTAGGGTTTTGCATCTAAAAGGAGAGAGGTACCAAAAATCTTAATGGCTCACTCAAGAATATTCCCTTGAGATTCCAATGCAAAGACGATTGAAATATATCAAAGGGGAATGTCCTAGATGCAAATAATTGATAAAAGAGATTAACTACTAATGCAAAACCAATGAAATGCAAGATGTTTGAAAACATGTTGTGATATGCAAAATGACCTAAAAATGCAAAAAAATTGTAACACAAACTTATGAGATCATTGGTGTACACCTGGAAACTAGAAAGTGATAGAGAGGAGCTTTGGAATCCTATAGAAGTCATTGTTGAAGCCAACAAGGACTCATATGCCAAGCTAGGCGACTTAGTCCAGTTTTGGGGAGATTCTATTGGAATAGGTTTCAGACAACTGGGTACCCAGAACTACAAAAACCTTTATTTTGGGCCTGGTAGTGGGAATCATATGCCACTGATGGCGTATCAGTCCACTTCCAGATTTTGAGAAATTCAAAAGTGCAATTTGTAGATCTTGGTCCGCACTTCAACTCCTGACAGGTTTCTGGATCTAAAACTATAAAATTTGACCTATAGGTGTTCTCCAAGCTTCTTTTAGGGCTTTGACAACTTCAAATGACTTTGAAATTTTTTTGACAACTTTTCACACCTTTCTCTTTGACAAATCTACACACTAGACCTGCAAAACACATGCAAAGAGGGGGAAAATTGTTGAGGGTTAGTGAATAGGGGTTTTCCCTGGTCAAACCCCTATTTGGTAATTAAACCCTTGAAAATGAAATGAAATGAAATGAAATGAAAAGGGAATGATGAATGAACAAAATCAATGCTAAAACTCACAAAACCCTTGAAGTAGAAATCTGAAGACATGCAAGTAGAAGCTCCAATCGATGTAGACTTGAGAATGCTTGAAATACCTAGAATGCTTAATTTAATGATTGATAATTGTTTAACTGATTAAGTGAATGAATGGTGGTGAAAAGAGAGGAAAAACCCTATATTTATATATAATTATGCAATATTTCCTAAAAATACCACATCATAGGCCGACCTTAGGTCTTCAAAAATAATATCTCACCAGAATTTTGAATTTATTTTGATTTTTGAGCCAAAGGGGACTCATTCACCCCTAGTGGTGAATGGGTCCCACTTAGGCATTTTAAGTGGGTGTCAGAAATTAAATGTAATAATTGATTTTTATCAGGATTATTTTCAAATGATACACTTAAGTAAGGCATGTAAGTGTAAAATGGGGCCAATTAAAGCATAAGAAAGGGTCAAATTATTGATGAAAAGCCTAGAAAGCATGAAATTTTGTTACAATACTTTACAACACTTTGAAATAAGGCTTGGTAAGTGATAAAAAGAGGTTATTTAGGTGAAATATATTAATAAGGTCCTAGAAAAGTGTGAAGGTATGTTACAACACTTCACAACACTTTTACAAGGCATCCTAAAATTCTTTATTAATTCAAGAGGGTCCAAGACCTAATGTGAATGTGTTGACCACATTACAACAATAAATCAAGGAAAAACTAGGCCAACATTCACAAGAAAGACTCAAATGAGCATGAAAATGTCTAAAGATACATTTTTCTAAGCTACAAATGGGCTTGCAGAAACCCAATTAGGTGCAACTATGGGACAACAGAGGATGATGTGTGAGCCACTATGTGGGTGGATGTTGGGATTTTACCACTAGCTAGTGACTAAGAATTGACCATGGCTTACAGAGGGTAACCTAGAGGTCCAGGACCACAAAGGCAAATGACTTAACAGATTTTTGGGTGATGAATTTGGTCAATTGAAATGTGATGAATTTGCAACATATGACCATCTTAAGCTCAAAAAAGGGGCATGCAAAACAAGGAAAAGGAAAAAATGACTCGGCGAAGGGGTATGTGTAGGATCATCATGGAAAAAATAGGCCCTTAAGTGGCAAAAAATTCAGAAAAATTAGAGTTAGGAAACTTGACATAAAAATTTGAATAAGTTATCTATATTATTTGAAAAATATGTAAGAATAGAATTTGTAGCAAATTGAATGCAGTTTCTAAACTACTAGGTTTATTTAAAAAAGAAAAGTCTATTTGGTGAAAATTTTAAATTTCAATGCAGTAGTACTTAAATTTCAGGGAAAAAATAAGAAGTAGGTGTTTGTCTAACCACCCTAACCACAATAAAATGATAATATTTTTTTATAATATTTTAGATATAAGTAGAGGACTCATGTCTGGATGTGATGCATATTTTTTTGTATTTTTTTCCTATTAAATAATTAATTATTAATTTTTTATTACAAATTTTAAAAAATATAAAAACTTGTATGTCACCACCTTAACTTGGTCAAAACTTCATGAAATTAACTCTCTTTTTTAATCCTATATATGTGAAGCATAGAATGTGAAAGATGTTTTGGATTCAAAAAATATGATACCGTTTGAAAGCTATAGATGTTTTTCAATCAGCCTATCAATCAGGACTTTAGTCATAATTCAAATAGAAAATGAATAATATTTTTTTATTAAATTCAAAGTAAAGCATAATTTATATTGATGGAAAGCTGAGAATATCCTTTGAAAACCCTTTTTGTTTCATGAATTTTGGGTAAAAAAAGAGTTGTCAGCCACATACCCTACACATACCCATCATATCGCCACTTTTTTTCCCATCATGATCTTGCACATACCCGAAGGAAAAAAGGAAAAAGGGGGTCCCTGATCCGAATAGGGAGTGTGTGTTATAGGCACAAAAAATGGTGACTCTACTGGGAGAATGCTCTTGAGCATTCTAAGAGTAAGGATTCATCCAAAACCTAGAATCTCTGGTTTCACAAACCAGAAGTGGGTTTCCTCAAATGAACTAAAGACTTGAAATGAATAGAATCCTTTGTTGAATCGAATAACAAAAAAATCTCAGAAGTGTGTGCAATGAGTTCATTTCCCTACCTCAGAAACCATACAAGGCAGACATCAATCAGATACAGTGTGTTACATAGGTTGTCTAACCCCAAAAGTAACCTAGGCATTACTCTGCTACCAGCCAGGCGTCCATAGCCCTGATGGAGTTGTCGCTATGACCCCACGAACATTGCTATATTGCTAGCTAGGAATCCATAGCCCTGATAGAGTTGTTTGCACACCCACATAGTTGCTTGTCTCAACATTTTCTTTCTCTTTTCTCTTTTCTTTCTTTTCATGTTTTCTTTCAATACTCTTTTGTTCAACTACATAAGCATTGAAGCTCATAGTGGGTTTGGAAATCACAGTGGTCACTGGAGTAGACTTACAATTTTTCACTTGTTGAAGCTTCATAATGACCATTGTATAGCTCATCAAGATTACTTAATATGTTTTCCATGTGTACAATCTGAGATAAGCATGAGGGGATTCAAATAAGGGTTTTATCCTAGATCAAGCTGGAGTTCAAGTGAGGAAACCCACCTCATGAGTGCGGGCAGGAATTCATAGTAGCTGATGAAGACTTATACAAAGTATAGATGGGAGTGAGTAGAAAAGTGGGCCCATTGGTGATCCAAGCACAATCATCACATCAAGATCGAAAACACCCTCAGCAAAAATAAAAATCGGGAAAGTGAGTGAAAGAAAATTGAAAGTAAACAACAAAGCAAAAGAACCTACTCTAACTATGTATAGCTATATACAAAGGAGATGAGGTTGGAAAGCTCAAGAAAGGAAATAATTCTTGAGGTATTGTCCATTGATAGGCAATGATACATCCTCAACTGTGAGGTTCTTAAGGTGAAAGGTAGTATCTCCTAGAATTTTAGAAATATGAAAGGGGCCAAGCCAGAGCTTATCAAAATTTTCATGTCCCCCTTTCCTCTCATGGGCCTTGTCCCAACATAGGACTAAATCATAAATCCTAAAGGCCTTTACTTTAGCTTGGTGATCAAACCATCTTTTGACTACACCTTTGTGTTTGGAAAAAATTTCTATTGCTTGGTCGTGGACTTCCTCTAAATGTAGTAATTCAACTAGGAGAGCCTCTTGGCGCCCTCCCTCCCCATAATATGTGTTAAAAAATTGAAGCATGGGGATTTTGAGGTGGACTGGGAATATAGGCCCTACTCCATAGATGAGTCAAAATGGAAAATTTCCGAAGGCAACCTTGTGATGAGTGTGATCTTCCCATAAGGAAAAACACAACTGGGTGTGCCAATATTTTGGATTTTGGTCAAATAGATTTCAGATGACAGTTATTAGGTTTTTATTTGTGTATTTAGCTAGGTCATTCCCTTGGGGATAGTAATTGGAGGAAACTTTGAGGGAAATTTTATAATCAAAGGCCCAACTAGCAAACTTAAGGGGTGAAAATGCAGGGCCATTATCGCAAACCAAAGCAAATGGGAAACTAAAGTGATTTAAAATAAAAATTTCCAAAAATTTAATAACTACTTTAGTTATACGTTGCCTACATGCTATTGCTTTAGTCCATCTAGTGCAGTAATTAGTAGCGGTCAGATTATACCTATGGCCTGCAAAGGATGGTGGGCTTACCAGACCGATGAATTCAAGTCCCCACTAAGAAAAATTCCTTACCTCCATGACTAGTTGCAACAAGACAACAAAATTTCTTTCACAGGTGGTGACGGTCTAATAGACATGACAGGATCTAATGTGGTTGTGTGCATCTTTCAATAACATTGGCCAGTAGTACCTGGCCCACAAAGTTTGATGAGCGGTTGAAGGGTCAAATCTGTGACCAGTACCAAACTTGTAATGAATATCCCTCAACACTTGAGCTACTTCTTCTTTCCCAAGGCATCTAAGAGAGATTCCTTCATGATTTCTATTGTATAATATGGATCCCAGTAGCATATAGTTCTTTCTCTTTGATCTCAAAGCATGCTTTTCTACTCCTTGCAACCGTGACAGGAATTTATTGTTCAACAAGTAGTAATCAATGTCATTGTACCACTCACCTGGGGAAACATCCTCTAGCTGGTATTGCTGCACTATAAGCTTAGGTCCAGTTTCTACTATTGTGCAGGTGAGGGATTTCTCACAGACCAATTTCATGGGTTGAATATCCATGTCATATTCTTGTAGCAATGAGACCCATTTTTCTCTTCTTTCCCCTAACTCATTTTACATTAATAGGGTCCTAACAACTTGATCTGAAACTATGGTGAACACTTTGTTCCTCAAGATGTAATGCCTAAATTTTTTAACTCCTCTGACCAAGGCATAGGCTTTTTTTTCAACATTATGGTACCATAATTTTGCATCCTTCAGTGGAGTTCACATAAATGCAATGGAGTTTTCATTCCCCTCGTCGTCCTTCTATGTTAACATGCTACCACAAGAGTGATCTGAAGCAAAGGAATAGATGTAGAATGGTTTTAGATAGTTTGGACTGACCAACACTAGGGCATCTATAATTTCCCTCTTAATTTATTCAAAATCCTACTTGGCTTCCAGTGTCCATTATGCCTTGGAATCCTACTTAAGAATGGCATTCGGTGGCTTCACTATTTTAGCGAAGCCTGTGATGAACTTCTCGACGAAGTTGATCTTTCCAAAGAAAGACTTCATTTCTTTTTTACTACCTGGGGGCTGAATTTTCAATATAGTCTGGATGCATTTGGGGTCAATTGAGATCCCTTTTATTGAGATCACGTGTCCTAATAGCTTTCCATTGGTGACCTCGAAAATGCATTTCTTCAAATTTAACGAGGTGCCAACTCTATATTTCTGAAAGACTTTGTACAAATCATAGATGTGGTCCCTCCTTTTCTTTGAGAACATGGTGAGTTCATTCATGTATATGATGATGCACTTTCCAATCAGGCCCTTGAAGGATATATCCATGGAATGTTGAAATGTAGTGCCAACATTGATCAATCCAAATGACATTCTTTTATATGCAAACATTCCTCATTTTGTGGTAAATTTCATTTTATGCCTATCCTCATACTGCACCATAACCTGGTTATACCACAAGTAGCCATCCAAAAATGACATCATTTGTGACCCATTCAATATTTGTAATACTTCATCCAATGAGGGCACTAGGTAGTTTTGATTTTTAGAGGCTCTGTTTAGATTCTTGAAATCCACACATAGCCTAATTTCACTATTCTTTTTTCTGACCAGGACCAAATTCACCACCCATGTGGAATGTCGGACTGGAAAGATAATTTGGGCTGAAAGTAGCTTCTAAACTTCTTTAAAGATAATAGGTTCAAGTAATGCATTGATTGGCCATTGGTGCCACCAGAAAGGTCTCACATCCAACTTAAGGGGAATGGTATGAGTAATGATGGATGTATCATAGGTTTTGGGGTCTTCATACCCCCAAGCAATTACATCATGATAAATGTGTAAGGAATTAATTATCCCTTTCCTTTCCTCTAGTGTGCAAAATTTTCCTATAAAAACATTTTTAACTTTTGCGGTCATACCCATGTTGGGAGAATTACATTGATTGTCCATTAACTCTTTCTTAGTTTGTTGATCCTGGTCCCTTATCTAATCCAAGTCAAATATTCTTTCCAGCTAGACCATGCCCTGTGGTATTATATTTCTCTTTAGATTGATCACCCCCTCTATGTCAAGTTCAGCCTCTTCCAGTTTGGCCTTGTTTATTATTTTGGTTGTGAACACATCAGAGCTTGTGATGAAGTCCAGAATGCACTTACCATCATTGAAAACCTAAAATTTGGTGACATTGTTGGGGACTAATGGGGTAGAGGTGATCTCTACAATGAATTTCTTTAAGCTTGTTAAGGACAAAGGCTGGAGAGTACTAGTTGCTTGGTCTAGAGCATTGACAGTATGATTCTTATTATGAGGGATCAGCTAAATAATAAGGGAATCTAAGTCCTCTATAAGATCCCACACCCTATGTCTATAGTTTTCTAGCCTTCTATCATGACATGAGTAAATTTTCCTAACTTTTTTCACTACCAACATAGAATCACCAAATACTTGTAGTATTTTAACTTTCTTTCTTAACACCATCAAAATCCTGTGAACTAATGCTTCATATTATGCTACATTATTTGTACAATAAAATTAGAGTCTATTGGTAGCAAAATATGTCTTACCGTGGAACTGATGAGCTCAAAGCTAACTCCTGCTCCTTGCTTGGAATTGGATCCATCAAAACATAATGTCCAAAACTTAGAAGAGTCTTTGACTTTGGAGTTGGTTGAGCGTGCTTCCTTCCTTGGTTGTGCAGTTGCTTCTGTATCCCTAGGGGACTGCGTATAAATGGGTTGGCTACAATCTTACTGCCCTCCTACTTCCTTTGGAATAACCTGACCTATGATATGTTCTACGACCATCTAACACAGGAAGCATTCAAATTCAGAATGAGCAACATTGTGTACTTTGCACCAGCTTGGTAATAACAACTCTTGAAAGTCCATTTTAGCTCCTAAACTGAGTTGATCTTGTATGCATTTTTGCATAAACTCTTGGAATCCATCAAGAAACCCAAGGTTACCATCTTCATGGGGTTTTTCATATTCTGACTCAATTAATACTTTTGTGTTGTCAGGGGTGTGGGTCAAGTCATTGGGTGCGCTATGCAGCACAAGGACCTCGTCAACCACTTCCTCTTCTTGGAACTCTTCATCACCTTGATAAGCCATGGGAAAATAATTTCACAATTCTATTTTTTTGAACACGACCTCATTTGTGTTGCTGTACTCCATGATCATGAACTTCATTTGGGGCTCTCTTTCAATGTGGATCTAGTTTGGAAGCCCTTTCCATGGAATCCATAGATGCGAAAAATCTACTGCAACATATCCATTGAAATCTCAAGTGAAGTCCCATCCTAGTATAATGCCATGTGTCAGGAATATCAAAAACTTGGATGTCAATCACCTGTTGCATCCTTGGGTCAGTAGCAATCTACATGGGAATCCTATTCATCTCCCCAACTGTGTTCACTTATGTCTTGTCTAGCTGAGTTACTTTCTATCAGGAGGGAGTTGGAGTTATCCCCAGTGCTTGGTACACTGCAAAGGGCATGACATTAACCGAAGCTCCTAAATCTAATAGGCGGTTGTGTAGGTTCTTGCCAAATATTTGGATAGTCATCAAGAAGGGAGGGGTATCCAACTTTCCTTGAAACAAACCTACTGAGACATCAACTTGGGCTACTTGGGTTTTGTCTTTATCACTGCATTTATCCTTGGATTGGATTGGATTTGACTCTTTGGTGAAAGTTTTTCCTAATGACTAATTTTTATTGGCTTTCCAGTTAGGGAGATGATCAGGTTTCTTTCCCAAGATTTCTCTAATTATGAGCTCACTATTGGAGATGTCAAAGGAAACTCTCTTGGTGGGTACCTCTTGGGTTGGATTTGATGGGTAAGTTCCATTTAATGACCTAAAGAGGGTGTTTCGGATAGTAGGTACCCTTAATAACTCGAAGGATAAAAAACTAACTTTGACCTTCTTCAATTCCTCTATCACATATTCTCCCATTTGTTTAACTTCTACCTCAGAAAATTTACTTTGGGAAGAGTTAGTGGGCTGATCCTAAACTTGATTGGGCTGCCTATTTTTGTTAAAGTACTGAGTAGGCACATGGGGGTAAGTTGGGTTGTTGTTGGCATTGGGATCAAGCAGAGTATTGAAGTTGTTGGGAGGAGTAGAAGTCATTAAGGGACCCCCAACCTTCCTATTTCTCAAGTAATAGGGAGTTTCTCTTTGGTGGAACATTTGAACTTCATCCTCATGTAGCTCTTCCTCATCTACTAGACCATTATCTACTGAACCAAAGAGTTGGGATAAAGGACTTTTGTTACTTGCCTCCTTTGCTTTCTCATCCTTGGGCACAACCTCCTTCTTAGGTGAGTTGCTTTCACTTTTTGGGAAAGGAGCTTGGTTGACCACTAGCACTGAGGAATCATATGGCTCCAAAGGGACTAGATCTCTCCAGCCCAAGCCACCAACTACATTCTAGACTTCTACTTGAAAAATTTATGTGGTCGTTTGAAATTCCAGACAATCCAACTTTGAATGCCTATTTGTCTTGTGAATTTGGCACCATCTAGATAGAGCGGCATTATCCAAGTAAACTTCGCTTGTAGGCTTGTTGGTACCACCTGTTTGATCAAGGGGTGTGGGGATGCCTCCATTTTTTTTCCTAGTGTTCCAAGTTTTTTTCTTCCTTTGTGAAGACCTTCTTTTGAAGCCTTGCCTTGAATTATGACCTCTTTCATAATTATTTCTGGCGGATGCACTTGAATCACGACTATCTCAATTGATATTGGCTTGAATGCTCCTTTGAGAGGCTTGCAACTAGTTGTTTTGGTTCCTTAGGTGTGTCATCTCCATAGACAACTTCCTTACCATTTCAATTAATTCATTGATGTGATCCTTCTCAGTGTTTTTTTGTTGTGGCACTAAATTTTAATGGAATACAGGTTGTGGACCATAGGTTGGTTTTGTTGGGCCATTGGGAACTCAAAACCTTGCAGGTATGAGGGCACTTGAGGCTATTGAGTATAGGCCTACTATTGTGAAGACTACAAGTAATGAGGTACTAAAGGTACTTGGCTCAATGGCTTCCCTGGATGTGGCACTATTGGCAGTTGAGGGACTTCATTCAACATGGACGTCTAATTGGCCCAAGGCATGGGTAAGCCCTTGGATCTGCATGGGGTGAGCAGCTGGTCCCAATGAGGGAAATGGACCTACAATATGCTACCCCAAGGTCATGCTTTTTTTGGTTGCAACTTCATGAAAGCCCTGTGAAATTGGTCAGTGAATGAACTGATAGGCTCATTGACCTCCCTCCTAGTGGACATAAATTATTGATATAATTCATTGAGGTTCATGGGAACTTTGGACTTCTGTAGAAAAGTGTTCTTCATTTGGTCCCAGGTGGTGATGGATCTTATCAAAAGATGAATGTACCAATAGAAGGATTCTTCCCCTAATGAGTAAGGGAAGAGCCTACAAGCCATGTCTTCATGTTCAATCTACATATCCTTCAAGGTTGTTTGGAAGATCTTTATGTGCTCTTCTACTGTACTTTGTGGATCATGTGGGTGGAACTTGGTGTAGAAGCCTTCCAAATTCTTTGGCATATCATGATAATCATTAAAGGATAATGGGGATGGATTGTTTCCCAACCAAGCCATTGTGGAAGGAGTATTTTTCAACTATTGTGCTACAGTAACTTGAGGTTGCAATGGAGCAACAGTTGGGGAAGTTCCTTAGAAGTGAAGTTCTGGGATAGGGACAACACCTTGGTTGTGGGAAGTGGAGGGTGGAAAAGTAGTTTGGAGAAAATGGGAGGAAGGAGGTACTATTGGGAGTGAGGGGGAGGAATGGGGTGGATGGATGGAGGGAGATGGAGGAGATGGAGGTTGAGTGGATGGGGATGAACCTGAAGCTTCTCCCTTTTTGGCTCTCTTAGCCCTGGTGGGAGGTTTTAGCTCCTGGAATCCTCCCTTGTTTGGTGTGGATCTAATCACTCTATGAGACCTTTGAGGGGAGGAGGACCTAGTTCGATCCAACTTAGCTTGGTTTCCCTCCTTCTAGCACCACTTCTGTTGATGGGTTTTTTTGCACCTTCTCAGCATAAACAAATCACAAGTACAATTTCTCTCTTGAAAGGTAATTTCTACAACTAAGTTTCAGAAATCATCCCAAGGTCTCTCAAGTGTCAAGTCATGAATAATCTTGGAATTGTTCAATTAGTTGATGTGATTTGTAGGTAATCACAAAGGGAATTTATGGTCACTAGGTTTGGAGGGGATTGGGTTTACTAAAGGAGTTTTGTAAATTCTAGAAATGAAGAGCAGTTTCTACAAGTTCAGGACATCAATCTAAAACTTCATCTTTGTCATCATATTTGGTTGTGGGATGATGCTAAAACTTTTTCTTACTTCAGTTTTCAAAAAAAAATCAAAATGGAAAAGGGGTAAGAAGTTTCCTAGACCAGCAACTAATGTTGAACAATAACAATGGAGGATGCTATAGAGGACATCCTTCCTAAAACTAAGTTCCACTTAACCAAGGGAAACCTACAGTCTCATGAAACTAGTGCAATCTTCTAAGTTCTATATATTTTCAACCATCCATTCACCATTAAAGCATGAAAAATAGATGAAATTAAGTCCAACAATACAAACAATGCTTAGACTAACTTTACACTACTATTTATCATCAATAGACAAAAAAAAATATGAGAAAGGAATATATCAACACCATAGCATTCTTCACCATTAAAGTGTAGCATGAACTACCACCTAAAATCAACCTAAAACTAGAATAGAAAATATAATTATTCTCATTAATTTTCTATAGCATGCCTTTACACAACAACTCATCTCTCTCCTTCAAAATGAGAGGATACCCCTATTTATAGTTTTCCAAAAGAAAAATGAATAGACAAGATTCATTTTCATTGTGTGGCTCAAATTCATTTTACATTAGGGTTTCACCTACCCCCAAATGTATGACAATATAAAATACTTTTTGGTCTTTTTCCCTATTTTGTCTTCTAGTAGCCTGACACTGTAGCAATTTTGTATTTTAGTGGTTGCCATCCTTTTTAGTTATTTTGACAAGTATTCATCATTTATAATGGGATTTCCTACCATTTTCTAAGAATTGGCATACTCCACAAACTTTCCAAACATATCTATGGGCTTCTTTTCTTCAAAGAGCTCAGACTTGAGGATTTGGAAGGACATCCTCTTGATTCTCTCAATATTTTTTTTTTATTCTTCATAAATTTTTAGGTAGCTTCAATCATTTGCTCTATCCAAACGAAGTCCCTCATAGAAAAATCCATAAATTCTAGTGACAAGGTGTCACCAGCTCCTTGCTCCATTTTCTATTGGAACAAAGGATTGACTTTCTCTTAATATAATTCTAAGGCGGGCACCTCAAAATCAATCATCAACTTTAATTATTCTACACTATCTGTCTAATGCTCGGTAGCCAACTCATGATCAACCTCAAGTTCATGCAAAACTTTCTCTAGAACTTCTTTCCTATACTCCAAGTTCATCAACCAACTCTCTACCAGCCAGTTGTCTTCCTTCACCACTTCCAAGTCCTTTTCCTAGATATCTTGTGGAAGCTTAAGGATGCACTCCAACTTGGGGTAAGTGATCCTATACATCTCTAGGAATTCCTTACAGGTGTTCATCATGTCTTCTATATCTTTTCCCAAGCTCCAATACCTGTTATACATGGTGATCACATGGTAGATTCACTGTGATGTGAGAGCAGACCTTGGGCTTCTTCTCTTTTCTGGTTTTTGTTTATGCTCTGGCTATTATTGCATCAATCCTCACTTTTGGCTCAATGACCATAGGAGCCATCTTTTTCAATTGTTTCTCTAACCAATCAAGAATCTCAGCTTGACCCTTGGGTGATTCATGATCACCTTCCTCTTCTTTGGCCTTCTGAGGCTACTCTTCCTCATTGCTAGGAGTCACTTCATCATTCTTCCCTTCTTCATCTGAGCCTTCTATTTGTATAGCCTTTCCTTTTTCCAACTCAGAAGAAGCTACATTCTCTTCAATAACGCCTTCTTCTTGGGGTGATTTCTCTTCTTTGTGCTCCATCTTGACATGGTGCTCAAGCTTAGAGCTCTTTTATGGCACATTTTCTTCTTCTTTATCTTTCTCTTTCTCCTTTTTAGGAGGTGATTCTTCTTCCTAGACTAGGCCCCTGTCTTGCCCAATTAGTGGAGGCTCATATAGTATCTCCACATCCACATCAATATCAACTTTCTCCTCAGAGAGGTTCCCTTTATGATCAGCCTCCTTGCCCACTTCTTTGTGTTGTTGGGGCAACTCTTCATCTGGATTATGGTATAATGTTTCTATCACATACCATTCACTAAGAGCCTTAGCATATTCTTCTAAAGTTTGTGAATTCTCTTCATCGGAAGCGACCTCATCCAAGTTTATATCTATCCCACCTTCTAATTGATCAAAATAATCATTTTGATCAAAATCTTCATACTCCTTGGCTACATCTTTTGCAGCCTTCGTATGTTACTCAGCATTGCACTTTTCAATCTCTTCTAATATCTACATCATGGGTTCCATCTTTGGTGGCTCTGTATATGGCGGAAAAAGATGTTGGGTAGCAACAATTTGAGCCATTAAAGCTTGAACCTTTGGGTCAAGGATTACCCCAAATATTTCATTAGGCACATTCTACATATATGCCTTGAAAGCATGTCACAACACAAGTGGTCACATAGAAATTGAAGGCATAGAAGGTGACTGGGAAGATAATGTGGGAAATGGAGGTGGGAGAAAAGAAGAGGATAGTGGGGATGTAGTAGAAGAGGATTCTAGTATCATTACTAGAGTAGTTAGCGAGGTGGAGGCGAGCTGGATAGAGATTTCCACAACAAGAAAAGATGTAACAAGAAAATATTGGGAAGTGGAAGGTGGAGGAGTGACAATGGTGGTAGTGGTAGTGGTAGCAAAGGTGGCACTTGGTGAGAAGGGTTGCTCGGTCTCTTCTTCTTCTTCATGGTGTTCCTCTTCCTAGATAGTGGGAATCTCAAGCACAAAGATCACTATTCTTTTATCTCTTTTAGATGATTCTCCCTCCATGGTCTTTCTGGAATACACCTTTCATTTTAGCTTTCATTTGGGTGCATCCTTTCTTTTCTTTGACCTAGTTGTTGGTGGGGACTTGAGAGATTCTTTTGATGAGATAGTGGTTGGAACACTATCAATTTCACTTTCAAGCTCATCCTCAAGCTCACCATAGGTCAACTCTGCACCCTGCTCCTCAAGTTGGGAAATTTTTGTCTCCACCCACTATCTTGTTCTATTTTCAATGGGTTGGGTCAATATATCAAGGTTGGTGACCTCTTGTTCACTCCAATCTATAACTAGAAGGGGCATATCAACCAAGGCATGGTATCTCTCATCAACAATATTATCTTCTTCGTCTACTATCTGATCAGGTACAGGGACTAGATTTACCGACTTCAAAAATTAGGTCATTATTCTCATATAGTGCCTCATTTGTACTTCTTTATCATCTTTTCTATTGGCCCAAAATTCCTCAACATGAGGTTGATGGGCGTATTGCCTTCTAACCCATTTCTTCATCTTTCCATAAGGGTCCATTATTCCTCTATCAGTGTGGAGATCCAAGTTATACTCCACCCACTCTTTCTCTGAATACTCTACACATTGGGCAACAGGGTAGGAGTACATTCCTTGCCTGAAGGTAAAGGGAGATGGAATCCCAGCTCAGTTTTTATCACTCAATAGTGTGTGGGTAGTCTATAACTATCGAGAAACCTCCAAAAAGATGATGCAATCATTTGGATAGTGTGAAAACTGGTAGGGTTTCTGTGAGAACCCTTTTGCTCTAATATATGTGAAATTTGGGAATTGTATGAACAGATACATAAACCTCTTGATGAAGTACCTTGCACTGTGGGATACTCTTCTCTCAAAATCTCCTCCTAGGAGTCTGATTATGTGCATGATGAAGGCACCATTCACCCTCTAGTATTCTCTCTTGAAGTTTCTATATTGTAGCTAAGGGTAGCAGTCATAGACCTTGAGTTCTCTCTTGGTCCCCAATGGGTCTGCACTAAATAATCCTTTGTATGGGAACTTCTCTACCAATAGATATACTAGATATGATGTCATATAAAAGTTGGAGGTTTCCTTGACTGCCATGAGTTGGTTATGTAAGTTTTTTCTGATCATCTTCACCCAATGGAACTTGGTATTTCCTTGGAGGATTTCTTCAATGAAGTAGAACATCCATTCTTTGAAGAAGGAAATAGTTAGGAGGCCCATTACCCTACTTATTAGAGTGACCAAATCATGATATTCTTTAAAGAAGTCACTCCTCAACAGCTCTTGGGGTACTTTGCTAGCACCTTTTCTTTCAACAAATGTTGGTTGATTATTCCTTTTCACACGATGGGATCCTACTTCCACATATTTTCAACAAATCCTTTCTATGTTTCTTCCATTTCATCAAATGTGGGGATGTGGAATTTCTAGCCAATAGATTTAGTAGAAAATTCTGCCAATACCCTTCCATCTTTATCAATGATCTTCCTATTAGAATGATAACATTCCTGACAGGTCATAATTAGTTTTGGGGCAATTAACACAGGAGGAAAGCCAACTGCCTTCACGTGACCAATTTCCCTAATCTTTCATGCATTCTCTAGTGTAGGGTTAACCATCACCCTTTGTTTGAACTCATCAATACCCATGTGCCCCAAGTTTGTATCTGATATTGTGTCCAAAGTAAAGGAGAGCTTGGAGGTACACTCCACTCCGTGAAATTGATACTTCATTTGGTCTTTTTCTTCTTTCCCTCTTGGCACGTGAGCGGGCTTCTTCCCTTTATCAACTTTCTCAATAGGCCTCACTGATGGAACCATGACAAGTTCCATAAATCCTACATGCAAAATATGCAAAAAATGCAGTAGGTGCATATACATATAAATTAGGGAAAATGTCAATCAAATCCTACAAAATGAGTGTTAGAGCCATTAATACATCGTCAAAAGATCATAAATTTCATCATTGTTCAACATTTAGAGTTCATCTAGATCATTTAGGTGAATGTGGGCCCAAGGATGTGGGTTTCCCTAAGTTGGAAGCCATCAAGAGGAAGACAATGAGAAAATGACTCTAGGGCCACCCGTAAGGAGAAATTCTACATTATTTATTTAGCAATCAAATTTATTATAAGGTGATTAGGCACATGTGGAAATAGGTTGCAGGGTACTTGACATCATTAGATTATACGTTGATGCTTTGTGGGTCTAGGATGTGCGGGAGCTTTGAAGTAGATTGTCATTTGAAGCTTAGTTGTTAAACAACAACGTTTGGGGAACGGTGACCCACATGCGGAGTTCCGCATTGCAGGACTTGTGGAGGACTTGGACATTGTGGACTATACCTTAGAGTTTGATCATTTTGGGAAATGTAAAAAGAAACCATCAAGTCATCGTGACATGTTCACTGTTAAAGAATGGCCTCGAAGGGACAGTGGTCAATAGGTAGTGATCCATATAGGCGGGCCCACAATGAGCTCATGAACTTAGGTTATGCATTGACGATCTTCAAGATTTGTGAAGGGAGACATCCCCTATGGAACCTGCCATGCGCGATGCATGAACATTTGGCCACTAAGGAATAGTGATGGAGGAGGGGCGATCCACATACGGCCACCTGTAGAGGCTAGCCCACAATTTTTTTGACTTAGCATTTTTGTTTGGCAAACTCCCAAAGACAAAGAAGGAAATGATGAGCACGAAGTTTGCAATGTAGGCAAACGGGGTTACCTTGCCACTAAACAATGGTGGTCAAAGAATGGCGAGCCGCACGCAGCCGCCCGCACGATCAATTTGACTTAGTGAAATCTTTAGGTGGAGAGGCTCAACCCATTCAACAACGGTGATGAAAGTGGGTCCTACATTGCGGGGAGTCATTAAGGTTCAGCCGGTGAACAATAGTGATGAGGAAACAGCAGCCCACAAGTGGAAGTTTGCAGGGGAACTCTCGCACGAGGTTGATGTCTTAGCCATTTTTCTCCATGATTTTCAATGTTAACATGGATAGAGATAGCGATGGTGTGGGCTACAAGGGGGTCATTGCCACATGAAGAACAACAAAATAAGTGTGGGGTTCTACATGAATGTGAAGACATGGTTTTGGCTAGTTCGAAGGGTTTTCAAATGATGAATCGAGTAGTTCAGGCGGGGCCAAGGGTTACAAAGACCATCAAGTGAGCTGGGGTTTCAATTTCCAATATTTTAACATTAACTAGCTCAAACCCTAACTATAGAAAAAAGAACTTGAAATTTTAGGCAATGGCTAACCTGGAAATGGCACAAAAATCTAATGGAGACTAGGCTTGAATTCATTGTAAGCTTGTGTGGGTGTAAGCTCCTAGTTCACCATTGAAATTTTGAAAATTAGGGGTGAAAATGACAACTTCAACCCCCCTTTTATAGGAAAATTGGTCATTAATATGCGCAATGAATTCTAGGTACAACGACAGGTCAAGTAGATGAGTTTGCAAAAACCCGATTAGGCATGGCCATGGGACGACAGAGGATGATGTAGGACCCGCTATGTAGGTGGACGCTAGGATTTCACCACTAGTTAGTGGCTAAGCAATGATGACAACCTACAAAGGGAAACATGCTAATGTGGGTCCACCAAGCTCCACAGATGCTGGGGCAAACGACCAAGGGAAACCTATAGGTCCAGGACTGCAAAGGAAAATGACTTAATAGATTTTGGGGTGATGAATTTGGTCAATTGAAATGTGATTAATTTACAACATATGACCATCTTAAGCTCAAAAAGGGGGTACAAAAAATGAGGAAAAGAAGAAAATGACCTAGCGAAGGTGAAAAGGAAAGAGGGGGTCCCCGGTCCAAATGGGGCATGTGTGTTATAGGTACAATAAGACCAAAGAGAAAAAAGGTAGTAAACTTTGACGAGGGTTACTCAAAAAATGTGACACTTAGAAACATTCCATTTGAAGGTATGGAATCATGTAGGGCCCCTCTACAATAACCTCTCTCAATTTTTGATGTCTCTGAGCCATTTTCCCATGGTGTCTAGTTTTTAGTTGATGGAAGAAGCATCAAATGCATACAATGTAAGGTTGCAAGGTGGTTTAATTTTTGTTTTTTTTTATTGTGTGACCAAACCGATAGTTCTAACATGTCCAAATGGATAGGTTTACACTAAACAAGTTCTTGTTTTGCACCCAAACATGTCAACACAATGTAAGCTACATTGCACCGATGATATCTCTTAAGATACCAAAGTGAAAAAAGGTAGAAAATTTTGAAAAGATGTTACATAGAAAATGTAGCACTTAGAAACATTTTTTTTGAAGGTACAGGATCATGTAGGGCCCCTATATAATAACCTCTCTCTTTTTCTGATATTTCTGAGTCGTTTTCCCATGGTGTCCATTTTTCAGTTGATGAAAAAAACATCAAATGCATGTAATGTAAAGTTGCAAGGTGGTGCAATTTTCATTATATTAATTGTGAAACCAAACTTATAGTTCCAACAGGTCTTGATGGATAGTTTTATGCTAGGAAAGATCTTTTTTTTCACCCAAACATTCTAAAATAGTCTGAGCTACATTGTACCAACAATATCTTTTAAGAGACCAAAGTGCAAAAAGGTAGCAACCTTTGATGAGGTGTTACTCAAAAATCATGGCACTTAGAAACATTTCATTTGAAGGTACAAGATCATGTAGGGCCCCTCTATAATAACCTCTCTCAAATTTTTATATCTCCAAGCCATTTTCCTGTGGTGAAATTTTTTCCGATGCCCCAAAAACTATCAAATGCATATAGTGTAAAGTTGCAAGGCATGCTACTTTTTCTTTTGTTCTTTGTTGGGCCAAACCATTAGTGCTAAAACGTCCAAGTGGGCACATCTACACTAGGCATGGTCACTACCCTTCATTATAAAAGGGTCATAGTCTTTCCTATTTGATGGGTCACAACTTTTCACCTTTGAAAAGTCACAACCTAAATCATATCATCACTATTCTTGAGAACCTAAATTAATTTATTTGCAATATTGCCTAAGGTTCTATTCTTAATTGAATTCTTTAATGATGTTATGGATGTCTTTCTCAAATGAAATTCTCTCCCTTTTATGTTATTGTTTATCACCCTAGAAACAATTTCAACAGACAATGTTTTTAATATTTTTATAATTTCTAAGTATAAGGTAATAATAAATACACATGGGGTAATCTTGTTGAAGATACATTTGTTCATGAAAAAAAAGAAAGATATACATAATACACAAAGTATGAGGCATACACATGAATACACTTAATAATTTCAAAGTATACACAAGAAGTATGAAACATACATGTGAATACACGTAATACATGAAGTGTACAAGGAAGCATGAAGCATACATGTGAACACATGAATTATACATAGGAAGCATGAAGCATACACATGAATACACACAATATGTGAAGTATACATATAAAGCATGAAGCATACATGTGAACATGTGAAGTATGCATATGAAGCATGAAGCGTACATGTGAACACATGAAGTATACACCAGAAGTATGAAGCATACATGTGAATATATGTAATACGTGAAATATAAATAGGAAACATGAAACATACACATGAATACATGTAATACTTGAAGTATACATAGGAAGCATGAAGCACACATGTGAATACACGTAATACATGAAGTATACATAGGAAGCATGAAGCATACACATGAATACATGTAATACAAGAAGTATACATAGGAAGCATGAAGGATACACATGAACACATGAAGTATACATAGAAGGCATGAGGCATACACGTGAATACATGTAATACACCCTAGTATACACAAGAAGCATCAATCATACATGTGAATACACATAATACATGAAGTATACACAGGAAGCATGAAGCATACATGTGAAAAGATGAAGTATACATAGGAAGCATGAAGCATACATGTGAATACATGAAGTATACATATGAAGCATAAATCATACACATTAATACACATAATACATGAAGTATACACATCAAACATGAAGCATATAGGTAAACACATGAAGTATACATAGAAAGCATGAAGCATACATGTGAATACACATAATACATGAATTCTACACAGGAAGCATGAAGCATACACATGAACACTTGGATTTTAAACTTTATAAAGGAAGATTGCATAATGTTCAAACTTTATATATTTACAATAATATAAAGGAAGAGTGCATGTAATGCACTTGGATTTTAAATATTTGAAGTAAACTATTTGTAAAAATCCATTGAAGTGTGGATTTATAATGAAAATATGGACACCATTAATAAAAAAGATGTGTATTAACTAAATAGCCATATAGGAATACATCAATATATGTCGATATAAGTATAAAATATATACAAAATAACCATATACAATTAGAAGAATGCCATATAGGCATAAAATGTCAAGTACATGCAATACAAAATATATGTCCACAAATGCCATACAAGCATACAATAAAGGACCCCAATAAAAAGTCATTCTCCCTCTGGGTGAAGAAAATAGATCACAGGAAGCCTTTGACCATCGGGGGGATGGAGATGCATATGGGAGTGGTCTTGTTTGAACTCCAAGGCTACTCCTATTTAGTTTTTCATGGAGCTTTAGATGTTACAATAAAAAGTATAAACATTAATATATAGAAATTCCATTATAAAAAATGAAATATTTAACAAAATAATCACTTAGCACCTCCAAATGATCTCTCCTCATTTTTCATAGTGGCATGCTCAGGCTGTGGCATTCCAATTTCCTATAGAAACCATCCAAATATAAATTAAACTAAAAATAAATAATCATTTGATTTTTCAAAAATAAACAACTATATAACAATGAATGTAATTTGAAATTTACTAATCTGCCTCATGCCATCATCAAAGGCATCGACCTGTCTATTGCATAAGAGACACCATGCTCCATTACCCTATGAACATCACGAGGTGTCTTTCCTTGCATCATCTAAAAATAAAACAACATTATTCAATTAAGAAAACTAGAATAGTGATGCAGGTCATGGTTTATAATGTATGAGATAGTCAACAAAATTTTGAGTACTTATTGAACTATATAGTTATTACTATTATGATTTGATATATTTTTTCCAAGCATCCATAGCTTTCTTGAAAGCACCTATTTTAGGCTTTTAGCCATAGTAGCAAGGCAGTGAATTGTTTGATAAAATTCTTTGGTAGACATGTATGAAAAATGTGGTAGCATAGACAAGGCAGTGAACTATTTAAAAAATTCCTCAAAGAAATGTGGTCTCATGGTGATGGAATGCCCCATGAGACCACATTTCTTTGAGGAATTTTTTCAAATAGTTCACTACCTTTTCTATGTTATTTGTTACTATTATGCTTTGATAGATTTTTTCCAAGCATTCATAGTTTGTTTGAAAGCACCTGTTTTAGGATTTTAGCCATAGCAACAAGGCAGTGAACTATTTGATCAAATACTTTGGTAGAAATTTATGGAAAATGTGGTAGCATAGACAAGGCAGTGAGTTGTTTGAAAAAATGCCTCAAATAAATGTGGTCTCATGGTGATGGAATGCCATGACATCACCATGAGACCATATTTCTCTGAGGCATTTTTTCAAATAGTTCACATCCTTGTCTATGTTATTGCTTACTATTATTCTTTGATAGATATTTTCCAAGCATCCATAGTTTTTTGAAACCACCTATTTTATGCTTTTATCCATAGTAGCAAGGTAGTGAACTGTTTGATAAAATGCTTTGGAAGACATGCATGAAAAATGTGGTAGCATAGACAAGGTAGTGAGCTAGTTTAAAAAACTCCTCAAAGAAATGTGATCTTATGGCGATGGAACGCCATGACATCACCATGAGACCACATTTCTTTGAGGAATTTTTTCAAACTGTTCACATCCTTGTCTATGCTATTGCTTACTATTATGCTTTGACAAGTTTTTTCCAAGAATCCATAGTTTGTATGAAAGCACCTATTTTAGGCTTTTAGGCATAGCACCAAGGAAGTGAACTATTTGATAAAATGCTTTGGTAGACATGTATGGAAAATGTTGTAGCATAGACAAGGCAGTGAACTGTTTGCAAAAATACCTTAAAGAAATGTGGTCTCATGGTGATGGAATGCCATGACAATCAATTTGTCATGGAATTCCATCACCATGAGACCACATTTCTTTGAGGCATTTTTTCAAATATATCATTTCCTTTTCTATGCTATTGCTTACTATTATGCTTTGATATATTTTTTCCAAGCATCCATAGTTTTTTCAAAAACACGTATTTTAGGATTTTAGCCATAGCATCAAGGTAGTGAACTGTTTGATAAAATTATTTGGTAGACATGTATGAAAAATGTGGTAGCATAGACATGGCAGTGAACTATTTGAAAAAATCCCTTAAAGAAATGTTATCTCGTGGTGATGGCATTCCATCACCATGAGACCGCATCTTTTTGAGGCTTTTTTTCAAACAATTCACTTCCTTGTCTATGTTATAGCTTACTATTATGCTTTGATAGATTTTTTTGAAGCATCCATAGCGTAGATAAGGTAGTGAGTTGTTTGAAAAAATTCCTCAAAGAAATGTGGTCTCATAGAATGCCATGACAAGCAAATGCAATTGGCATTTTATCCTAGTTATTAGTTATGCAATGTGAAGTAACTGCATAACTGCTTATGTTGACTTTGTAAAAAAGTGTACTGTGATTGCAATTTTTTCAACTATCAACATCTAGTTATTAGTTATGAAATGTGAATTAATTATTTGATTTTGAAAGATGTGCATTGCAATGTAATCAGTGATATGAATATAAACTACAAAAATCTATTTTCTACAATTCATTAGTTAAACTCTTTATTTTATTACCTAAGTGAACCTTCAATTTCCAACTCCACTAGGAGGTGTTGCCATCAAATCTCCAAGGTTAACCTATTCAACATCCAAAATCCGATATCATAATACCATTCATATAATAATATTATTCACATGCAATATTTATAATTATTTACTAGTTACATACCTCCGCAGTATATGTCATCGCGTAATAAGGAAGTGGAGGACTATTGAAAACTGAATGAATGTTATGACCTTGAAATTTTATTATAATCATTAAAATAATTTAGTTAATCTTGAATTTCAAAAAATATATTTAATAAATTAAATTCAATGAACTTGCTAACATTTACATGATTATAAAGGTTAAATGCCTCATTAAGGAGGGCATTTTTCATCACCATCTAATTAGCTTCAAATGTACCCTACGTACCTACATCCTGACTATGCATGGGATCATAACCATAGGGTGTCCCACAAGCCTAAAAAATATGAGGTGGAACTCTACTCCCCAAAGTCTCACCTTGCTCACCTTGTGTTGTAGGACTGGCATGTTGTATGAGGCTCTGGGTTAGGGAACTAATCGACTACAGTGTCTCAACCTCAGCGCTCTCCTCCACAATGGAAGGGATAACCACATGCTCATATGTTTATCTAGTAAGTGCTTGTCTTGCTAGATTTTGTGGGTCAAGATGTTCCCCCACTCTATCCTATGCAAAGACCCCACCTATACCCTAGAAGTTTCGCATATCAAAATATTTTGGGATTTTATTGAGGACAAACTCATAGTAGAGTTTTGTAAAAAATTATTGTGACGCCTCATTGTTGTTGTATGGAGGATGGTCAAAAACCATCCACCACCTTTTCCAAAAATGGTTCTTTATCCCTTGGTGGTTGCATCAATGGATAAGGAACCTCTTGCTTGAAGGATGTAAAAGGTTGATTTGTTTTAGGGTTTGTGAATAGGGAACACAAGTCAAATTTTGTAATTTTTTCATCTTTTTCTTGTTTATAGGATAAGTTGTCTGCATAAAATTGTTTATACTCTCTTCTCTTATCCGACCAATGAGTTATTTGCTTGCTAATTGAACCTACATTTGATAACATCAATTCAAGCGATTGAGCAAGCATAGCTCTATGTGAGGTTGAGCTTGCAATATCTTTCAACCTTGCAATTATATCCTCATTTTTTATTTTTTATTTCAAATTTACCCCATTAAATTTTCTTGAGTGGAGGAGCATATTGAGGAATTGTTGGAGATGTTTGTTGTGGTTGTTCTTCAATAGGTATTTGGGCTTGAGGTGAATGAGGATTTTGAAAAGGAGGTGCATTATCATTTCCTGTAAATTAAATAAATTTATATCAAAAAATATATTAAATCTACCTATTTAGTAACAAAATCACACAAAAAATTAATTAAAACTTACTCCTTTGACCTCCCCGACATCGTGGTGACATTTTGGTGAATATTTGGCAAAGAATCGGTGAAGAAATGTTTGCAGGCCATTGATAAATAGGAAAATGAAAAAATGACAATGAATGAAAGTTGTCTTCTTTATTTATAATCACTATAACATGTTCGCATTATAACCCGAGCATGTTATGGCCTTGGTGTGGTCGAGAATAAGGCTTGGTCACACCAAGCCATAACGCACACACATTATGAATTTTTTAAAATTTGAAAGATGGTTGGCCACTTTTTGGTCCCCCATCTTTTTGCACCCACCCATAATTTATTTGTTGATAAAATGATGAAAATTAAGTTGCATGGCACGTCACTCAGATTTATATAGTAAATTTCATTATGTTTCCTTCATTTTTTGGGGTTTATTTATAACTTCAAACTTTAGTGCATCGATTCTTTTTTCCCCATTTTGTTATATTTTTTTTTTTTAAATAAGCCTTAAAAGTTGTGTGTACTGAAAACAAAACTATTTCCATGGGACATCACCTTTTTTCTTAATTATTTGTCTAAAATAGAAAGAAAAAATATATCATCTTGACATAGAATCTTTTCTCTACTACATAACATTTTTTTCAAATTTTTTAATAGATTTTAGCTTTTTTCTTGAAAAGATAATCAACCTTATATTTTGGTGTTGATGACCATTTTTAGTAAAAATAAAATATTAAACATAAACAATAATTAAACGATTAAAAAAATTATATTTTTAAAACTTACTCTTATAGATCTACAAAAGGGTATTCTTATATTCTAAAAAATATATTATTTACATAAGTAACAGTTTTTGAAATATTATTTTTTAATAATTTTATTTTTTTGGTGAATTGGCCCCAAAGTGGCACTACATACATATTTAGTGGAAAATTTTAGTTGGAAAATTTGTGTCCCATATCTAACTTAGCTAGAATGAATCTAAGTAGACCATATGTTTGACCAAAATTGATTTTTAGTTTGAAATGCTTAAATTCACTTGTGTTGATAAATTCATCGAAAGTGTTACACAACTTTGTACTTCTACCCCCCAATGCTTTTGGGCTCTTTCACTCCATTCTAGCTTATTTTGTCTCCCAAGGATTAGTCTGAGGCATTGTCTTGCCTGATTCATTGGTCCAACTTGTCAATAGTCACTTTGTTGATGAATCCTTTCTCACTCTCATTGAAAGAAGAAAAATGTCAAAAATCATCTCTAGTGTTTGTATATTTTATGTCAAGCCTCTAGCTTGGCCATTCAATGGCACTAGACTCAATTTTATCATCGATCAATCCTTCCTATGTCTACCTAGATTCAATATTTTTGTTGGAAGTGGATTGTTCATGGTTAAATATTCAATTTTTTAGGAATTTACTTTTCTTTATAGGCTTCTCAAGTGGCTTTATCACATGCAGTCCTTTCTAAAATTAAAAAAAATATCACTTAATGGATTACATAGCCCCTTTTCTTAGTAGCGAAAATTCAAGTTTTCTTTAAATTCCTTGCGGCCACTCATGTTTATTATTCCTCATGTTGACCTCTTTGAAATCCTCTTACATGAAATTGGAGAAACTTCTTTGCAACTTTCTTTGGGCTTATTCTAACAACCATAAGGGATTCCATTAGGTTGTCTGGGACTTTTGTTGTTTCCCTCATGATTCTAGAGGGTTGGGGAGTTTTTCAACCCAATGTCAAGGGTTAGCACTTTGTGTCAATTGGATCATTTGTGCTCTCACTAGAAAAGAAGACTAGAAATTTATTCGTCAACATTGCATTTCCTTTGGCTATCTAATTAAGTAGCCTTCCTAGAAAGGGATTGGTTTTTCGAACCCTTCTCACCATGAAGGATGTGGTTAAAATTGAGGGTACTTTTATAGTTAAAATTATATGGTGAACTTGGAAAGTGGTGTGACCTTGGCCTCTTTAAAATGGCTTTAGCTTCCAAGATAGTATTTCTCTTGACCTGCAAAAAAATTGTTAGTCCCATCTCCTACAAGATTAGGGTCACCCCTTCGCTCACTTGCCATGTTTTAGGGCCTTGCAATTTCACAAGAAATGTATCTAGTGCCCACAAGATTTACCCTCCAAAAATTTTGAGTCTCATGTCATGGAATGCTTGATTAAGGCTAAGTTTTTCCTTACCAATCAAGGTATTAAGACTTTTTGCACTGCTATAAGGGTTATTTCAGCTGATATGTTTCACATAATTGGCATTCATTCTTTCAAAAACCTTGGTGGAAAAATTGGAACTGGGGTCCAAACACCACCTTTCGTAATTTTTGGGATATAGTGTTGTACACCATTGCATAAAATGTTATATTACCATTTTGTAATTAAATAATTATTTAGTTGTGATGCACCTAGGTGGTGTGATTAATCACACTAGGTAATTATTTGGGGACCACTTTATGTTGTATTGTAACATTGTATTATTATTTAATGTGTGAGAGACATGGAATAATAATTTAATATTGGGGAATATTTAATAAAGTGAAAAATTAGTACCCAATATTAAATAAGGGGTTAGAGGTTTTGTGTTCACATGGTTTTGTGGCTAATGGTTTTATCTTACCACTTGGTTGTATTTGTGTGATCTTGTATCTATAAAATCAAGCACATGTTTAGTGGTTAAGGTTGGTTGGGTGAGTGGGCTATCATTATTGAGTCTTTTTGAGGATTGCATATGTGAAGCATGGCATGGATTGTTTGGATTCATGCTTGGACACATGCAGTATGCATTGGAGAGGATTGATGCTTTAGACGTATTCATTGTAACTCTTGTATTGCTTTATTGTTGAATAATAGATGGAGTATGAATTCTTTTTAAGGTTGGGTTTTTCCCTCTTGAGGGTTTTCCCAGGGTATATCTTGTGTTATCTTTTGGCTTGTCTATTTGATCTATGTATTATGGTTACTTGCATGCATGATTTTCTCTCTTGGGGTTATGTAGAAAATGGATTAAGCTCATGGGTCAATATGCATTATTTCCTAACAAGTGGTATCAAAGCTATAATGGTTGATGGGAGATGTGAGCTTCCATGTTTTTGGTTATAACCCTTGTTTGAGTAGATTTAAGCAAATTTGAATCCATGGACATGCATGTTAGATCTAAGGAATTACAAGATATGAAACATATCTTGTAGGTGTTTGTTTGTAGATTTGGGCTTTTAGGTTGTCAAGATTTGTTGGGTTTATTGTAGATCTAGAGCTTGAAGTTTTTGTTTCAAAAGGGTTTTCTTTGATTGAGTTTTAATATGAGGGTTTTGTAGAGGAAATTTTGCAAATGACCTCCTAAGACAAAAATAACCTCACCATTAGATCCAAGATGATTGAGAGACGAAAAATGACATAAAATTTGACCTATTTTGGTCAAGTTTAAAAAAGAAAAAAATAATTTACCCACAACCCTACCCATACGGCCGTTCATGTTGACTGCATGTCAAAATAAAAAAAATATTTTTGACCTTTTATATGATTAAAATCCTACAAAATAAAAAAAAATCTTTGAAAAAAATATTAAAAATATATATTATTGGCAGGGGGAGTTTGCAAACCCCCTGCCCCTCTATATAGCCTATGACTGTCAACCGAACAGATTGGTAGTTCGTGCAATGCAACTCCATCGATTGCCGACAAGGTGTCAACTCTAGCCAGTAGGTCCCGCTAGGCGAGCCCAACTATAAATTAAAACCACCATCAATTTTTTAATTTAAAATTTAAAACTTTTAAAGTTTGCCAACCAAAATATTTAAAATTTGCGAGCAATCCAAAATTTAAAATGCATTAAATCAAATTTTAAAATGATTTCATATCTGGAGTTTAGGGTTTTTGAAAATTAAAAAGTTTAATTAAGATTTATAACCCTTTCAGGTCTACCATTAGAGCATTTCTTGGGTGCCACCGACCTGTCATTGCCATCAACAGGCCACCGGTGGCTCCGCCCAGGGGCACCAATAGCTACCCTATATAGTCAAATTGAATGTTTTTTTCAAACTTACATAACTTTTGCCCAAAGTGTCCTATTTTTGACTTCTTATACTCATTGGAAAGTTGGTTCTAAGTAATACATAGTGGTACAAGTTTGGTTCCATGATTTTTCTATTTTGATTAATTTTGGGGCTAGAAAGTCAGATGTTCTCGATTCCATGGTTTTGAGCATAAATTTTTGCATATGGAATCAAATTTTTGATTTCAAATAGGTGTTGGAGAGCATGTGCAATGTACTACACAGTGGATCGGATTTTTTTATCAATTTGTGGTGCAAGATGAGGAAGGTACATGTTTGATCACTTGTAGGAGCTTGAGATTCAAGGTGTGATTGCATGAGCATCCAAACCAGTCAAGAGGAAAAACCTTGAGGGAGTACATGTTTTTATATGATAGTTATGATGGTATAGTTGATTATCAGTTTGGTGCTTCCTATTACAAGTTTATAGGTGTTTTTTAGAGTTATACTTTGATGGTGATAGGTCCATAGGTTGTATTTGGTTTTTTAGGACATTGGTTACAAGTGGAGACTTGGAGTCTTGTATGGGTGATAGTTGAGTGCAAGTACAACATTGGCTATGATTATGGTGTCATGGATATACAAGTACATTTGAGCATTGGCATGACATGATCATGTATGCGGTTTCTTGGTGGTGATTTTGTTTAGTGTTAGGAGGTTCTTCTTATCTCTTTGATGCTTGATTAGTTCCTTGACTATGGTTACTCATTTTTAGACATGTTTGGAAAATCATAGATGTGGTTGATTTAGTGTTTGAGTCTTGATGTCTATAGGATTATCTTCTTTGATATCTTAGTTTGTAGGTTACTAATGTGATGAGGATTTTTCATGCTTCATTGTTTGGATCTTCAAGTTATGCAGTTGTGTGGGTTGGCCACCCATTCAATTGCAATGGGATGACTCAGATGTGGATTGTCTATATCCATGAGATTGGTTTAGTGTTGATGCAGATTTTGTTAGTTGGCCTTGTCTTTGGTAATTTGTGCATTGGTATGTTTCTTTGGGATGAGAGGATGGATGGTTAGAGCACTTGATTAGTTATTTGATGGGACTTGTAGCATGTGGTTCTATCATGATGTCATGATAGTTTGGTTGCATTTCATTGGTTATACACTTTTCAATGGGAGCTTTTGATAGTGATGACTTGGTGGTGTAGGATTGGCTCTTGATGTTTTGATGGTGGTTGTATCTTCTTGGCTTGGAGATATTGGTTCTACTGGGTATGATTGGCATTGAAATTGAGTGTGTGTGGACATGGATGATCTTCATGGAGGAAATGGTTATCTTCATGTTATTGGAGATGTGGTTTCTTGGTTTAGAGTGTGATTGTTATTATGTCATGGTTTACTCTTGATACTAGTTTAGAGTTTTGGCATGGTACATGTTCTCTTGAGAGTAGGATGTATGCATTATTGCATGTGATCTTCTAGGAGGATTTGGTTAGATCGTGATGTCATGATATGTTCTCGATTCTCTGATTAAATCTTTGACACTGATCTTGGTGGTTCTCTTTGTATTAAGTACATGATCATTTTCTTGATTAATTCATGATGGTGTTATGTTCCATTTGGATTTTGGAATGTATTAATCGGTTACAGGCTCTCATGGATAGTTGGAAACATGGGTGAGGCTCGAGTTCTCTTGGGATTAGATACATTTGCTTCATATGGTTACTCATTGGACGTTTTAGCAAGAAGACCGAGGATTCTTCACTTGGATATAGATGTGATTTCATGATGGACCGACATAGGAGATTATTCTCAGAGTGAGTCTAATGACTTGTTTATCCTAGAGGAGCATTCTCATTCCCCACTCTTGGTCTACTTGGCAGTTTATCATTTGAGAATTATTTTCCCATTATTTCTTCAAATGTGTTATGATTCATGATTTTATTTCTCATGAGAATGAGTTGAATCATGGTGATTGATTTTGGAGACTCATTTGAGGTTTTTTTAGCTTGATTTTATGTTTCTTTATCTTTCATGGATATGGACCTTGAGCTATGGATAGTTCTAGAGGATTCATTTTGAGAGATGTTTGGCATGGTTATCTCCTTGTGCTTTTGAGTTTATTTTATCATTCATTGATGAGGATTTTAGGAGATGGTTATTGGGCTGGTTTCCTAATTTGGAAATGGATACTTTGAGTTTGATCTTCTTGGTTAGACAGGCTTGCATCTATGTTGGTATTTACTTGATTCATATGTTATGTTTGCTCTAAGAGATTGAACATTGTTTAGGGTGTTGTTGAGGCTTCTCACTTGGGGTTGTTAGGAGATCATACTTAACACAGTGTTGCACTTTGAGGTTTGGTAGAAGGAAATATTATGGTTTATAGTTTTTCTCTCTTCATTTATGGTTCCTGAATTTTCATGTTCATATGATTTGGTAGGATGGTGGTGACATGTGAGAGGTTATGAAATTGTTGGTGTTGCATGTGTAGATCATTGTGATTGTTCTTGGTACTTCATTGTTGATCATTTATCACACCTTGGTGTAGTACTAATTTGTAGACTTGATATGCTTTGACATTACCCATGTAGTGACAGTTCCTAGATATGTATGTTCTTCATTGATAGGTTTGATACAAGTAGCTTGTGATTGTGGTTTATGGGTTGCACATGTTGCGGGAACAAGTTTAATGATGTTATTAATATCTAGGAGGTATGGATGGTTGGATGCATTAGCATGTGTTGTGGATGTTATTTCTAATAATGTGGTTTTAAACTTTTTACAACTTATTTGGAGCCTTTGTTAGATCAGTTGGATTTGATGCTTGCATTCTTGGATTGGTGCATCTTCATTTTGGCATGTTCCTTTTCTTCCATAGGTGGCACGTTGGAGGATGGGAGGATTTCTTTCTTGAGATGGTAGTCACTTTGGTCTTATTGCAAGTATCTTGATGGAACACCAGAGTATGTTGGAGATTCATGTTTTTTTATGCATGGCTATGATGATGTATTTCATTTATTGATCCCTTATGCAATGTATACAATAAGTGGGAGAATTTTGGAATATGGTGTTTTTTATCAATTTTTCACCACGGATCAAATTGATAGAGTTGATTAATTCAGGTTCATTTTAAGGTGAAAAGTTTCAATTCATTTCTATAGTTTCTTAAACCATTGCATATATTTGAGTTTTTTAGAGAATTGTTCATAAGGATGCAATGTATTTCAATGTGTCATTCATGATTTACAACATAAAAGATTGCATGAAATATAAAGAAAGTGCTTTCATTCTATGTTGATTTATTCATTCCATAATGTTCCATACATTTTTTGCAAAAGGAGATGTACAAAATTGAACAAGAATTGCACAAAATGTTTTTCTATATTCATTGGGATAAAAAGAAGAATCAAGTGTCCCACACAAGCCGTGGGAATAGTTGAGTCAATGAAACACAAGGAGTGCACTACACTACTTAAGATAAAGAAGGAAAAGAGCACATAAGATGGAACATATTCATCATTTCCTAAAGTGTCTTTGAGTTTCCTTCAATGTTGTTCATCCCTCCTTGCTCATGTTCTCCAAGTGAACCTCCAACTGATTGGAAAAGCTTTGTTAGAGTTCGGGTTATGAATCCTCCTACATGATCTATCAACAGTAATGTAGAATACTGCTTATGATGCATTGAATCAATTGATCAAAGACAAGAGGAGTGCAAGAGAATACCAAGGAGGAAACATTATAAGAAAATTTGAATTTATTGTTTTAATCTAACACTATTTGTTTCTTGTGCAAGTATAGGAAAATCCATGTTGTTGTTTTGTTTTGAAAATTTATAGCATATGGTGTAAAATGGGCTCCCACAAGGGTTGAGATCGGCATACTTCCCCTTAACATTCCATAGAGGGTTTGAGAAAGGAAACAATTTGAATTGCTTAAAAGAGATATGCATTTGAAGGAGTACATCAAGTGTCATAAGAACTCAAGCAATTAATCACTTAGGACAGTAAAGTCAAAAAATGCAATGAATTGAAGATCATAAATGATCAATTTCTCAAGTAGATCATCATAAGGAGTGCATCATCATGGAATGTGATAGTAAACATGAATACAAAATTCCTTGTTTACAAATCAATATTTTCTGCTAGAGAGTATTTCAAAATCTTCTATGCATAGATCAAAATTTCACATCAACATTTGCTGCCAAAGAGAAATAAAAATGCATGAAGAGTAGAAAAGAAAGATTGTCTCCATTCATAAATAGAATTGTAAGGGGCTGAAAATGAAGCTTGAAGGTCAAGTTTGAAGGGAAAGAAGCACTGTTGAACTGAAAATGAAATACACTAAGTGCTTGAGCTGAATGTAATGTGAAACAACATCATTGATGTCAATGGAATACAAAGAAACGCAAGGCTGGTTTCAAAATAATGGATGTTATAGATACATAAAAACTACCTCATTGCATTTTCACATGAAGCTATTATGAAATTGGAATTAGGAGTTCATTTCTAAAGCATTCAAATGCATAGAATGGATGACAACAAGCAGCAAGTAATCTACAGAAAATATCACAATGGTTGAATGCAATTTTGCAAGGCAAGTAACTAAAATAGAGGCATCAATTTACAGTGCATCTGAGAGTAAATAGAGTTTTATATGTGCAAGTGTGTGCAAAGGATATTACAAATCATGCCAAATAGTGAATAAGAAAATGCATCCATGTTGTTCTTCTCATAATGGTAAGCTTATGCTATAGTAAGCTAGGGTTTCAAAATGGAGACAAATGCAATAGTGCCTAGTTTAGAACTTTTAAGAGGAAACCCACATGGGTTTACATTGTGAAGTTTCAAAATGCAAAGATAATGGTAATGTGAGCTTATACATGACTGTCAAATAGACCCAGCTGAACTCTCATGGCCACGACCTAGGAGAGTGTTTTCTTCACAAATGGTGATACCCATTTAGGGTATTGTGTTCTAAACACAAATACAAAGGTAAATCAACATGTCTCGATCCTATTACTAGAGGAGCATTCCAACATAAAATGAAGTTGTTGAAGTTAATGGTTGTGGCCATGATGGGTTGCAAACCCAGAGAATAAAACAACACATTACTTATGCATATTCATAGAAATATATGAGAGATTAAAATACATTGAAACCCTAGTTGGTATTCTCATGGCTGCAGCCTAAAAGGAAAGTTTTCTCTCCACAAAGAAAATCCACTTGGGGTTTTTGTTTAAAAACAAGTCAAAATACAGAGACAATGGGGGTTTGAATGTATTCAAATAATGGAGCCCTTCAGAAAATGGAGCATGGTATGGCCATAGCCGTGGCCATGGAGGGTCTGTGAGCCCTTGGAAACAAGACAAAATGCATGGTTTTCTCCTGATTTTATCTTCTTTACAAATGCCATTACTTTCTACAACCTCGGTTGAGCCCAAGAATAAGTCATTTGTTACAAAAATGAAGAAATGCAAAAGAATGGTCACGACCAATGCTCAGGGATTTTAGTTTTTCCACAACATATTTCCCCATTATTTTGTGAAAGAAGCTCAAGTCAACCTTTTATTTAAGAGGGAAATGCCTTAAAAAAATGAAGAAAGAGAGCTTACCATGGCTGTGAGTGAAGAGATCCAGCCAAATCCCATGAACCAAGCCTTCACAAAGCTCGAATAAAGCATTCTCATGGTGGCCAAGCAAAACATTGGAGAAACAGAAGCACAAAACACATGAAATGCATCAAAAATCAGTCATGGTCGTGGCCTATAGGCCATTTTCTCTGTCAAATGAAGAAAAAAAGACATCAAAATGGAAAAAAAATTCTTACCATCGATTTGTAGAGGAGAATCAACAAGAAAGTAGCGAAAGATGGTGAAAAATCAAGCTCAAGGCTCCAAACCCTAGTTCCTCATGGCGGTCGAATGCAAAGCCCTATTTTCCCCAAACTTGGCCAATGAGAATGATGGTCGAAATGTGTGTTAGGGGTCAATTTTGACCTTAGGGTTTTTCCATGTGCTCAATTCAAATGTGATTTTAATCACATTCTTTTAAAAATCAAATGCTTATTAATGTGTCATCACATATGTTTTTCCTAGGTCGATCCAATTCCTTCGGCATTTTATTGATTTTTAAAGAAAATCAAGCAAAAACCATACCTTACCCTTGTGCTTTTCATGTGAACCATATACACATTGCCCCTTTCACTAGGTCGAGTTGTCCATGCCTTAGTGTTTTTTGGGTCTAGGGCTCATAATCCAGTTTTGTGATTTTTTATAAGAAAAATCAAATGTATAGGAGCTTTCACATAGTATTTTGATTTTTTGCACATTAATTTTTACTCAAACTGCAAAAAATCAAAATATTTGAACTCAAATTGCAAAAACAGATGTATTAGGAGAGTTTCTATATTATTTTATGAAACTAAAGATGATGTAAAACATCACTAATGGTAATGTTTCCATAAATTACCTTGGTGTTTTTTATGGTTTTAAATGCAGTTGGTATATATTTAAGTCCTCTTGAAAACTTTATATTTTGAGTTGGAGTTCCTGGGCAGATTTGGAAAAGAGATGACAAACTGGACTTTCTAATTTTAGTTCTTGAGTTGTTTGCACCTGATTTTTTGGATTTTTTGGATGGACCCTTTAGAGATGAAAAGTTTCCATGTTTTTGATGTAGTTCAGAGTAGTTTGAGGCACTATTTTTGTAGTTGCCTTTTGGAGATAAAATGGGGCTAATTTTTCTATTTTTCACTACTAGGGTCACTTGATGGCTTTAATTTTGAGAAATTTAAATTTCTCAAGGGTTCAGATTCATAGCTTCTTACTGTCCTATCAACTAAGAGAGTTTTGTAAGTTGATTGATCTACTCATATTCTGGGATTGTCACTCCTTCAATTCAATAAAAATAACAAAGTTCCTTTCTCATCAACTTGTACAAACTTACAGTTACAATTTGATGTCAATTGTGATTCAAAAGTTTCAAAATTCTTCTTATGTCTTGTCATTGTAGGTTTGTTTTCAAGGTTTTCATGTGATTTAGGTTGCATTTTGTGTTATGCTTGGCTAACCTTTATGAGAAACACTTTTGAATTATATGTTTAGGGTGGGATTGTGAAAATCAAAGTTTTGGAAGTATTGTTGTGAGTGGAAAAATTATTAGAATCTTCTTATTGCTAGTGAATCACCTTAGTTTAGGATTTGTGCTTTCAGATTTTCCTTCTACCCCTTTTCCCTGAAAGTTTAGTAGATTAGGTTTTTCACTGGAGGAACCAACCCACTCTGTAGATTCGCTCTCACCTACAAATTTACCCACAAATCTAAGAGTGTTTCCATGTTGCAACAACATAGGCAAGCTTGACTTGGCTAAGGGTGTAATCCTGATTGCCAATAGTGTTGTACACCTTTACATAAAATTTTATATTATAATGTTATAATTAAATAATTATTTAGTTGTGATGCACCTAGGTGGTGTGGTTAATCACATTAGGTAATTATTTGGGGACCACTTTATGTTTTATTATAGTTCATTGTATCATTATTTAATGTGTGAGAGACATGGGATAATAATTTAATATTGGGGAATATTTAATAAAGTGGAAACTTAGTACCCAATATTAAATTTTATAATATAAAATTTTAGATTATAATGTTATAATTAAATAATTATTTAGTTGTGATGCACCTAGGTGGTGTGGTTAATCACACTAGGTAATTATTTGGGGACCACTTTATGTTTTATTATAACATTGTATTATTATTTAATGTGTGAGAGACATGGGATAATAATTTAATATTGGGGAATATTTAATAAAGTGGAAACTTATTACCCAATATTAAATAAGAGGTTAGTGGTTTTGTGTTCACGTGGTTTTGTGGAACATGGTTTTATCTTACCACTTGGTTATATTTGTGTGAGGTTGTATCTATAAAAGTAAGCACATGTTTAGTGGTTAAGGTTGTTTGGGTGAGTGGGTTGCCATTATTGAGTCTTTCTAAAGAGTGCATATGTTAAGCATGGCATGGGATGTGTGGATTCATGCTTGGAAACATGGAGAATTCATTGGAGAGGCTTGATTCTTTAGAGGTATTCATTGTAACTCTTGTATTGCTTTATTGCTAAATAATAGATGGAGTATGGATGCTTTTGGAGGCTGGTTTTTTCCCTCTTGAGGGTTTTCCCAAGGTATATCTTGTGTCATCTTTTGGCTTGTCTATTTGATCTATGCATTATGGTTACTTGTATGTATGATTTTGTCTCTTAGGGTTATGTAGGAAATAGATTAAGATCATAGTTTAATATGCATTATTTCCTAATAGTAAGTAAAAATCTAGTTTGAATGGCATTGGATTTCTCCATATTTACCCATGGTGTCCATTTTAAACCAAATACATAGGCATTTGTAGTTGTTGGTCTCAATTTGGCAGCACAAATTTCTCATAATTTTTTCTATAGTTTTGGAGCCTAAATTGGCTCACTTTGCAAGGTGTATTATTTTCCAAGGCTTATTGGTGGGTTTGTGGTTAGTTGGAGTCTTTTAAGCACCTCCTATGTTTTTTCCCTCAATCCCAAAAGCTTTAGAATTGGATTCATGCTTTCTTTCAGCCATTTCAGCCAAAGCCTTTTTCCTAGCATATATTTCTTTTGGAGATTGGTCTCGCAAATCCCTTATAAATTCAATCAAATATAGCATTTTTTCAAGGTGGATATTTTTTTCAACATATGGAAAGATAAAAAAATCTATAATTTTCACTCCTTACTCTTTTGACTAGAATGTTTCACTTTTTGCTAAAGAAATTATTTGTTCTAATATGTTATTACAAATCAAATTGCAAGTCAACAAGGTTCTCCTAGAAGTGGCTCACCTTCAAGAATTGGTTGACCACTAGGGAAATGCCCCTTACACCATGGCCAGAGTTCTTTTGTCCCCTTCCTCATCTCAAGACCACTTGCCTCCTTGTGGGCACCAAAGAGGCAAGAGTCTCTCTACTTGTGGAAATCAAGTTGCTTAGCCACATGCTTCTCCCTCGAATGGTCGATGGGATCATAGTCATAGGACTGCATCATGGCTGATTCAATGATACTCGACCTCTCCATACCCCTCAGGGTGCTACTCTTGGGTGGCCCTTAGGTGGTGTTGCAAGTATGTTGCTAGTGTTGTCATTGGTTTCAACAGTTGGAGGTGTTGGTCATTTATGTCAATAGTATGGAGATGGTTGGTGTTGTCAAGTTCTTGTGCTAGTATGGATGTGTTGTGGTTTGATAAAGAATGTGTTGTGGTGTTTTCATCAATTTTTTCATTTATTTCGTGTATGGTTGTGTTGCAGTTGCAGTAATTTCACTTTCTTTCCAGGTGCTTTTGATAAAATTTGAATAAAAGAGTGTGTAGTGTGATAGAGGTGTGTTCAATGTTGTGATCCACATTTCTTCATGGTTGAAGACATGATTTTTTTAGTTTGGATATGATGATCAAAGGTGTTTAAAGGTTATATATCCAGAGTTTCAATTATGGATCATTCTATAGTAAAAGTTGTTTTTCATAGTTTATCTATGTGTGCAAAAGGTTGTCTCAGAGAAATGAGATTGTTCCACATTTCTCCACAGTAAAGTTCCTTGTCTTGTAGACTTGGGAAAGATCTTATATTATCTATAAATTCCTTCCCTTGAGGTTTTAGGTGTTGAGGTGTTCCACAAGGCTGGTTAGTGAGTTGTGTTATGTGGTAATGTATCTGGTTTCACAGAATAATGGTGTTCTCAATTTTAGGTGGTTGTGGAAAAGTTGCAAAATATTATAATGATTTTAGAATATTCTAAGATTTTGTGTGGATTCCATGAATTTTTTTTGTGTGTTCTAGATGACCTAGAGAACTGTGTATGTGGTTGCTTATAGTGTTAGTTCAGGTTTGGTCAACCTAGTGTGCTAGTTCTATTTGCAAAGGTATGTCATGGATTGTGAATGTATTCAGTAGCATGGTGATGTGGATTTGGGTTCTAGTTAACCCTTGGTATGGTTTTCCTTCACTTCTTTCCTCCATGGAGGTGTTTGGTGCCAACCTATTTTGGTGTTGCATGTTTTAGGTGAATACATTTCATTTAGGCCGACCTAATTGAGATTGTTTAGGTCATGGATGATATATAAGTAAGGTAAAGTGTTGGAGATGTGTGTGGATCTATAGAAGGTGTGTGAAATATATAAATTTGATTAATATTGAATTAAGTGTGAGATTAATTCCTATGACTCCAATGTAGTGAGCATAAGGGTCTATATTCTTAGTGTGCTTGAATTTTCTAGAGGTAGTGAGCCAAAGTTTGCAGATGGCATAAATTTTTAGTGGTGGATTTCTCCTGTTTCCTTAAGATAGTGAATCTCTTCAAGTAACAATATTCTTCTATCTTCTTTCTTCTCGGTAGTGAGCCTAATTATATTCAATGTTACAATTCATATATATATGATCTAATCCTCACTGTGGGTTTCCCTTCTTGGGTTTTTCATGTAAATGTGGTGTTCTGATGTGTTTGCATTACTATTTCATATGTTTACATTATACTAATGCTTGATAAGGGTTTAAGGGCTAATAAGGGTTTAAATAACATTGAGGGATTGAATTTTTTTTAGTATACAACTAATTCACCTTCCCCCTCCTAGTTGTCTTGTGCATCTAACAATTGACATTTGACTTGTGGTTCCTTGAAGAAGCTTAACCAATTGAGGTAAATCCAGATGGCGTATAGGAAGGGTGTCAAAGCTTCTATGTTTAATGGAATGAGTTATACTTATTGGAAAGCCAGGATGGAGTCCTTTCTGATCTCTCTTGGATTTGGTGTTTGGTATTCAGTTGATAAAGGATATTCTATGCCTAGTGCTGGTTTGAAAATTCATGATGAAAGCAAGGAATATGAGAGCAATGGTAAAGCAAGGAATGCTATTCTAAGTGGCCTCTCTGATTCTAGACTTGGAAAGGTGATAAGTCTAAAATATGCTAAAGATGTATGCACAAAGATGGAGAGAATTTATGAAGGAGATTCTAAGGTCAAACAAGAAAATATGTAGAACTACAAAGCCAAATTTGAAACCCTAAAGATGTCTGAAGATGAGGATATTATAGCCTACATGCTTAGAGTTGATGAAGTTATCAATGTCATCAATGGTCTTGGTGGTAAGTTGGAAGAAAGTGAAGTGGTGAAAAGGTATTAAGAACTCTTCCTAAAACTTATAGTTCTAAGGTTTCTACTATTGAGGAAGCTCAGAATTTGGATAATTATTCTAGAGATCAGATGTTTGGTGCTTTAATTTCTTATGAACTGTGAGAGTTTGGTCAAGATGCTACAAAGAAAGAAACAACCTTTAAAGTCTGCTAAATAGAGAAGGATGATGAATCAAATTTGGATGATCTTGATGAGGTCGAAGAAAATTTTGTAAGGGGATTGAAAAAGGGCACTAGAAAATATAGAGGTAAGTTACCCTTTAAATGTTTCAATTGTGGGAAGATAGGTCATTATGCTTCTAAATTTCCAATCAAATTTTCAAATGAAAAAACTAAGGATCATATAGAATTTTTTTTTAAGAAGAGTTATTATGTTGAAGTGAAAATGATGTATTTGATGATGAAGAATCTATCTTGATGAAGATAGTGATGAATTCTTATTCATGGCTCTAAAATTTGGAACTAATTCTACTAATCTTGAGTGATGTGTGAAGGAAAATGCTCCAATAATAGGTCATAGCATTGAAGGAACTATGGTGGCTAATTTTCATGCAAAAGAAGAAAGGAATTACTGGATAATTGATAGTGGATGATCATATGACAGGTGATAAGAGTAAGTTTTTTAAACTTCAAAAGTATGATGATGGTCTTGCTAAGTTTGGTGATGATACATCTACTAAAATTTATGGAAAAATTTAAACTAGCTTTGATGGAAAGCATAAAAATAGATGATGTTCTTTATATCAAAGGTCTCTGGCATAATATTCTAAGTGTAGGACAAATGTGTAGCAGATGATATAATCTTGTGTTTTAGGATGATGGTTTTCAAATTAGAAAAGGAAGATTCGATACTTTGGTTGTTGTTAGAACAAGGACAGAAGGAAATGTTTATTAGCTCAAAGGTAGTGGTGCAAAGTGCTTTATGTCTCAAATCAATGAAAGTTGGTTATGGAATAGAAGGATGGGTGACATGTATCAATTTTGATAGCCTAGTGAATATCAGTTCTACTGATGCTATAAGAGATATGCCAAGGGTTATAAAGCATATCAATGCAATAGGCAAGGAATGTTAGTTTGGAAAGAAAACTAAGAAGAGGTTCAAGACTAAAGAATATTCTACCACAGGTCCTTTGGATTTGGTGCATATAGACTTGTGTGGACCTACTAGAATAAGAAGCTCATATAGTGGTAGGTATTTCATGTTATTGATTGATAATTATTCTATAATGACTTGGGTGGTATTTCACAAAGAAAAATCAGAAGCTCTAGATAATTTCAAAGCATTCAAGTCTATGTTTGAGAATGTTCAAATAGATGTAAAAACCAAGTGCACTTAAGGTTTGACAAAAGTGGTGAGTTCACTTGCGATGAGTTTAATATTTTTTGTGAATATCATGGAATAAACAGGCATTTTCCAAATATTAGGATTCCTCAGTAGAATGGAGTTGTGGAGAGGAAGAAAAGAATAGTTCAAGAAGTAGCTAGGACAATGATGAAGGAAGTAAATCTACCAGATGTCTATTGGAGAGAAACAATTCATACTGAAGTCTACATTATTAACAGAGGTCAAGCAAGAGTGAACAGTTCAAAGACTCCCTATGAGTTATGGTATGGTAAAACCCCTATTGTAAAGTATTTCAAAGTTTTTGGAAGAAAATGCTATATCAAAAGAGATAAAGAAAACTTAGGAAATTTTGATTCAAGATCTAATGAAGGAATCTTCCTTGTCCATACTCTACAAGAAGCAAGGCCTACGGGTGCTAAAATAAAAGGCTAAACAAAATCATTGGGAGTGAAATTGTTAAGGTGGATGAAGAACCACTGCAAATTTTAGTACTGATAGAAGGATATGAATCTTTTGAATTATCCCTTTGTGGTGAAGAAGAAAAGGATGAAGAGAAGGGAAAAGAGATGAAAATTGAAGACGAAGAAGCTCCAGAAAAGATCCCTAAGACACTTAAGTATGTGCAGAAGAATCATTCTAAAGATCAAATCATTAGAGATAAGAGAAAAGGTACACGTTGACAAGAAGAAAGGCAACTATGATAGGAGAATAGGTGTTACCCTCTAAATTTTAAAACATGCAATTTTCCTCTCTTAAATTAGAACGGCCTCCATTTCATTCCTTTAATTCATTTGTAGTTGCAGTCCTCACAAGTTTTATAACCTTTTTCGCACAACCTTGTGTTTTCATAACCAAGTCGTGAGGTTCAGAAGTTGCATAATAATCCAACGACCTGATCCTTTCATCTCCCCATCCTTACCTAAATGATTGGTGTGTCAGAAGTTCTTGAAATCTTAGAACCTGCAACATGCAATTCTACGGTTTAGAATTTTTGTGATCCCATCACTTTAAAGCAATCTCCTTGGTTTTCAAAAAATTTCCGACCCATTTAATTACTTGTACGACATTTCGTGTAGCTGTCTTTTCGGGAGTTATGAAATGTGAGCTCAATCTTAAGGCATGCTCCTCAACCAATGGTGCATTAATTAGACTTCTTTAAATGGAAAGTGTAATGGAAGCTCACTAAGGTGGTGGCATGATATTGACAGATTAAAGGTCATCATTACCTACCAGCGTAATTTAATAAGCTTGTTTAGAAAGAAAGGTGGTGGTACTACTAAGTCTTGTTTTCTTATCGACCAAGGCAAATTCAAAATGGGGCTTCCTATGTCCAATGAAATGTGGGATGATGAACCTATGCCCATCCTACAACTTGACTTGAACTAGCTAGAGGAAGAGAAAATTGATATTATTTCCCAATTGCGCACACTTGTCTGGAAGGAGAAGACTAGTTACACCCAATATCACAGGGTGATCTTTGTCCTAGAGGAAGAAGAGGAACATGTCGAGCTGCACAACCTTTTAATGGAGATATGACGAGACATGGAGAATGCTCCACCACCTACGGCAGTATAATTTTCTTGCTTTGCATGGAATCTTTTTGTAATTAGCAGCGGTAACCCAATTTTGGTGTAACGTCACTTTCTTGAGGATAGTTACTTTAAAGACCATTATGAACAGTTAAATTTAGATACATTTTTGGCCTGGAAAATTATATATATAGAAATTTTCAGGAGCTATCAGAAGGATGGAAAAGGGGGGAAAAAGAGGGGAGTAGCTAGGTTATCTTTTCATGCAGTTTCATTGTACAGAGATATGGAGTCTATGAACTCATATTTTGACAATAAAGAAATAAAGAAGATATTTTTGAATCTTTGAATTTCTTAATGTTTTCTTTAAATGGCAATGAACTATGTTTCCTTGTGGTTATTCTTCAGTGTCATTCTATTATAATGGATTGTATATGCATTTAATTCTAAAACTCTAGATTTGGATTAAATTAGCTTCAGGAAATAGCCTATTTTCCTTTCTTTCTTTGGATATCATTCGTTGGTGTAGGTAAGATGAACTTTGTGTCATTTACCTACATTTGCTTAATCATAAGTTTAACCTTTCACGCCTATTTCATAGTTATGAGTAGGTGTTAGAAGCCTTTTTGGCTTTCTAGTAAAAAGCATACTCGGTATTTCAATTCATTGCAAACCATTCAAAGGTAGTTGCACCTTGTAAAATAAGTAGAGAGCACTTGCAGCTATCATTGCAAGTGACTCAACTATTGGTCAGGTTGTCATTGTTATGGGAAAATAGAGTATAAAGTAAAGTGACAAATTTTTCAACCAACATATTTTTGGTGACTCTGCTGGGGAATAGTAATTGAAGTATTGGTGTCTCTTTCCTATAAATTTAAAGGTACCTCCCCAAGGATGGAGGTTGGTGGCTCTATGAGATGAAATGTACTTAGAAACGCTTTGTTCCAGCAAAGACCTATGTTGATTTAATTTTCAAATTTACAATATGGCCTTCATTTCTTCCCAACCATGGGGAAATAATTTTTGTCCCCTTTCTTTGCCCATATACTCACCATTGCTTGAAGGATCAAAAAATTAATTTCCCAATTTCAATGGAGAAGGTTCTCAAGATGCTGAAAAACACATCTTAGCTTTCACGGTTGCCTATGGCATTTTTGGGGTAAGTGAAGAAGATGTTTTTTGTCAGATTATTTATTGAATCCCATACTAGACCTATTGCAGATTGGCTTTATTATTTAGAAGATAATTGCATAACTGATTGGAATTCATTAAAGGATGAGTTCTTGGGAAAGTATAAGAGCCCTATTGATGAAGCTGCTTTGCTAGGTCAATTTTTCAATATTCAAAAGCAAGAAGGTGAAAAAATTAGATATTTTGTGGATAGGTTCAATAGGTTGCTTAGAAAAATTCCTACCACTATTCAGACAAATAAGCAACTGCAGCTTTGCACTTTTATTTCTTCTTTGCACCCAAATGTTTAGTTTTGTTTAAAAAGGTGTAAAGTAAATAATATTAAAATTGTGCAAGAAGAGGTTGTCAAAATTCAGGATCATATGATTTTAAGTGGATTATGGAAAAAAAATCAATCTATAAATAGTTTGAGTAGTGAAATTATAAGGAAGCTTGTCATACAAAGGCCAATTTCTCAACCTATAGACTTCCAGTATACGTAGCCTCCTATGATTGAATACTCTAACCTCACTTTTTTATTATCAAAAACACATTTTTAAAAGGCAGCTAAGTGATGTAAAAATTAAACCTCATATGAATAGAATATTTGAAGCATATTATTTGCATTATGAACAAGATAATGATGAACCTATAATCCCATCAAATGACAGAGAAAGTGGACAATTCTTGCACAATGTTAACAATGAAGAAGGTAATACAAATGAAGTTGTTTCAACCTCCTTACCTACAATAGAAATGCAATCATTCACTGTTTCCAATGAAGAAAAGCAACCTAAGGACGCACAACATAAGGATAAAGTATGGAATATCCTTCCACCAGAGTGCATGCAAACTGATCATGAAGTCTTCAAGTTTTTTGAGCCAAATGATACTGAAGTAAGGCTACAAGAAGAGGTTAGGAATGATTTTGCATTTGAATATTTTCAATTTAAAAATTTGAATGCCAAAATTTTTGAATAGAAAGATGATGTTGTAAGTAGCCATAATGATTTTGTTGAAGGTAGTCAAATGCATGAAGATGTTGAACCTCATAATGTCTATATTCCAAATTGGTATCTCAATGCACATGAGAATGAATTTTTATGTGGAGAAGAAGTTGCTATGACTAATTTGTAGGATATGAATAAATGTGATAAAGTAAATCATAAAATCATTAGATCATATTTTACAGAGAAAGAGGAAATTGTTCCAGTTGGGGATAATCTTCAGTTACATGGAAACGTTGTTTGTAATGCAAATTTTCAATCCAATACATGTTCATTTTTGCATGAGGTTGATGATTGGTCTTCTGATTTGAATGATTCTCTATTTGCTACTAGAAAAGTACAATGTATGCAAGAACACAGTGAAATATATGTTGCAAGTCATAATTCAATATTTTTAAACGATGCGGCCATTTATACATGTGGCACCAAAAGGAGGTTTTCATCTAATGGTTTGTGTGTGTTTTTTCGAATTTGAGGTCCGGTTTCTCTTAGCTGGTCAAGCCAAGTGCATCACTAGGTCACACCTGGTGCCATTCAAACAGACGTTGGTAATCATATGCTAGGAAATGTTGATTTGAGTTATCAAATTAGAGAGGTGTACAATGGAGGTTGGCTTCTTGAACACTGGGTCACCGATAGAAGATTTTTATGTGAAGCCATTCTCATCAATTTAATCAAGATGGTCACCAGTTGGCTGTTAGTTGTGTGTGTGCTTCTCATTCATCCGACTTTTTCTTGCACAGGCTACTATTTCTCTCAGCCTATCAATGGATTTGCATGATCATTCTGGAGTCATCTGAGGTAGGGTTTCATGACCATGTACATAGTAGGGGTTTTTTATGTGTTGGTAGTGTAGTTTCCTTTCCCCGTTGCGTCTTATTTTTGGCTTCCTTTGGATCCTTTGTCCCCTATGCTCTCTAACTCTATTGCCCAATGGATATATACATTGGTCCATGCATTGAGTTCTAGGTTCCTTGCTTCATCCTTTACAGTCCTTGTCCCCAATCAGAGCCAATGTTACCCTCCAAATTTTAAAACATGCAATTTTCCTCTCTTAAATTAGAACGACCTCCATTTCTTTCCTTTAATTCATTTGTAGTCATGATCCTCACAAGTTTTATAACCTTTGTCGTGCATCCTTGTGTTTTCATAACCAAGTCGTGAGGTTTAGAAGTTGCATAATAATCTGACGACCCGATCCTTTCATCTCCCTATCCTTTCCTAAACAATTGGTGTGTCAAAAGTTCTTGAAATCTTAGAACCCATGACATGCAGTTCTACGGTTCAACATTTTCACAACCCCACAACTTTCATGCAATCTCCTTGGTTTTTGAAATGCCAACACCCCATTTAATTACTTGTATGGTGTTTCATGTGGCTGTCTTTTCTGGAGTTATGAAATGTGAGCTCAATCTTAAGGTACACTCCTCAACCAATGGTGCATTAATTAGACTTCGTTAAATGGAAAGTGTAACAAAAGCTTGCTAAGGTGGTAGCATGATATTGATAGATTAAAGGTCATCATTTCCTACCAATGTAATTTAATAAGATTATTTACAAAGGAAGGTGGTGGTACTATTGAGTCATGTTTTCTTATCGACCAAGGAAAATTCAAAATGGGGCTTCTTGTGACCAATGAAACATGGGATGATGAACCTATGCCCATCCTGCAACTTGACTTGAACTGGCCCGAGGAAGAGAAAATTGATATTATTTCCCAATTGTGCACACTTTCCTGGAAGGAGAAGACCAGTTACGCCCAATATCACAGAGTGATATTTGTCCTAGAAGAAAAAGAGGAACACACCAAGCTGCACAACATTTTTAATGGAGAATACGACGAGATATGGAGAATTCCCCACCACCTGTGGTTTAATTGTCTTGCTTTGCATGGAATCTTTTTGTAATTAGTGACAGTAACCCAATTTTGGCGTAATGTCACTTTCTTGAGGATGGTTACTTTAAATACCATTATGAACAGTTACGTTTAGATACATTTTTGGCATGGAAAATTATATATATAGAACTTTTCGGGAGCTATCAGAAGGACAAAAAAAAGGGGGAAAAAGAGGGGAGTAACTACGTTATATCTTTTCATGCAATTTCGTTAACAAAGATATGGAGTCTTTGAACTCATCTTTTGGCAATAAAGAAATAAAGAAGATATTTTTGAATCTTTGAATTTCTTAATGTTTTATTTAAATGGCAATGAACTATGTTTCCTTCTGGTTATTCTTCAATGTCATTCTATTATAATGGACTACATATGCATTTAATTCTAAAACTGTGGATTTGGATTAAATTAGCTTTAGGAAAAAGCCTATTGTCCTTTCTTTCCTTGGATATCATCTAGTGGTGTAGGGAGGATGAACTTTTTGTCATTTACCTGCATTTGCTTAATCGTAAGTTTAACCTTTCGCACCTATTTCATAGTTATGAGAAGGTGTTAGTTTCCTTTTCTACTTTCTAGTAAACAACATACTCGATATTTCAATTCATTGCAAACCATTCAAAGGTAGTTGTGCCTTGTAAAATAAGCAGAGAGCACTTGCATCTATCATTGCAAGTGACTCAACTATTGGTCAGGCTATCATTGTTATGGGCAAATAGAGTATAAACTAAAGTGAGAAATCTATCAACCAACAATAGGTAATTTTTTGTTTACTTTCAGAGGTGGAACCTAAAATAGTGACTGAGGCATGCAAATATGAGAATTGGATCAAGGCTATGAAAGAAGAATTGGAATAGATTGAGAAGAATCAAACTTGGGAATTGGTCCCAAGACTAGTAAACAAGAATGTAATAGGAACTAAATGGATTTTCAAGAACAAACTGAATGAGGATAGAATTTTTTTTAGAAACAAGGCTAAACTTTTGTGTAAGGGCTACTCACAAGTAGAAGGAATATATTTTGAAGAGACATTTTCTCCAATGGCAAGGATGGAAGCCATTAGAATTTTTTTGGCTTTTGCAGCACATAAATACTTCAAAGTATAGTAGATGGATGTAAAGTATGCACTCTTGAATAGTGAGTTGGAAGAAGAGGTATACATTGAACAACCAGAAGGATTTCAGGGATTTCAGTTATCAAATGATGTTGATATGGTCTCCAGATTGAAGAAAGAATTTTATGGACTCAAACAAGCTCCTAGAGCTTGGTATGCAAGATTGGACAGGTATTTGTTGCAACAAGGATTCAAGAAAGGTACTGTAGATAGAAATATTTACTTCAAGGAACTTGAGGGAGAGAAAATATTGATTGTGGTAGTGTATGTGGATGGCATTATCTTTGGAGGAAATGAATGCATATGCAAGAAGCTTTCAGAGGAGATGCAAAATATTTTGAGATATCAATGTGTGGGGAGATTAATTTCTTGCTTGGACTACAAATCAGTTAATCAAAGAAAGGAATATTCATTTCATAGTCAAAGTATGTCAAGGAAATGTTGAAGAAGTTTGGAATGGAGGATTCCAAACCAGTATGTACCACTATGGTTACTAGTTGTAAGTTGAGAAAAAATGATAAATCTCCTAAGATTGATTAGAGAAAATATAGATCAATGATTCGTGGATTGCTATATCTAACTTGTAATTCCCATAACTTACACAATAGATAGAGGCAACGATCAAGCAAAGATTGGCTCTCACTAGATTGGAGGATATAATTTTTTTATTATTATTTTTTCTTTTTCGGTGGGTAATAGTCTCTAAAACCAAGCGATGTGGACTTAACCAAAATAGACAGGCTAGCAGTAACAAGTCAATTATCTAATATCAGACTTAGGATCCAATCTCCCTTGTTCTATTCGATACAAGTGTTTTTTGTTGCACATGAAGCGGTAAGAAAACAACATATATCTACTCAATTATCGAGGTCATTTAAACACAAGACCATCACAAAGATACATAGAAAGGATGAAGTTACAGACAACACTTCATTTAGATGCAAATACTCTCACCCGCCAATGATAAACATGAGTAGACTGCACTATAGACTTATTATTTATATCTCGTGGTTGTGCCCACCAATCATTCTCTCCCTGGCACACAGGTTGCCCAGTACTCTCCAAGGTCATGCGAGGTGACAACTCTATACAGTGACATAAGAGAATGACCGATTACACAACCAGAGTCTATTTGACTGCCAATTACAAATTTACTCTAAGCACACGTCGACTATCCTTATTCACTACTCACCTCCTCACACCTATTTAGATGCCCAAGCAAGGCATTGGCTTGCAAATATTTCAGAGATGTTGCAGTCTCAAATGGAGTTTTAAGGGGGTTCCTCATAGAGAACCATGCACTGGTATCCACTCAAGCCGCTCCCCTGATGGTTGTGAACATGTTTGTAGATGGGCCGAATTAATTCCTACGGAGCAACCTGTTACAGTGGGCTTGTACAGACTTGGGGAAAAGAGCTTCCACCATTTGTGCAACTCAAGCCCACTAAACGACCTCTAGGAAACATGTTGTATCCTATCTAAAATGTAGTGGCTATAGGAACTGGTACAAGAGAGAGGCTCTTTGGTGTCGCTCTGTAAACTTGTAATGAAATGCAAATATAGTGCCAATTCACTAGTGGCTCTCAGTTAGACCATTAGGTTTGTGTTCCTATAAGGAAGCTGTTGGCTACCACAAAGTTTTTGGGATACCAAATAGAAGGTTACGAGGATGGATGTAGCTAGCTCCACAGGCCAAGATTTGTATCAGTTTGTCAAACTCGATTATTCTCACTCGCTCTTTTTTTTTTTAATTTTTATAGGCCTCTGGAGCCTCATTTCCACTAGCTACAACTTAAGAAAATCTAGGAACAGAGGGTGGGCATTTACATATACATGCTACATTTGATGCACTGTAATTTTATTTTTATCTTTTCCTATGCAATTTACTTATTTTCCAATCTATGGGTTATAAAATTTGTCTTCTTCCATCTACAGCTATTATTCCATGAGCAGCCAGTCAGGAAAGTCAAGGGTTCGCACTGCTTATAAAGGTGGAGACTAAACTGCCCTTGGCTCGGCTGTAAGATTTTAAATATTCATCTTCAATGTTCAAAAGGACAATCCTTAGATGTCCATCAGTTATTCCCCTTTTTTTTCTTTAAAATTGAAGCACCATAACAATGTTTTGAATGGAAAGAAAGCAATACATCATTTTTGTATCTCAAATTGGAATGCATTTTCTTTATTCTATAACAGAAATATCATGACGTCCACTCATTAAGCATGTATGTTTTACCCTTTTTAAACTGGATATTTTATTCCTTTACTATAGACTTACCTACTGCATTACAGGGTAGATTGATACATTTTTATTTATTTTATTTTTTTGTTTTCTCGATCTTCTATCTTGGAAAGTAAATCAATCTGTGAGATTTAATATTGTCATCTCCACATGCATAAGCTGATTGTGGTTTCTTTTTTTTCTTTTTATGTTAGAATACTACGGTTGGGCAAGGCCTCCTATACTATTTCTTTGAACTTTTCACTTTGTTTCAGAAAATGATTCACCCCACAGCTTAATCTACAACATAAAAATACATTCATTACCATAACAAATGAGATGACATACAGGTTTGAATTATCCTCTTATATATTTGCATATTTGAACCAGAAAAGAAGAAATTTATTTTCATTGCAAATGAAATATAATTATCATAGGATAAGGATAAAAATAAATAAACCAAAAATGACATAACATAACATAATCTTTTTTAGTTTAAGAATGTAGACAATAAACATACATATTAATGTTGCTTCATGAACTAAGACATCATGAAATGGTAATATTATACTCAGATGAATATGATCAAACTAAGTAAAATAAAGCCATTTCTATACCCATGGTAAGTACAATGAAACAGTTAACATAAGAATGAACAAAACTTGCTCTTCTCATCCATTTTTTTTTTTCAATCATACACTATCCTTCAATATTACATCAATAATTAAGAATATAAAGAATAACACACAAAAGAGTGAGGCTTGCTCTCATTTCTAAAATGAAATTCATCTCCTTGCAACTTGTAACTCTACCACTATGTTTGAGAAAACAAATGTCTTACACTACCATGAACAAAGTCTTGCTCTCCACCCTACCGTAATGGCATCATGGAGCCTCGTGAGCTCTAGCCACACCCCCGAGCAAGGTTTTCTTTTAACTCCAATATGATGAATGGAGCTTTTTCTTAAAATTTTACAAGTGATAAAATATAACATAGCACCAAATCTCATGCTTCTAGTTTCTCTAGTCTTTATTCTCAACCATGATCCATACAACATACCACTTTCTTACAGAAAAGAAAAATACACAAAAGAGAAAATAGAAGTAAGAGAGAACTTATCTATTTTCTCCAAGTGAGGGAACTAAACTCTTTTATCCTTCTTCCTCTCCAAACCAAGCCATTTTCATCATTATATTGCCAAAGAGATTGATTCCTCTCTTTTTCTCATTCTTTCTACCATCTTCACTCAAGTTCTCCAAGAGGAGAAGTGGGCAATGCCCAGATCTTCCATCTTCTTGAGATATATAGGGATCCTCCAAACCTACACTCTTTCCCACAACTGCTCACACATGTGTGAATCTTGTGCCAATTCCAAGAACTTTTGGGGAGTAGAAGGTTGAGAGTGACAACTCACTCTTCCCAAGCCCCAACACTTTTTTGAATTTGTCACATTCATGAATGTGGACTTTTGAGGGGTCTTTTCACACTCCAAGGACAAGTTCACATGCGTCAAAAAGGTTCCAAACCCATAGGTATAGGTCCTAGGGGTCTATTCTTGTTCAAAAACCAAGGAAATTGATTCAGTAATCCCTTTTTAAAACCCACACAAAATCCATACGAATTTTGATCTTAACCAAGGGTTCCAACCCCAACCAAACTCACATCACGCGTCCTACAATTGGATTCTACTCAATCACCCAACCAATAATAAAACCTCAAACCTTTCTAAGTCAAATAGGGCTACACTTAGAACTTCCCAAAGATGTATTTGATTTGATTCCAACATTTATCTATCCTCTTATTTGCATATTTGATTACTGCACATTACCAAAGTCAGCATGATTAGATCATTTATCTCTTCATATTATTTGTTAATCCAATTCACATAATTTTCACTTATGAACTATTTACTCATTAATACATCAAATGAACCTAATGATTCAATTTTCATTATAATCAAAGGAAATACACACTTACTCCAATACAAGAATATAGTCAATGAAATATTCAGTCCATCATTTTGTTTACCACCTTAGTAATTCATTTTAAACTCCTATAACATTAACGATGAACCATTTACCAAAATTTAATATGCCAAATAACCCAGCACTTTCAAGTTATATCCAACAATTCACATGTGCATCTATCATAATTAAATCAAGGTTGATTCCCATGAATCCTAAAAATATTTTTTTATCATTCATTTCATCATAATTATCATCTAACTACTTGTTTGATTGAAATAAAATGGGAAATACGAAATGGGGTCTTACATTCACGGTAGCATAAGCAAGAATATTATCAAATAATCACACTATTTGTCATCCATAATACATATTACCATCTATTTAGGATCACATAAAACATATTAGGGCTTTACTAATCACATGCAAGGTGGGGCCTTACATAACTTCCTCTATACCATATATCATGCATGTAGTTTTTCTTCTAGCTAGGTTTTGAGAATATCCCAAATAATCTCATGTTGTAACAATGAAGAGGATATTTAGATACTTGAAGGGGCACTCAAGATTTTGGTTTGTGGTATCCTAGGGATATTGATTTCTCCTTGAGTGCATATACATATACATATTGGGTAGGTTGTATAGATGACAAAAGAATTACAAGAGGTGATGCTTTCTTTCTTGGAAGCATATTGGTCTCATGGTTAAGCAAGAATCAGGATTTAGTATCATTATCTACTGCAAAAGCAGAGTATATTGCAACAACATCATGCTACACATAGGTGTTGTGGATGAAGCAAAAATTGAAGGATATCAAATTATCATATGATGAACCTATTTCTATCTTATGTGATAACACAAGTGCTATCAATATCTCAAAGAACTCAATAATTAATTCAAGAACAAAACATATTTATATCTTCTATCACTTTCTAAGAGAGAAAGTTGTAGAGAATGAGGTGAAGCTAGAATATGTTCCTATAAAGGATCAAGTTGTAAATATCAAGTTACAAAGGCTCTTCCAAAAGATACTTTTGAGTATCTCTAGGAGAAGTTAGGGGTTATTGCCCCTCCTTCTTTCAACTAGATGCATAATGTGGTGCATCTATCCAAGTGAGAATTCAAGACACATTCTTGGTCGTAGACTAATGTTGAAGGCTACCTCTCAGCGAGAGTAGGTATTAATGTTGGTTGGTGTAGTCAGACAGAACATATTTTGTGCCCCTAAGGGGGGGAGTGCAAAAAAGTGAGTGCACTGAAGAGAAAGTGCAGTTTCTTGTTGGTGTTGCAAGTATTGTCAAAGTGGTGTATGTAGATGTCAAAAGGGGGAAAAAAAAAAGAAAAATTATATACAGATGATGTGTGAAAGGTCCAGGTGTTTCCATTTGAATATTATCAAAGGGGGAGAGCAAAAGAGTTAATCATAGGAATGAGAATTGGATGAGTTTAATGGTTTTTTGTCATTGATGTCAAAGGGGGAGAGAGTTGGTTGAAAAACATAAGTTCAGAGGAGTATTGCAGGAGAGAGCTAGAGTCATTTGGGAGAGAGTTGGTTGAAAATACATAATGTTGAAGAGAATATGGTCTGAAAAACACATGGGGAGAGAGTGTTCACAAGAGAATGAAGAACTCCTCAAGTAGGGGGATAAGAAGTTAGTGAAGCATAAGTAAGAGAGAGTCTATGAAGAGTAAGAGATGCTCCAGTCAGGGGGAGTGATGCTTGTTGCAGAGTTGTTAGTTTCTTTTGTTTTTAATGATTTTTTAGAGAGTTGGTGTTGTCATCAATAACAAAGGGGGATATTGTTGCAAGTATGTTGCTGGTGTTGTCATTGATATCAACAATTATAGGTATTGGTCATTAATGTCAATAGTATGGAGATGGTTGGTGTTGTCAAGTGCCTTGTGCTAGTATGGATGTGTTGTGGTGTTGCCATCAGTGTTTTCATTGATTTCTTGTATGGTTGTGTTGTAGTTGCAACAAGTTCACTTGGTTTCCAAGTACTTTTGAGAAAAAATGAATAAAAGAGTGTATAGTGTGACAAAGGTGTCTTCAGTGTTGTGCTCCACATTTCTTCATGGTTGAAGATATTCTTGTGCAGTTTGGATATCACGATCAAAGGATTTCAAAGGTTCTATATCTAGAGTTTTAGGTTATGGATCATTCTGCAATAAAATTTGTGTTTGACAATTTATTTGTTTGTGTAGAAGGTTGTCTGGGAGAAATGAGATTGATCTGCATTTCTTCACAGTAAAGTTTCTTGTCTTACAGATTTGGGAATGAGATTATATTATCTGTAACTTCCTTCCCTTAAGGTTCCAGGTGTTGAGATGTTCCACAAGGTTAGTTACTGAATTGCGTTCTATGGCAGTGTGTCTGGTTATGCAGAATAATGGTGTTCTTAGTTTTTGGTGGTTGTGGAAAAGTTGCATAATATTCTAGTGATTATGGAATATTCTAAGATGTTTTTTGGATGATATGAAGTGTTATTGTGTGGTCTACATGACCTAGAGAGGCATGTATGTGGTTGCTTGTAGTGTTAGTTCAAATTTGGCTGACCTAGCATGCTAGCACTATTTGTAGAGGTACCTCATGAATTGTGAATGTGTTGGGTAACGTGGTGATGTGGATTTGGGTCCTAGTTAACCCTTGGTGTGGTTTTCATTCACTTATTTCCACCGTGGAGGTGTTTGGTGTCGGCCTATTTTAGTGTTGTGTGTTTTAGGTGCATACATTTCATTTAGGCCAACCTAATTGAGATTGTTTAGGTTGTGGATGACATATAAGTAAGGTAAATTGTTGGAGATGTGTTTGGATCTGTAGAAGGTGTGCAAAAGATGTGGATTTGATTAAGTGTGGTGAATTAAGTGCAATCTTAATGCCTATGACTCTGATGTAGTGAGTAGAAGGGTCTACATTCTCAGTGTGCTTGAAGTTGTTGGAGGCAGTGAGCCAAAGGTTGCAAATGGCATAAAGTTTCAGTGGTGGATTTCTCCTATTACCTTGAGATAGTGAATCTCTTTATAAAAATAGTCTTTTATCTTATTTCTTCTTGGTAGTGAGCCTTTCTTCCTTTTTTGGGTAGTGAGCCTTTGGCATTGAGCCTAATTATATTAGGTGTTGCAATTCATATATATGTGAGTTAATCCTCACTGTGGTTTTTCCCTTCTTGGGTTTTCCATGTAAAACTTGTGTTCTTATGTGTTTGGATGTGTTTGCATTACTGTTTCATATGTTTACATTCTGCTAATGCATGATAAGGGTTTGAATGATATTGAGGGATTGATTTTTTTAAAGTATAAAACCGATTCACCTCCCCTCTCAGTTGTCTTATGCATCTAATAGGTGGTCCTCTAGTAGTCTTGAGTGGTCTTTTGGTGGTACTTCCAACTAGGTTGATTTCAGCAAGTTTCCTCGACTAGCGTTGGCCATTTCTCTAGCCCATGATGACCAAGATAAAGAAAAAGATGATGAGGGTTGGGACCCTCCCGTAGACACTCTAGACCTTGGAGATGTGTGGGGTAAGTCGAATGACTTAGACCCTTTGCTTCCTCCTTCAACTACTGCTCTTGTTGCTTAGTGGTTTTTTATGTTATTTTATTTTATTTGGGTTGTAGTCTTATTCGAACTATTAGAGTGTGATTTTATCTCCACCCACCCTTTTTTTTTAATATGTGTACTATTATTACTTTATAAATGATAATGCTAACACCTATTCATAAAAATAAAAATAAAAATAATTTACAAAAAGATTAATGCATCTAAACATAACATTCCTTACAATACTATCTCCGAAAAAATTTAAAAACATATATTAAAATACTCATAATCAAAATCTATTAGAATCTTATTATTCAATTTATTTTCCAAAAATAATCTAAATTTAACTCCTATAAAATCAAATATAAAATGAAATTAAAAGCATAGTTTGATAAAAAAATTATAAAAACAAGATATTACTTAATTTTTTTATATTGAAAAATGCAAAACTAGATTATAAAAATGAAGATATTACTTGAAAAGAAAAAGAAAATGTTCGATCATGATGACATCATTCCTTGCACCTGTTCACTGCTGTTGTATTTTGTGCTTTGCTGCTATGTTAGTTGCAGCCTTTTCCTGATATTAGACCAGTTTGTTTAGTTAGAGGATATATTGTTTGTAATCTCTTTCTCGACAGCCTTTGGTTTCCCTCTATTTGTATTATTTCGTATTGATTCAATTAAAAAAAACACCAGTTCGTTAAAACATTCCTTGATTTTTGATATGGTGTGAGATGGGTAGCTTTGGGCAAACCGTGTGGGGTTAGTTTGAATGGGAACATATTTAACACATTTTATTCTACACGAAATCACTTTCCCTTGAAAGTTTCAGTTCTACACGCCTCTCAAACTAAAATTGTGCTTTCAGCTATGGAAAGGAATTCAAAACAATAAAAACATTCCTCTTCTCACAGGTGGACTGTGAACATATCGCGTGAAACTTTTGACTACTGTAAGTTTCCAAATGAATAATCATAAAAACGTGGACGTTAGAAAAGCATACATAATTATAACCATTAACTTGGTGTGCTGCCTACTTCTTAAGCGCCTTATCAACGTTAACAATAATAGGAAACCCCAGTAGGCCGACAAGTTTAAATTAGTTTAATTGCAGAGTTTGACTAAAGAGGCTCATCTTGTCGTGAATGATGTATATAATTCTCCACTCACAAATTGCCCTATAGTTTTCAAGATGCTATAAAAGACGCGTAGCAGAAGCTTTTTCCATTTGGATGGGTATACACATCAAGTCACAAACTTGCCTATTTCTGCTGCGTGGCCCGCTGAATAAATTATAAGAGCGAAAATGAAAGCATGACAAATGTGCGAAGAAAGAGATGAAGATTATCCATTGAAGTGACCCTACACATTGAATTTCGCTACCCCGGATGGAGGAAATTGATCTGAAGTTGAAAACTGTTTTTGTTTTGTTACGTGGGAATGGTTGGTCAGCCATAATAATGAGAGTAATAATTCAGCCGGCTTAACTTTCTTTCTGTTTTGACCACCGACTGTTAACTTCGAAAACAGCGGCTTAGCAATTTCGTTCAAGTGCTGTGGAAATCTTTTAATCCGTGTCATGTCGGATAGAAAAATGGCAGAATTAGGCCATAATCTTTTCCGCGCAACTTCCACGGAAGGCCTCCCTCAGATTTTATATTTATGAAGTGCGAGCGACTGATACGAGACAAACAAGGGGAGATCGAGGGCAGTAGGAAGACGAGAAAATGCAAAGGAAAGGGAGAAAGCTGTGGAAGAGCAGGGCAGCCATGAAAGCAAAAACTGGGTTGAGATGCAGGGTATACATCTCTCGCCGCAGGCTTCGTGTTTTCTGTCTCCTGGAAAATATTAAGCAGCCATTTCACCGTTTCTGGGTTTCGCTTGCCTTGGCTGGGAAAAGTATGTTTAAGTCGTTCTTGGGTGCCAGTGGCAATACACCTGCTTCTGTTTACGCGCCTGTCGCTGCTTCTACCCATTCCTTCTACACGGAAGCCATTGCTGATTGCATAGATTTTATTAAGCGCTCCTCCTCGCCCATGGATTCCAGGCCTGTTGAAGTCTGCTGAAGTTTGTTTTGTACTAACAATTGTAGTACAAATTAGTTTGATTTCACAACTGCAGGTCTGCCCGCCCTTGTATAAATTCAACACTTCACAAATTTTGAAGTGGGAAAAAAATTTTGGTCTTATTGAGACATTTATTTATCTGTACCAAGCATATTTTACATGTACTCACAAGACAAATTAAGTGCAGAAGGATGTTTAAGTTTTGAAAGGAGGAGAAAATTGGAAATGTCGAATTCACAGCATTTTGTAGTAGTTGAGATTTGGAATACTAGTGAGGAATGTCATACAGAAAACAAAGGAAAAATGTGAAATTGTATTAGGCAACTGGAGTGTGGTGTGCTTAATGCAAAGTGTCTTGTTCTTGCTGTTTCTGTGAGATTTTTTTTTTTAATTTTTCATGATTTATTATCAGAATGTTAAGAAAATTCATTACTGTTTCTGAGTTCGATTGTGTGTGATTTTTGGTAATGTGGTTTGTAGATGGCATTCAATGTATGTTGATTATCAGTTAATTTTATTTAATTTAAAGTAGGTTTGTTTTATTTGGATGTGTCTAAAAAGTATGGCGACTCTTGGAAATGCAGATTCGTCTCTTCTCTTAGTGGGTGAAACACCTTTTTCAATGTAAGCAATTGACAACATTATTACATCATCTTTAAAGAATGGTTATCCTACATTTTCCCTCGAAAGAAAAAAATTCCACATTCAATCTTTTTTGTTAAATTATTTGTAGTACTTTAGTTTTGATTATCATCTAATTGTATTTTGATTTTATGAATTTGCTTTATTTTATAAATGGTGTTTACTATTTTTAAATTTTTTTATTTTATTAAAATTTATAAAAGATAATGCAATTAAATATTTATTTTTATTTTTTCTTAAATTTAAAGGTATTTTAAATTATTTTAAAATATCATTTACAATATTATTAGTTTTCATTGTATTTTTTATTTCATAAAATTTAGTTTAAAATAATTTTTATTTATGTGTAATATAATTTTATGATATATGTATTATGTAAAAATGAATCTTGAATCAATCTGAATTGTGAAAAAACATGTATATGTATCATACGATAAAAGATGAAATTAGTATAGATATTTTAAATATATCTATCTTAAAAATGTTGAGAGTTATTTTACTTCATCTAAATTGTTTACATTGTTTTATCTGTAATACCCTTGTTTACTTTTGTATGTAATATTTAGTTCTACTTTTTTAAAAATTGTCATTAATTATTTCAATAATCTTTTTAGTTTGTTCTCACTTTTGAAAATTATATTAACTAGCAATTGCATCTTGGTGTGCAATAGGTACATTGAAGATGTTTGGAGCATCAATTAGGGAAATTTTTGGTTTATTTTTTGCATACATTTGTGTAGTATGCATGATGCCAATTGGTAGGCCATTTAGAAAATGATGTTGTTTCTGCAACAAAGGTCTCAGTGGAAAAGTGATAACTTCAAATAAACTATCCATCCACTTATAGCCTAATCCCAACACAACTAAAACAAAAACCTTTGAATCATGAAGATAATCAAGCTTTTGTATCAATAGGCTCGTGTTATATTTGCAATAGGGAGAGAGAGGGAGAGAGAGAGAGAGAGAGAGAGAGAGAGAGAGAGAGAGTAAGGAGATAGAGATAGTGAGGAAGATAGAGATAGAGATGGAGATGGAGATGGAGATGGAGATGGAGATGGAGATGGAGAGGGATACATGGAGAGATCAAGCGAGGGAGGATATAGTGAGATAGAGATGGAAGAGATGAATATATAGAGAGTAAGAGAATTAAAGAGGGAGAGATAAAAACATAAATATAGTGATAGGAAGTGATATATAGAGAGAGGTAGAGAGAGGGAAAGATATAGGGGTAAAGAGAGATGGAGACATAATGAAATATAAATATAGGGAGATATGGGAAAACAAATATGGAAAGATAGAGATAGAGAGGAAAAGAGATAGAACTAGAGATAGGGAAGGAGAAAAACGAATTTTGTGTGTGTGTAAGAGTAAGGGAGAAATATGGAGAGAGAGAGAGAGAGAGAGATATGTATAAATAGATAGAGGGAGGGAGAGGGACGAAGAAAATAGAGAGAGGAGAGAATAGAAGTAGAGATATATAGAAAGAGGGAGTAATATGGAGAGAGGTTGATAGAGAGAGAAAGAGGGAGGGATAGGGATATAAGGGAGAGATAGAGAGATAGATACAACTTGGCAAAGATAAAGGAGATGAGAGAGAGAGAGAGAGATAAATATAGAGGGGGAGATGGAAGGGGAGAGGAAGAGGGATAGGGAGAAATAGAGATAGAAAGAGGGGGATATGGAGAGAGAATGATAAAGATATAGGAAGTGATATATGCAGAGAGGTAGAGATAGGAATATATATATATAGAGAGAGAGAGAGAGAGTAGAAGATATGGAGGGAGAGATGGAGTGAATAAGAGAGAACTATAGAGATAATGACATAAATAGAGAGGGAGAGGGAGAGAGGGGAAGATAGAGATAGAAGGGGCGTGAGTGAGAGATAAAGGACATGATAGAGACAAGTAATACAAAGAGTGAGAAAGATAGAGAGATAGAGAGAGGGAGGAAGAAATAGGGAGTCTGTGTGTGTGAGTGAGATCTAGAGATAGATATATGGAGGGAGAAAAGGGGAGTGTGTGTGTGAGAGAGTGAGAGAGAGATATTCAAGATAAAGATAGAGAGATATATATATATATAAATAGATAGAGAGGGGTGGAGAGAAATAGAGAGAGGATAGAGAAGTAGAGAGATCTAACAAGACATGGTGATAGGTAGAGAGCGGGAGATAGGGATAGAAAGATGGAGAGATAAGTGAGATATATAAGGGGAAAGATAGAGGGGAAGATCTAGAGAGATGCAAGGAGAGGTAAGGAGATAGAGATAGGGGGAGAGATGGAGAGGAAGATAGAGATGGAGATGAAGATAGAGAGGGAGAGGGAGAGATGGAGAGAGATAAATAGATATATAAAGAGGGAGATAGAGAGAGAGAACGATAGAGGGAGAGATAGTGGAATAGAAAGATAAAGATATGAAGTTATATAGAGAGAGAACGTAGAGAGAGATATATATATTTATAGAGAGAGGTGGGGAAAGGTATATATATATATGGTAAAAAATAGAGAGATATTTTTATATATTTGTCTAGACCTCTCTATCTCTATGATTCTCACAATTTCTCAATCTCTCTCTTCCTCTCTCTCCCCTATTTCTCTCTGTATTTGTCTCCCCTTCTCTCTTACTCTATCTTTATCTCTTTTCCTCTCTCTCTATCTCTTCCCTCTCCCTATCTCTCTCTCACTCTCTTTTTATATCCCTATTTGTCTCCCCCCTCTCTCTCTCTCCCCTCTTTCCCTCGTTATCTCTTGATTTTCTACCTCTATATGTATCTTTTTCTTATTTATTTTCATCTCCCTATCTCCCTCTATCTATGTGACTATATCTATCTATGGCTCTCCTTCTCTCTTTTCCTCTCTTTCTTTATCTCTCTTCCTATATCTATCTATTTTTCTCTCCATCTTTATTCCTCTAAATCTCTACCTCTATCTATGTATCTTCATCTCTCTTTAATCTCTATATATCTCTTTGTCTCCCACTCTATCTCTCTATTTCTCTTTCTCTCTATCTCTATATCTCTATCTTTATTTCTCTTCTCTATTTTTGTATCTCCCTCTCCCTCTCTATCCCTCCATTTCTATCTTTGTTTCTCTCTCTCTCTAAATCTATCTCTCTTTTTCTATTTCCTCTCATCCTTTGTCTTATTTTCTCCCCCTCTTTCTTTCTCTTTTTTTCTCTCTTTGCATTTCTCTCTCTCTCTCTCTCTCTCTCTCTCTCTCTCTCTCTCTCTCTCTCTCTCTCTCTCTCCTTCTCCTTAAGTGTGCAATGGGTGCATTGAAGAGGTTTTAAAGGTGAATTATCATATCCTTAATCAAATGATATGCTACCCTGAGCATAAATCCCTAAGGATATGTGTTATCTTTGGATTGCTAGCATGGAATGACTAATCAAAAGTTAGCTTCTCTCTCTCACCTTTTAACTTTTCATTTATATTTTAAGTTTGTAATTTATTTTATTATATAAATTTAAGAAAATTCAAAATATAATTATTCTATAATAATTAAACTTTTAATAAGACAAAAAATTATAATTTAATTTAATTCTAATATTTTTAATTATTATTTGTAATTTCATAAAAATACATAAATTATAATAAAAATAAATTTCAAACTTAAATCTAAATTAAAAATTAAAATAAACTTAAATCTAAATATTAATAAACATAATAATTTTTTAAAATTAATAATAAAAAATAAACTTATTAAGTTGGGGTGGGGCCCTAACTAGATTGGCTAAAACATTATATGTTACTTTCTAGTAGTTTTAATTCTTTTATAATAAATCTATTGTATTACACAATATAACACTCCTTACTAACCTATAAATACTTATTAATATGATTCTAACATATATTTATCTTCTCTAAACAGCCTCATCCTAAATTGACTATTTAAATTCTATTGTGAAATTCATTTCACAATATCAACAACACACAAATCTCTTATGATTTTTTATTTATCTTTACATTCTTTTTAATTTTTAAAATAATTGAATTATATAAATATTGATATATTTACTTTTATTTTTAAATTATAATATTAAAAAATAGATATATTTAAATTTAAAAAATTCTTTTAATTAAATTAAATCTAATATTACTTAAAAAAACAATTAAAACCTTTAGATTATTACGTAATTTAATGAATTCAAAATAAAAATAATATTAAAAAATAAAACACAGATATTCTTTCTACATTTCCACATTCATCCATTGAAGTTACCCAACAAATTGAATTTTGTTATCCCGAATGGAGGATATTGATCTGAAGTTGAAAACTGTTTTTGTTTTGTTATATGGGAACGGTTGGTCAGCCATAATAATGAGAGTAATAATTTAGCCGGCTTAACTTTCTTCCTGTTTTGACCACCGACAGTTAATTTTGAAAACAACAGCTTAGCAATTTCGTTCAAGTGATCCGTGTCATGTCGGATAGAAAAATGGCATAGGTAATTAGGCCATCCTCTTTTCTCCGCAACTTCCACGTAACGCCTCCCTCAAATTTTATATTTATGAAGTGCTCGACTGATACGAGACAGGCAAGGGGAGATCGAGGGCAGTAGGAAAACGAGAAAATGCAAAGGAAAGGGAGAAAGCTGTGGAAAAGCAGGGCAGGCATGAGAGCAAAAGATGGGTTGAGATGCAGAGTATATATCTCTCGCCGCAGGCTTCGTGTTTTCTGTCTTGTGGAAAATATTAAGCAGCCATTTCAGCGTTTCTGGTCTTCGCTTGCCTTGGCTGGGAAAAGTATGTTGAAGTCATTCCTGGGTGGCAGTGTCAATACGCCTGCTTCTGTTTACGCGCCTGTCGCTGCTTCTACCCATTCCTTCTACACGGAAGCCATTGCTGATTGCATAGATTTCATTAAGCGCTCCTCTTCGCCCATGGATTCCAGACCTGTTGAAGTCTGCTGAAATTTGTTTTGTACTAACAATTGTATTACAAAGTTTGATTTCACAACTGCAGGTCTGCCCGCCCTTGTAAAAATTCAGCACTCTAGATAAATTGGTATACCAAGCATATTGTACATGTACCCACAAGACAAATTAAGTGCAGAAGAATGTTTGAGTTTTGAAAGGAGAAAAGTAGAAATATCGAATTCATAGCATTTTGGAGTAGTAATTGAGATTTGGAATACTAGTGAGGAATGTCATACAGAAAACAAAGGAAAAATATGAAATTGTATTAGGCAACTGGAGTGTGTTGTGGTTAATGCAAACTGTCCTGTTGATTGTGTGATTTTTCTAATTAATTTTTCATGATTCATTACTAGAAGTTAGAAAACTCATTGTTGTTTTCAATTGTATGAGATTTTTTTGCAATAAAAACTCTAAAAACTCATTGCTGTTTTTGAATTTTGATTGTGAGAAATTTTCTGCAATCAAATTTTAATGATTCATTATCAGAATGTTAGAAAACTCAACTGATTGCAAACTGTCAACGATACCTGATCTCAACAATGCAAGCTATGTTACCAGAAATATGACTGGGAAATAACGTTTCACGTTTTAATGGCAGAAGTGGTATGTCCTTTCTAATGGCAGTTTTTAAGGCTTCAACTGCATTCTTTTTTATTTTAATTTTTTCAATTAACTTGAGTTTTTTTAATTTTTTTAGACTGTAGGTATCAGGTAGCTCCCTTATAAACTACAGTGTGCGTAGTAAATTCAACATGCCCTCCCTTATAAACTACAGTGTGCGTAGTAAACTCAACATGTCCTCCCTCTGATACCACCCTCGGTACCAAGGAAACTAGACCCTGTGACTTCTTGGTGCAACAGGATGCTTTAGCCAATCGAGCTAGGCCTCTTGCCCCTTAATTTGAGAATTTTTTAGTATGTAGATATTTATTTAAATAAATATGATTTTTATACTAAATAATTTAATTAAATAAATATACAAGTATTATTTATAATTATTGAAAGACTAAATTTCATATTTAAAATTTTCATCACAAATAAATTTTAAATTAATGTAAAATTGAAATTATTTTAAATATTTTAAAATTAATGTAAACATGTATTTTATTTTTAGTCTATAGGCTACATATAGTGTGAGATTTGAGTCTGAAACAAGTCTCATGCCTGCAAATCACTCTTAAGTCATCATAAAACAAGTTTCAGTTGTTGTTCAATGATAAATCAGTTGTTGTTTGATGGTGAAAGCTCCAAAATATGAGGTGAAAACCTCCAAAATCTCGCTTATCACTAAAAGCCAGATAAATATTGATTTGTCAATTGGATGAAAAAACATTCTATTTTCATTTACAGTATTTTTTTGTCAATTTGATGGCAACTTTACTTTTTCATTTGCATTGCTTTATGTTTTAAATGTAAATATTTAAAAATCAAATAATACTTAATTTATTTAAGGAAAAAATCTACATTTGTTTAAGTTTATTTCATTCCATTATTTAACACTTATTATTAATTACTTAATCCAGTCACATACAATTGAAATTTGCAGAGCATGACATCCATACACATGCTTGCACAAACACATACTGCCTAATATATTAACTTTCGATGGACATAATCCTTGCACCTCTTTTTAGATGCCCAAGTGCTAGTATATATTTAAATTTATGTATTTATTTAAATTTTGTTTTTCATAATGTTTCTTGTTTTCGTTTCTTGTTTTTGGTCATATAAGTTGTAGGTTGTTTGCCTTATTTAGATGACATTCAATGTATGTGGATTATCAGTTGATTTTATTTAATTAAAACATGTTTGTTTTATTTGGAGGTGTCTAAAATGCCGGTAGAATAAATCTATATTATTAGAAACGCCACAACAAGGATTCGTCCCTCTCTTAATGGGTAAAACACCTTTTTCAATGTAAACAATTGAGAACATTATTACATCATCTTTAAAGAATGGTTATCCTACATTTTTCCTCGAAAGAAAAAAAATCCACATTCAATCATTTTTTTTAAATTCTTAGTAGTTTTGTTTTGTTTATTATCTAAATTAAATATTTTTTAATTTTATTTTATTAAATTTAAAAGTATTTTAAATTATTTTAAAATATCATTTATAATATTATTAGTTTTTTATTGAATTTTTTATTTCATAATTAGAATAATTTGTATTTATATGAAGTATAATTTTATGATATATGTATTATGTAAGAATCTATCTTGAATAAATTTGAATTTTTGAAAAAGTATGTATATGTAACATAAGGTAAAAAATGAAATTAGTATAGATATCTTTAAATACATCTATCTTAAAAATGTTGAAAATGTTGAGTTATTTTACTTCATCTATATTGTTTACATTGTTTATTTGTAATATTCTTGTTTATTTTTGTATGTGATATTTAACTTTGTTTTTTTTTAAGTTACCATTCATTATTTCAATAACTTGTTTATTTTTGTATGTGATATTTAACTTTGTTTTTTTTTTAAGTTACCATTCATTATTTCAAAAATAACATGGTCATTAAGTCAACAAATTTGTACTGGTGAAATTCACACATCAATTTTCATTTAGTTTATATTTTTTATCGATAATGTAGAAATTTGTTGTTTGGTTCAAGCCAACTGAGATTACAAATGAGGGACCTCATCTCTGATAAAAAAAAAATACATTAATGTGATATTCCAAACTCATGAGCACAATAGCCCAAGAGGGACACAAAATCGATCAATAGATTGGCTCTATGAGAGTTTGGAGCATGAAGGAATGGGCATGAATGCCAACAACTTTAACATGAAGTTCAAGCCTACAAAAAAAAAATATCCACAATCATAATGGTCCAATAGAGGTCTAAACCTTGGTGGCTACAACAACAATGTCATGATTTAACCATCACAATATGCCATGAATGACAATTTCTACATCTATTTGATAGAATAGTTTAATGTAACAAATACATTGATAAATAAATATATAATTTTATATGAAGGGGTTCATTCCCTCATACTATTACTCGTTGACACAGGTTTTATATATTCATCCTCATTTTATTCATATATACACATATATTTCAATATATCAATCCTAATTATCTATTTATTATGTTTATGCATGCACTTTTCACTAGATATTCCATTACCACCTTTATTCTAGTATTTTTTTATCCAAAGTCAATCCCACACCTCTAGATTTTCCTCCTAAATTTTTAAAATTTAAATTTAGATTTTCATAGACTCATGCACGTTTCACTACCCATTATGATCTGACTAAACACACACTTACAAGTGTGATTTTTTTTATTAGATTAAGAATGAAAGGGCTAGTACTCATTACAAAACAACCATAGAGGTAGATGAGGAGCTCATGAGAAGTGAGAAACCCAAAAACTAAAACAAAAACTTAAAGCTTAAAGAGTACGACCAACAAAAAAAGATAAAATCACATAGAGCCAGGACCAAGACAGAACCACACGACACCTACAGGTCTCCCAACAACTTGATACCAGTGCTCACATTCCATTTCTAAGACAAGAATTGGAGCTTCCTTTCAAAAGTCATAGGCCCCTAATGAATTTCCTGAGTATCCACCGTGACATCACGAGCTGAGGAATCCACCATTTTACCCTTCTTCTTCTACTTATGACCATCCTTCAGACCATCTGCAACCCGCTTCCCCTAGTACTTCCTTAATTCATCCTAACAAACCTGAAGGGTGAGGGAAATTTTCTTCATGGTTTCTTTACTGTAATCGATGATGACCTTGAGGCATTCAATGGTTTTTTCCTGGTTCTAGTGGATAGCATCAATCTTAGTCAACAAATTCTTTTTTTCTTCCTCAATACCAACAATGGTGCACAAATATTCCAGCTCATTTTCCCACTTCCCGAATGACTTGTCCAAGGAGGCAATCATGTCCCAGTGCTCCTTGTTCTCCACCTCCCTCGGCCATGGGACCTGTTGCTCGAGAACCTTTCCCTCTATAAATTGGATTATTTCTTTAGTAGTGATCAACTGGCCCAAAATCCACTTCATGATATCCTTTTGGATGTTGATTTTCTCCAAGATTTCATTGATTTTTTTACCCAGGGGGTCAACAAGAACACGAATCGACCTAGGTTTAGTTCCAGTTTCCTCTAGATTGATGCATAGGTTGGGAGAATTTTGAGGGTTAGGGTTAGAAATAGGGAGTGTTGGGAACATCAGAGATATTTGCATGAGCATAAGAGTGAAAAGGAGTGTGACTAGGGTGGGATTCCAGGATTAATCATTTGAGTTGTCGAACTCCCTTGACCCAAAAGTAGAAATAGGCATGGGTTCTGAAAAAAGGGTGCATTTGATGGGGTTGGGGGTGTTTTTCATTCACAAGGGATTTTCCCCGAGCCCAAGTGCTACGACGCATGGCAGGAGGGGTTTCATCAAGAGTAATAGAGGGGCTAGGGTCCACAAAGGGATTGGTGGGGTCGTGAATGGTTAGCATGCTCTTTTGAACAGATGCAAGGGAGGGAAGAAACATAGAATGAAACTTGTAGAGATGATAAATAAGGCCTTGGTGGATGGATAATTTTTGCATTTAGCCTAGACACTTCTAATAGATTGCTCAAGTGAGAATAGAATCCAAAAGGGGAAATTTATTTTGACATTATACCTAATATGATTAAGCATGGGGAAAAGATGAGCGTGGAAGTAGTGAAAACGCCCTTCCAATGTGACATACCTCATGAGGACTTCAATAATTTTTCTCTAGATGCCAGGAAATTCTACACGGTTAAAGCCATTTTTCAATCGATTTACCCTCTTTCCCTCTTTCATAAAACGCTTCATGTCTTCCTAGTAATGACTTTTTGACTTACAAGGAATGCAAATCCCTTCCAAAGGGAGCCTTGTCACCTCCACAATGAGCTCAAGAGTCACCATGAAGGAGACCCCTTCAACAATAACAATTCCTTCCACCCAATAATTAGCGAACTCCAAATAAATCTTGAGGTCATGCCCCTACATCCCGTCGATAAACGAAGTCAGATTTCCCCATTCTAGAATGGCCCAAACCTCCTTTTCTTGCTTCCATCTATTATAGTTGGTAGGTTCATCCTAAACCAAGTCGCCCCCATAGCTAAGAACACAACTTTTAGAGCAAGGACACACCAGCTGTAGAAATGAAAATACGAAAATTAGAGCAACCAATGAGTGTAAATATGAAAAGATAGGTTAACAGGCATAAGTTGCCATAATTGAAGAGTGTGGCAACTATCAATAAGATCTGAAATCATATCTAGCTTGATCTCATTTGGACAGTACACTTTAGCATCATGTTGAATTAATTTGAGCACCTGACTTGGGACATGGTGGATATTATCCCATATTACTAAATTTAGAGTAAAAGATCCAAGATTTTCTAATGCATCAACAACTTGATTGTAGCTCCTATACATGTGATTAACATTGTAGTTCCCAAGGTAAATCATGAGATTACGAGCCAAGGCCATGGATCCTAGAGGGTCTAGCAGGGCAAGGCTTTCCCTATGAGCATGAGAGTCATGTTTTTAGAGTCCCCTACGATGACCAAATTTGAGAGCCCTGCTTGTGTGGCAATTTGTATACCATGGAAGGTCACTGCCACCTCGGTAAAACTAGATGATTGAAACCCCAAGTTGACTGCGTAAGCCAGAATTAACTTCCCCTTGTGGTCACGAATGACCCCACCCCCACTAGGCCGACCTGGGTTTGGTTTGGTCGATTCGTCAAAGTTGAGCTTCAACCATTGTGTGATTTATTGTTATATTATACATAATTGCATTCATATCATATCTGATCATTTCAAGCTTCATTCAATTAATACTTCACAAGAGCATGCTAAGAATAGTTGTTGTCGCATCCTAAATTGTCACCCTTTGACAATTTCACACTATGTTTTCTCCCCCTAAACTTTTGAGCCTAATCGAGTCCCTAATTTCCTAAATTATACATTCTATAGCCCATTTGTACCATTTTTTGAGAAATTGCAAGCATTGAACAAATGCATACAGTTATTATTTTGCCCCTAACACTTAATGTCCTAGAAAATAGGGTCAGAACCCATTCACCCTAGAGTGTATGGGTTCCCCTATTTTTCTATGGACCAATTTTGGATATGTCAGTGTTAGCATTTTAACATTCGAAATTCAAATTGCAAATTTTGACTATTAGGATTTTATTTTCAAGAAATTAGAGAAATGTCTATAAATACCTAGTTATTGCATCATTTGAAAGGGGAAAAAGGAAATTTTATGAACAATTATTATCAAAAGCACTATCAAGCAAGTCAAGGCTTTATTGCATCAATTCAAGATCCTAACATCATGTCAAATCCTATGTGATTTTATGTGTGTTCATGTTATCGTTATTTTATGAAGGCTAACACTTTTATAAGTCTTCAAAGAATTCAAGAAAATCAAGCAAGAAAGATCCAAGGCCTTGATTTGATGTGTATGACTTCAGTCTTTCAAGGAAGCCATTGAAGGGTGGTGAGTTTTAGCACTTTGTGATTTCATCATTCCTTATCATTTATCCATTTATCATTGACATTGCCATTGTGGAAGTGGAAACACTAACACGGGGTTTGACTAAGGCAAGCCCCTAAATGACATAATATTTCCTCTCTTTGTGAATATGCAGATTTCAGGTTTGAAGAGGATTAAAGGAAGATTGAAAACAAATTGTTCATTATTGCAATTGTGTTGAGAAAATTGTTGGAATCAAGCAACACTAAGAGGGGGGCTGAATCAGCGTTGTGCAATTTTTAACTTTATTAATCTAATCATTAAAGTGATGATAACATTCAACCAAAATAAAAATTCATGCACATAAGACAAATAACCACAACACCATAACACAGGGATTTTTTACATTGAAACCATATTAGGGGAAAAACCATGGTGGAGGTTAATCCACAATATTATTCTAAGTATAGTCAAAAGAAAAGATTACAAGATGAGAATGCACTTGCATTCAGGCACACTGCCTAGAGCTCACTACTCAAAAACTGAAAGGCTTACTGTCTTACAAAAGTTTGGAATACTTCCAAAGAGTTTGAACTGATAAAGTAGCATCTACCAATTCTTGATTATAGTTTCGATTAGGCTCAAAAATTGAATTCAGGACCTTCTAACTGGGTATGTGTAGGATCATGATGTTAGGCCAAAAATTGGCAATATGATGGGTATGTGGCTAACAACTATTTTTTTTCCCAAAATTGATGAAATAAAAAGGGTTTTTAAAGGAGATTCTTAGTTTTCCACCAATATAAATTATGCTTTACTTTGAATTTAATAAGTAATTATTATTAATTTTCTATTCAAATTACGACTAAAGTCGATTGATAGGCTAATTGAAATTTTTTTATAGGTTTCAAACAATATCACATTTTTTGAATCCAAAAATGTGTCACATTCTATGCTTCAAATACTATAGGATTAAAAAGAAAAATTAATTTCATGAAGTTTTGACCAAGTTAAGGTGGTCGACATACACATTTTTATATTTTTAAAAAAATTGTAATAAAAAATTCATAATTAATTATTTACTTGGAAATAAATTACAAAAAAATATGTATCACATCAGGGCATGAGTCCTCTACTTATATATAAAATATTATAAAAAAAATTTATCATTTTATTGTGGTTAAGGTGGTCAAACAAACATGTACTTCTTGTTTATTCCCTGAAATTTAAGTACCACTACATTGAAATTTCAAATTTTCACCAAATAGATTTTTTTTTTAAACATACCTAGTAGTTTAGAAAATACATTCAATTTGCTACAGATTCTATTCTTACATATTTTTGAAATATTATAGATAACTTATTAAAAAAATTATGTCAAGTTGCCTAACTCTGATTTTTCTGAATATTTTGCCACTTAAGGGCATGTTTTTTCCATGATGATCTTGCACATACCTAACTAATTCTTCTCTTCTGCTTTGTTCTGCTTCAATTTGCACCAAAAATCCTTAATGCACAAGTGAAATTGTGGATAATCGCTCTACTGGCCTTCTGACATTCGCAACATACATCAACTCACATCGAACACACACAAAAACGATATAATCGATCACTTATTTATATTTTCCATCAAGAATTCAATCGCTACATGTCGGCTTCAATAAAATAAGAAAATATTCACAAACAGACAGCTTAAATCATCCATAATATTCAATGCGTATCCACAAGAGTCGGCCACAACATAGTGAGGACCAAAACCAAAATGTTCAAACACAAAAATACTTAAACAATAACTCCTCAAGTATCCACGACACCATATTCACCAAGTCGGCCTCCAAATACTAATGAACGGAAAATTAGTTCACCGAACCTTCTAACTTCCACCCAAATTGATACGAGGCACCAAGATTTATAGATAACACATATTATCCATCAAATAATACTCCCTGAGATCCACAACATAAAATAATAATAGAAAATTTGCATATGAATTGAAGAACATGAAGTTATTGGATGCTCTGTTCTAACTCAACAGATAACTACTGATCTTCAATCTATCTGCCGGTATGAGCAAATTGCAATGTGTGGATCGACTAACTGACAATGGTTGCCATCAATGAAAAAACCAGAAAACATGTGCAGTGTCTCTTGCCAATAATCTCCCCCTTTGGCATTGATGGCAACACTTAGTGAAAAATGACTAAGTGTCAGATCAATGCCAAAAAATACACTGCCACCCAAAACTCCAAAAAAATCTTCATCCACAGCTCAAGACTACAACTCCCCCTTAGATGAATATACATTTTTAGCTATTTTATTCTCCCCCTTTGACATCAATGGAAAAGATGGGGAATCTACATACAAAACTCCTATAAACAAACAAAAACTTCAAACTTCATATGTACAAACTTTGTTTAAAACAACTTACACAAACTTGAAGATATCTACAAAATTTGTCTTTAACAAGTTCAAGCTTGTGTCCCAACACTTCTTGAGACTTTCCAGAATAGTTATGTGACCATAGAGTAAGTAATATTACACTTATGTAGCTTCAAGGCTCACTGGATCACTAACTTCCATAGCATCTTGGGCTTCTTTCAAAGCATTCAACATGGTTTCCATCTTTGGACCAATTAGCCCTCTAAGTTCACCAACTCTTTCCACAACTCTGTCATTATCACACTTCAGACTCTTTATTTTTTCAATTAAGGATATAACTTGACCTTCTTGTTCTCCAACAGAAACAGTTAAAGGATCAAAAGCATCAGAAATAGCAGCTAAATCTTTCTCATGATCCTTAACCTTCTTCTCATTTTCCTCAGTAAGTTTTGACAAAGACAAAGATGATTTATAAATCCTTCCACCTTCTGAAAATGCACTTTGAACATTTTTCACACAGGTAGCTAACAGAGATTTGTCATTTACTATCAGTCCTTTCAACCTACTGATCGTCCTAGCATCAAATTCCTTCTGAACTTTGACCAAAGTTGACTTCTCAAGTGACTCAAAATGAGTACTTACCAAATTTATAAGTTTCTTCAACTCACCGGAGGAAGAACCAGATGAATCCTTAATATAAGTAGGCATGATCCTTTCCAAAATGCCAGATGCCAAATTCAATAACTCATTGTCCTCAATGTGAGACTTCATAATTTCTTCCCTAGCCTTAGCTTGTGCAAATGATGCACAATAGCACAACAAGCAATTAGCGCCGACTTTTGCACCAAATTTTGAGCCAGTACATCAAAAACATGTCAAAATGATACATGCCCAATAGTTGACATAAGTGAGAATGATACATGTACAAATGATATAAATAAAATTGATAAATTATGTAACTCAAATTGATACAAGTCAAGATGATACATGTCCAAATGATATAGTGAAAATGATACATGTCAATATGATACAACTCAACAATATAGTACTGTAGGCTGTGAAAATGATACATATGATAGTAACCATGAAAAGAGTCATCATAAAGATATATCAGCAATGATCCATGATGTAGTCTATATGATCATGAATGTCACTAGTCACTATCACCAAATGTCTCATCATCATCATCACCATCGTGATCATCATCACCTTCATCATCATCATCATCATCATCATCATCATCATCATCATCATCATCATTGTCGTCATCGTCATTGTCATCGTCATCATCATCATCATCATTGTCATCGGCCTCGGTGTCTTCCATATATGTGTCATCATCATCCTCTATCATGTGATCTGTACTGGCAGAACCAATATTTTTTGGATCTATATCATGTTAAGGATCATCTTGATCTTCTGGAAGACTTGTGTTCTGCAAAAAAAAAAACATTTAAAATGAAAATTTATTATTTATTTCATGCAATAATTTATTTTTCTATTATATATCTAATATTACAACATATGAGATGAAACCATAATAATATTACATCATATCAAAGTGCACATACCATAATAAAATTTCAAAAAAGTTACAACTAATATGGGTGAGTCAGGAGAAACTTCAGCTTTCAAAAACAAAGCCAATTAGGCTAGCGACTTGCAGATCAGGCCAGCATTTGGTGGAAGAGGAAGAAAGATGACTAGAACTTTGGAGGCCCGCCATAATGGATTTCAGTGATATTCAACCATGAGAGTAGAAGAGAGAGCTGATATCATGTATCAAAACATTAAGCATGCATTCTTCCAGCGGAGAAGGAGATGATTACTTTGCTTCATTTTCATTTGCATAACCATATCACAGATGGGAACCAAGAAGACCAAGGATGTCCAGTTTTATGTGGAGGTAATGGATGTGGTCCAAACTTTAGGAGGGGCAAGAAGGTCAATGTATGATCCTGATGAAATTGAGGAAGAACAACAAGAGAGGGACAGGAAGAATAAAATCAATATAGAGTTTCAAGGATTTTTTAAGCGAGTAAGAGAGCTATGGGAGCAGCCTCATCTAAACTATTTTGAACTAGAGTCTGATATACCATTTAGAGAGCTTGGTTTTCATGGAGTTCCTTTCAAAGCCTCTTATTTTATTGTTCTTATGGTAAACTGTTTGGTAGACTTGGTGGAATTACCTTTCTTAGTAATCCCTATTAGTGATATTGAGATTGTTAACCTTGAGAGAGTAGGACTTGGGCAAAAGGAATTTGATATGGCTATTTTTTTCAAAGACTTCAAGCGGGATGTACTCTGCATTTGATGGCATCAAGGAATGGCTAAACTCCATGGATATAAAGTATTACGAAAGCATAATGAACTTGAATTGGCAGCTAATTTTGAAGAGTATTACTGATGATCCAAATAAGTTTATTGAAGATGGTGGTTGGGAATTTTTGAATATGGAAGCTAGTGATTTTGATTCTAATAATTTAGAAGAGTCAGATCAAGGATATGAACCCTTTGATGTAGAAGAGGAATCAGAATCAGATTTCATGTAGCCACCATCAAGAGTGTTACAAGCCAACAAGATGGAGGGAATTCTTATATAAGGATAATTTTCAATGTTGTAGGTACCAGCTTTAATGCCAACTACAATGGCAACATTGAAATTCCCTAGTAGTATTTATCTCAAGGAAATTTCCTTTAGATGCAAGGATTCAAAGCACATCAACCATGTGGTACAAATGATTAAATCCCAAAGACGATCTATAGCAATGAAGGAGTTTGAAAAGGCAAAGAGAGCTACACTGGTAACTCAAGAGAAACTTCAGCTTTCAAAAACAAAGCAAATTAGGCTGGCAGATGTGTGGATCAGGCCAACATTTGGTAGAAGAGGATGAAAGATGACTGGAACTCTGGAGGCCCACCATAATGGATTTTGGTATTCAACCATGAGAGCAGAAGAGAGCTGATATCATGTATCAGAACATTAAGCATGCATTCTTCCAGCCAGTGGAGAAGGAGATGATTACTGTGCTTCATTTTCATTTGCATAACCATATCATGGCATGGGAACCAAGAAGACCAAGGATGTCCATTCTTATGTGGAGATAATGGATGTGGTCCAAAATTTAGGAGGGAAAATCCTGATGTCTTCCAAGAGGCATAAAGTTAGATGAATTAAGTTCACCTACATGTGACCTGCCAAAGTTTACTTCCAAGTTTTACGATTGTTTTTCTTGACTGTCAGAGTTTACTTACAAATTTGAAATTTCTTTCTGGTCATTTTGATGAGGATATATTTAGCCATTGTGTAAGCACTTTTTGTTTGTATCATAGCCATAGTAACAAGACTCGGACTCGCCTCGGACTCAGCTAGGGTGACTCAACTTGGGGACTTGATGCAAACTTGGCAAAATGAAAAAACCCTAGAAATTTAAAGATTTTTAAGGATTTAAAACTTGTTTCATGCACCCTTTATTAAATAGACCTTAAATACACAATAATATCATTAAATAGAATAAAATTTGATCACATACACAAGTATACATCGATCACTTAAGTATAAACGCAAATTTTAGCTGAAGGAAATACACATACACAAGTATACTACTATTATGCCCTTAATAAATTTTTACTTGGCTGCAATGTCATTTGAGTAGTCTTAGTCTTATTCTCCAAATTGATTAAAAAAATGTGGAAGTGTTAAGCTCCAAATTTCCAATACTAAGTATATCTATAACTATAAATTGTATCTATCACATTCACAATAGAAAGGAACTTGTTGGAAGTAGTATGCTCTAAATTGCCAATACTTAGTGAATCTAGATCCATAGTTAGTAATGTCCAAACAAAACTTGTCCTGGCAGCCATAGGGAAATGGGAAAATTTAATGGGTAATAATCAATGGGCTACATAGGAGGCTGTCATATTGTCAACTAATTACCTAAGCCTTCCCCCATGCCCATTTCCCTATGACTGTTGGGACAAGTTTTGTTTGGACATTACTAACTATGGATCTAGATTCACTAAGTATTGGCAATTTAGAGCATACTACTTCCAACAAGTTCCTTTCCATTTTGACACACTATTAATGTGATAGAGACAATTTATAGATATATATATTAAACAATGTTGCAACCTACAATAAGCCAATAACACAAAACAATTAGCATTCAAAGTTTAAACTTTATAATTAAATTATTGAACTAAAAAATTGGGTTAGCTTTTAGTTAGCTTTTTTGGATAGCTCTACTGGATGTTGAGGACATTCCATTTATCTTTTGAATGTTAAGAAATCAGAGTTTCAAGGATTTGTCAAGCGAGTAAGAGAGATATAGGAGCAACCTCATCTAAAATATTTTGAACTACAGTTTTCAATATACCATTTAGAGAGCTTGGTTTTCATGGATATAAAGTATTATGAAAGAAACATGAACTTGAACTAGCGGCCAATTTTGAAGACTATTACTGATGATCTAGATAAATTTATTGAAGACTATTACTCTTAAACTAATTAATATGCAATCATTTACTTTTTCCAAGGAAATAAAAATATATATCATTTAACATATTAAATATACTTACAAATTATTGAAGGAATGTTTTTCGAAATTATCGAAGAATTAGCTCTTTTTTGTTGGTGTTGGATGTATGTTCGGCATTAATGTTGATAGCCGACAATTTTCTATGTAATGAAGTTTTTTCTTGCATTTCGTTTGATGCTTCTTGGTTTGCGAGACAATGGTGTGAAGTAGTCTAGTGGCTCACGTACCAGAGAAGAAATGGAGGCCAAATTCACTCTAAAAGTGAGAAGGAAATCGGATCCTTTTGATGGAAAAGTGACGGTGAAGAGACTGTGTGGCTTGTCTCTATACAAGGATGTGAAGGTGGCGCAATTTATGCAAATCATTCTGGGTAATGGCTTTGAAGATTTGAAGCATAGATATCGGACTAATATGGATATATACTCTCTTATCATGGTGTGGGGACTGGACTTAGGAGAGTCGGTGGGGGTTGTAAGGAAAGTGATGAAAGCATTGGTACATAGGGATTTCTTAGTGAACATGGAGAGTATCCTGGAAAGGGATATACCAGGAAAAGGCTTTGTGAGTGAAGGCATGGAAGGTGTGGACCCGAAAGTAGTAGAGATAAATCACCCTTTCATCAAGTGGCTAGAAGGAAGAACCAAAGCTGTGTGGAGAGAGGGTGCGGAACGGGGGTGGCAATCTTTGAAACTATGTGTCAAATTAATGGAGATTGAGGAGATAATAGCGGGACTCAAAGCCATCACCAAAGAGGAGTTGTGTGAGAAGAAGGGTTTGCGTCTGAGAAAGAAGGTGAAGCCACTTGCGGAAATGTGCCCATTGCATCTGGGCAGCGCTTCTGGAACTTTCATGTAAACTAGTTTATTGTGTTTAAGCTAGATATTGATGTATAAGCTTAAGGAGTTAAGCCCTATTTTTGGTTTTGATACTGTAAATAGCTAGTGTTTGGGTAGTAGTTTAGTTGGATAGTTTTTAGGTGGTTATGGTAGGGCTTTTTGATCCATAGGTTTTTATTTTATTTTAACAAACATGATATGATGGTGCTGGAAGAAATTTTTATTTGGAGATTTGTATATTTTGATTTATCTTAAATAAAATAAAAATATTATCACCGATCGAAGAAAAAAAATTTAAATATTTTTTAATAAATTTGACATAATCTTATGAGAAAATTCAAATACCTACGTACTCTCCTCACCGGACTTCCTTCGTGCATCCTGGCTTCATGCTCTCTTCAGTTGCTAGTAGCTCCCTACTCTCTTCCTTCGCGCAACATTTTTCCCTTTTATGTCGTCTGATTTCTTCCTTCACATGGGAAATTTTTTAATTTTTTATTTTGATTTCTTCCTTTGCACAGCATTTTTCCCTTTTTTCCCTTATTTTTCATTTGATTTCTTCCTTAACACCAACTTGAGCGTCGACTTTTGGTTGTTAATTTAATCAGTTTGGGGTGCCTAAGGTGGTACCAAGTGCACCTAATTGAGCACCTATCATTGTACATTTTTCCTAGTCTATCCTTGTGACTCAAAGTTCTCATCCTCAATTCGATTACACTAACCAAATAATGCAAATATTTCTTGACATCACTAGCTAGCTACACTTGTACAAAATCATAAAACATTCTTTATTTTTTATCAAGTAGTTATTTTGATAATTCATGTGAAATCAATTATATTATTTTTCAATGAACAAAAATCAGCATGAATTATAAAATGTGGATAAGGATACAATGTTCTTTCTCCATTTACTCACAAAAAAATGCATGGGTAACGACACAAAAATATGAATGCTTACAAATGCAAGTAAATGAATGTAAACTAATTGTTATCAAATTTTCACTACAGCTCAATTTGATGGAGCTGTTTTGTTCAAAGTTTTATTTTAAGGTGAAAATTCAAAATTAACCTCTGCAGATGTTTAATCATTGCAAGTGTTTAAAATATTTTGGAGTTCCAAGATGCAATGTGTTTAAGTTGTCTGATTCAATTACAACATTAAAGAGTTGCATAAAAGAAAAGAGATGCTTTCATTTTGTATTTAGTTGCAGTGTTCAAACTAGTGATTTACATTGTTTTACATGAAAGGAAAAGATATAGAATTGAACAAGTGATTTACAAATGTTGAATTTATATTCATTGGGTAATGGAAATTCAAAATGTTTCCCTGCCCAAACTCCTACCTTGTTTTTGTGACCACCGCTATCGCATGGCTCCTTCATCAGCTCGGTGTGGTAAAGCGGTTTTTACCGCAGTCCCACAAGGTGCTTCATCCTTCTCAGTGATAGTGTGGTGAAAACTTCTATGGTGGCACACGAGTCTTCCTTCTGTTCCTGGTGGTGTTGTGGTGACTCCCGCAATTCTTCTAACATTGGCGTGCAGTAGTGCAGTGACCACCGCTATCCCACGACTCCTTCATCAGTTCAGCGCGGTAGAGCGATTTTTACCACAGTCCCGCAAGTTGCTTCTTCCTTCTCAGAGCTAGTGCGATGAAATATTTTGTGGCAGCATTTTTATTCATAGAGGAGGCCATGGAGAGAGAACATGGATGGCATAAAAATACTAAATCGCTGAGAGGAGAGTGGGTGGAAATAGATGAGACAACATTGATTAAGCACTAAATTTATTTTGATATTTTTTTGTGTGAGAAAAAATTACTAATGACCTTTTCATAAATGTTATGTGAGTAAGATTTTTGGATAAACTATGTGCAAATTTTTACATAACTATCATGGACTGTGAAAATCGAATGTTACTAATTTTCATAAATGTGTTTGATAGCATATCATGCCATTGGCAATTAGGGGGGATTCCTGTCTTACAGTTGACTTAAGGAATTTTCCATAAGTCAATTGTCAGCATTTACAAGGTATGTGGTTATATGAAATGTTTATGTGTGAGAGACATAGAGATATTATATTGCATTTTAATTTATGACTAAAGGTTCATACTAATTTACTATTATTATATTAGGCGGGTGACCTCCAAGGAGATCCATGAATCTTAAATGTCTAAACTTTGAAATGCTTCAGTAATATTATGTTGTACTTGGACAATTGAAAACCTATTTTATTCTCCTAGAAAGCTTTTTTATTTTCCATTATAATTCTATACCAAACAACATTTGCAAGGATGGACTTTTACACCAATCTTAATTTGTATGAAATTCACGAACTTGTTGTCAAGCAGTAAATTCCTTTCATAAATAGGAAATGTAAAGGCTTCATTTAAGAAAAGATAAGTAGTATCTTTTTGAGGATAATCCACATGCAAAAGTAAAAAGCACATAAAAAACAATTGTACATTATAAAATCAAATTGAATCAGTTTTTGATAAGGAAAAATAGTTTTTGAAGGGGCCCCAAAACCCTTTACAATGACACCAAGCTGCAAGAGAAATTAAACCACTAAGCCCAGCAGCCCAAAAAACCAAAAAGCTGACATAAGATGGAACATTAGCAGCCCATCAGCAAACCCAAAAGCAAAAAACATCAGCAAACCTGTTGAACCAAAAGAGGAAGCGCCAACTACAGCAAATTATCTAAAACATTAGCTGAGGCCATGTTCTCCTTGATGACCTCCTCATGGATATTGATAACATCCTTCAGCTCCTCAAAAGCAACAACAACCCTCTTTTTCATCTTGCTCCTCATTCTAAGGCATAGACCCACCTGCATGTCCTTCTCCAGCACAGGAGTAGAAGCTTACGCTTTCTCCACTAGGTAAGAGCCACTAATCTCTTCAATCCTTTCCTCCATATTACCCAAGTCAAGCAGTTTTTTGATCCAATTCAACGCTTTCTCATTCAGAACAAAAAGACCCATAGCAGTGGTCTTCAAAGAGTTATTGTTGATATTGACCACCGTTTTCAAGTCCTCCGACATCTTTCCCATTTTATCGTCCAGACTTGCCACTCTGTCCTCTAACATTTTATTAACAATAACTTCCAAAGAGGAAATTCTTTCCTCATGAGAAACCCCCAAATGATTAGCATCGGCCAGTAGCTTATCAAGCTTAATATGTATTAATTTCACTTTGCCTTTTATTTCCCACTCCTTTTGGTTACGTCTTAGCATAGCAACACAAACATCCTGCCAATTTTTCATTTGAATATTGAGCTCCTTAACCTCAAAAAATAACCACTTAACCAGGGAAAGTAGGTTTCTCGTCCCGTCTTCAGCCATTCTACAGAACATATTCATGTCAATTTCATCGGGCAGTTAACTGGAGGCTGGCCCTTCTACTCCAAGTCAACAGGGGCATCAGAACAATCCCTATTCTGTTCATCCTCTTCTTCGACTGGGGAATCCTCGACATCCACAACATCCACCTTTATCCTCTCCTTATCTGGGAAATTCTCCAAATCAACTAATGCCTCTAGACGTTCCTTCTTCACTTCCTTCTCCACAGTAGAAAAATCCTAAGAACAATTAACCGCATCAATCCCCTGCATTTCCACAAGGCCAATCTCATTAGGCTTCACCTCCATCTTAGAGTTTCCCATATTAGCAAGGCCACTCAACTGACCACCCAAATTAACCGGCACCTTGATCCCTTGCACTGGGGAGCTCTCTAGCAAACCATCCTTACCAGGAACAAGGTTCCCCAATGAAGCATTTTGAATAGAATCAAAATTTGAAGGATCCACATCACCCACAAGATGACAACCCTTCAAACCCTCTTTTCTAGAAGACAATGCGGGATTCACATTTGAACCAGGGGAAACCACCTCAATTTTCCTTTTGGTGGAAGCTTTAACTTTCTTCATGTCTTTGGTTTTCCCCTTCAAATATTTTCTAATAGAATTAACCATAGCCTCCCATAACTCCACATTAGTCTCATAGCCCTTACCCCATTCTTATGATTCCTCATCCCTTTCCTCAGAGCCTTCTTCACCAATATACATATCCTCATATTCTAACTCTTCCTCCTCCGAACTACTAACCCATTCACCGACAGATTCCCTTGTTTCATACCCATCATTTTTAACTTCCTTCTTACCAAGAGTTTTAGGGGAGACCGAGATCAACTTTAGCTTGATATGAGAAAAAATCAAACACATAATCCCTTGATGAAGAACCGCCTTCTTAGGGTTCTTTTTGTGGTCTTCAATACTCTTCTCCGTAGAATGTAACAAGTAAAATGGAAATGAGACCGAAACATTGTGCCTAAAATGATTTAAGAGCATAAAATGGTGAGTGTAAACCACAGAGAATCTACCTTCAAGGGTGAAGTAGTGCATAATGGCCAACACGAGGTCCCTCCAATGTGGCTTCAGGGACTTCCTAGCATAACCTCCAATTCCAGTTTCCTTAACCTTCTTCCTCTCGTCATGTTTAAAGAAATTCGCAAAAGCCTTCTTAGCCGCTCCCCTGTCTCTGAAAAACTTTCTCCTAGCAAGTAAAGACCAGTTACCTTCGCAATAAAATCCTCTTCAATTCGAAACTCAATGCCTTGGTAATGCAGAGACTCCCATTCCATCCTTTCACAAAGAAATTCATTACATCAAGGTTCGAGCCTTGAATTCTCTACATAAATTGAGTAACCCCCCCCCAATTCCAAGTGCTCCCACACAATAGCATTTTTTCTGAAACTCTTCATAGGAACTCAGCTCAATTCTGCAACGGTCACCACCCATAGTGATAGGCAACAAATGAAAACCCAAGAACACCTGGAAGAAATGAAAAAGTAAAATGAACCAAGCGCTACTCAAAACAATACAACAAACACCCACAATACGTGTGGGCTTATCATTCCAAGTAACCTTGCCAAAACTGCCAGTCCATCCTTCTACGAAAACCAAGGAAAGAATAATGAAACTAAAAGAGAAAAGGGTCGATGTGCAAAACCCAACTTAAAATTAGAATGAAAAACTTTTCCCTAGAACATCTTGCCTAGAAACAAGCCAGTTGGTCATCATTAGAAATACACTTCAGATTAAGAGGTGACGATTCAAAATAATCCCACTCAGATCTCTCAGCCACTCCCACATTGGCAACCCCATCATCCATCATGTTCGCTTCATTAAAAACATGTGTGATTTTGATCTTCTCAAAAGAGTTAATAATAGATATCGAGTCATTAATAACATTGGAAATTGACAATGAAGGAGGAAATTTCATCATGAGACAATTAATCACATTAAGAGATTCCCCCTCTAGCCATAGTTTAGAAACACCTTGTTTCTTAGCCAAAACTAATCCATGATAAGTTATTGCAGCCTCTGCATAAAAAAACAATTGTATAGTAGAAAATCAAATTTAATCAGTTATGTCTTATTTCGCTTGCACACTTATCTAAAAGACATAGGGTATTCACCATACATTTCCCTTGACAAAGAAAACATGTGCTTTCATTTATTTTTATTGTATATCTCAAAAGTGAAATTGTTGTTACATAATGATGCACTAAGAAAATAATATAGACAAAAAAAAATGCAAAGAAAATGTTTGAAATTTAACATGCAACCTATTGTGTTGTGCTGAAAGGAATCAAGATTAACTGGGACAAGAAATAAAAATAAATTTTTGATGATTGTACTTAAAAGTGTGGAAAATGATGGTGCTGAAATTGAAAACCCTAATTATGATGACATTATAACTATTTTATGTCATTAGAGATAAAGAGCACATACAATTTTAAATACATAGCAAATGAAGATTTGAAACTAGTAAATTGAAAATGTAAACACTGTAAGATTTTTCCTTAAACAATAATTCACATACTCACTTACAAAAAAGGGTGAAGCATTTTTTATTCAAACTTTGTTTTCTTTAATAGAAATAACAGTAAAAGAATATATACACTGTTTCATAGAAAATAAGGAATGTTTCATAGAATGTATCCTTAGAATGTAGGAACTTTCTCTATCAAATATTTAGAAATTCCTACACACAAGTTTTGCTTCAGAACGAAAACACCCAGAAGTGTTTCACATCGGCTCAAGGTACAATCATAAATTAATGCATGTTGATTATTTTAGATGGAGACTGGAGAAAATGCAGAGCTTGAGCGTTCAACTAGAAAAAGAAGAAGATATGTACATGGGCGTGGCCCTAAAACTATTAAAGAAAAAATTCAAATGAGCGATTGTACAAAGACAAGCAGATTTATGAATTTATCTTAGAATGTACAAACTTTCTCTATCGTATATTAAAGATGTCAGGTTGGATCAAAAACTGGATAAGCAGATTTATGATTTTATCTTTAGAATGTAGGAACTTCCTTTGTCGGATATTTGGAAATTCCTACACTCAAGTTCTGCTTCCGAGCGAAAACACCCGGAAGTGTTTCACATTGGCTCAAGGTACAATCCAACCTGGTTATGACACCAATAGCAATCCATTTTTTCCCAAACCGTCCACACCCGAACGTTGCATCACAATCTATTCTTCCTACACATAATAAAATGCCACATATTAACCCCTTCTAAATAAAACTCAAAATACCATGAAACAATGAGTCCCCTATATTAGTAAGCAGGCAATCTATAGGGCATAGTTTGATTTTATACAAGGAGTCTCATGAAAGGAATCTTCAAGTGACAGTGACTGAGTTGTTTGAGATTGTAGCTGATGGTGCAATATCCAGTCTTAAAAGAAGTTAGCAAAGCAGTAAATGTGCAAGAAAATCAAATTGTACACAACAAACAATTCACAATGTTATCTTGCATAATGCCTTAATTTTGAAGACAAAAATCTCATTGTATCTTGATGAAAGTAGTGACCTTAATGGTCAATCACTAGCAACCATGATTTTAAAACATGATATTGTGCTTATGGAGGCAGCATCTTAAGCAAGGCGGTGAGTGGTGGTTTGGAACAATGGCAGGTATGAAGGAGTTGCTTTATATGCATACTATGCATTCTAGCTTAAGACAACATTCTTAGAAGAGATTGAAGGTGGATTATGGAACTCAGGGGTTACATGATAAAGATTATAGAAAAGACTAAGATCTATCTAAAAGCCACTATCATGAATATATTAAAGATGTCAAATGCAAAACCCTAGCAGTTGGAGTAATGAACACAATGTGAAAGAGGACAGTGTGCTAGGGAAAATTTAGGAGATCTCCACATTATCTAAACACAGGAAAACACATCATTTATTTATTTTTTAAAATTAAAATAAATTACTCTAAACCCTATATAGGACACATTGATACTTCAAAAGCATCTGATTTATTTTTTAAAATTAAAAGAAGTCATCCAAAACCCTATATAGGATACATTGATACTTCAAAAGCATCTGAAGGAATTTGAGATTATGCAAACATATGTCAATTAAATACCTGGATTACAAACAGTAGCACAAACATTATAACCCTTGTTGATCATAGCAGGAATGAGATAAACAACAATGAATCCTATGCCTCCTATCATGCACATCTCCTTACCATTCTCTGTCATTCTTTACTAAAACACTTCTCCATTTTAGCAGGCTATGCCTGAAAATAAGGTTTCAACAAAGGTTTTATTATATGTTTATTAAAATGAAAACTCCATTCTAGTAGGCTATGCCTGAAAATAAGATTTCGATGAAATTTTTAGAGTATGTTTATTAGAGTTTTAGAGTATTTTGGCGGGCTATATTCGGGTAAGTGCACCAAGATGGTCGCACTTTTGTGGCCAAAAAAGAAAAAAAAAGCCCAAAATGCATTCGCGTTATAACACAAACGCGTTTTGGGCTTTTAAAAGCAAAAAAAAAAAGAAAACTCAATCATTTCTCATTTCCTTTTGCTGTGTTTTAGCTCCGCCCGCGGCCAAAAACCCTGTTATACGCTCGCATTTTTGGAGAGGTCAAAATTCATCAAGAGCAATTGGATTTCTTCACAAATATGGCACCACGACGACGAAGAGATGCAAGAGGTAAGTATTGTTTGGTATTTGTTTTGAATTTGTTAGTTTTAAATTGATTTTGTTTGTTTTAGTTTAGAAATGAATGTTTTTTTTTTAATTTGTAGGAAATCCTCAACAAGAGGAGGAAAATCCTCAACCAAATCAGCCTCAACCACAAAATCAACCTCCCCCACCATTCTCTCAATACCCTCCTGGCACTCAAGAAAATTTGAGGAGTGAAATTGAAAACAATAGAAAAGAAGTTGAGGTTCTTATTAGTAGGTTGAGTGATCAAAATTCTTCAACCACAGAAAGGATACATCTAGCAGATTCATTGAAGGATTTGTTAAAAAATGTGGATGCAATTACCCAACAAATATCTGGATGGCAAAATAGGAGGCAAACATCGAGGGCATACTATGCAGACAAATTATCATATAAACAAGTTAAAGATTTAAAGATTACTAAAGGTGATTTGTGCTCTCTATTCACTGACCCTAGAACAAATCAAAATCTCTCCCTCAATGCAAAGAGGTTTCCTATCCATTGGTGCCACCACCATGAGATTAGGAACCATTTTTATGACAGATGGTATATGGTCTTTGATTACCCACCATGCAATAACTGTGAAGTCCCCCAATATTTTCTTAGGAAATTATACTGTGAGTTTGTATTGAACCAAATCCCAAATTATTTTGATATGAAGGAGTTTCAGGGGAGAGGTGGGGGTCA